>NW_004624730.1:58090402-58128508 GCF_000247695.1 Heterocephalus glaber
GAGAGAGAGAGAGGAACAGGAAGAGGAAAAAGAAAAGGAGAAAGAGGGATACGGATGGAAAGAGAGATTTAGAAATCACAGTTACTCAGTTCCTTTTCTCATTTTCCTCAAGTTAGTGCTCTTTGCCTTGCTGTGTACAATGAAGATCTACACACTTCAGTTCCACAAATGGGAACAGACCCTCCAGACATTCCAGGTAATACCCCTTATTTTACTCATGAATGTCTGTGTCTGAGTCTTTTTGTAGACTGTTAAACTGTAGTCTACTTCTAACATGTGCCTCGTCTGTGCTTTTGGCCCTGTTTAGAGAGTGTTCTCCTGAGCCTCAGTGGGCTTTGTCTATAAAAGGGCACTAATAACTTTCCTGCTTTCCTTATGGGATCAAATTTGATTGATGTGTATATTACAGATCAGTATGCAAATAAACATTTTATTTTATAACTTGTAGTGAGACAAAATTGCTTTTCTACCCTAATCAAGGGAGTTTCCCTTCATGTAATTATTTCTGTGAGATGAAGTATCTATTCACAAATGCTAAGTCACTGTTCCAATGATTTCTTTACTTAAATTTCACGACTACTATTTTCTTATTTCATCTGGGGGCAGAAACTTAAAAAAAGATCGTATATCATACAATTCAATGTGACCTTAATTCTGTTAGAAAACAAGTCAACCTTGAAACTTTTGGAAAACGAAGTTGCTAAATTGGTTAACTTGTTTATATCTTAAAATGATTTCTCTGATGTAATGATTCTTTTCACAGCTATAATAAGTAGAATGGTAATTTCATCTGATTCATTTACTTCCCCAGTTTATTTCATTCTGCATCTCATTTCAAATGCTGGATTCTGCACTCATAATATGCTGAAGGTGATTAATTCCTTCCTTGGGTCTTTGTCTTGCACTGTTCTATCTTCAGGTTAAAACCTTTTCTATTAAGACAATGCCTAAAAAACAAGGAAAACTGGGTGTGGGGAATGTAAGAATTCTATACTATTTTCACAACTTTTATGGAAACAAAAATACTGCAAGGCCAAAAAAAATTTATTTTAAAAACAAAGTGATTCCAATTTGAAAAATAATGTGTGCAAAATTTAAATACAGATATTAGTCTGGGAGGGGAATGTGAAGATTGGTGAGGTGGGAAGAGAAGGTAAAGGGAGGCAGCCTGTGTTTAACTAACCTAAAAAGGAATTCATGAAGGTGAAATTGAAAAGCAGCCTAGTTAGTTTGATTATAATTGTAGTGGTCAGTATTTTCTTTAAGGGAAACGATGCCTAACTATAGTAGCCATCTTCCAAAATGGAGTTCCATGAACCACATCTCCTGACTGTCATACTCTTATGTGCAGCCCGCCCCATAAGTTTTGGAGGTGATTTATATGTAGCAAAAGTAACTAAAACACTAACATTTACTGAGTATCACTATGGACCAGGGATTTTACTAGGTGCTCTTACAAACATTATTTATTTCTATACCTAGTCTTTATTTCCATTTTACAGATGTTTAAAAGTTCGAAGCCAAGGCAACTAGGATTACCTACTTGTGAATGACAAAATTTTGAAGCTATCTGACTCCTGTCCAGTGCTCCTTCTATGAATAAGAAAACAGCATGCGAATAGGCTGGGAGGGAGTACCAGATAGATGACAAGGCAAAGAATTCATCAAATACTATCCTTTTAGTGTGTGTGTGTGTGTGTGTGTGTGTGTGTAGGGGGTGTAGGATGGAAGGGATAAATAGTACTAGAAAAAAGAAAGTATGGCAAAAGGAGATAAAAGCACTACTTGCAAGAGAATTGGTGAGCGATGCAAAGAAAAAATAGGTTTGCCAGAAGAGGCAACTGGGACTCAGTGCCAACCAGTAATTTATTTCTGAGGGCTCTCAAAAGTCCAGGTCTATCAGTGAAGGTTAGGATGACTCAGAAACCTGTGTTGGCATCATATGTGTGACTGAGGTAATCTAGAGAGTAAGATAGCATTGAATCTGTTTGTGTCTAGACTAGGAAATTGGTCATACAATATCTTGAGCCGAGTTTTATAATCTCAGATCCAAAGAAAGTTGCCTAACACATTAGGAGTTACTCAGTAACACATTTAATCCTTGAACTTTTGCAGACCTTGTCTGCCTTTCTTTACCAGGAATTCTCATTCATGCTATGTACTAACCTCCAGGGGTTCATAAATATTCACATATACAAATTGAGTACCAATAAAGTGCTATATCTGCATGCGTGAGTCAACACTCGGGAATTTATTTTCATAACTTTCAATTTGTAAATCAGAGAACAGTTTGTTTTCTCATCTACAGACTACCATTTTAGAAGTATGATTGATTAATTTTTTATAAGAGAATCTTTGTTTGCAATCAATAACAAAGTATTCCAGGCTTTTGAAAAATTATTGGACTGAGGAATAAAATCTTATATTGAGAATTTACTGTGACCTATGATTGTTTCCCTAGATACCACACACACACATATATATCTTACTTTAGTCAGTAGGTATCTGAAGACATCATGTGGTCATCAAAGGATATCGATATATTTTCACCATTTGAAGGACTGGTTATGTGTTCTTTTTCTTTTTAAAAGTTTTGTTTTTACCAACTGATCAAAAATGATTATCTGTGGCCTGATTTCAGAACCATTTCTTTGAGAAGTGTTCATTTTGGTATACCATTTGGGGATAATGATTGTAGACTTTAGAATTAACATAAGAATTTACCTTATCTTCGTTTCCTTTATAATATGTGCCCATAGTTATAAACTGCATAAGTAATTGACTTTCATTATTAACTAACCTAAAAAGTTACTGGTGCACAAATTCATAGGACTTAGAAAAAGTTCAGGAAGCACTTAGCTTTTTGGGCAGTTATGTAATATATAATGCTAGAGAAAATAATTTTCCCAATTGGAAATTATTGTTGGAAAGTCACATACATAGAGAAAATATAAAATTATACCATTGAAAATACTTCTTTAAAATTCTCATCATGTTTTATGAAAAGCAGATGACAGAACTAATAGAACCTTTAATTTCTACATAGCAAGTATAACAGGCATATTTGTTAAGATAGTGCTAACTAATATAAGTGATAAATCCCCATATCTCAGGGGCTTAACATGAAATAAGTTTATTTCTCATTAAGGTCAAATCCTGACTGAAAAATGGTTTTCTACTGAATGATTCAAAGACCCATTTCTTCTATCCTGTATAGCTCAAACAACTTCAGTATGCTGCTTTCAGGGTCACTGTGTTCATTTTTATCAAGCCACAAGGGAAAAAAGCAATGAAAAATTATCCATGGGAAGCTTTATGGACCAGTCCTAAAAGAATACACATCACCTTTGCTCTTATTCTACTATCTGAATTTCAGTCACATGAACAGATCTAGGAAATATAGTTTACCTGGGTGTCCAGAAAAATGGAAAAAATGATTTTATATCATCATCTAACAATTTCTGCCACAACAGCCAACTGCTCTATACTTTTTGACACCAGTGCTGAATTTTAAAAGAATAGAAAGTTTTTATTAAAGAATATTTGGGATAAAAAATAGAAAACAACTGGTATCATTTTGTCTAGAAGCTCTGATTTATCATTGTCTTCTCAGAGGGAATGATAATGAGACTCTTCCTCAGACCTTGTATTACTATTGGCAACTATATGTATTTTTTTTTTGTTTGAGTTAGTCCTGTAAGTAGGAGCTCTTTATCTGTAAATTGATTTCATATGTCCCACTTCACCATTATTGACCTAAGTGTAATTTAGGTTGAGACTTTGAAAGTATTTCCATGTGGACTCAAGTTTTCCCCTTGTTCATGACCAAATACCACCAAAACATAATTAGCTCATCCTCCTACCCCTACCTTTAAAAACATCCTGATAGTTTTTGTTGTTGTTTCTTTTTTTTAATCTCAAAATAACACTCTGGAAATCTATGTTATAATTACAAGAACCAACATGCTCTGGTAATGGGAATGTTCTCAGACCAATTTGTTTCTCAGCTCAAGTTTACCATAAAAACTGCTTTTGGTATGGTGATTCGCAGAGGAAATCAAGAGAATTTCAGGAACTTGCTTGGAATTTCCAGATTAAGTGGAACAGGGAGGCTGTTCCACCTGCAGTTTCATGAGCAGCTTGAGGCTCTTAAACTGAAAGCATATTCCCCACATGTCTGCCAGTTTCCCCTACACACACATGCACGTGAATTTGCCTATACATACACCTTCTTCCGTTTTTAATGTTCCTTTTAAAAAATTATAATTATTAATGTACATTGATTCTACATATTAATGAGTTTTACTGTGACATTTCCATACTTGCATATATCATGCTTTGATTGTATCCAGCCTATCTGTTATTCTTTCTTACTCTCCCATATCCCTCTCCTACCCTGGGGCCCCCTTTCTCTTCTCTAGTAATCCCTCTATTACTTTCAAATCATCATTTTATAAAAATTTCAGATTCCACATATGATTTTTTTTGAAAAATGTGGTACTTGTCTTTCTGTGTTTGGCTATTTTATTTAACTAAATGACCTCTAATTCTGTCCATTTTGCTGCATATAAAATGATTTGATTATCTTTTATGGCTGAAATATACATATATATGTATGTTGGTGAGCACCTACGCTGATTCTGTAGCTTGGCTGTTGTGAATAGAGCTGCCATAAGCATAGGCACGCAGATATCTCTCATGTAGGCTGACTTTGCTTCCTTTGGGTACATACCTATGAATGGTATAGTTGAATCATATGATAACTATTTTCTGCTTTTTGAGGACATTCCATACTGTTTTTTATAGTGGTTATACTAATTTACACCCCCATGATGTTCCTTTTCTCCTACATCCTCACCAGCATTTATTTCTTTGCAGTTTTTGATAATGGCCATTTTAACAGATAAACTGAAGTCTCACTGTTGTTTTTATTTGCATTCCTCTTATGGTGAATTATGTTGAATATTTTTTCATATATTTATTGGTCATTTGTACTTTTTTTGAGAAATATTTGTTCAGATTTATCATTCATTTATTCATTGTATGGCTTTTCTTTTTAATTAAGATTTTTTTAGTTCTTTATGTATTCTGGGTATTACTCTTCAGTTAGATCAATGGCTGGCATAATTTTTCTCACTTCTTGTAATTTTTCCTCTTCACTGTTGATTTTTTTCCTTTACTCTGCAGAAGGTTTTTGATTTTTAAAATTGTATTAGTACTTATTAGTTATACAAACTAGTGGTTTTCATTTTGGCATCTTCAGACATGCATATAACACACTTTATTTTCACCACCTCATTAGCCCCCTGCCATTTCCCAATCTCACTGATCCCCTTTCTGTTCTCTAATAGTCATGCCTTCTGCCTCTTAATTTGATACAATCCCATATGTCAATTCTTGCAGGAATCAGCTATTGGAAGCTGATTCAGGAAATCACAGCCTTTGCCAATATAGTGCTGACCCTATGTTTTCCCTTGTAGTTTCAAAGTTTCAGGACTTATATTAAGGCCTTTGATCCATTTTTCTTTGACTTTTGTACAGTGAAAGGTAGGAACCTAGTTTCAATTTTCTACACATGGATATCTGGATTGCCCAGCACCATTTGTTTAAGAGGCTGTGTTTTCTCCAACGTGTCTTTTGGTGCCTTTGTCAAGTCATTTGTCTGCAGATGTATGAGTTTATTTCTGGGTCATCTATTCTATTCCATTAGTCTACACATCTGTTTTTAATCCAGTATTACACTATTTCTTGTTACTATGGGTCTATAGTATATTTTAAAATCAAATATTGTGATGCCTCCTGCTCAAAATTGTCTTCTGCTCAAGATTGTTTTAATTATTTATGACCCTTTGTGCTTCCATATGAAGATTAGGCCTTTTCTTCATGGCTCTATGAAGAATGTCAGTTGCATTTTGATGGAGATTGCATTGGCAAATTAGTTTTTAGTAGTATGGTCCACTTTAGCAATATTAATTCTGCCAATCCATAAAGGACACAGATGATCTTTCTACCCTTTAGTACACACCTTATTTTAACTCTGCCAATTAGTCAAAAGTTTGAATTCAACATTACTATAATTTTAGATATTGGGAAATAAATGAAAGAAAACATTTATGATATTCTATGTCATATAGTTCTTTGTTCAGTAAGTGACTTGAGTAACAAAAGAAGTTTCACTTAGTTCACCCTGATCATAAGACTTCTTCCTTCTGAGAATTACTACCAGACATTTTGTGATAGTAGTCACAAAGCAAATTTCATTCATTTCTTTATATTAAGGCATTTTGGTACTTTTTCTCCTCCAACATTTTAAGGATAATTAAGGAATTTTTTAAAAGAAGCACAAATTTCCAATTTTCCAAATTTTCTATCCTTATCTATATGCATTCAGGGTCCTCTGGTTGTTGAACTTCTTGTTTATATTCTTTAACCTCTTCTGACCTCTTCTATTGCCTTAAAAAGCCTACTTTTGAATATAGTTAGTATTCTAAAAATTACTATTGATAAATATTTATTTATCTCCTGTTGTGCACCAGACACTGTCCTGAGCTCTTCATGACAGTAATAAAGATATATATTTTGCTTCAAGTAAGCATACATTCTAAGAGAGGGACTGGGAGAAAGACAGTAAGATGTAAGTTCAAAAATTAGACTATGGAGATTGAAACTGGAATGATGAGCAAGATACAGCTGTGTGAAGGTCCAGAAGAAGAGTGATCCAAGTAAGAAAACAGCAGTTTAAAAAGGGGAACATTTTGGTGTGTTCCAGGCACAGTGCAAAGGCCATGAAACAAAGTAAATGAAAGGACAAGTAGAAAGAGATTAGATGAGAGAAACCAATAGGGGACTTCAGAGTTCTTGTAAATGATATGAAAGAATTTATTTATTTATTTATTTAAAATTTTTTTTTTTTTGGTACCAGGGATTGAACTCAGGTCCTTGCGTTTGCAAGGCAAGCGATGGAACCACTGAGCTAAATCCCCGGCCCAATATTAAAGAATTTATTGAGATGCCACAGAAGGTAATAAGCAGAAACAGTGAGATCTAGTTTATGCTTTGAACATCCTAAAAGGCAAGAAGAGAAAAGTCTGGGTGGACAGATGCAAGACTGATCTTGAATTTATGACTCTACCAGAGTAAGTGCTGAGAAATGATTAGGCATGTGGTGTATTTTGGAGATAGGAGTAATGAGTTTGCTTATATATCATGGAAGTGCTATGGAGAGAAATGTGTAATCAAGGAGAACACCTAGGCATCTAGGAGGACTAGTACCATTTGTTATGATAGAGACAGTTTGATGATATTTGTTCATCCATTCAAATATTTATTAAGTGATTATTTTGTGTCAGACACTATGCCCAGCACTCTAGACAAAGAATCCAGAATCCCCTAAAGAAATCTAATCTAAGCAAGATATGGTGAGGGCTAGCAGTAGGCAGAGGATAAGGATTAAGAGCAAATGACAAATTCAAGAGATATGTGAAAATTGGAGTTGCCTAAACACAGTGCCTGATGTTGAAAATGAGAAAGATTCTGGGATGATTTGGAAATGTGTAATGCAAGTGAGTAGAGGGCAATGCCATTATCAAAGATAGGAAATGTATAAGTTGGTTTGTTGCAAAAGTAATTGTTACATTAACAATGGCCACTAATGATTACTAATCATTTCCTGTGCAGGAGGAACCGTGGTTAGTGTTTAACACGGAGAGTTTTTGCTGAATACTTAAAACATCTTATACTGAAGATGCTATTATCACATCTGGACTTATAGAATTATCTGGGATTTGTAGAGGCTAAATAACTTACTCAGTATTATATATATAGGGAGTTGGTGACCTAGGCCTTGAGTATATGACAGCAGTATTTGTAAATGTTGGATTTGAATTGACAGATATTCAGTTAGGAGTTCAGTAGATTTATAAATATAGTGTCTTAGTTACTTTATCATTGCTGAGACACAATACTCAACACCCACAACATAAAGGAGGAAAGGTTTATTTTGGCTCACAGTTTCACAGGTTCCAGTCTAGTCATGTGGTTCCACAGCAGAGTATCATGGCAGAGGAGTACAGCAGGAAAAAAATCAGCTCATAGTATGGTTGCAGGAAGCAGAAGGAGAGAGAGAGTAAGGGAGGAGTGGGGACAAGATAAACCCTTCCAGGCCACTGATGGGTATCATGTCCCAGTGATCCAATCATGTGAGGCTTTGGGAAGACAGTTAAATGTAGACCATAACATGTAGACTTAGAAGTAGGGATGTAACCTTGTGATACAGATTGAGAATTATCAGCATATAAGTGAATATTTAACTACACATCCTGTATTAGCTTCTTCTCTTTCTGATTTCACTTTTGGTTTCCCTTAACGTGTTTCCTGAGATCATCTTCCAAACAAACAATCTACTTGCACTTGAATCCCTGTCCCATCATCTGCTTCTGAGGGAACAAAACCTAGATAGAAACTGATCAAAGGGTGACTAGAAAGTGAAGAATAAAAAACAACAAACTATCTTAGGAGCCTGGCTATAAAAGGAGAGAAATAAATAGAGAAATAATGTCAAGAGCATGTAGGACTACTTTCTAAGAAGGAAAGGAGTAAAAGTAAGGGAAATATTGGCTGGGCATAGCGGCACACATCTGTAATCCTAGCTACATGGGAGGCTGGGCAGGAGGTTTATAATGTCGAGGCCAACCTGGGCCACTTAGTGTAACCCTGTCTCAAAATAAAACATAAAAGGACTGGAGATGTAGCTCAGTGGTAGAGCACTCATGGGTTCAATCCCCAGTACCACCAGAAAAAGAAACATTAAAGAGGTCCTGATAAAATTCTTTGCCACGTGAATTCAGCAAAGCAAAAATAGAAGTAGAGAAGATGATTGCAATAATATGAAACTGGGTTAAAACTTTCAGAACTGATTTATTTGAAATATCCAAGTGTCCAGGGGAGGAACAATGGTGGCTGGGTGAAAGTGCAAAGCCCAGACATTACTAGCCCCTCTTGATCTTGCAGAGCTGATCGAAGACCACTCGACTGAGATTTCACACCCCAAATACCTCTCCTTTGTCTTCTTAAATCCTCTTTGCCTTATCAGTTTCTTATTTACAACTATTCCGACCTGAGACTTATTTTTCCAGTAAAATTAAAGAAATTATGGAAGCACTGAGTTGAAGAGTGTTTAAAGCTGAAACATTTTATATACAAAAAAGCTGAGTCTCAGAGACATTCTTATAAGAGAAAGTACTGGAAAAGTCAAGAGACTGTTTTCTACTACACTCACAAACAAAGAGGCAAAAGCAGAGAAGGGAATGTGCAAACAGAAAGTGTATGAACTGTCTCTTTTTCAATAAAAACTAGTATGCAATTTTCAATATTTTCTCTTAATTCTTACTAAGTATATTTATTTCTGCAGTTTATTACTTAGATTTCTATCAAGGATCAGTATACTGATCTGACAGTCCTGTATCTCTCACTCAGACCTTTATCATCTTACTTTCAAGGAATGACCTTTTAGCTGAAAGGGATGGAGGGAGGAAGTGGATGAGATCATGAAAGTCTCCTGAAGAGTGTGGCATCTGTGACTTCAGATGATTCCCTGTCCTCCAAGGAAGTGCCTCTGTACCAGCTCTGCCCCTAGAGACTCAGGGAGCAAGAAATCAGGCAAGCTAATTAACTATGATCTCTGCCTTTGGCTGTGGAAATCATTAATCATAGAACCACCACATGGTCATTGGTCTTTAACGATGATTTTAATTTTCACACTAGGCAAACAGTCTCAAGAAGGCTTCTTTGGGTAGAATTTGTGGGCCATGGCTAGACAGGTTATTTCAAAGTCAGTTGCATTTTAGTACTCTTTATTTGCAAAGTCGTTCTTTCATTATGACATCTTCATTTTCTAAATATTGTCATTGGGTTGTCATTTGCTTGGTGCTGGGTAAATTAATCCTAACCGAGCACTTATTAGTTTTAATAAAATGAAAAAATAGAACATTTCTTTTGAAACTCTAATGATTATGAAATAGTTTGAATTTTAGAACTAGAAGGGACTTTAGATATTATCCTCTCTGAGTGATTTGCAAATAAAATTAAAATTCAGAGATGTTAAGTGATTTGCCAGAGGTCACAGGACAAATGACTGGAGGAGCTGAATTAGATCAAAGTGGTATTTTCCCCCTCAAACTATTAATGAAATTAGGTACATTAAGATACCATAGTGCTTCAAGAAAATGCAGTTTTACAGAATCAATTAAATCCTGCATAGTTGGATGTTCCTGCCTTCCAAATTAGATAGATTGGTTCACAAGCATTATTGCTGTCAAAAGCTATGTCATCTTGAGCTAATTTTCTTAATTCAAAAAGTAAAATTCATTTACTTGTTTTTCATTAAGTAATAATACTTGTCTTGAGGTGGCCAAAATTGCACTCATGAAAAGAAACAGCTTAATTGCCCTCAGAACAGTACTTAAAGACCCAGTTATATCACATAGACTTCAGAGCATAATGTATAGGAAATAAAAGAGGATGTCTTCGTAATAAGGACCAAGACATTTGAGATGGTTTAGTTTTACAAGTGATTTAACATCTGTCCTCATATCATTCTTATTATGAAATTTTCAATGATTCTTACTGTCTTTTATTTTTATTTTTATTTATTTATCTTTTATTTTCAGTGCTAGGGATTCAGTCCAGGGCTTTGTACATGCTAGGTGGGCCCTCAACCACTGAGCTATATCCCCATCCTTATTACTGTCTTTCGTAATTGAAGACACATCAGACTTGTTCAAAATCACACAGCTAGGTGGTGTCCTGGCCCGGGTTAAAGCTTAAACTCTGTTTCCTAGCTTTCAGTCCCGAGATTCCTCTACACTACATAAATGGTTCTTCCTGAAGCCATGTGTGGTGTGGTCATTATGTTCTTGTTGGACACTGGCTAAATGGCCAGCTGCTCACCAAGTAGGGATAAAAAGCAGCATCGAACTCCTGGTTGAGGCCCTGTCTGGGAAAACTGATACAGAAATCACTGCTGCCTACTGCATCCAAGTCCTCTGACTCCAGTGTGGACTTTGTGGAGTTACCAGACAGCCTGCCCTACCCACCACAGGGTCACATCCATCATGGGCTCCCACATTCCCCTGTGGAAAATGCTCTTCCTTCACACTCTGTGGGCAGCACCTCCATGGCTGAGAACATGGTCACTTATGATGTGCAGAAGGTGGAATACAAACTTTTAAAAATAGCCACCCAGCATCCAAAGGAAAGGGGTGGGTGAAAACACAAAGATGAATACAGCAAGAAAGCTGTAGCTGAGAAATTCTAGAATGAGTGGGGAAAGAGCCAAGGCAAGGGTCTTATACTTTTGAGACAGCAGGCTTCTGTGCCCTGGGGCACTCTCCCGTTGCACTCCTATTCAACATGGCGGGCACAGTTTTACAATTCTACTTTTACTCTACTTCTCAGGCACTAGAGAGAGGGAAGCTAATTTAAAATCCTCGTTTCCCTGGTCAACTGAGGTTATTTCCAAAGACCTTCAAACTGTGACACTTACTCTATTTCTATTAACTGTCTCTCCACATGTTTAAAACCTGCTATATCCAACTTTCTCTCTAACAGAGTTGGTTTCATCATGACAAAAATGAATGAGGTAATACAATTAAGATTACCTTTGCAATACTCAGCTCTGTTTTTATGGAGTTTTATTCTACTCAAGTGATCATATATTCCAGTGTTGTACCCATATAATTATCAGTAACATCCTCTCTTACTCTTAAAGTGTCAGTGTTTGGAACAACACACTGCTGGTTACCATAGTTATACTGTGTAAGATGAAATTGCAATTTACTTGAACAGATTATACAACTTCTATTGATTTTCCTGTGACATACCTCTAACATCAAAAAGCATTTATTGAGTGGTTTCTACATACAAAACCTTATTGTAGAAGTTATGCGGTATGTTAAGTTTTTATTCCATCATAGTGAAAAGATAGACAATAAAAGAAAATAAGCAGTGCTATAAGACATATCAGTTATAAAAGGGGTTTTAATGCTTTGCTGGAGGGAAATGAGGAAGAGAACTGACCCTTGGAATTAGGGAGTTTTGATGAAGGATAACATAGTCCAGGTAGAAATAGAAAATAGTAACAACACTAACAGTAAAAACCTTAGATGTTCTACATGTATTAATTCTTATAGTTTTGCAGAAACAATAGAAGAGGCTTTAGAGATATTGTTTTTAATTATAATAATTTAGTAAAATAGAATCAATTCCTCATTTCCATTAGGTATAAGCTAGATTGTTGATGTTATAACCCAAGAAGAGCATGTAACTAGAAAAGCTGGGAGATGTCTTGTGATGGGAACCTAGAGAGTCCAGGTAAGTGGTTGATATTTCAACCATCAGGAGGCAGAAAATATTTCAGGTTTTTATTTGAGGTGAGAGTATGATAAATAACACTATGGAATGATGAAGAGAAGGAGGTAAACATCCATCAGGAGACTCTACTAATGGTACAGATACAATGAGAGATTGAAGAAGGGACAATGGAAACTGACAGACACATTTGTGACCATAAGCAGAAATGATATTAACCATATTTTTCAATGTAATAAGATATGAGATTTTTTTATTATCTTGTAAACTGTACAAAATTTCTAATTCTTAGGACAAAACTGATGGTGTGTGTAGAATAGGTTGCTGTATTTAAAATCACCTTGCATTTTCCTCATTTCTCCTCTTCAGTACTGCTTAGGCAGTTTTGTTTTTAATTACCTTTAATTCACTAGAAAATTCTGGAACTTTTTGAAAAAGAATAGTTTCTATTTGTAAATTCCCTAACTCTTGTTCATTTGAAAATCATTTTTAAACTGTGTGCAGTATCGTATAAATGAAATCGAGGAATAGGCTGTCAAAAATGGATTCATTTACTGGGGATCTTTAAAAAATAAATGCAGAGAAAAGGTGAATCTGTGCATGACAAAGTGCTACTAATGATTATCATCATTAGGAGATTCATTTTGAAAGCTTTACTAGTTATGGCGTTAGCCACATAGTCTTTCAACTGTTTCCTTGATTAGGATGTAACTGTAATCAGACCTAGAGACAGAACTCCTCACTTCACTTTGATCTCCTTAGCAATATTTTTAAATCCACAAAACCTAAGGGTTCAGTTGAAATAAGCTCAAGTTCAAGACTGGTAAAATGCGTGATGCATTAATTATCTTAAGTTCTTGGGCCATCATTTATTCTGGAAATTATGAAACAGATTTTTTTATTCTAAAAGTTTATCTCTAGTTTAAGCAAAATATTAGACTTTAGGAAATGTGAATTCTGCCTTAAAATTATCAAGTGCAAATTGGAAGGTGATGTCCAAGTTTGCACCAGTAGAGCAGTCACTCCTACTCTGTGCTTTCAGAAAAGAAGTTACAACTTAATAAAAAGTGTTCCTGAAGAATGTCTCCAATTTCCTATGTTAGCTTCAAACAAGATTCTAAGCACTAATAATTTATGATGAGCCACTGTGAATTATGAGTTCATCTCAAGTTGAAAATAGATCCACAAATCACTTCATTTAAAAGTAGATATTTTCTACCATGGTGTATCAAAGTGTATTATCTGTCACTTCAAGGACTATTTAACATTTTCCACAAAATTCACATTAATTGGGCCATCTCTGGAATATTGTGCACCTAGAAATGCCCATACATGAACATTTTCTCTGCTTGCTCTTTTGGTTATGGCTAGTGCTTCCTTAATCCTATCTTGTGTTTCTCATCAGAAATTATAAAATGCTAAGTTTTAGTGAAATAAAAATAACTTAGCCATCCATAATACATTTAACTAATATCTCTGAGAAATGACAATTTCAGAGGAGTCTTTATTCTCATAAAACTATTTTTTCTATTTGTCTTCACAAATTAACAACAACGGAGATAGAGATAGGGATAGGGAGAGATGGAGAGAGGGAGGGAGGGAGGCGAAAAGAGACAAAGAGAATGCACTCAAAGTTTTATACTTCTGTGCTTTCTCTTATCAACATTCTCAAACATTGTTTTTCTTGATCCTTAAAATGAAAACTTCTTAGATAGGTATTAATGCTACACCTACTAAAACATGAGAAGACTGACACTCAGGGAGATAAAGATGACATACGTGAGGAACAGCAATGGAAGTAGGATTTGACAATGGTCTGAATCCATACCTAGTGCATTTGGCATTGTGTGCCACGTACAATGTTTATGCCAGAACCAAGGAATATCAGAAGACTGGGCTAAAGGCTATCGGACTTCTCTGCCAACTGACCATTATAAAAAATGTGGTGCTAGTGACTGTTGCCTATTCTTAGCACAGACAGTGAGGTCTGCATTCTGACGGGCCCAGATAGGGGTGGCTCACCTATAAGGGCCCTTCAGCAAGGGTACATGTTATTGTATTTAGTGAGAGGATGTGAAGACCCTACCTTCTCTGCAGGGTTCATATGCTATCCATGAATTTGAGTAATGTCATGTTCAAGTACTGACCATCATGTCTAACGCAGAATTTGGCTCACCTCCAGTTTCCCAGTCCCATTCTGAGTTCATCAAATTGTCTTTCTTTTTAATGGGAAATCTATACTTCTCTGGAAGTTTGAATCTTATCAGGTCACCTCTTCTGGGAGGTATTGTCCTATGTCAGTTGGATGATGGAACTACACAGATGAGACTACAGTGGAGTTTATTTGGTCCACAAGCCATATCTAATTTCTATTTTGGCTCAACTGAAACACCATTGACATTTAAAAGTAGCAATATCAAATAATTCTAAATGAAGGATCTGATTCAGAGGACAATATATACTGTTTTTAAAATTTGTACAAGGTGTATGAAATTTGCTTTATAACTTATGCCCAGATTAAAGGGATGGAATTTACGTAAAGCAGATAGAAGTCAGGAGCCATTGAGAGTCAGATATTTGCCTTTCACAAGTTGATAGCAAGAAATATGAAAAAGAAATGCCCCCCCAAAATACTCTGCAAACTTTGCTTGCTTCAAGTATAAAAGAACTTGGTGATTAGAGTCCCTAACTGACAATGATGCTACCAGCTCCCCTGACAAAGTGTGTAACTGTAGCTTAGTTCTATAGCAGACTTTAAGGAGAAGCAGCTAGAAAAACTGTTGTTGCCTCTTTCCTGGAGAGTCATGGCTTAGCAACAACTATCCAGCTGATGATGACTCTACCTACCCTTTCCATTTGGGATGGGTCTCAAGAAAAACATATTGTTAAGAGAAAGGAAGCAGTGTTTGGACCCATTTCCAGGCAAGGCTGTCAAGAGGAGTGTTTCTTCTTCACCTGAGAGGAAAGAAGACCTTCACCATGGAAAAAGCTTGAGGCCTGGAATTATCTCATAGAAGAAAGCTGTCCTCCTTCTAGGCACATACACAATTTTAAGTATCTAAATTTTAGGATTTATTAATTAAACAGCTAGAGTTACCTAACTAGATATACGTATTTGTAAACAATGTAATCAAAAATTAAAAATAGAACAATTTAAGGAATCCTTGAATGTAGTGCTTGGGGAACTCCAGGTACAGCAGGGAGAATATATAAACAGGCTGGGGGATGTATAATTTTATCTGATAGTACCTAAACTCAGATAGTCTATAAATTGAAGATTACTTATTGCCAGGCTATATGCTAATTGAAATTTGCTATTATGGTTTCTAAATAGCTACTTATCATTTGTCCACTAGAAGCAAGATTCCAAAAGATGTTATTGCTATTAATTTTTCTTGCTAGAAAAATGTAATGGCTCTCTTGTGAAGTTGTGCTATATTACAGAAGTCTTCCATGATGCCATTTTGAAGACCTACTCACTTCCATGGGACAGACACCTTTATTTCCCTGTGATATCTTTTTATGTTCCTGAAGGAACTTTTCTTCCTAACAAACTGTATTTACAATTGATCTACTATTTTTCTCTGAGTGACCCAATACAGTCAGAACTAGTTTGGTGAAAATGTATTTTTTAAATAATGGTCACAAATTTTAGTAATAAACTGACACTTCTCAGATTTTGCTAAAGATTAAAAATGTATGTCTTTGATTTTGCTTTCCATCTGGTTACAATAGTTTCCTGAGGTCTAATAAATCTAGACTTCTGTGCTGAATGCTAGCTGAGTTGAGGAAACTTGCTGGTAATTCACTTCTTAAAATATTGTACATTATTTTCCATTTCATCTAGGGCACTGAGTGGGCCTGCATTCTTTTTACTCATTATGCTGTTGGCTAGAGACTGGTATAAATTATATCATCAAGTTTAAAATAATATAGTCAGCACACACAGTGAATTTGATGTTGTTGAACACATCAAATAATGCACATATCTAGTTTGAATGTGATGATTTTCATTTTTGTTTTGTCATCAACAGCATTCTATCATTCAGTTATTGCTACATTCCCTCTGAATTTCAATCCCATGGGGACTCATTCACTAACTCTGAGGTACTTTTGTAATATCACCTGTGGTTTTTAGAATAGTGCTTAATATACAATAAATCTGTCCCAAATATGTTTAGTTTTCTAATTTTTTAAGTAAAGCAGAAAAGAAACAGAAGAGAAATCTGTTACGAAAAATCTGAATTTCTGCAATAACTCAAACCGGGATATACCCTGTGATGCTGTGATGTATTCTGTTGGGAGCTGTGCTCCTCCCTTTCAGGCCTTCAGGCAGAAACACCCACACAAAGACAGTCCAGAGCCTAGCTGTCCATGAGATTTCCCACTGCACATTGCAGATGCTCTTCTTTCTTTTCCTTCAACATTTCTCCTTAATTCATTTAGGACAAAATAAAAGGCATGCTGACCAGACAGCTACCAGAGGCATCAGTCTTACAGAAGGTAAGGCATTAGTAGAACGAATTAGAAACGGGCCAGTTAGCGCAGGTTTCCATCAGTATTTGACTAGCAAAATTCAAACAACCATTGTTCTGCCAAGAGGAAATAAAGATCACCCTGCTTCATGGTGCCTATCTTTTCTGTTGAATGTCCTGAGGAGCTCAAAACTAGCAACCACTACTGAAATTTCTGAAATGAAAGAATGCATAGCACAAGTCTATTTAGAGATAATAAATGATATATTTTATTATTCAAATATTAAATCTTTTAATATAGTTCACAGAAAGTTTTCTGCTTCAAAAAAATAGAAGAAGAGGGCCAGGGATTTAGTTCAGTGTTTCCGCCGCCTATCTTGAAAGCACAAGGTCCTGAGTTCAATCTCTGGTACCAAAAAAAAAAAAAAAAAAAAAAAAAAAAAAAAAAAAAAGGAAAAGAAGAAAAAACCCTTAAGAAAGAACTAGGACTAAAAGAAAAAAATGTTATTACCATCTTCAGAAGATTGAATAAATTTATTCAGTCAGTGAAATTAGTTTACTATGGTACTGTATAGTGCTTAATTTTTATTAATGGTAAATCAGTTTCTCTTTATCTCTACTAAATCACTGTTGAACAGATAGATATTTTAGTCTGAAAGGGAAAACCATATTAGTATGTCTCAGTTCAGTTCCTGAACAATTGGAGCAATGGGATCTCCATTTTTATGGGGATCACTGTTGTACAAATCTGACTCAAGTCTGTTCTCTCATTCCAGTCCACACTCACCCTGTATCTCAAGAATATTCACCCTGATAACTGGTCTTTACCACTGTCTGTGCATTCTGCCTCGACCAATGTGAGCAACAGGAGCATCACCAGGACTGTCACAGTAAGTGCTGATGTTCTGTGGAGGGAACGGGTAGGATCAAAGCAGTGTCCAGTGGACACAGAGTCCATGGCCAGCTGGCATCAGGGACCCACAGAATGGTCACGTTCAACATGAGGTGGTGAGGAATATTCCAAGTTTGTAGGCATAGGACCAAATAATGTCAGAACATTGTTAATCTGGTTTCCAATTGGAGAAATTTGATGAAATACATTGTAATGTATTTGTGTTATAGTCCAAGAAATATGGAGCCAATTAGCTTCCACGTTGCTTCAGCTACTCAACAAGACATCAGAGACCAGTGATTTTCCTTCTTCATATGTTGCCCTTCTTGGAAATTTGATTTCATCCTCATATCCATAGCTCATGATTATAATGTGGCTGCTGCTGTTTATAGAGTCCAAATTTGTATCTAAGCAAGGAAGAAGAGAGAAGTGGTAGGGACCATAACAGAGTGTCATAATCAGGATCAAAATGTTTTCCAGATCCAACCCAGAGCAAATTTAGGTCTCATTGGCCACAACAGTGTCAGATGATCATCTATGGCTACTGAAAAGCTATGAAAGCTGAGAACAAGTCTGCCATAGGTGGCTTAGACTAATCAACTACTCATCCCTGAGAATGAGTATATTGCCAGCCTGAACAAGGTCAAAATTCTGTTAGCAAGAGAAAAAGAGAAAATCAGAATCGGTAGGTAATTAAAAAGATCTCTCACTGACAGTTGTCACGGGAGAGGTGGGTAAGAAGTGGCAAGCAAGGAAGTAAGCAAACAGTGGCCCTAATCTTGCATCTGAGAACACCTGTCATAAGACATCCACTGGAAGCATCCCAGAGAGGAAATATGGTAGGAAAAAATGACTTAAAAGGTCGTGCTCCTATAATCCTCTGACGATATAAACTAGACAAGTCTCTTAAATGTATTAGTGTGTGTGTTTGTTTCTGTGTGTCTGTGTGTGTGTGTGTGTGTGTATGTGTGTGTGTAATTGAAGCTAGGGCCTTAGGCATTCTAAGAAAGGGCTCTACAAATGAACCACACATCCTTAGCCCTATTAACTGTATTTTCAACTCAAGGTGTAATATATGAGATAAAACAAAAAACATTTTATATGGATGTAAGGGGCTCTACTTTTATCTTGAAAAGGGTAATAGTAACAGTCCCTCCTTTGTGTAAGTATCTCCTAAGAATTTCAATTTCACTTTGATTTGAACTTTGGATCCAAACATTGCTAGTCATCTTAGTATATTCAGTAGGATACTCATTTTGAGGGCATAGGCTATTTTGGAGTCATAGAGGATAAAGAACACAGTCAACTTTTCTTTTTATCCTAATATGAGAATCACTATTAAATATTTTTATAACTTTAGATTAGTAATAAAAATAGGTATTTATGAGTATTTATTCTCTTCAGTAGGTACAACGTATCATAGTTGAGTATACATGTTAATAAAATTAAAGTTGCTCTCAAATATGAACATTTGATCATGAAAAGTTGCACTAACCACCAAAATGTTAGCATTACTTTTATCTCCCAGTGCTTCAATTCTTTTGCTACCTGGAGCCATATTAGTACAGACCCCTTTGATTGTCCAAGGTAAAAGCACAATTTTATAATTCAAGTGCAAGAAAAAAAAAAGATACTACCCTGTATAATTGCCCGTATCTTGGTCTGTCCAGTACTCATGACTAATTTGTGATTTGAGTTCATTTCATCCTCCTGCATGTAGTCATGACAGATGACTATTAGCAACTCTAGTTTATGGTATCCTCCTAGCTTTTGAACTGAGAAGAGAATCTTACTCCCAATGTCTCTGCATCACATCCTAGGGAAGCTCAGAATCCATTACTAGACCAGGAGGTAGGTAGAGAGTAATGAAATCACACCTGTGCATAAAAGGAAGGAGCAGGGGTCAGCCCACCTAAATCATACAAAAAGGAGGAATTTCTGAACAGGAAGGATAAATACTAAACAAGGAAAAACCAAAGCAAAATGATAAATAACAGCAACAAACAGATGTCTGTTCATAGGACAAATTCAGATTTCATGTAATCTTACACTTAAAATGAAAACTCTTGTTTATCTTTCACTTACTGTAAAGAGAATATAATTGCAATCATACTAGCAAGTACTAAAGAAACTTAGAAGACATAAAGGACCCTCACTAATTCAAATAAGGTTAGCAAAATAAAAATATCTACTAGCACTGAACAGCATGCTTTGCCAGGCATTATGTTAGGTACACTATTTTCTTACCTAAACTTTTAGAGCAATCACATTTTTTCAAATGAAGAAACTGAGAATTATAGGCTAAGTTATGTATTCTAACTCAGCTAGGTAGTTTTTTTGGTTTTAAAGGCCATTTACCATAAGAGTCATTATCATGACATAGTTCTTGTTGTCTGACATGTTCTGAAACATTCTGAAATTGTTTTCAAGGCTAACTAACAGCTAAAAATGTATCACTTAGCAGAACTCTTTGATATCCATTTCCTATAAATGATTTTAAAATGAATGATAATTCTCACATAAATTTCTTTCCTGTCAATTAATACAAAAATATTTGTATTCTGAATAATTGAAATACTCCCATCTACTATATTTTGACTTATTGTCCAAACTTGAGCTCAGTAATTGCCTAAATTTACACAAATTTGAGATTAGTAAGAAGGAGATTAATGCATTTTTCTTTACTAAAAAGACTGAAACAAAAATCTGGTAAGTTTCTATCTTTGGGTGTGTACAGAAGAGTATTAGTAGGGTATTGGAGGAAGATACTTTAAAGACCCAAAACAAAATTGCTAATTAGTTTCAAAGAATTCAACATTAATCTCTAAGGCATTTTTTTCAGAGTTCCTTCAGGTCATCATTCATCAATCAACAAATATATTTTAAGTGTTAATTGTGTGTCAGACATTGGTATAAGAGCTGAAAGCCCAACAAATACAAATATGGAACCTCTGATCTCAGAGCACTCAGTGTTATATGGATGACAGTGTGTAGGCGCAAAACTAAACAGTGTGAAGATTGCCAAGCAGGGAACACTCAATGCTCTATGGATATCCATAAAAAAAGCTCCTCAGACAACTAGGTGAGTAGGATTGGTTTGGGAGAGTGATCAGGAAAACTTAGGAGAAACTTCAGGCCTGCAGTCCATTATGAAGGGAAAATACAGGCAGCAGATGGATAAGGGGAAGAGAGAAAAGAGAGTTCCACACAGAACAGGCAATGGGAATCTAGGTCCCCATCACAAGAGAAGAAGTATATGGAAGAAGGGATGGGAAAAGGAGAGGTATTCTTATGTCTGATAAGAGTTCAGTATGATTGAGAGTGGAATGTGATAGGGAGACAAGTGGGGAGTGATGGGAAAGGAGCATTTGTGTTCCATCCCACCACTACTAGTAGGTAGTGTTTTTTAATCTCACCTGCCTATTAGTAAAATACTCGCTGTCCACGAAATCAGTTGGAAACAGTGGAACATTTGGCCCAGATGCAGGGTCCCAGAAGCAGCTAAAGTCTGTAGCAAGAGGAGTCTATAATTATGTCAGGAGATGCCAAAAGCTGTACTTTGAGACAAAAAATGACTGAAGACTGGGTGAAGAAAACTATAGCAATGAAAATGAGAAATATAGAGAGGAACGGGTCAAGAATTTTGGCTATGATATCAGATAGTTTATTGACTATTTGTTCCTATGGAGGATGTCAGACCCATAAGGTCTCCTTCAGCCTGATCAAAAGCACAGAGGGCATTATATACATACTTGGTAACCATCGTGGAGGATTACTGCCTACTATAATAGAGCAGGATTACAGGACTGTACTTTCTGAAAGAACAATGCTATGGATAGGCCTGGGGGCAGGGAATAGCAGAGGTATTTTAGACTTTTTGGACTTCTCCTTGACAAAAAATGATGTTAGTACCGCTGCATTGTTATTAATAGCAATCTTAATGAAGAAGAAAACAGAATCACATATTTCCCACTGTACTTAGGGGAACATAATGTTAATGCCCTCTTGATAGAAATAGAACTCTCAGAAATATAAAGTACTTTCTTGTTTATGGGAGATTGTAGAAGAGAGTCATATTTCTTTAAATTTATGGTCATGTTTATAATGAGTAGATTAAATGTTAATTAGATTTTATTGTGATACATAAATGTCTAAATAAAAAGAAAAATATATGTGGGAAATATTGTCGGAAATATGTTTCACGCTGTTGTTCCAGTTATGTGACCTGCTTCAGAAACATATGTAAACCCAGCCATAAGAAATTACAGTCACTTGTTGTGTTGTCCTAAATCACCTTCTAGTTCTTCAGCGAGTTTCCTAATACTGAACTTGGAGCTTCCATTCTATAAAACACAAGTAAATTACTCTTCTGTGTTGATATACTCGACACTTTTTATTGCATATCATTTTTTGTACTTGTGCCGGTCTCCCATATCCCAAGGTTGAAGTGGTGAGAAATGACTTGAACATGAAATTTGTTCTTAAAAAGAAAAATACTTTTCCTTTCTTCTTTCATCAAGAGGAAGATCAGGCAATCAAATATAGACTGAGGACCACCAGTGCTCCATGAAGCAGGTTGAGAAGGTGGCCTTGACAGAAAGATGGCTACAGAGAGTCATTGATTCTCAAATAGATTGAGCTCAAACAAAACATTCCTTGAAGAAATGAATCTGCATTTGTGCAGACCCAAGTGTCCCAGTACCTCAAAAGTGCTTTATACATGTTTACCTCCCACTAGTTGCAAATAACAAAGAAAGTAAGTAAATGTTTTGAGGGAAAAAAATGCCATTCAATACCTTCTGTCAGGGACATGGATAGGGTTTGAAAAGAGTTCTTGCAAAGAACAAACACTACTAACGTAAGAAAAAAAATGATAAATTGGGCTATGTTAACATTAAGTTTCTATAGATCAAATGACACCATGAAGAGAATGAAAAAGACAGACTTCATACTTGGAGGAGATATTTGTAGAACATTTCAAAAAGACTAGCATCTAGAGTATATAAAATATCTTTGCAAACTCAGTAAGTCAAAGATAAGTGATTAAATAAAAACATGTATTAGAGACTGTAACAGACACTTCACCAAAAAGAATACCCAAAGAATCAATGAATATATGAAAATATGTTCAGTTTAATTAGCCATTAGAGAAATGTGCATCAAACAAAGCAACACACTATCACATACCTTCTATGAGGGCCCAAACTAAAAGAAGTTACAATACCATGTGCTGGTGAGGAGATCATGCCAAAACACATATTAGTAACAAAAAGCAAATGCATACAACCACTTTGGAGTGCTATCTGGTAGTATCTTTTAAAGTTTAAAGGAAATACACTGTATGATCTAGAAATCCCACCCCTAAATATGCACCTCTAAGTGTAAAAGAATTTCTAAAGCAATGTTATGTAATATCCCCAAACTGAAAACCTCCCCAAATCTATGGATTTAGTAATGGTATTATATTTATAGCAACATGGATAAATTGGTTATATCATGTTGAGGAAGTGAAGTCATATTCAAAATAATAATACTAAAATGACCCAAAATTGGAAAAACACAATCTATGATGATAGAGACTAGAATAGTGATCACCTGTGAGTAGAAGAAAGAAGGTAATGACAGGGACCAGACACAGATGAGTAACATTTCTGCAGATCTGGTAATATTTTATTTTCTGAACTGGGTGATGGTTATACAGAGTGCTTGTTTGGGGATAACTCAGTTAGATACTTATTTGTATTTTTTGCGTGCATGTTGGACATCAATAAAAAATTGTATTTTTAAGAAGTGTATGGAAATAACATCGGTTGTTATTTAAATAATTACCTTCACTTTCACCATCCAAAGCTCACTTCCGAATAGGACTCTGTTTTTTGTGCTGACAGAACTAGAGCAGCAGAGAGGATCCCTACATCACTTGCCCTGAGGCCATTTGGGACTCCTTAACCTTCAGTGGGGAAGGTGATGATTAACTATGAAGTTAACGTCTATATTTTTAAACCTTAACATATAGGGAAGGGCCATATGCTTAATTATGTACCTAAATTGAATAGCATGCAATGGCTTGGTAAAGACATGGACGTTGAATCTGTAAGGTGAAAATTATTTGACAGCACTAAAATAAGTACGATTTTGCTGGCATACAAAGTCTCACAGTGTCCCAAAACTAAGTAGGTAAGGGATGTGTGTGATATCAGGGAAATAATTGGGTCCTGGTGGGATTGAGCTATAGACAAAGCAATCAGTCTGCTTCCTAAAATAATTTCTGTGTCTCCAAGGTAACATCACATAATCAGTGTTGTTTTTTCATAGCATGTTTAACATAGCTAAAATATAAACAGACTGTTCTGACTTACAGATGAGACATTTGAAGTTAAAATGGCATTTAAAGTTTAAATTGTCATCAAATTATTTAGCTGTGAAGTTAGAAATTATTAGTTAAAAAGGATGACTTCAGTGGCTACACATCACTTTCAGGCTCAAGTCACACTGCTCAGCATGGAATACTGCACTGGTCACCACCTGGCTCTTGCATACTTCATCTTCTCACCTTCATCTCTTCCCATTCCTAACCCATTTTACAGTTCAGCAGTTGCTACCTACCTCTAGTTGCTATACGTTCATTCTTGCAAGTTTCCAGGCTTCATTTGTGCATGCTATTAGCTTTCTACACAGAAAAGCCGTTAGCTTACTTTTCTTCCTGGAAAATTTCTGTTCATCCTTTAAAAATGTCCTCAAACTCAAAGATTAATAACATATTCTATTGTAACTACAAACTATTTCCATGTTTCCATTGTTAATCATATGTCACTATTTTTTCTCTCTTGCCTTTATATTTAAAATTCCTTGAAGATGGGATTATAATTTATGCATCTCCACACACCTAATTACTATTGTTCAGATATATGGATCATGAAAATGCTCAAGAAATATTTATTTAAAAAGAATAAAAAACTTTCTCTTTCATAAGCATTTTTCCAAAGAAGAAATTTAAATAGCTACCAAGTATATTACAAAATCCCCCATCTTATTATTGAAACATAGACTAATACAATGTACATTATTTTATTCCTTAAGATTAAATATTTTAAAATGTATAATACCCAGGCTAATGCACTCAGTTTTGCACTTCTTATCAAGTGCTTTTTAAAAAAATATATGAACTTTGATCTATAACAGTATGATTGGTATTTGTTCTTGTGAAAGAATCTAACAATATGGTTGTGCATTCATGCACCAATATATACTCAATACTATTGCTAATAAAGAAAATTGAATTTTAGTGAAGAGCCCAAGAGAAAGGAAATAGTTACGTAATTGTTATACTTCTCTACAATGGAGCATTGTGCTTTGCAAGGTGCTTAATGGCATATGAAAATCTTTATAATGTAAAATTGTCCAAGAAAGAAGGATAGAATGATGCATATCAGATATAGTACAAATTTAATTACATAAGCCATTAAAAGATTAAAGGAAAAAGATATCAAAACATTGCTGTAGCCCCACTAGGGAATGAAACTATGAAAAACCTTTTTTCCCCTTATACTTCCTCTAATTCTAAAGTCTTGTAATAATCTGGTTATCATGAGAAAAATAGATCTCCCTTCACTCTTGCTTGTGCTTTTTTGTACATTTGTCAAAAACACAAAACAAAACCTGTTTTCATTCAAGTAAACTCAGGTTAAGGCATAGGTGATTATAAATAATATTGAAACTTAGAAAACATTTAAAAATAATTGTTCACTCTCCTCTAGTAACTTCATAACTAAAATCTATGGCTAAAAGGTAGAGCATTTCCAAGAGAAGGGAAGAAAGAGAATCATCAAATGTCTCTGAGAGCTGGGCATGGTGGCACACTTCTGTAATCCCAGCATTCTGGAGGCTGAGGCAGGAGGATTGCTGTGAGTTCAAGGACAGCTTGGGCTACACAGTGAGTCAAAGGCCAGCCTGGACTACATAGCAAGACCCTGTCTCAAAAAAAAAAAAAAAAATTTTTTTTCTGAGAATGTAGAATCAGATAGTGAACCAAACTCTCTCACATATTTCCTTAGCTAACTTCTATGAAAATTCTATAGAGTGGATGGCATTATCCACAAATTGGTGCCAAAGTCACAGTAGTGAATGACAAAGTTGGATTTTGACTGTTTAAAAATTTCACCATCTTTTCTATTATTAAATATCTCTTTAATAACATAAGAGCTCTGATGCCTGCTTTAATAGATAAAAATTATTTATAATGTCATACAATTTGCTTATTGAAATTTTTTATTAAATAGATTAAATTTAATCATAATAAATCATAATCTACACAAACAAGGAACAAATACCTTGAAAGAAGAGATTGTGTTAGAGGTGTTAAGTGCTTTCATCCTGGGCCCAGCTCTGGGTCAGAAGCAGCCATAGGAGCTCAGTATGAGCTTTTGAATTGAATTGATTTAGGTCCTTCAGCACAAATTTAAACTTCCAAAACTGTTATGGTTTGGATCTAAAATGTCTCCGAAATGTCTTATGTATTTAAAGGTGGGGGTTTTGAAAGTGGTTTGGATTATAGGGCACTATACTCATCAATGAATTAATCAATTGATAAGTCCATGTGTAGTACAGGAGGTAGAGCCAGGTTGGAGGGGTGGGTCGCTGGGGTCACGATCTGGGAGAATGTTTTCTTGTCCCCTCCTCCTCCTTTGTCTCTGCTTCGTGCCTGCCATGGGGTGAGCATCTTTCCTCTACCATGGTTTCCACTATGCTGTTTCTGTCTTGTGGCCAGCTAACCATGGACTAAACTCACTGATGCTGTGAGCCTAAATAAACTTTTTCTCCTCTAAATTACGAGTGTTGGGTATTTTGTCCCAGAGCTGGAACACTGACTAACACAAAGACCAAGTTACCCTAAATTTTAAATTAGATCAGATTAAGCAAGGTTTTATTGCATTTCCTCATGTACATTTTTGAGAGCATTTTTATTAACTTTGAGAGCTGATTTTACTTTAAAGAGACACATGTCTCTTAAGACTTTAATGCAGCCATTAAAAACCTCCTCTAGATCTATGAAAAACTACATTATATTATAGCAACAAGGATTAAGGGATATTGACTTTTGTCTCTTCTAGAAACACTTGTTCATTGATTTTTATGGCCATTACTACAAACATTGTCTTGTCAGGGTCCCCTGGAAGTGATGGAGATTTCAGAGAAACAATTGTAGATAATATTGAGCTTTATGTAATTGTCCCTTTGAGTCAGTTGTGGATTCTATGTTGCTTTTGATGGAGATTACCAGTTCTCTTCAGAATCATTAGTAATTTCATCTCTCTAGGAAGACAATTCTTTGCATAATATATCTAATGGTGAAGGGAGGAAAGGCATACTTTGAGTTCCCATTCTGAACTAGGAACTTGATATGCACCATCCACATTTGAAATTACAACACCCCTATGAAACAAACCTCTCTTTTTAGCATTGCAGATAGAAACTGAGACCCAGTGTTAGAGCAACAATGCAAGAACTCAGAGCAGGGCCGGGGATTTAGCTCAGTGGCACAGTGCCTGCCTTGCAAGTACAAGGTTCTGAGTTCAATCCCGGTTGCCAGGCCAAACAAAAGAACTCAAAGCAGAAAACAGATTGGGAAAAGGGCCTGGGGAGAGGAGAGGAAAGTGAGAGAGGAGTAAGGGGTTTTAAAACGATCAAGAATGTTAAATGCATGTACCAAATTCCCCAAATGAACTTCACCACTCTGCACTACAAACGCGAACTAATGAAAAATACTTTAAAAAATAAAACCTTTAAAAAGATTAAATAGAGATTCTTGTCTTTCTTTGCTCTCAGACACATCCTCTGCCCTCTCTGTGCCCTACTATCTATTGCAAGAACTATAATTCCCAGGTTTGTTGTCATGGCTTCGAAAAGTAGGAAGTTTTGGACCTAGCAGAGACTTGAAGGCAAGAGGGATCAAGACAAACTATTCCTCCCTTTTTTGGTTTGCCTGGGGTAACCTTTCCAGAAGCAGCTCCAGCTCCTTCCTAGCTTAATCTCTAATAAGTCTAGCTCTAGTTCTACTTCCCGTTAGATGGTCTTGGCTTTGAGACTCTGAAAATCTGTGGCCCCTTTTTGTGTATGTCTAGCAGTTCTCACTGCATCTGGTTTATACTAATCTCTGAATTGGCCAACCCTGGTTCCTTTCCATCACCTTTTCAGCCCTTTCATCAATTCTGTAGGCAATTTCCTGCGTGAAGCTATCTAGAATTAAAAATGAACAAGAACAAAGAAAATACCTGGACTGGCATTCAAATATAAGTCTGTTTGATTCCCATGGCCACCTCTTTTTCTATTAATGCATGACATCACAGTGCCAAAAAAATGTGGTAATTGATTTTTAAAGGAAAAATGAAAGGGCTTATAAAGAATTAGTAGTCACCCTTCAAGTGACAAAAATTTCTGTCTCTGACTCTATTTCATTTGTCCCTTGCTTACATAGTGTCTTGTCACTTTATGTACTTAAAAAGAAACAAGGGCTGGGGATTTAGCTAAGTGGTGGAGCTGCCTGCCTTGCAAGCACAAGGTCCCGAGTTCGATCCCTGGTACCAATCAAGCAATCAATCAATCATAAAAAGAAACAAACTCTACTTTTATAGAGCTGGAAATTATTACTGACACAGGTATGTTCAAAATACATTTGTGTGTAAGTTTGTTCCTGTGTTGTGGGCTAGATGTTGGCAGAGAACCATATGGAGTCTAAAAAGTATGCCACATAACCATGAATTGTAATGTTTTATTAAGACTCATTTCCCTTTGGCCGCTACTCCAGTAACTTGTCATACTGTCAGCTGCTGAAGTTTTTGCTACAAGTTGTAAAAAAGAAGCAAACTCAGCAGTTACGATTCTCTGGTACACAAGCGGTCTAAGACTGTTTTCTCCAAACTTTAAATCTTGCAGGTATGTTGAAATCCTCTTTCTCCTGAAACATATGGATGATTAGAACCAACTTATTGAATCACTTGGACTCAGGAGGGTGCTAATGGAAACCAACTTCTTCTACTCCTTTTCATCTAATCCAATCAACAGCCTGGTTGTTTTCCACTCTTAGAATGATATATCGATGAAGCCCCAAAGTTTTAAAGTCATCTTTCATGATATAGATACTTCCTTTACTTTTGTATTGAAAGGCCAAATCCTATCCATTCTAATGGTCACAAAATGCCTCCATTATTTAATTTAACAAATATTTACTGTTTATCTGGTCGTATTGTAAGTTCTGAATTTACAATAGTAAACAAATTAGACATAAACCCTTATTTTTATAAGGTCATAGTCTGATAACAAACCTGACTAGTAAGCAAGATGCTTGGTATGTTCATGATAGGTTGAAAAGAAAAGACCTTGTTGAGGAGGGGACCTTCCAAAGCTTTCAATACTTCACTCTCACTCTCAGGTGATGGCCTTGCTTTCTATTTCCACGAAAAAAATTGCAGCACTCAAGATCCTGTACAACATTACCCATTTATCAACCTCTGAATCATGTACTCTCCCTTCTTCCCTGTGAATTGGAAGAACTCTCCATGCTCTTAGATAAATCCAACTGTTCCACTTGTGCTCAGGATCCAATCCCCTCTTGCTTACTCAAGAACATTACTTTGGTCACTCTCCTCAGTCTTTCCTGTGTCATCAATTTCTCTTGATCAATAGCATGTACACACCTCTCATCTTAAAAACCCTCTTAAAGTGCACTTCTGCCTCTAACAGCCACCCATTGCTTTGCTCCTTTTTAGAGCAAAACTCTTCTCCTTACCTATACCTATACCTTAACCTCAGTGACTATCTAGCAATTCTCTCTACAGCCTGTTCAAATCTGATTTTTACCCTCACTGCTTTAACTGAAATTGAAAAGTCACTAGCAGTCATGCAGCTAAATACAAGGTCTAGTTCTCAAGCCTCATCTTACGGACCCTGTGCAGCCACTTCAGAAAGGCCACCACCTTGTTCCCTGAAGGATATACCTCACTTGGTTTCCAGGATGCCACACTAGCCTTCTATCTCTCTAAGCTCCTTCTTAGTGTTCTCTATTATTTTCTCCTCATCCCCCATCCCCTAAACATTGTGAGGCTCTGAGCTACTCATTTTTTTGCTATTTGTACTCACTCCCTTGTGATCTTATCTAACCTTATGACTTCTGATACCTCCAAAACCCTGAAGTCACAAAGCCACACACACACACGTGTGTGTGTATTATATGATATAGATATGTGTATCTATATATGATATATATCTATACACACATATATTATATATATACATATATATATATGTTAAAGATTTCCTATCCTTGACACAGGTCTGTTCCAGGATTGAGTAGGACAAAGAGGTGGGGGGAAGTGTCAGAAAAGATCTCATTTGACCATCATGTGTCTCTTGCTCTATATTCGAAAAATTTCACAACACATTTTTTTACGACTAGAGAGCAGAAGACCAGAAGCCAAGGAATAAGCCAAGAGGTCACTTCTGTAATTGATGTGAGAAATAACAGTGGCCTAAACAAAAGAGTAACAGTAGGAACAGAAAAGAACTGGCTAGGATAGCGAGGTCTGACTGAAGTCTGGGTAGATACTGGTGACACTGTGATAGAAAATATATGAAAAGTATGTAGTTTTTAGAGAAATGAGAATAAATAAGAGGCCAATATCAGTCATTCTGCAAGCTCATGTCTACCAGATATGAAGAAGGAAATGAAGCAAATGTTGATGTGTGGATGATATTTTTAAGAATGAAAGAGGGCACATAGTTATAAGAAAATTAGTCTACACAATGATATGGCTAGAAAGTCTGAATTTTGCGTTGAATCAAACTAAGGACCATTGTCTCTATTTTCTACCTCATGAAAGCAACACCCTTAAAACAAACACATGTCATTCTTACAACATTGTCTTTGGACAATGAGCAAAAAGGAAGTGGGCTGATTGGTATCTATTCTATTGCATAAATGAAGATGTGGGGTGGTCTGCCTACATTTGTAACATCTGAACACCTGTACAGGATCTCTATGCTCTCATGTTACCCAAACTTTGTATAAGCCTGACATCTGATAAATCCCACCTATTTTAACTCCATCTTTGCAACTGAATTTCGAAGGAAACAGTGTGTACTCAGGTGCTCAGTGAATAACAACAAGCAATGCATGTGTCTTCCTAACAATAAAAGTTTTGGGAGGTTTTAGGGCCACTGAAGCCACAGGGAAGCTAGGATGAAAATGATTTTGCATCGTGAATCATTACCAAAATTGTGAGCTAAATTCTGATTGCAAAATCTTTATTACTGTAATGTTACAATAATCCGAAAAGAACACAGCTGGATTTTCTGATGACAGGTGTGGCATACAATTTCTGGTTGAAAACAGCTCAATTTTGCAGTAAATTGTGCAAATTTGATATGGACATCACGATAAGAGAGTTATGTGTGGAACCCTACTAGGTTCTTATTACAGAAACTTTTTCTGACAGCAAGACTCACATTTTGATTAGAATTTAGCATCTTATGGAGACCCCCCATAGGGAGTTCTCTCAATTTTCTGAAATTTGATTAACTTAAATATACTGAAAGCTTAGTTTCATGATAAACAACAATAGCATCAAAGCCCTGTACAAGTTAGCCACAGCCAACATTTCCAGGCTTAGCTTTTTGCTTATCCTCCTCAAATTCATACTTCGAAGTGGTCTACTTATTACCCTCTGATCCAAACTGAATTTTTCTTACCCTACTCTTTTTTTTTCTTCTTTCCAGAACCCTTTGAAATCCAGTTCAATATCCAGACTCATCTTTCACAAGACCTTTCCTGGCCTCTATATCTTAAAGCAATTCTTGGCTCTTCTGAATTTCTATATAAAATAGAGTAAATTATAGGAAAGCTTGTAAATAATAAAACACTTTAACAGTCAGTACCTCATAATTTAATTGGAAGATGTTTTCAACTTTTATTTACTTTAAGTTTGAAGGGGAATCCAAGACCATCCTCAGACTCAATAGTTTACTAGAAAGACTCACAGAACTGGAAAAGCTGTTAAAAGTCATCACTGGAATTTATTGCACTGAAAAGATACAGATTAAACCAGCAAAAGTCAAAGACACATAGTGGAAAGTCCAGGAGAAACCAGCTGCAAGCTTTTATTATCTACCAACGTAGCTATACAGATGGCACTTAATTCTCCTGACAACAATGTGTGACAACATGTAATACAATACACAATTCAATTTGGAGAAGTTCCCTATAGTGTTGGTGTCCAGAGTTTTCATTGTGATCAGTCATGTATGCATGGGGTACCTATATGACTGGCCTTAAATTCCTGCCCCCTAAGTCAAACTGAGACACCATGGCTCAGGATTCCAGGTTAACAAAAACAGACTTTAATATGAATCTCACTGTTAACATAAACTATCTGCTGTAGTCCAGGGTCTCATATATACAAAGACACTAACCAGGCAGGATTTTCCAAGGACTCAGAGCACATCTCCCAGGAGCCAATCAAGTGCCAGACCTTTCTCTGGAATATTCACAGCTGGGCACCTCATTGCTGCTGAGTTAACCCTTTACTGCACATCTATTTTGGTGATATTTAGCTATTCAACCATATTTTATGACCCTTGGGTATCACTGTAGAACAAAGTCCCCATCTTCTCCTTTTTATTTAGTTATTATCCAATAAATATTTGAATTTTTGCATCATTGTATATCTTTTATTTATTATATTCCGTATATCAGATACATGGTTATGGCTTTTCTCTGGAGAATAGCATTAAGAATATAAATTCTTGGCCAAATTTTCACCTTTATTGCAATAACATATTTCTGTAGATAATTCACCTAAGATAATGTAGCTGGAGCTATAGAGTGACATTTTCAAGAGAAAGTGGGGATCTAAAATGTGTACAGTGTTCATTTACATTGTTAAACTAGAAGAAATAAATGTGAAACCTGAGCTCTATGAGACCTGGTAAGTCCTCCATCTGTTTTTAATAAGGGGCTTGGCTTATTATGATGAATGTTGCATACATGTTTTTCTTTGTCTCTAGTCAAAAATTTATAAAACAAAACAAGAAATTCACATCCACTATAAACAGCCATAGTTAATAATTTTAAAGTAAAAGAAAAAAACAGAACAAATAGCTACATGAATATGTGTTGCAGAATAATGGAACAATTCAAAACTCAGAGTATCTGGGTGAGAAGCAGACTGGTGTCATGATAAGAGCATGAGGACTGATACCAGGACTCCTGCTATGACAGGGACAATGTTGTACATTTACCACATCTATGGGAAGACTATGTTTTCATAGCCTTCCTGGCAGCTGAGGTTGTTTGATAATTTTTTTCCAGTGGAAACTAATGTTTCACTTTCAGGTGTCACTTAAAGGTGCTTTACCAGTTTACAGTGAGTGGAGAGGGTGGGACTATCTGACCCCTGTTAGTCTTTATTAAAAAAATTTAAACTAATCTTTGTTGTGTTGAAGCCACTGAGACTTCAAGCTCTTTGTTACTGAAGCCTAACATAGCTTAGACTGGCTATTCTACCTGGGTCAGAGTTCCAACTCTACAAGTAGCAGTATAATCAAAGGCAAAATACTTGATCTCTTTAGCCTTTAGTTTACTGAAACAAAAAATTCATGGTTTATTCTAGATTTATCTAAGATTCCTCTTAATTATCAATACTCACACAGTTAGTTAAAAGCAGGAGAGCCCTGTAGGTTCAATTCCTGGATATGTAATTTACTCCCTGTGATGTTGACCTCAATTTTTTAACCTATAAAGTGAGTATATTAATGCCTGATATATAGAATTATTTTTAAGTAATATACATAAACACTTTGCTAGCATATAGAGTTCTAAAATTTAACAGTTAATAATTTATATCCATGATGATAATAAGCATATTGTTGCAAGTTCACAAATCAACTATAAATTTGTTTTCTAAGCATTCTTCACTCAACAATGGCATTATAAATTAAAGTAAATGCATATTTATATCCCTAATTCTTACACATTTTTCCTAAAAAAAAGAAGGGTAACAAGGTTAGCCTCTCCATTATTGTCCTCTGTTCATGTTTGTGACACCCAAGAATGGTAAAACATAGGTTACTATAGTTCATAAAACTCTTAGACCATGAAGCAAAAAGCAAAGGATGCTCTCCTGGAGTGTTCCCTAGCATCAGCACTTGCTTTGATGATAATAAATAACAAGTTTTCTCCAGAGTGTTCTTCTAACAGTGGTTCTAGTTTCATTTTGAATTTACTGGAATCTATATCTAAAAATGCCTGTTTCTTACCGGAAGAGGGTATTCATCTATCTAAGTAGCAAATATGCAAATACTAACATAGAAGCTGTGTATTACATCTGCCTTAAATAAGATTTCATTGCTAAACAGATACTGTGGCCTCCTAGGCCTGAAGCCGCCACTTTCTACTCTCCCTCTGCATCACAGATAAGAAGTCAAAAGTTTGTTCTCCCAAATCCCTAACAATCGGAGTCAGATTCTGATGATGAGAAACACTTGGGCTCAACTTGGAAGTGGGAGAGAAGAAGCTGGAGTCTCTGATGACAGCATGAACATCTGCAGGAAGTTAGTAGAGGTCTCTACACAAACTCTGAGAATTACCTTCGTTGAGACTCAAATTGGAATACCTAAAGTATCAAATATTTTCCACATTGAGACCTTACCAATATAGGTGGAACTTGTAATACTACTTAAGAACCTAAGATTTTCTTAGAACTACTTAAACCTTTCTCTTAAAATCTATTTCAAACCGTACTTCAAAACTTTTATTTGATTGCAGTTTAACTCCTTTTCGATGTATATAATGTTCTTATTTTATCTTTCTCTTGAAGCCGTGTTATTTTTGAGCCGCAATATATTCTTCTAAAATGAAGAATAACCAATACAAGATTGAAATTATCCTTTATAAACTGAAGTTTCCCTGTCTTTATAGAATCTTAAAGGTGCTTTAACAAAGATGGGATATGAAAGAGCCTCGCTTTTCAAGTATTTTCCCAAGATCACTTAGATTAACATCAAGGGCAGATTAAATGAAACATGTATTTAATACCTATACTACTTATGTACTTCAGAAACTTAAAATTCAGTTGGAAAACACATTGAAGGAAGAAAATGTAGAACATAATAAAATAGACTTAAATAATACCTCAAGACAAGAGTAGATGAACTGTTGCTAGGTAATGGATAATTCATTGCTTACATTAGTTGCCAAAAGACAAAGAAGCTGTAGGATCCTTTCATGCATACTTCTGTGCTTTGATGTCATAACTTAAATATCCCATAGGCCCTTTTTAAAAAAGTGAAAATGGAAAAAAACAATGGAAACAGAAGTTTTGTACATAAGGAGGGGAGGGAGTGTAAGTGGGGGGGAATGGGATAAAATAAAATTTATTTTTAAAAAAATCTACCTGATTTGATGATGCAAGGTAACAAAGCTCAACACCTTGGAAGATTCAAGGTTAGCCAGGCTCATTGCAATAATAGTTCATGATATGATCGAATTTTTCTCACCTAATTTTCCTTTCTTTCTGTACAGTTTCATGTAGATATATGGCAGGATTCCAGTTTTGTTTATTCTTTCCTTCCATTCAAAGACTAAGAGAACCTTGATTCTTAAAATCAAATGAAAATGAACCTGCTTATATTAGTTGAGTGTGAAATAATTCATGAGAAACCGTGATTGAAGAACCATGACTACTATACAAAATTATTTCCAGATGGTCTGCAAAACACATAATTGATTCTCAATAAGTGCCTGTGCATAAAAGATAAAGAACCCACATAATAACTATAAATAATTATACTCAATTTGCATCAGGCCTAGTGTGAGGAACATTACTGTATATAATTTTAAATCCTTAAAAATCCTAAAAATGGACCATCATTTTATAGATGAGGAAAATGAGTCTCAAAAGCATTGGCTTTATCCAAAGCTTTCCCATTGGTAAAGCTGAGGTGCAAATACAAGCCTTTCTGGATTGAAGACCGACACTTGCACCTGATACCGGAGTGCTTCCTTCTGTGTTCTTTTTTATTTTATTACTACTCCATTTTTTCCAAGAATTAAGGTGAAGTAAAGGAACTTTATCAACTGAATAAGGAGAGTTCATTAAAAAAACAATGATCTATTTTAGGTTATAAAGAAAGATGGTGGAGGGCTCCCAAAATGCAGGGGGAAAGGTATGTTACAGAGGCCAATTTGTACTAATGTTTTCCCTACTTAATTGAAATCCCTTATGAAGAGATTCTCACCATTGATCGACTACTGCTTTGTCCTCTTTATTGTTTTCTAACACACATGAAAAACTTAATTTAGTTATCAGTCATGAGGTTTTCACTTGGAGAGTCCAAATAAGATGACACATAAATCTGGACTCACATTAAAAATTATTTACAATTATTTACACCATAATACTATCAGTAATGGATTTTCACACTTATACAAAAAGCAAAACACATACGCTCCTCAAGTGAGAAATTTTATTTTTATATTTAACCACTAAAGAGAAACCAAATTTGGTATGAATATCTTTTAAAATGAACATGGAAACGTACTAATGGGTCAAAAAAGAATATTTACCTTTTAAGGCAGATAAATGTAAAACCACATCTGCCTAAATCTTTCCGGAGTCTCAAACAATCTCAATAGATTTCTGATGTAAACAATACATTTTTGCATTAGATCTAATTTCCTGAATGATTTCTATGTTTTGGTGCCCAGAAAATATGCAGTAGATACTTAATAGGCAGATACTTAAATGTTTTTATACAAAATATTTGTCAACTAATTTAAAATAATATATTCTGCCTGTGAAAGTGAAAACAAGTGGATTAGAGAAGAAAGACAGATCATAAGTGACCTGACAACCTCTCTCTTCTTTAAATTCCTGTAGCAAAGATTAACTACAAATCATTTATTCATTAAGCGTTTGTGGAATATGTATTATAGGTTCAGAAGGCAATAAGAATTGATAACAGATGTGATCCTTTTTGAAATTACAACAAAGATTAGAAAGAAAATGTCTACACAGAGAAGTAATAGATGCTGAGAGATAATCTAACAGACACACTTAACATGTAGAGTTTGGAAAGAAAGCAATATGGAGTAATATTGAAGCTGATAAGGTAGGGAATATTTAGGCCCCAAAATCTGGTAATGAGTCCAAAGGAGGGTGAAACAAAACAACTCTGTCTCATCTAAGTAACTTTTATGCACAGTAGTTTCACTATATATTCTTAAAGAAAATAAAATTGAAGTATCTATTGAAATTTTTTATATAGATTTGTTTTTAAGAAGGTGTAGGAATTCTGAAATAATTTTTATGTATTATAGAATTGAACAATATGTAAATATATTCTTGTTAGGGACAAGGTTTCTTACTGTAGAAGGGGGAAACTGAAACATGGATAGCAAAGGAAGAATTCTATGAGGTTTTCATGTGTGTGTGTGAGAGTGTTTGTGTGTGTGTGTTCTAGATTTCTTTACTGAACCAAAGCAATGAAACCCATTATCAAGGAACATAACTAGCACCCATATCTGTATTACTAACTATCTTTCCACACTAAGAGGATTAGAATTTCTTAGAAAATAAGAAACTGCTAAAAAATGTGGTAACATGACAAAGAGACATAGGAGCCACTTGAAAGAAGCTGCTCGGGCTATATTTGGGAAAATGTAAGCATCAAAGTAAAGAAACAATAACTCACTGAATAAAATAAGAATCCATGATACATACTAAATATATATACACATATATATACACACACATATACATAAATACATACATTGATAAATAGGTGAGACATAAAGGGTTTTATTTACAATAGAATGCCAGCAAAAATATATAGAGGGAAAAATAGAGTTTAAAAATTACCATTTTATATTCATAATAAATGTAAAAAGTTGATTCAGCCAAAACAATTACTGGCCACTAAGTATAAATCCCTTGATGGGAAGGGCTATGGAGAAGAGTTAAGAATCAGTGCAGGATCTGGCACCATGGCGTAAAGTGAATTTATATTTGTAAAAGTTAAACTGTGTCAATTGCCTCTCCAATAATGCCTGTGGTTCCCCCATGGACTGACACAGGAACAGGAAGGTGCCTGTCCACAATGCCATGCTTCATTGAATACCCAACTACTAAGTACAGGGAATGACCAATGGTTCTGTTACACAATCTAAGCCCTGAGCTCAGTCCCTGTGTGCTTTTCAACGGCTTATACAAACACTGGAAATGTGAAAAATACATATAAATTGATTTCAAAATACAAAAATGCCCAAAGTCTAAATAAATAAATATTTAAATTATGAAGAAGAGGGCTGGGGATGTAGCTCAG
>NW_004624730.1:58128608-58143047 GCF_000247695.1 Heterocephalus glaber
TAGGAAATCTTTCCATTTAAATAAATTATAACATGTCAACTTCATTCTTAGTATTAATAAACATTGTTTCTAAACATGAAAATAATTTTTGTTGAACTTTTTAACATGGTTAAAAATTTCCTGAGATGTATAATTATTGTGAAGAAATTAAAACCTATCATATTTAAATGAGTTACTTAACAACTCTCAACTGTCTTCTGCCACTTCCTTTAGGATTTCTTGCTATATAGTTATGGTATCAACTAAGGCAGGTGAGGTAACATGGATGGTTCCACACTTAGCACAGAATGGGTGCCTTTAGTAGCCAAAAATCTATGAGCATTCAAGCCCCACTTAACCCCTGTATAATATCCCAAAGTTGGACCCTTACTCTTGACTGCATAAGCCCCTTCCAAAAGTCCAAAGTATTCCCTCCAGGATGGAGTTGGGGAGTGGTTCATGGGTAGTTCTATGCCTAATTATTAATTTGTTATTTTCATGAGGTCATTCCTTCTTATAATAATGTTATCATATGGTTTTTAGTTACCAAGGTAACCAGAAGAGGTGTTTAAGTCTGTAGTTTTTTCTTAGTTAAATTTCCTTCTTTGCCTCAAAATAAAACTGTGTTCTTGGCTCAATCTTCCTGTGATGTAAGAACACTATGATTTCAGATTCTTTCTCCATATTTTGTGTGTTATTACTGCCACACACAAATCTTCCTCTTCTTATTCCTCCTCTTTTGTCCTTATCTTGGATGTGTGTATTCTCATTTTATTTTTCTTTCTTTTTAGCCTTAGTTTCCAAATGTCTGAAAATCAGACCCACATATTACACATCTTTTCTATCCCTTTAATATTTTTAAGATTTAAAACCATTTTTATGTATAGGATATCAATCAGTTAATTATATAATATTCTCATCCATTTTGAACTGTCAAAGCAAGTTCTCTGGCACTCAAAAAGCTTTGTCCACATGTATTGCTTGAATTATCTTGTGTGTTTTAAAGATAGACTTTTATTGAACATTTACTCTCTACAACGTGTCAATCTAGGTAAAAGATTGTGGGAATGAGTTTAACAGTTAAGGCAATAGATTATAGGTAACATTTATTTGGGTTCAAATCCCTCATATATCAATTACTGTGTGATTATGGATAAATAATTTGACTGAATTTCCTTGTTTCTAAAGTCTGACTAACAATTTCTGCTTCATAGAGTAACACAGGTTGAGGACCTTAATCTGAAAATCCGAAATCCAAAATGCTTCAAAATCCAAAACTACTATTCACTGACATGAAACCACAAGAAAAAAAATTCCACACTGAACCTCCTGTAATGTGTCACAGTCAAAATGTGAGTGCACTAAAAATATCAGATAAAATTACCTTAGGGGGTTGGAGATGTAGCTCAGTGGTAGAGCATTTGCCTAGCATGCAAAAGGCCCTGTGTTCAATCTCTAGTATGCCAAAAAGCCTTCAGGCTGTTCTATAAGGTATATATAAACATAAATAATTTTTATGTTTATACTTATGTTCCATCCCTAGGAGATATCATTATGTATATGCAAATATTACCAAAAACATCCAAAACACTTTGGTATCAAGTATTTTAGATAATGGATACTCATCTTGTATATGTATATGGTTTACATGAGATAATACAAAAAAAATCATTTATATTAAGGAGTTAATGAATGTTATTAGTACCATGATTAGTACCATGGTTGTAATTAGTATGTATAAATATATCTGGAGTCTGTAAAAACCCTCCCACAAGGAGCTCAGTATCTAGTAATGGCTTTATAATTGGCCATAATTAGTGAAGCAGCATTACTTTTATTTCTTAACTAAATATTATTACACCTAATCCTTTAGAAGTTCTCTGTATTAACAGAGCAGTCAATCACATTGAAATAGTTTGTTTTTATAACCAGTTGGATTTCTTTCAAGTCTGTAATTTTACAATATTTTTGTAACTCTAGTCTATTGTATTATTTTTCTTTTTGGTGACATTGTGATTTCAAGTGAGAAATTGCAGTGAAATGACATTTTTAATCATTCTTTTTTGTGGATATGAAATATAGTAGGGATTGATAAATTAACATTAGAGTTTGCTTAAAAGCTCTTAACTAAAAATTTATCAATTACTTGTGTTCTAGCCAGAAATTGACTCAATATTATTTAAAGATTAAGGTAAAAATGGCAGTTCTTAGATGATTTCTGTGAATTTTTCTAGTCCATCCTTTATCCTCCCTTCTTAGTGATATTTAAAAAAGAAAATCTGATCATACCCTGATTAACACCACCACCCCCGTTATAATAAAGTTCCTGTGACTTCACCTGTAATACCAGGCCCTCCATTAGGTAACTTCACTCACATTTCCAGTTTCATTTTACACAGCTCTTCCATATCCAACCAATACCTCAACCAGATGGAACTATTTTTAGTTCTCAGAATATACAATACTTTCACTCAAAATGTTTCCCTTGATTAGAAAGCCTTTTTACTTGTTTCCAAAACTGGTACAAGATACTTAATACAATTTAAAGGAGGAAAGCTTTATTTGGCTCACAGTTTGAGAGGATTCAGTCCACTATCGGCTGGCTGCAACGCAGAAACAATACAGCAGAAGCATATGACAGAGAAAAGCTGCTCAACCCATTACAGCCAAACAAAGTGAGAAGGGGGTATCTGGGAACAAGAATACACCCTTCCAAGTCACAACTCTAGTAATCTATCTTTTCCAACCAGGTTCCATAATTCATCAGTGGGTTAATCCACTGCTGAAAAAAAGCACTGCATGATTCGATCCCCTTCAGAAAACCTCTACCTCTGAACACCTGAGGCATTACGGGTACAGTTTAGATCTAAACCGTAACAACCTACATAGATTGCAAAACTCAGGCTTTTTATTTCTGAATTGTTTCTGTATTTTTCTGCCCTTTTCATTAAATAGACCTCTGGCTCATTTGGGACCAGTTGTTTCCTGTAATATTTTATCACACACTCATCTTTATATTCGTCTCACCTATTGCAACTGTTGGTTTTGTGAAGGCAGGGTAGGGATTTCTCCAATGAGTGAGCCCTGTACATCCTGCTCAGATAACTACCTCATGGATGTAGACCACAGCTCTAGCTTTTCATGTTTAATATAAAATAGCTAGAGGAAGAGACTTCTGTGCCAGGAGCATGACCTTGGAACTAGATGTGGGCTCTGAACCAGTTATTTATTAAGTGACCTTTGCCAAATTACTTAAGCTCTCTCTACTTCATACTTTCTGTAAATAAAATGGAGATAATAATAACCCATGCCTCATGAGATTTAAAGTGAAAGTAACTGAGGTTATTGCTTAGCATTCAGTAAACATAATTTTATTATTTTCTTGTATGCAGTTATAAAATTTGTTTTAGAAAAGTAAGGTAATGCATATCTTGTTTAAAAAGTGACAGGTAAATGATTTTTGGGAATAAATTTTTCCATGTTTAAAATGTAGCAGAGGAATATTTAGAAATCATATTGATCTTCTATTATAATGAGAAGGATTTATATTTTTCTTTATGGATTTAGAGTAAGGCATATCTTACTCACTATTCATTGTATATAAATTCAGATAATGAATTACATTTATATTTTTAATGCTGGATTTCCAGTACTAAATTGGTCATTTCCAGACACATTCATTTCTTCATTTTTTTTCTAGCTATCTATACAACTTCAGTTTTTGCTCTTGCCATGCAAAAGTGCTGCAATTCCCTAAAACATGTTCTGCCAATCATCTACCTAAGTTTTCACAAAGTTTTTCCCTCTGCCTACAATCTTTCCCCCCTAGCTATCACTCGAACTCTAAATTGAGCTCACTGGTTCTTTCAGCCAGGATAATTCCACCAGCTCCATCATTCTGAATTTCCTTTTCATTTCTCTGTGTTCTCAAAGCACCTTTACATATACCCATCATAGAAATTATCATTGGATTGGAATTATCTCTTTATTTTTTATCTCTGTAATTAGTCTTGGACCTGACTCATAATCTTCATACTCCCAGTACCTTGCAGATTGATTTTTAACATAGGTGTTGATAGCTGTTATTAGAATACATTGATAAAATCAACTGTAAATAAGTGAATAAAGCTAAGAAAAGTCTGTCATGAACCAAGTGTCCAGCAAGAGAATGTATGTGAACAGTGTGGTATATTCACATGGCATACTCCAGAGCAGTAGTTTTCAAGATGTGGTCTCCAGACCCACAATGACAGCATCCCATGAGGACATGTTAGAAAGACAAACTCTTGGGCTTCACTGCGACCTACTGAGACAGAGACTTGAGTTACACACTAGGAATCTTTTTTTTTCTTTTGCCAGTTCTGAGAATCAAACCTAGGACCTAGTGGCAAGCATTCTACCACTGAGATTTACCATCCCATCTCAGAAATCTGTTGGGAATCTGTTTTACCAAGCCTTCCAGACTATTTAGAAGCACATTATAGTCTGAAAATCAGTGTTCTACAATAGTGAGAGTAAAGAATCTACAAATAAATACAATAATATGGAAGAATCTCACAAATACATTGTTGACTGAAAGAAGCTGGATATAAAAAATATATACTGTGTCAATAAATGCATTTACACATTCCAAAAGCAGGGAAAATAAATCATTACTGTTTTAATATAAGTGGTCACATTTGGTCACTTTGGCTACATAATTTACAGGGTCTAGTACAAAGTTAAAATGCAGTGACCCTTGTTAAAATCTAGTCCTTTAAATGCTTTCTGTATATCTGGATTCTAGAACTTTTCCTTTACCAATTGTTACTTTGGCATGCACTGACTTTAGCATCAGAAATTGTTTGAGATGCATTGATAGCAACAGAAAGAACTTAGAATAGTGAAAGGAGCCTGATCTATAAAACAAGAAAGAATTTGGTAGACATTAATAAGAGCTCAAAAAAATGGAAAATCTTGTTTTATTTGAAAGAAAAATAATTCATCCAGAAATACAAGAAGTACTTGTAGCTCCTTGATTTCCTTCTATCATAGATCATAATATAATATACTATTATACAAAGTTTAATAGATGTCTTGTCATTCTGCGCCAGACATCTAGGACAAACAGAAACTTTATGAATTGAAACCCTGTATGTGAAAGATGGTAAGAAATACAACTATGTTCCAGTATAAAATATGACAGCACTCAGTAATTTACAGAGAACAGCTCTGTGAGGGAGAAAATGGGAGAGCACATGAGTATGGACATCATTTGGGGGGGTAAAAGAAGACACCAAAAGGAGAACAAAAGCTCAAGGATCAGCTTCCATGTTGTACTTTTGCATGAGGCTTGTCAGGATTTAAGTGAACTAATATGTCTATACGCAAATGGTAACATTTAGAAGCCATAAGCTTTCGAAGCTATTTGCATCTGAGAGAAGCCTGTCACAGTAATCTAAGGTGTGACATCTTTGCCAGATACATTCCCTCAGAAGAATAGACATGCTATCATTGTGAGAAGTCAGTCTTTTCTTAATAGATTGCTATTTGTTGGTATCTTTTTGAGCAAGGTAGAGGAAATCTTCATATTCAGTCTTTGGGATACCAGAAATGTAAAATATTTTGATCAAAGGAAGTGTACATTGTCTTATATTACATGTAAGTCTCTTAACTATGGAAAAGAATTCTTTCAGAAAAGACATGTAACTGGACAATTATTGTCTATATTTTTCATTATAACTAAGCTATGCCCAGTGATTAGTGTAGCTAGAAACATTGTCTTTATCATCCCATGAGATATACAGCCAATCAACATAGCTCAATCAGATCTTTCTTAATCATGGTCCTCATTATTATCTATTCATCACGTGGCTCATATTGCAAGTACAATTTTTCCCTTAGGAAGATTCCTGTCTGAATGAACAAGAAACAGACACACAAAATCTCATGTATTTTAAACATTGAAAAACCAAATTAATTTATATCAATAGTTGCAAAAATGCAATGTCGTGATTCCCCCTCAATATGGGAAGGGACATAATAGAATCCTAACAAACAAATCCTACCTCTGTAGAAAAGAGCTCATCAGTTAAACAGAATAAAGTGTGCCCCAATTTTCATAGTAAAGAATATTTTTCTCCTTTAGTAAAAACAAAAAATAACTAACTCTTTGAAATACTAATTCTCACAGGATTTTTTGCAGTGCAATGTGTTGATTAATTCAAAAAAATCTCCCAGATCCTCTCTTTGTCTAGTGAAATCTATTTCTACTTAATGGCCAACTTATTACAATCATGTATCTGCTGAAACTGAAAACCATTTTTTTCTGAGTATCTAACCATTGATTAAAGATTTGATTGTTTTTGTACAAAATTTCAATTACAATTTAACACGACTGATTCTTTTGAATACATCAAATTCTTGCACTCCAGATACAATACAGGCAGTGATTACAAAATGTGTTGCTAAGGATACTTTTAAACTTACTCTAAAATATTAACACCATGAGTTTAACTATTTCTTCACTTTATGTGTTTTTATACCTCCCAAAGGTCACGGCTGTACTAGATAATATCTTCTCAGGATTTTAGCTTACTCTGACACCTTCCTAGCTTTGTTATTGTCTCACCAGAACAGTTAAATATACAGGTTTTGATGGGTTGTTTATTAAGTCAAGGGAATTAACTCTTCTCAAGTTGATTCAACTCCAAACTGGAAAATATCTACAACTTTCACACATACTGCTTTCTTAAATATATATGCTTTATTTTCTTTTTCTGGGCCTGATGGTGCACTCCAACAATCCCAGCACTCTAGGAGGCTGAGGCAGAAGGATTGCAAGTTTGAGCCACAGTTGGGTAACTTAGCAACTTAACTATTTCAAAATAAAAAAAGAAAAAGGACTGGGGATGTAAGTCAGTGAGAAGGTTCTGAGTTCAATCTCCAGTACCATCAGAAAAAAAATGATTGTGAGAATTTCCAAACTGACAAACATATAGCAAAATATATCAACTTTTCCTGTAAACATCACTTACCTTCCACATCTATTAACAGGTTCCTATAATTATTTTATTTGTTTCACTTTCCTCTTGCATATTTTAAAGCAAGTCCAAGATCTCACACCATTTTACCCTTAAACACTTCAGTATGCATTCCAAAAAGGGAATATATTATTTCAATGCTATAACCATAGCTAATAGAATCAATAGTTTTTTGCTATGATCAATCCTCACTACATATTCAAATTATTACCAATGTTTTATTTTACTTGGCTTTTTGAAGTAAGCAACAAAACAAACCCTCTTATATGTTTGCAGGTTTTTAAGTGTTTGAATGTAAAATTTTTTGTTAATTCCTCTGACTTGGAGAGAGCAATCAGTTGTCCTCTGGAGTATCTGCAAAGGTACACAATTGATTGCTTCCTCCTGATATCATAAAATTTGTTCCTTCTCTTAAATTATTTCCTGTTGACTGGAAATTTGCACTAAGATCTTGAATTGATTCAGGTTCAATATTTGGGGGAAGAGCCTTCAGAGTGCTTTCTAGAAGGTGCCACTTCTTTAACAATGTGTCCCATCAGAAATCATATTTGGTTACCTCATTTTTAATGGTGCTGAGATCAGTCAGTGTGTTGAGGGACCGACTAGTTTGAGTTCCTTCATTGTAAAATTCTCCATCAATATTTCACCTGGTATTTCTAGAATCTATTAGTGATTATTACTTACTATATACAACTTATTTCATTTGTGATTGAGAAATAATTCTACAGTTTTCTTAACTGTCTGTACTAATTAGATGGACCTTTCTGAATTCCTTTATAGAGTAGGCCTACATAGTTACCCTGAAATAGTATTTATAGAGGAAGGCAGGATAAGTACTTCATTCATTCTTTTAAATTGCTAATATTTAAAGTAATGATTTGATATTCTCACAATATCTAATCTATTAAAATGAGTTTGTTATGTTTTTTTTCTCTCTTCTCCCTCTTCCTCCTCCTCCTCCTCTTTCTTAGGTACCATGAGAAACACATTTATAAATGCTCAGTATATTATAATCAATTCCAGTCCTTTGGCAAAAAGAACTCACTTCCTGTTAGCTCCTATTTTCTTTTCTTTTTTTGGATCAAAGCAAAGTGCTATTTTCTTTTGACCTGACCCTGTAAGTTTTTGATAGCTTCTTTGATTTCTGGGACAAGGAGATGTCACAGTTCATCCTGAGTAGTTCCTGTCCCAGGCATGAAGTCAGCCATTTCCCTAAGGAGCTCTCATTCCTTTTAGTGGGGTATTTTAAGATGATGATTTGGGATTCATATTCCTTGCTCCTGTTTTGTCATATGTTCATGCTTTTTCTATGATACACTTTGAAAATGTTTATGTTTTTCCTAAGAGGAGAAAGTAAAGTCACGAGTTTTGCCTAATATTTCCAATTTAAGTTTAAGTCAGGTTTACTTAATATCTTTGGATTTGTTCTATGAAAAATATTAATTCCGAGTATTGCTAAAACAATTATTTGCTTACCTTTTCCTATGTTCAACATAACAACATGGATATTATTAACAATAAAAATACTGGCTAGATGTTAAGATTTCTTTGCACTTTAAGGTTCATAGTTAAAATGCTGAATTCTAGGGACAGACTACATTGTCTATTCTAAAATATTGACCTGAGTTGTTATATAATTAAATTTTTATATATTTATTGTTATTTTTTGTTAATAGGGACATGTTTATCATCCTGAACACACTGTTAAGCCCCTTTCATCCTAGGCTATTATGTGGGATCACTGACGTTGACTCACAGCTCAATCCCCTTCCTGATCTGTTATCATGTGTGACCACCAGTACTAACGAGTCCACTTTTACCAGGACCATACCCATATTTACATGTGTTCAGATGGAAATAAGTACTTCCTAAACAGTATATTAAATAAAAGTAATAACAGTCAAATATGTTTACATTCCCATGTTTATTACAATAAATAAAATTAAATATGCCCTATTCTAGTTAGTCTCGCTCTTACAACTCTGTTTTGTATAGTTTGTAGTAATAGGAACTCATGCATGGCCTTTTATAGACTTAGCTTATTTCTTTTTTTTTCCTTTTTTCCATTTAATTCTCTTTTATTAGTACATGTTTGTAATTCAGGCAGTTTACAATCATCTTGGGAAGTGATTACATGTACATGTTACAGCTTGTTTTAGTTTTTATCCCTTTCCCCCCCACCTCCTTCTCTGGTTCCCCAATCATCTTTTTTGTATTTGTCGATACTATATCTTTTAGCACAAGTTATGGCTTATAATGTTTACATTGATTTGGATACTTAGGCTCCTGTACTTGGCATATCTTTACTCACCTCATTACCCCTTCCCCTACCCCTTGCCCCTCTCCTTGTTCCACTGGACCCTTTCCCTATTGGATGAGATCTGTCCCCTTGTCCCTTTCCATCCATCTTTTATCCTTTCCTTAGTTTGTACTTTGCTTCACTCAAATGAAGGATACCATATGGTATTTAAGCTTGCATGGTCGATTTATTTCACTCAACATTATGTTTTCCAGATGCATCCATTTTCCTACAAATACTTCACATGTGTCTGTCCTTATAGCTGAGTAGTATTGCATTACATATAGATACCACAGTTTGTTTATCTAATCATGTATTAGTGGATATACAGGCTGCTTCCAGGATTTAGCTATTACAAATTGTGCTGCTATAAACATGAGATGCAAGTATTGCTGTAATATGATGACTTTAGCTCTTTGGGAAGATACCTAGCAGGGAGATAGCTGAGTCTTTAATTCTTTCAGAAATCTCCATACTGATTTCCATAATGGTTGTACTAGTTTGCATTCCCACCACCAATGTAGGAGAGTTCCTTTTTTGTCACAGTCACACCAACATTTGTTATTGTTTGATTTCCTAATGATTACCATTTTTTTCCAGAGTAAGATGGAATCTTCCTGTTTTAATTTGCGTTTCTCTAATGGCCAGAGATGTTGATCATTTTTTCATATATTTGTTGGCCATTTGTATTTCTTCCTCTGTGAAGTGTATGTTCATTTCTCTAGCCCATTTCTTGTCTGAGTCTTTCATTTTGGGTGGTTTAATTTTTTTGAGTTCTTTGTATATTCTAGTATTAGTCGTCTGCCTGAGTAGTAGCTGGAAAAAAATTTTCCCATTCTGTAGGTTGTCTCTTCATTCTACCAATTGAATCTTTTGCTGAACTGAAGCTCTTTGGTCTTCTAAAATCCCATTTGTTGATTCTTGCTGCTATTTCCTGTGCAGTGGAGGTTCTGTTTAGAAAGTCCTTTCTTACTATTATGTCTTCAAATGTTTTACCTATTTTGTCTTTCAGAAGATTTGTTTCTGTTTTCATGTTTAGATCTTTGATCCATTTTGATTTTCATTTAGTATATGGTGAGAAGTATGGGTCCAATTTCATTCTTCTACAAATGAGTAACCAGTTTTCCCAACACTATTTGTTGAATAGACTATCTTTCCTCCAAAATATGCTTTTGGATCCTTTGTCGAAGATCAAATAGCTGAATAAATCTGGAGAGGTTTCTGCATCCTCAATTCTGTTCCATTGGTCCATATGTCTGCTTTTGTTCCAGTACCATGCTGCTTTTATCACTATTGATTTGTAGTATAGTTTGAAGTCTGGTATTGCTATGCAACCTGGTTTGCTTTTATTCCCCAGAGTTACTTTTTCTATTTGGGTTTTTGGGGGTTTTTTTTGTTTCTTTGTTTGTTTTTTGTGCCAGGGATCGAACTTGGGTACTTGCGCTTGTGCAGCAGGTGGTGAAACCACTGAGCTAAATCCCTGGCCCAATTTGGGTTTTTTTCTGGCCACATGTGAATTTTAAGATTATTTTCTATAGATCTGTAAAGTATCCTGTTGCTATTTTGTTTGAGGCTGCATTGAATCTGTGCAACAGTTTTAGAAGTATGGCCACTTTGACAATATTCGTTCTGCTGAACCAGGAACAAGGGTCATTCTTCCATTTTCTGATGACCTCTTCAATCTCCTATTTCAGAGTACTGTAGTTTTCTTCATAGGGACCTTTCACTTCTTTGGTTAAGTTAATTCCTAAGTATTTTATTTTGCTTGAAGCAACTGTAAATGGTATTATTTTCATAATTTCCTTCTCAACCCATTCATTATTGGTATACACGAATGCTAATGATTTTTGTGTGTTGATCTTGTATCTTGCTTGTTTGCTAAATCAGCTTATTTCAATTAACCACAATTATCACAATTATTATTTTGATGCTTAAATTACCAGAACTTTGTCTCTTTAGCAGCACCCCAATATTTCTTAAAACGTGTCTGCTCTCTGGCAACAATTTTCCTCTGAAACTAAATTGTTCTTGCCTCAAGACTTGGAATAAGCTGTGCTCCAGAGTGTTGGTTCCTTCTGAGGGATCATAACATTTATACAAGATACAATCTCTGTCCCACTTTTTTCACTTGCTTTTCTCTAGTGAGGGCTTTTTTGGATGGGTGGTTCTACTTCCCAACTGGCAAGCTGGAAGTTACAGAAGATTGATGCTCCCTGGGAGGTACCCTCAATAATGACCCAAGGGAGTTGGATATAAATACCCAGCTCCCTCACCACAGGTGGGATTATGACAAAGTGTCCCTTTCACACTGACTGTCAGGGCTCTATGTTACCAGCAGTGGTAACATGCAAAACAATAGGCCTTCTGTCACCATTCTCCCCTTCCCTACCTCAGTTTTCTATTCTTGTCCTTGCCCTAGAATCTTTTCCTCCATGTCTTCTGCTGGATTACATAATAGAGATCAAAACCAAGGCAATAGAAATCCTGCTGCTGCTGTAGTAGCAGAGATAAAAAATGCATATGCTTTTCACTGATTAACACTGATTTTATTTTTCAGTTTAAACTTTTACATTATAAGGGCTACCTTACTCATAAAGTGTGGTTTCACTCACAAGACTTTCTTCTACTTTGACAAAAGATGGGTAATAAATACTTGATGACAATGTGATGATAATGACAGAGATATCTTTGATCTAAATGACTGAACTTTTTCAAAGAATTCATTTGAACTCAGCTAGCATTTATTAGACACTTAGGTGTCAAGGATTAGACTAAGCTCTAGGAACACAAAAGTTAAATACCTGACATAAATAAATTAGACATTTTCCTGTCAGAAAGTCAGAGAATTAAAAAGGCCATGTTTTGACATTTATAATCCTATAAAGGTCACATTTTCAACAAGAATGGTTCTTGTATATTAAAAAATAATGGTTATTTAAGAAAAAGAAATAAAGGGATTTTTGGCAATATATTAGGATAAATTGCAGTGAGGGACTTTCTTACTTTGCCTCAAATTTTTTAAAAATCCTCATTAACCCTAGAATCAATATTTTTATACCAGGTGCTAAACTGAGTTTGCAACCTATAGCACTATATGATTTCCATTAGAATTTCAAAAACATTAAATTCTGACAAAAGTATTTTCTCTACTTGAGAATTGTGTATTTTTTAAAGACTGCCAAGAAACAAGGGAGGACTGTACTAAATTGAATGGTATGTGAGGCAACTGTAAATTCAACACTGAGGTATTTTACAAATATATTTGTGCTGTTTAATTACAAAAAGTAAAGCATATATTTCTCCTTGCTTGCAATCAATGTAGAAATACATGGTCATATACAGTCAACTAATGAACATATTCAGAATTAAAAGTGTAAATGAGAAGGTTTTGATTTCCCTATCCAAGTCTTAAGATATTAACTTCTTTGCAAATTTACAATTAATTCCTCTAATTATTGGACTCTCAGTGGTGTTTTCTTTTCAGAGAAACATCACCTCTTGCTGATTCACTGTTGATTTCTGCCTATTTTCTGTTGCCAAGATATTTTTCTTCTTGACAGAGTCCCCTATCATTTTAGCACTTTGAGAAATATGCGCTAGAAATGTCTTTTATCCTCCCTTTCTCATAATGATACTTAAATATGTCTGCTTAAAGAAGTTAATATCTGACTGAATTATTTGGCAGTAGCAACAACTTCGCATATCAATGCATGAACCAATTCCACTAGAAAATATAGTGATTCTCTGAGTTTTCAGGCTACTAATCAGCTTTAAATAGTGGTAAAATCTTGGGGTTTTATTAAATTTTGTTTTCTTGTTGTTCTCATTTTCAAAATAACATCCTTGGACCTCTACCTAATATTCTGGTAAATACATGAGTTTGATATATATTCAGAACAGAAATGCATAAACTAGCAGTGGAGATATATTTTACTACTTAAAAATATATGAATAGCAACACTCATTTTTATATTTATTCTTGTTTTCTCTTTCATTACTTTTGTTCTTTTAAATCCATTTGAAATCTCCTTCTCCCCATCCTAGTTCCAGTTTAAAAAGTGTAAAGATTCATTTGGTGAGGAAGCCATTGGAATTTTTCATGTGCTTCATATAAGATAAGCAAAATCCAAACTTTCACTTCAAATCTGGTGCTTTTTAAGTTCTGGTTGTCCAAAGCTATTTCTAATATCATATTTAAAGATAAATAGCCTGAAATCTAGTTATTATATAAATTATGATAAATATGATAGATGCCAGCCATGAATCTGTTGACTAGAACAATGAGTCTAGCACATTAGAGACAGTAAATATATAGTGTCAAAAGCCCCCATTTCTCCATCCTGAACTCTTGGCAGATATCACTAATAAAACTCCTCCCTCTTGTACTTAATTTAAACAAGTCTTTTTTGCAATGTTCCCCAAAGCAGTATCCCTAGGCCAGTGTTGGGTCTTGGATGTCAGCATCTTTTGGGTACAGTATAAACAATTTATGAAATGAATTGGTGTTCTGTCTCATGTTAAAGTTTTGTTGAGATATAAGTAACATACAAAGAACTACATACGCTTAATGTATACAATTTGATGAATTTTGACATATGCAAATACCCTTGGCACCATGAAAACAAAGTAGTAGACATACCCAATATGTCTTAAAATTTCCTTGTGGCTCTTTGGTGAGTTCTACTGTTTTAAATTTTACAGTGCATAATACTTTGTTAACTAAAGGCATTTGTATTATATAGCTGATCTCTAGTGTACTCATCTAGCATCATTGAAATTTTATACTCATTGGACTACTACCATTTGTTCTGCCTCTCAGGCTCAGAAAACACCATTCTGTCCTCTGCTTCTATGAGTTTATTACAGATACCTCATAGAAGTAGAATCATAATGTATCCTCTGTGACTAGTTTATTTCACTTAACATAATGTCCTCCAGATTCACCCTCCTTGTGGCATATAGCAAGATTTCCTTCTTTTTAAAGACTCTATAATATTCTACCATAGGTATGTATCAAATTTTTGTTTGTCAGAGAACATGTGGGTTATTTTTACATCTTGGCTATTGTTAATAATACTACAGTGAACATGGTATGTAAATAGCTCTTTCAAATCCTGATCAAATATATATATTTATATT
>NW_004624730.1:58143147-58153456 GCF_000247695.1 Heterocephalus glaber
TATATATTTATATTTTATATATATTTATATATTTTTATATATTTGATCATATATACATATGTTTCCTATCAATAGTGTACACATGTTCTTGTTCTTCCATATTTTTTCAAAACTACTTACCTTTTTAATTCTTTTTGGATAATAGCTGTCCTGTCCTGTCCAAAGGCCAGGTGTGCTGGGGCAGTGGATTAAGTTGCCAAGACCAAAGAAAATACCCAAAGATGATTTGTGAAAGATAAGTTGTATTAGCGAATCAACGAGAAGGAATAGGGTCCAGTTGTTACGGCAAAGGGGAGCAGCTCAGTGTCACAACCAAGTGCCACCGAGGCACAGCTGAGTGTTGGAACTGAGTGTTACAGGTCTGGGTCAAGGCTATCACAATTTGAAGACTCGAGAATCGGATGGTCACTCGAAGAGGTGGAGAAAAACCTTTATAAATTGGCGGGCTCAGAGGAGTTAGTACTGGAAGTCTGAGTGCTCTACCAGAAATGAGAGCCTCGTTATATAGGGATCCACAGGGTAAGCGAGCATGCTCACTGAAGCGGGGGGGGGGGGGCAGCGTTACAGAACATTCCTGAAACACATGCCACGTAAGCATGTTCATTGAAGCAGAAAGGTGGAGTTACAGAACATTCTCACGAGGGGGCAGAGCTTAACAGAACATTCTTGTGAGGGGATGGAGCTTAACAGAACGTTCCTGAAAGGTCACACAGTTCAGTCACAAAGCATTTTGTTACATTGGGCAGGAGCTGTGCCCAGCCGAACAAACTGTTACATTTCTGGAACAAAACGTTCTGTGGAAAAAAAAAAAAAAAAAATGAAGGGAAGGCAAGTGCCTGCCTTATTGTATAGTAGTGGTCTATCACAGTGGCTGGACAAGAAATTTGTCAGAAGGCTCTTGGAGTGCCCCTTAGGCTGGACTGGTTAATTCTACTTAGAAGGCCCAGTGGGGCAGAACGGACAAGAAAATGGCCAGCGAGAACACAAAGTGTCCAGTGGCAGCTAGCTGGACTGTAGCACTCCACAGTCCTTTAGATAATACTTACACCTGGTCGTTTTCCTCTAGAAACAGTTACAATGTCCCCTTGACTTGGCAAAAGTTTTGGGAATACAAAAGATATATCTGAGGGACATGACGCTAAATGCTGTATTTTTTCTCAAGGTTGATACAGTAGCCATCATAATAAGTGTGAGAGAGTATCTCATGATAGTTTTTATTTAAATCTCCCTGATAATTAATGATGTTGAGCATCTTTTCATATACTTATTGATGCCTGCTTATATGTCTTCTTTGGAGAAATACCTTTTCAAGTTCTTTGCCATTTTTCCATCAGAGGCATATGTGTGTTTTGGCTATTGAATTGTGGAAGTTCCCTATATATTTTTAAATTAATCCCTTGTCAGATATACAGATTGCTTCTTCTTAGATCTCATCAGGGCATACCTAAACCAGAACAATATCAGCTACGGAAGAATTACAAAAGCAGCTTACCTCTTCTCCCTGGGTTCTAAAATTATAAAAGTGTTGCAACTGTTACATAAAAATCTGAGACTCCTCCCTGTCCTAATGATGAGAAGTGAAAAGAACCCCAAAACCAAATTGGTAAGAGCAATAAATCATCTATTTAGAAAGTGTATATACAATACATAAATTACTTTTCCTTATAACCCATGCATAAATTGCCTTTCCTAATAATCTATGTATTGTCTGATAGTTATGATAATCTGATAATGAGATACTGTTATCTCAAGCCAAATTTAAATCTGTGGGCCCTCTAGATCATTCTGAGCAGATCTAAAGTGATGTTTCCATTTATTTTTCTTCTTAGGTTTTTAAGGAAACACCTTTTGAGGTGGTCTTTGCCAGAAAAGAATATTTTGTTTTATTTTAAAATAAAATGATAACAAATTTATCTATGGAAAGCAAAAATGTTTGGCAGATTTCTGAACCAGGCTAAAATGTGATTTCATCATTTATTTGTCTCCTAAAAGAGCTAACATCATTAGCGATAACATTCCTAAGAGTTTTTTCATGTGTGCATTTGAGAAGGAAATTATTTCTCATCCTTCAGTAAAGGGCATAGATTATTTATTTTGTTACATTTATGAAGCTACTTCTACTTTCATGCAAAATCTCAGGCATACACATTTCAAGGGATGTCAAATTTTACAAACTGATTAAATTTTAAATTCAATTAAGTTGTAATTTTAATGGTTTCTGTTATTCTTAACATGGAATGTGTTGGTAAAAAAATTATAAAAATATTGTCCCATAAGGATATAAACTGAGTACTTATATAAAATAGGTTAATTTTCTAAGAAAATAGCATATCTGGAATAAAATATTTATGTTCATCCAAAATTTAACTTCTTAAGATTTAACAATTAAAATTTTAAAAGCCCATGCAAGTCTTACCTACAGTATTTTTTTTTTCATTTTTAAACTTTCAATTACACCTAGTGTCACCCTTGGTTTGTCCTCCACAAAGAGATCTTGTTGGTTGGTCTTGAAGGGCATATTTCCACCCTTATGACCAATTCAACTGTCCTTGAGGTCCACTTACTAGACATGCAAATGAATTACTGCTCTAAGCAAGAATTAGGACAACTTCTGTTAGAAACATGAAAGAAAAGTGGAGTGTGTAGTAAAGGAACCATATGTCCTCATCTACACTATGCTATGTTTAAAGTTGATCAATTAAAGTAGTAGTGGGGGAAACAGCTACATATAAAGAAAATGGCTATTTCTCTTTTTTTTAGATATTTGAAATTTATTCTGATTCTAAATGAAAAGAAATGGGAATGACAGCAACAAACAAGATTTCACCACTGAATATTGTGATGTGACCACAGCAGTCTTATTTTTGAAACTCAGGAAGGAAACAACTGCATTCCAAACAGCTAATTATGCAGGTCAAAAATATGAAGGTATTTTTAACCGGCACATTCAAAGCCCATTCATCTCCTCCAGCCTCATAAAGATGAAGCACATGTCTGCTTAGCTAGATAATAAAGTGGCACACACAATGTATCATTGACACCACAGAAAAAGATGGCTGCCTCTTCCAAAAGAAGAGTAAGTTTGAGGCAGGAAATGCAATTGTGTCTTAGTTTCTTAGTACTATTGCACTTTTAAAACCGAGACACTTAACAATGGGGATATGTTCTAAGAGATACATTGCTAAGCAATTTTGTCTTTATGTGAGCATCATAGTGTGTACTAACACAAACCTAGGTGGTATATTTTAACCATGATGTGGTTGCTTGATGGAATCAAGAGATAAAGTAGCCAGGGATTTAGCTCAGTGGTGCAGTGACTGCCTTGCAAGCGCAAGGTCCTGTGTTCAATCCCTGGTACCGGAAAAAAAAAAAAGAGATGTGGTAAACATGAGATGTGTAAGGATGCTGCTGATACAGTACAGGATACTGTTCTATAATACACTTTTTAAAAATAAGTAGTAACACACTCTAAAATAATGATAAAATGTACAGTAAATACATAAACCAATGACATAGAAGGTACAAGGGGATGTACCTTGCTATATTTCAGTGCATACAAACAAGTAAATTAGGATATATGTCAACTAACCAGATACTTGATTCATAAGTAATACAAGGTTAAAAACAAAATGGATAATCACATTGTCCTTCTGCTTTCAGTTACTTTTTATACCTGTAGTTTAAAATATTGAGTCAACTTTAGTGAAGAAACTTCATGTTCTTTTCTATAAAGGAAAATATTTACCTCCATCTCTATTTTGATTTTTGTCTTGTCTCTCCATCCATAGGCAAACTCTTCTTGCCCACTCCCCCATCCTATGGTAAATCATTTCCCATAAATCCAGTTACCCACTCAAAATTCTAATGAATTAGGTACAATTGTTCCTTATGGTCAAATATATTTAAATTAATGTAAATTTATTAAATTTATATTTAATATTTTCTCGATTAGCTGAATTTATTTAAATGCTGTTAAACTTAGCCTTGCTGTTCATCTTACCATCTTTGCTCTATGAGACACACCTTTCCTTCATTTTTGAACGGTAAGAGCGCCTTGTGGAAATAGCCAACTTTTCTCTCATTTGCTGTTATCATGTAATGCCACATTACTTTGCTTCCTTCTCCAATAGTCCTTGTCTGGCCCACTTCTGTAGCACTTTCTCAAAGTCTCTGGACTGAGCACTGACACCCCAGCCACTGTGACAGAGCCCTTAGTCCCTTCTGAGGGCTGTGCCTCTGGATAGTGTAAACTGTCATCAATCCATTGTTACCTCACAGTAGATAGCAATAAAGAATTAAAATAAATTAACTTCAGCCTCTATATGCTGCAATACATTGCCCAGAAGTTTTTTCTAATTCCTTTCTATAAAATTTAAAGACTCCATGACACCAGGCAAAGCATACCATTTCACCCTTGTCCCCATAACTAAAAATAAATGTTCCAAATGTAAGTTTAAACACTTGAAAAAATGGGCTTTTTTTCAACAGGGATGGTTGACATTTTAAAACACAATAACTGCTTCTAAAAGTTACGGGCTTCAAATATGAGAGCCTGAAATCCCTCATAAAGTAACAGTTTATTATTATGGAAAGATCATTCTGAAATCTTACAACTCAGTGTATAAAAACCAAACTTACTAAATAAATTATTATTTTGTAATACAATACTTTTATTACTTGACAAACTTTGCTTCAAAATTGTTTTAGAAAACCAGTTCCCTATAAATTTAAGATTTTCTTCTCTAGCGATCATTGATCACACTAACTACTCTGACGAAGAAGATAAAGGTTGGAGAATTTTAAATCTACTTTCTTGGGAAAATTGCTAATTGAAGTTATTAAGAAACAATTCTAGTTGTCAGTTTGCACGAACTTTTATTGTATAAAGCAGAGGTCACAGACTCATCCAAAAACTGAAAGGAAGTAGACTTTTCTCTCTTCACTTATCTTTTTTTCTTTCTTTTTCCTTTTTAGAGACATTTAAAATTTCAAGACTATCACATAAATATCAGAGTTTCTGGATTCTTCTCAGAAAAACCAGGGAATCTGGAAATTCACATTTCCACTGACAATATGCAGCCGGAGTTGTATATTTGAGTTTTCTTTTGGGTACAGCATGAGCACTCCATTTCTCTAGAAGTCTGCTCATACACTATTGTTTGTTGGGTCCAGCTAACTTCACTCATTTAATTTACCTGTCTAAGATCTATAGGCATTTATTTAATTTTGTGAAGACTAGTGTCTTACTTAGACTAGTACTTATAGAGTAGTGATCTTAATAGTTTCAGGTCTTCATATTTACAAAGTACTGTATACAATTAATAACTAATTACTTTTCATCAATTAATAGTAGTCTTATATTTAAACTAATTATTGCCAGAAATAGAACTCTTATGGAAAGTACAAATAAATAATATAGCTAATTTTTGTGTAGCTTGATTGAAAACTGAAATTTATTAAACTATTTTCCCATGTTTTACTGCTAACTTGATAAATTGGATATTAATCTCCTAGAGCTGCCATAAAGTTACCACAAACTAGGTGGCACAAAACAACAGAAATTTATCCTCACAGTTCTGGAGCTACACATCTGAAATCATACAATCAGCAGGACCACACTCTGGAGTCTTCACAGGAGAATTCTTTGTCTCTTCCAGCTTCTTAGGGCTCCTGGTATTCCTTGGCTAGTGGCAGCATAGCTCCAGATCTATCTTCATCTTCACATGCTCTTCCCTTCATTATACCTATTTTTTAATGTCCCTTTCCCTTATAAAGACAACAGTCATTGGATTTAAGGCTCATTCTAGATCTAAATCATGTTTGCTTGAAAGCCTTAACTTCATTACCTTGGCAATGACTCTATTTCCAAATACAGTCACATGTACAGGCATGTGAAGAAGGAGAAAAGAGTAATAATTTTGACCTATCTTTTTAAAGGGAAACAATTTAACCCATTAGGTACCAATTTTTCAAAGATTTAAATAAATGTATGGCCAATTTTAATTATTTAACCTCCAGTCACTTTCCAATTTTAATTCACAGATGTCATAAAGTCAAGCTATAAATATGAAGTTTTTCTTTGGCTCAAAAATTGGGATCTTTAGCCAGGTGTGGTGGTGGTGCATGCCTATAATCCCAGCACTCAGGAGACTGAGGCAGGAGGATTGCCACCAGTTTGAGGCCAGCGTTGGCTCCATAGCGAGTTCAAGGCCAGTTGAACTACATAGAAGCTGTCTCAAAAAAAAAAGTTGGGATCTCTACTGAATTATAATTACTTGCATCTCATAAGCAAATATTAAGACACAAGACTACATTGAAATGAAAGAGGTCTTACAATTTAAGTTACAAGCCTTTAAATCAGAGTAGGTAGCATTTTCCTCCTTTTGGCCAGTTTTTCAAGATGAGATTCATGGGCCCCTGCAATGGTATGGTGTGAGGCTAGTGCAACTTTGACTTTGCAAGTACCAACAGTAGCATGTTTAAAAATTTTGAAGGTCAGAGGTAGCTTAAAATTGGACAAGTTTCATTACCAAATAATGACAGAATATATTCAAGATGTAAAGATGATACTTTGAAAAAAAATGGACATAGGGGAATATATACACCAAAAAATTTGGAAATACTCCAAATCAAGGGCCTTCCTTCTCAGAGAGTCAGTTGTTAAACAATTGCCAAAATACAATACCTGCATGTTATCAAATACTCCACAACTTGTTTGGCCCTTTCAGAGAAAGGTAATTAATTATTTACTTTTGCTCATCTACATTTTATTAATACTAAATGCAACATTGTTATTATTCCCCAAATATTATTACTTCTTATCATCATTATTTCTTTAAATAATGTTCAAGGGCAACAAGGATAGCTACAAAATTTGAAAAGGTGAATAAGTCTCAGCTAATGAATTTTTAGTTCATCTGCATAAGACTGGAATTTTAAAGTTATCAAATTAGTGACTCAATTTCAGAAAAGCATAAAAGTAGTGATGAAAATATAACAGAATTATTTCTGTTCAAATACATAGTATTCTAGTGAAAATGTGGAAATTGAATTTGAATATGTTTTGACAAGTATTCTATAAGTAAAATGTTTATTTACAAATAAAAACATAATTAGAATTTTTTAAAAATAGACTGTTGGATACAATACCCAGCCAACTGTATCCCTGTGTCTGGCCTACTATGAGGTAACATGAAACAGTAACACAAATATCTCTCATTTTCAAACAAAGAACAGTGACTTTTCTAGTAAACCAATTACAATTTACTAGAATAAGTACATACTAATGTTTTGAGAATGAAATTGATTAACTCAGTAAATCAATTTAAGGAGAAGTGACTGAAACCACAGAGGCACACTGTCATACTTCTCGTAGGAAAAAGAGGTACAAGTTCTGTTGTCACAGAGATGCTTATTAAACTAGCCACAACGTTAACAAATCATGTTCACAGGGAAGGTAGAATGAGCTCTACAGAAAATTCTTTATCAAATGGCACTGTTAGATTCATTTAATATTCATTATAAACATGGAGGAGTATATGCTATGGCACAAGAAAATGTACTCTGGAGTCAGAAATGTTATGTTAGCTTGTGCATACAGGAAAGGGTATTGCTGAACAAATTAAAAAATGACACCTGAACACCAGGCCTGTAATGCCTTCTGTATGTATAGAGATATTAGCTGCTTCCTCATCTTAACTCATTATTGAAAGAAATGATTCAAATTGTAAACATGGTTTAATTAATTCATTAAACTTTTATTGCATCTGGCAGGCACTGATTTGGGTTGGAGTTACATCAGTGATGAAAGAATGCAACAAAATATCCCATCTTCTTCTGGATGTTGTATAGAAAGATACAGACAATAAACCAAATCAATAAGTTGATATCTGATAGATTTTGCCCTACATAGATGACAATTCCATATAGTTCAACTTAATATGTTAGAAGATGATAGGCAGTAAGAAGATAAAGCAGTACAGAGTGGGAGAGAGTTTGGAGATGGAATGCAGGTTAGAGAAAGGGCAGTGGGAAGCAAGGGAGGCCCTCACTGGGATGACCTGCTTGATGTGATATGTGGAGTAACTGGCAGACAAAGCAGGAGTACACTGTTCTTTGAACAGGTGATCACAGGAGATTTTGAAAATAGGGTCAAGGCAAAAACATTTCTTCATAAAATTATAGTACCAGAAAAGATGGTTTATATTGACTTGTTTAAATTGTGTGTCTCAAGGATATATCCACTATCAAACATAGACTAAGCATATCATGACCAGAATGGCATAATTTTAATGCTGAGATTGATATGAGTTTTTCTCAAGTAGACCAAGCAGTGGGACAAACAACTTGACTGCCAAGGGTTCAGCTTTTCTGCAATGGTTGGAAGAAAAAGAAACTGGACTTATATTTAAGCCAAATCTAAATCCTCAACAAAATATGGGTTATTTTTTCAAAGATGATTGCTAACTAAAGGTGGATTGGAAAATGATTGGCCATATCTACCAGCTGAAGCTTCCATGGTGGGTATATGTTAACTTGGCATCTTTTAGAATGCCCTAGGTAGACTTCAGGGAAATTTTTCCTCATAATTCTAAATCTATGTGCAATTCGAATATCTGGAACTGAGTAACAGTGTCAAAAGACACCTGCTGCCATTTTAAAGAGCCTATAATGGTGACAAAAAATTTCTAATTTAAAAGAAATAATGACAAAGAAATTGAACCTACTGGAAATACAATATGATCCAAGGCTGCAGCCTTCAAATTGAACATAGACATTAAGCATTGCAACAGATATTGTCTCACAGATATAATATTGGGGGTACAATATAGTGCTTGGTTTAGGACTTAGGCAGCAAAGTTTGAATTTGAATCCCAGCTGTGCCATTTAACTAGTTATATGGGCTTAAGCAAGTTACTTAACCTTTGCATGCCTCAATTTTCATCTAGGCATATTCATATTAACACCAACATCACAGAACTAATGTGACTCTCACATGGGTTAATAAAATATGTGCAAAAACTTAGAAGGGTGGCTAGTATATGATAAAGACTAAATAAGCAATAAGTCCTTGATAACCGTTGTGATGACTTGATAGATTTGAAGATATAACCAGTAAGATGCACTAAGTATAAGCAAAGCCATGTTCCAGTTTGAAGACTATATACACCATTCCATCTAGTATATCAACTCACTTTACAGCCTAATGGAATTATTCAAACTTAAGTAAAACAAGGGATCAAGGGAAATATTGTTATAAAAAATAAAACATAGTGCTTGAAAATAGTTTGTTCTCTTCCTTGCATGCTCCCTTTTACCTTCATGTACATATCTCATTTGCTTTAATAAGAAAGCCACTTTGTCATCTCTCTGAAGATTTACAAACCCCAACTTATGAAGTCTAATTTTAGAGACTGTTATATTAAGTACTCAGCTAGATCTTTAAAGCTATATAGGAGTTCAAGTAAGTTTTCCTTACAATGTCCTCTCTGACATTGAATGTCCTCTCTGCCCCTACCTACCAAAATTCATGTGTTAAAATGTATTGTTGATGGGGGCCAAGTGGTTGCAGCCTGACTGGGACCTGCTTCCTCCGCCTTGCTCCACCAGCTTGTGACAAGGACAGGCTTGTGACCAGGACAGACTTGCAACCAAGACAGGATGAGGAGGGCCCCCTCGGGGATGCCCACCAGCCCCAGCTTGGCTAAGCAGGCACCTCCAACAACAGCGCCCCCCCTCGGCCTTCTGGCTGTGCAGCTACTTGGTTCCACACTGCAGAGGCACAGGGGGACATAAAAGCCATTGTCCTGACCTGCAGAAGTGAACAACACAGAGAGGGCCTCTCAGGCTCCATGATGAAAACAAGCCCACTAGAAAAGTGAAGAGAATCTCTGTAATAAAGGCACACCAGACCACCATGCTTAGTAAGTAGGAGGGATCATCAGCTCCCATTGGAACCTGGACTTTCTTCAGGGGAAAGGAAGCTGAAACCTGCAATAGAACCTTGCAGAGTGCAACCCAACAGGTGGACAGGGAGCTCAACTTGGAACTTGCAGCCAGAAATCTCCCTGAATCTCATGGGTGTGGGACTAGCTTACTGAGACTCATTGACTGATAACTGCACACTGCTGCCCATGTTGTCTATTGTAACAGCAGAGACATACCCTGAAGGAGGCCCTTCATTTTTAAAGGTGATAGATTAATTAATAACTACCACAAATTGTCATTCTCTAATGATGTATTTGATGCTATGGTGTTGCTGATTATATCACTTGGGCTAAGGTGTTGTGATTTATCTAATCAGTTGTCC
>NW_004624730.1:58171975-58188305 GCF_000247695.1 Heterocephalus glaber
GAAGGGAAAGGAAAAATGATGAGAAATGGAAAAAATGGAAATAAAGTCTTTGTAAATAGGGAAGGGTGGATGGGGTGAAGGGAGGGCTAGGTATGGGGAAAAAATAATAAGCAAGATGCATCATGTAAAGGTACAGGTTCCCAATGAGAAATGTAAATGTGTTGTATACCTAAAATGTACCAATAAAATAATTTAAGAAAAAAAAGAACTAATATACATCATGTACAGATACAAGCACCCAATGATAAATGTAAACATATTGTATACCTAAAATGTACCAATAAAAGAATTTAAGAAAAAAAACAAAAGAAAAAGAAATGTTTTGGTGATGGATAGTATTAAGATGTGGAGCCTTTAGGAAGTGATTAAGTCATGGAAGCAGGACCTTCATGATCGATGTTGGGGATCTCATAAAAGAGCTGGAGGGGTGAGTTTGTACTTTTTACCATTTCTCCCTTGTGAGGACACAGATTTTGTTCCTGTCTAGAGCATGCAGAAACAAGGCACTATCGGGGAAGTGGAGAGCAGCCCTTACCACATAACAAACTTGTAATTCCTTGGTCTTGAAATTTACACTCCAGGACTATGAGAAATAATTTTCTGTTGTTTATAAATTTCTGAGTATGTGGTATTTTGTTATAAGAGCAAAATGCACTAAGACATAAGGACATGATAATCCATTACAATCCACAATTATTTTCTGTTAGTCATACGTTTGTAAGACATTTTGCTTTAATTAACAAAATTTTAGGCACAGAATGCAGTGAGGTGTATAGGCTAGAGAATTAAGCAATGTAAGCCTGAATTCTGGATATTGAATTTTAGACCTCAATGGATTTGAGCAAGTTATTGAATACCTTTGAGTTTCCCTTTCTGTTTGAGAAAATAGAGAAAAATCAATTTGAAAAATAAAATTTTTATAAACTAAAAGTACTATGCAGTGATCCATAGACACACCCAGTTTTGCGAGGCTTATATATATTAGGGTCATTCTGTAAGTGAAGAATACTGAGTTATGAATATAAAACCAGATACAGGACTACATATTAATTTAGAATGAGGAAACAAGTCAAAAAATTATAAACACTGAGATACTGACAAGCATCTTGATGAAACATCATGAAATCCAACAATGCAATATGATTTGTTTATTAGTGGAGCAATATAATTACCCAAAGTACACAGTTTACATTAAAATTTACTCCTAGTATTGTGTATTCTGTGCATTTAAACAAATGTATGATGACTATATACAGTATTACAACATTCTACAAAATGGTTTCATTGTCCTAAAAGGACTCTGTACTTCAAATTTTTATCTGTTCTTCCTACCTCCTAAACCCCTAAAAAGCACTGGTTGTTTTGCTATCTTTATAGTTTTATCCTTTCCTGAATGTCATATACTTAAAAGCATACATCCATAACCTTTTTAGACTAGCTTCTTTCACTCAGTAACAAGCCCTTAAGAGTCCTCCATGTTATTTCATGGATAGCTCCTTCCTCCTTAATTCTAAATAATATCCTACTGTCTGGCAGTACCACAGTTTTTTATCCAGTCAGCCAGTGACAGACCTCTCTTTTTTTTCCAGGTTTTTGCTATTGTTGACAAAGCTGTTATAAACATCCGTGCGCATTTTGTATGGACCTAAATTTTCAACTCCTTCGATAGATACAAAGAGGATGAGTACTTGATTATGTGGTTAACATAGTTTTAGTTTTATAAGAACCTTCCAAAATTTCCATAGCATTTTGCATTCCCACCAGTACTGAATGAAAATAACTATATTATCAGTTTTCTGATTTTTGCCCCTTTAATATCTATAATAGTGGAATTTCATTGTTTTAATGGTGGGTGATGTAACACATCTTTTCATACTCCTATTAGCCATCTTCTTTGGTGAGGTTTCTGTTAAGGCCTCTGGCCTGTATTTTGAAATGAGTGTCTTCATTTCCTATTTGTTGAGTTTTAAGAGTACTTTGTGTGTAAATAAGGACTAAAAGGTATAATAGATAATATGAAATAGGAAGAAAAGGGGCAAAGGGGAAGGGGTAGGGGAAAGGAAAGAAGGGAATGGAATTAATATGAGAAAATGAAAAAAGGAAACAAAGTCTCTGTAAATAGGGAAGGATGGAGGGGTTGAAGGGAGGGCAGGGGAAGGGGGAAAAAATAAAAACCAAGAGAGTAAAACAGAAAAAAAAGAGTACTTTGTATTTTTTATCAGATGTGTCTTTTGCAAATATTTTCTTCCTCTGTGTGTGTCTTCTCATTTTCTTGACAGTGTCTACACAAAACAGGCATTTTTAATTTTAATAATAATCTAGCATATTAGTTCTTTCTTTCATGATCATCCCTCTGATTTTTTTAACTAAAAATTCATTTCCATACTCAAGATCATTTAGGTTATTTCCTATATTATCTTCTGAGAGTTCTATAGCTTTTCATTTTCCACTTAGGTCTATGATTCATTCTTAGCTAATTTTTATGAAAAGTGTAAGATCTGTTTTTAGATTCATGGTATTACATGTGGTTATCCAGTTGTTCAAGCACCATTTCTTGTAGACTGTTATTTCTCTCTATTGTAGTACCTTTGTTCCTTTATCAAATATTACTTGATTATATTTATGTGAGTCTATTTTTGGGCTCTCTATTCTGTTCCATTGATCTCATTGCCTCTTTTTGTTCACCAATATCATCCTGCCTTGATTATTGGAGCTTTATAGTAACTCTTGATATTTAATCATGTCAGTCCTCCAACTTTGTTTTTGTTCCTTTAATATTGTGTTAGCTGCTCTAGGTCCTTTTTCTCTCCATATAAACTTCAAAGTCAGTTTAATTATATCCAAAACACAATTTTCTGGAATGTTAACTGGTATCACATTGACTCCATAGATCTATTTGGGAGGAACTGAAATCTTAACAGTATAGAGTCTGCCTATGGCAGACCATGGAGTACCCTCCACTTTTAGGTTTTCTTTGATTTATTTTTATCAGAGATTGTTATTTTTCCTCATGTAGATCTTGTACATATTTTGTTAGATTAGTACTTAAAGATTTCATTTTGGTAGTTGTTAATATATCAGATGGTATTGTGTCTTTAATTCCAAACTCCACTTGTTCCTTGCTGGTATATAGGAAAGTGATACCTTTTATATATTAACTTTATATCCTGCAACTTTGCTATAATCACTTAGTAATTCTATGAAGTTTTTGTCAATTATTTCAGATTTTATATATAAATAATCATATCATTTGCAAACAAAGATAGCTTTGGTTTTCTTCCCTCATACCTTTTATTTTTATTTCTTGTCTTATTGCACTAGCTAGGATTTCAAGTACAATGCTGACAAGGAGTATTGAGAACCCTGGCTTGTTCCTGATCTGAGTAGAAAAACTAGATTCTCATCATTTAGTATGATATTAGCTTAAGATTTTTTTGTAGGTATTATTTATCAATTTGAGGAAGTCCTTATCTATTTGTAAGTTACTGAGAGTTTTTAATCATGAATAGGTATTGGATTTTGTCAAGTGCATCTTCATCTTAGATGAGACCCTGATTTTTCACTTTTAGCTTGGTGATGTGATAGGTTACATTAATAGATTTTCAAACTATAAACCAGGAACTGGCCTTGCATTCTTGGAATAAATCCCAGTTTGTTATAGTTTATAATTAATTTTACATATTATTGGACTTGATTTTCTATTATGTGCTTGAGGATTTCAGCATCTATGTTCATGATATATTGGTTCTTTTCTACCATTGTCTTTATCTGGCTTGGTATGAGGGTAATGTGGCCAAATAATTGTCCTTTCCATATTCTGAATGAAATTATACAAAAGTAGTATTAATGTCTTCCTTAAATGTTTGGTAGAATTCATACACTAATGAAACCATCCAGGCTACCTATTTTCTGATTTGGAAGGTTATTATTGACTCAGCTTCTTCAATAGTATTATTGACTTTCTTCTTATGTCAGCTTTGGTTTGGCCTCACGGATCCCTCCATACTTGTTCCAGGAACACACTCTTTCTTTGCTCTTCTCCATCTCTAGGGCTCGTCATTCCTAACTTAGTCACTGCTTCTGAATAATTTTCTGGCCTGTGCTTTCCTTAGTATCCTGATCTGAGGAGTTCCTATCCTGGGAATATCTCTAGGCTCTGGGCACTGAGTGTTGGCTGGGCACTGATTGATAGCCTGTAGCTGCTGCACTAAGATTCTTCCCTCAGGGAGAGTTGAACTTTTACCAATATGTTGTGTTGGTAAGAGCTGGGCTTTAAGCACCACTACTTCTTATTCTACACAGCCCTGTTATTGAATTTCATCTGATGGGCTTCTTCATGTTGCCTTCTCTGTTTAGGACCCTGTATCCGAGTATCTGTGGACCTTGATGAGTGTTTTGTGCATCTTCTTCATGGTGCTGCCTCTAGCCCACCATGAAATATTCATTCATATATTCTCTCTCTCTCTCTCTCTCTCTCTCTCTCTCTCTGGACTTAGTCTTTTAGTGAGCCACTAGATGGTGAAATTAACAAAGCTTTTCAGCATTCTTGTCTCCACTTCCACCTCCTGACAGGTGAGAAAGGATGTCTAGAGTGGGCTAGTTTTTATTATTTTTCCCTTTTGTGGCTGAGTTCATAGCTAGATGTGTTGTTTATGAGAAGATTGGGCCTAAGCGAATGAAGCAGGCCACTGGGGACATTGTTTTTAATAGTATGTTTTCCCCCTTGCATGTTCCTTGCTGGCTCTCTCTTTCTCTGGTTCCTGGCTATCAAAAGTAGCTTTCTTGTGCCATGCCCATTAACATAGCCACACAAGCCTTTTGTAGTTCACAACTTGCCACAAATTTCTGGGGATATTGGAAATGGAGCTGTGGGATTTAATGTTTGCTCTGCTGGATTTTGAACTTGCCTTGGTCCCATTCTTTTGTATCCTCCTGTTTGTACCTTTTGGAATGGTAATCTCTGTCTTCTGCCATTAAATGTTGAAAGTATTTAACGTCTTTTTATTTGTAGAAGGGCTTGCAGCTAAGAGTTTGCTTTATAACTCAGAGGGGACTTTGGACTTGGACTTTTCAGCAATGTTAAAACTTAGGAGTTTTGGCAACTCTTAGAGATGAACTAAATCCTTTTTTGCATAAAGTGATATGCATGAGTCTTTGTGGAGGTGCAGGGGCAGAATGTTATGATTTGTTTTTAGGTGTCCCCCTAAAGTCTCATGAAGATGAGGTTGGACTTTCGTTTTCAGAGGTAGTTGAATCTGGAATGTGTGGTGCTTGGATTAAGGACATGTATTTACTAAACCACTACATGTAAGTGATAGATTTGGGATCACCCTAATCCAGTAGTCTGGATGGGATAAAAGAGGCAGAAAGACACAGTGAAGGGCTCCCTTGTTGCCTTTGCTACCTTGTGCATGCCATTTTGTTTCTCCTCTGCTATGACTGTCTGCCTTCCACCCTGATTTGGAGCCAGCTGATTATGGACTGAACCCTCTACAAACTGGAAGCCAAATAAATCCCTTCTCCTGTCAGGTATTTTAACTCAGAAATGAGAGAAAAGTAACTAACACAAACTCTTAACCAACTATAGTTAAATCTCTTATTGTTCAAAAATTGCCAAAACTTTTGACTATGTGAACATGTACTTTGTCCTCTCCTAGAATCATGGAAGGTTCCCATGAAGATGAATTTTAAATTTCATTAGCTCCACAGCAAATTTATCTCTACAGATTTAACTCACCTATCCACTCAAAAAAAAAAAAATCTTACTATTCCCAGCAGGCTTAGAAGCAAGTGATACACATTAAGTTTTGGATAAATGTTGACTGAATGAATATAATACTTTTTATTGTGATTAAAACAATCAGTGGGAACTTAATTAACCATGTGGTAAAAACAATATCAAAAAAATTTAAATATTAGGCAAAGCAGTATGGTGTAATGGCTGTATGGTGGTAAGTTCCATGGACTTTGGTACCAATATTCCTGGCTCTATCACATAAAAGCTGTCCATCTCAACCATTTCTGTGTGTCAGATTCCTCTTTTGAAAATGCAGATAGTACGCTGGTAATACTAGTAATCTTCCATGTAGGTTTGTGAGGATTAAAGGCATAAATATACATAAATGCTTGAAAAGTCTTCACACATAGTAAACACTTACTAAAGTACTGTATAATGTCTTTCTATTTGAAATAAAAATTGGCTCCCCTTCTTTCCCAAAATCTTTTAAGGTAACACAAACAAAATATAATTCCAAAAGTTAAAATTAATACCTAGGATAATTAAAACTATATATGAACTAAAGATAAGAAAAATAATGAAAGCCAGGGGTTAAAGCAAAACATGAAATGAAAAGTGTCAAATGAAAGATCCTTTCTTTTAGGTAAAAGTAGAGAAGATACCTAGTTTAATGAATCTTGTAAAGTAGGCCAGCTCACAAGTGGATGCACATTGAAGCTATACTCTTAAGTAAAATAAATAGGACACACGTGTAAATGCTGAATAGTTTCTCTGGTGTGAAAAACTAAAAGTGTAAATGAAGATCAAAATGTATAATTGATATTGTGAAATAGGAAGAAAAGGTCAAAAGGAGTAGAGGAAGTGGGAGGGGTAGGGAAAAGGAAAGAAGGGAAAAGAAAAAATATGAGAAAAAGAAAAAAATGGAAACAAAGTCTTTGTAAATAGGGAAAGGTGGAAGGGTGAAGGGAGGACAGGAGAATGAGGAAAAATAAGAACAAAGATACATCAGGCTGAGGATTTAGCTCAGTGGTTTCGCCGCCTGGTGTACAAGCGCAAGGACCAGAGTTTGATCCCCAGTACCAAAAAAAAAAGAACAAAGATACATCATGTAAAGGTACAAGATCCCAATGATGAGTGTAACTGTATTATATACCTAAAATGTACCAATAAACTTAATGGAAAAAAAAAGTAGGCCAGACCAATTGAAGCACACCATGAGGATATTGCACTAGTTGTCTTTTCTCAATTATTCCTGCTCCTTGGAAAAAAATACTGGAGAAAAATATTAATACTTAAGGGTTAAAGACTTCTCTATTTTTATCATCTACTTCAGGTCTTCATCACAGAGATGCATTTGAATTAGGTTTTCTTAGATGTCTGTTCCTCAGTGATTGGCTAAGATTTATCAAATAGGTACTGGCAATAACTGGAGAGGCTGTGTTGAAATGAAAGAAACATTTTACTTCTACTGCTACTTGTGATTCTGTGGGACAAACCAGAAGGAAGGCACGTAAGTGGACAACAAAACTTAACATCTCTCAAAACTGTGTTTTTCAAAATAAGGAAGAGAAACTAGTAAAGGCATCATATGTGATCTTCTAGTAAGGATAGTTTTACATTTTTATTAAAAACTGCAAATTTTCTTTGCAGTAAATGAAAAGATCTTCAAAACTGTAACATATTTACTCTCAGAACTGTAATTCTTTAATCTAAAAAAGAAATTGAGGCAATTTGTAAGTTACCATTGCATTATTATTGATCTGAATTCCACTGAGAGTAAGCCTCTAATGTGTCCATAAATGTTAGTGCCTCCTCCAATACAAAATATTTTTGAGTTCTACTTCAAACTTGATATTCTCCATCAGGGCGTGTAAAGAATATATACCTTTCACTTGAATTACTATTTCAGTTAAAAGTGTTTGCATAAATTTATGGTACTTGGGAGTGTATAGATTTGCTAAGCATTATTTAGCTAAAGAAAGAATATGAGCCATTCTTCCAGAAAGTGATCAGTTAAAATAAATCTATTATATGGTTTTAAATTAATACTGTCACATACCTATAATGGAAACCAGGGTAGCAATTCTGTAATATTTTATTGTTTTTGTGGGTGTATTGAGAAGATAGATATTTTTTAAAATTCTTAAGGTGGTTTTCATGTCCCAACACTAGAGAAAAATTGAATATGGAATAAAACAATTAATGAGTTTCTTTGGAATTAATAACAATCATAATCATTTTGATTTTTATCAGCACATAAAAATGAAATATGTCCTTAACATAATTTTGCCTTTTTTGAATTTTTAAATTGTGGTAAATGACATGACATGACAATTTCCATTCTAATATTTTTAAGTATATAATTCAGTGGCATTATTTACACTCACAGTGTTGTTCAACTAGTACCACTATTTCCTAAATTTTTCACTGTCCCCAAAGGAAACTATCACCATTTATCAGTAACTCCTCAATCCCTCTATACTCACCCTAGTCCCTGAGAACTTCTAAACCAATTTCATTCTCTATGAATTTGTCTATTTTAAAAATTTCATATGAATGCAGTCATATTTGTCCTTCTGTGTCTGACTTATTTCATTTAGTATAAATTTTTCATAAATAATTATTTGTCATTATATATATATATTTCATTTCTTCTGGGTAATATTCCATTCTATGTATATACTATATTTATCTGTTGATGAAAATTTAGAACTTTCTATTTCTTAGGTAGTGTAAATAACACTGCAAGGAATATTGACATATGAGTATCTGTTTGAAACCATTTTCAATTCTTCAGGCCTATACCTACAGGTGGAATTGCTGGATCATATTTTAATTCTATGTTTAACTTTTTGAAGAGCTACCAAACTGCTTTCCATGGTGACTATAACATTTTATATTCCCACTATATAAAAGAGTCCCAATGTCTCTAACCCCTTGCAATACTTATTTTATGTATATTTTTAAAAATTAGTCAAGCTATTCTAGCAGGTACTTTGTTGTGATTTTGATTTGCATTTTCATAGTGATGAGTGATGTTGGTATATTTTTGTGTTTATTGGCCATTTATCTATTTTCTTTGGATAAATGTCTATTCAAGCCTGTTGTCTACTTTAAAACTTAATTGTCCTTCTGTTGTTCAAGTTTAGGAGTTCTTTGCCTATTCTAAAATAGTCAACTCATATATTTATGATTTGCAGACATTTTCTCCCACTCTGAAGGTGGTTTTTTCTTTTTCTTGATAATGAAACTTTGCCTTTTTAAGAATAGTATTTAAATTATTCTCTTTGGGATAAAAAGGGAATCAGAGTATTTAAAATACTAATTACAGTAGTAATTGAAAATATTATCCTGAAAATGGATTTTCCTCTCAACTGATTCACTATTCTTACTGTAGAATAGATTAATTAACCTTGCTTTTGTTTAGAATTCTTTTTGGTACCGGCGATCGAACTCGGGTCCTTGCGCTTGTGAGCCAGGTGTCAGAACGACTGAGCTAAATCCCCAGCCCAACCTTGTTTTTGTATATATAAGTGAACGCTTGTTTTAATTAAAGTATCTCTACAATGAAAAGTTTTCTGATTTAAAAGGATGAAATGAGATAGAATATGAACATTTGTGTCATTTATAAAACAATTTTCTCACCTAATCCCAAGTAATGACTATTGAAGTTAGGTGCTATTGATTAGAAGAGGATCTATTATATTAGAAGAAGGAATTGTATTTGTTTAGTGGAAAGATAATATGTTATGCCAAGAAGTTCAAAGAAATATGAGTAGGCTCATAATTATTGTAGAAAAAAGAGAGAAAATAAAGTAATTGAAGAATATCCTCATTCAAGAGACTACAAAAAATTAAATGAACTAAGAATACAGAATTTATCCAAATGCACAGAGCACATAACTGAACAAGTTCTACTCCTGATTTCCATGCTAAAAAACTTCCCCCTCATATTAAGTGTATTATAAGTGAAAATTATCCTAAATATTTGCAATTCATAGAATCAGGGATAGAGCAAGCCTCACCTCAGGATAAGGGCAACAGAAGAGTTAAGGTTTAAAAATCATACCAGAGGCTATTGATTGTAGACAAAAGGGATTTTATTGAGCTTGCATGCTGAAGAGTTTCATCTTTATTAGAAAATCTTTGGTAAAATAGTTTTGCAAGCATAGAGAAAATAGTTAATTCTGAAGTATAAATTGCATTAAGAAAGCAGCTTATAAAAGAACCTATGAATTATGAAATTCTTCATAATTTTGTCTAAAAATAACATCTCTTCTCAGTGAGTTTTGAGAAGGCAGAAATGTAACCAGACTTGGTAGAATCTTAGGAGCCTAGAGCTTTCAATCAGCACAAAATCCAATGTATACCTGGAAAATGCATAGAGCAATGGTATCCTAATAGCACTGTCATTTGGAAAACAAATGTTTCAGAACCTGACAATTTGCCATGACATTTAAAATTGTAGAAGTGATTTCAAAGGAAAGAACCTTTAAATGTTCTTTTCTGTATAAAATAAGAGAAAAAATTCATCTTAAATAATTCCCTAAAAATACATAAGGCATATGTCAAACAATGCTTCAGTTAAAGGTAGAATAAGAAATTGTAACCTAACACCTTATTCTTCACAAGTCCTGAGGGCAAAAGTAGCATTCACCTGAAGGCAAATGTACTTATAATAAAAATGCACTTATGATAAAAATGCTTTACATGGTGTTATGGTTAGGAAAGATTTGGAGATGTCAGCTGAAAAAGCAGGTCTGGAACTCCTTGGGCTGTATTATATGGGAGATTCTGGTCAGAGCTCAGAACAGAAAGCTATTAAATACCAGACTTAGGAGGTTTCTGGTGGGAAGGACTGCATTGGCTGCTGGACTCCAGACAATGTGTGTTATACGTTGGAAAAAAGTTTGTTTGCATTTTGCTCACTTTGCCTGAGACTGAGATTAAAGGCAACAGACTAACTAATCTGGAAGAAGAAATTTCACGGCAGTCTAATGTTGAGGTTGTGGCATGGCTACTGTTGGGGGCTTTTAGCCAGATCTGTGTTGAGAATCAAGAGCAAAGACCTAGAAGAATGATTTAAAACATTGTGGGTTTGGCCAGAAAGAAAGCTCCAGTAAAGCTGTGGACTCCAAAGATAGAGCACAGGAGCTCTTGATTGTTTGAAACCTCTATGAATGTAAGCCAAATAAACCTTTCCTCCATTTAACTTTAGGTGTCAGGTATTTTGTCTCAGCAACAAGAGAAAAGTAACTAAGACACATGGTTAATAATTATACCCAACCCAAGAAAGAGGGAGAAGGATATTATCCCTACTATCAGGGTCTTCTTATGCCAATGAAAATATCTTATAACAAAGTTTAAGTATGTATGCTACCTTTTACAACAAATCCCAATATATTCCAGAATTCATGAACTGTCAAGTCTGATTCTGTGAGAAGAAAGGTCTTTTCCCACCTTTGTGTAGTTACCGGTAAAACCTAGGCTACATTTAGCAATTAAATAGAAATGTCATGCCTATATGTGTATGCATTTACATGTGTGCATGTGATTAAGCCCTCCCATTCTCCTCCATTCTACACAGATGCAGTATGTGTGTAGCCTCAGTATACATTTTGTGCTTTCTGAATTGTATATCAAATTGTGTATGGTATATATTCCTCTGAGAAGATGGGGAAAGACTACATTCTTGAGGACACCTTGTAAGCCCTCCCCAGCCAGCCACCTTGGAAAGGAGAGAGCTAATCAGGAGACAAGCAACTGAATTTTTTTTATTAGTATACATTTGTAGTTCATGTTTACATTCCCTGTGGGGAATTGGTACTCTACATAATACATCTTAATCCCTTTTTTTTCATTACCTTTCCTTTCCCTGCCTCTCTCCTCCATCCATATCTTGATCCTCATCCTTTTATTTTGTACATTTGCAACACATAATGTTTACATTTCTTGTGTTGCTGGTACATGTATACAACACATCTGAACTTTTTTTCTCATTCCCTTTCCCTCCTTACCTTCCCCTCTCCCTCTATCTCTTGATCCCCTTCCCCTTTGAGAAAAATCTATCTCCCTACTTCCTATATTTATCTTTTATTTTATTCTTCATTTATATTTTGGGTTTCTCATATAAGAGTATGTAATATTTAATTTTGTGTGTCTGATTTATTTCACTTAACATTATGGTCTTAAGGTACATCCATTTTCCTACAAATGACTCAAGTTTGTCTTCTTTGTGGTAAGTTTATCTTCTTTGTGGAAGAGTAATACTCCATTGTGTATAAATACCACATTTTCTTTATCCAGTCATCTGTTGGTGGATGTTATGAATTGTGCTGCTATAAACATAAGTATGAATGGTTCTGCACATTTTTAGAAAAACTGAGACAACTTTTCTTGTCCAGACTTGAAGGAGTCAAGACAAGATGAACACTCCTAGATGTTGGAGAACAGTAACTGTGGCATAGGTCACAGGCTGAAGATGATTAAAAAGCCAGGTTTCTGAGGCCAGTTATCAAATTACACATTGTTGACTCTTATCACTTCCCTCTGTGTTCTCCCACGGTGTTTGATAAACTTATTTTAAGGGTTACTTTCTGGATGCAAGCTCTATGTGAGTGCAAGCTCTATGTGAGCTTGGTTTATTAATTGCTGCATCCTTTATGTCTAAAATGGGAGACACACTAGGCAAGTAGTAAATATTTGATGAATAATGAGTGGGTTCATTGTGTCACTGGAAAATTAGAGTTCTGATAGTCATTTTTAGGCATGTTACACTTGATTCATATTTTAGGAAAACAATGTCCCTAAGATCAGAGAACAGGGTCAGTACTGCTGGCGAAACATCCTCAAGGAGAAATTCAATCTGGGAAGAAGGAACTGTGGCTGAAGGATACAGGCACCCTATCCTCAGAGGAGAGTCTTCATCCATTGCTAGTCTGGAAGAATCTGGCTTTGATGTGTTAAACCAGCCTTGTGTTTGGAAACAGGGCTAGTGCAGCCAATGAGTGTGTCTTTATAGCTGAAGGGAAGAGAGTAGAGAAATACTTTAGCTTCAGTTCCTATAGAATTCAGGAGGCTGAAGATCAAATTCTAGTCCTCATCTAGCTAAGAGGAAGAAGAAAGGAACACTGTAATAAGCTTTCCACTTCCTTCTCACTTCACCCCAAGCAATCCTTCACTTTCTGAAGAGAACAATGATGCTGAGATAAGGTAAATAGCTTACTTCAGGTAGGAGGGCTAGAGAGTGATTGAGCCTGCTCTTCAACTTGGATCTTTTTCAGGTCAAAGTTCACTTTTGCTACTCCAGGACTGGATATCTCCTGCTTGACTCCCAAATCTTACACTCTTAACATTCTGATCCTTTACTGCACTGATAATAACAAAATAATTGTTGCAGTATACAAATATGATGTCTGAATTATTACTTTGTATTTGTGTGAGGGACAGAAGCATGAACCTGTGCAGTGAGGAAAATGCCGGCTCATGTTGAAGGATTAAAAAACAAAACCAAAAATAGACAGTTCAAAGAAATGAAGAGGTTATTCATAGTGTCAAGCTTAATTAAGTGTGGTAACTTTAATAACAAACTGTTCCTTTTTCTTGTGTATATCTAAAAGATTTTCTTTAAGATTAGCCCTAGAAAAATCTGGATTAGTTTTTCCATGAATCTTTAAATGCTTTTGCTAGTCTGTGGAAAGTATTTTCTGTGTTCATGAAAGAATCATTCTAGGTAAAATAATATGCTGTGGAGATACATGCTTCTTCAAAGAGCTATACTCCAGGGATGCTACTGATTAATACAAGAAAATTCTACCACGTGAATTATTAAAACAAAGAGGACTTTTTATAATTTTCCTGTGACTCTCATTTTTCACAATTCATGTACTTTGATCCGGTCAGTTCCTGCCTTATGACTGAGTCCAACTCTCTATTTTCAAACACTTTAATAAGCAGAGAAAATATCTGGAGTATTGGATTTTAAGGATATTGATGGTTAAAGCAATTGAGTATGTAAAATCGATAAGATAACCTAAGTAATTGTTGGCTCTGGAATAAAAACTAAGGTTCAAGGAAGCGGAGTTAAAGAGGGTGTTATAATTAATATGAAGAATTTTACTATGGATTTGACTGTCTCTCATAATCCGATAACCATGGGAAAGAACTTGGGAGTGGGAGTCAGTGGATGTATTTATTGAAGACACACTGTGTACAAAATGCTGTACCAGGAAGCATTTTCCATATGCTTTACAGAGCTATTACAATAGCTCTGGGAATTATTTTTATTCACATATTGTTGTTGAGGAAATTGAGGTTTCCTCAAGTAAGAGATTAAATAATTTGTCTAACATCAGACTACCAGAATTTGGCAGAGCTATGATATGAACCCTGGTGAATCAGGAACTATGATCATGCTTTTTATTTCCACAGGAAAAGCCATTATTTTAACTAATTAAAACTTTTAATGTCATAAGAGTAACTATGTTGAACAAGGTACCTTCTGAAAATAGCACTTTAGTCTTTCTCTGTATAACAAAAAATATAACTAAAAATCATTTTAAATCTTATGATTTCCTTTTTTTTTTTTTTTGGTAGCAGGGATCAAACTTGGGTCCTTGTGATTGCACAGCAGGCAGCAAAACCACTGTGCTAAATCCCCGGCCCTATTTCCTTTTTGTTTGTCTCTTTTTGTACACGTACCAAGTTGTTTTCCCATTGCAAAATGAATTAGGCATACAGAAGTGTGTATAAAATGAATATGCAAAGTTTAAAGAATCATAACATGGGCATAATGATAAACAGTATGCCAAGATTAAGAAAAGGAAACTTCCCTGCACCTCTAGGGTCCTCTATAAACCCTCTTATAATCATAATCTTCTCTTTCCTTTATAGAAGTTACCATTCTCTTCTGTGCTAGTTATTTCTTTGAGTTTATTTATTCTTTTAGTACCCATGTAAGTATCTCTAAACATATTTTATCCCCCTTTGAAAAAAAAACTAATCACAAGAATAAATCTGGCTTTATAGGAAAAGTCAATAAAGCTACAATTAGAGCAAGGTTCCAAAGACAAGATAAACTAAATAGAGTTTCTGGGGCATAGCATGACTTCAGCTTCCCCAAAAGTTTACAGGGGCCCCGGGGGAAATTAGTAGGCAAGGTGATAGATGAATGTGGAAAACACACAGTTCATTACAGTTAGACATCTGGCAGAGCTGAAGTGTAACAAGTAACAGGACAAATGGAAAAATTTATCTCTGGATTTTCTAGTACAAGCCCATCATGGCTTACCAATGGATTTCAGAAGCGTATTTAAGAAAATGTTTCTGTTAAGCAACTGACCTAAGTAGCAGCTTGGAAGAGAGTTAAAATTTCAGTACCATGTAGGATGAAAAAGATAAGTACAGAATCCTCACTTAGACATTCTGCCCGAGGATTAAAATTGTAAGGTGAGTATCAAAGTAGATATTTCAATTTTTGCCCACCACAGGGGAGACAGAGTTTGGAGTTTAAATATGCCAGTTAGAATGGCCTAGGAAATATCTTTGGTTTCCTATTGACACTCTACAATACTTGTATTCTAAGAATACAAATTACAAGACTTGCAGTAGAATTAAAGGCAAAATTAAATAGACTTTCTGAAGAATGTATAGGGTCAAGTTCTATACATTCTGTTTACTGTTACAGGACAAAACCCAACATTATTCAGAGTAAGATTTTAAAAACTCAGTACTTTATAATGTATCATTAAAATTTATATGTACAATAAAAATATCTAAACATGAATGAATAGAAATATATGACACAGACCAAAGAAAAATCAGTCAGGAAAGAAACCCATAGAATAAAACAGGAGTTACAATTAGCAGAAAGATTTAAAAGTGAATACAGTGGGAGGAGAACTTAGAAATTTAGAAGAAGAAATTTAGAAGAAACTGCTCAGAAGAATGAAAGGAAAATTATAGAGATGAAAATATATATACTCAAAATTTACTCTTTAAGGCTAATGGTAGATAGAGCACAAAGGAAGAAAAGATCAATGAATTTGAGTGTTGTCCAATAGGAAGCATCTAAACCAATTGGTATAACCTGTCTGGAAAATATGAGATAAAGTGTCTTTAAAATATTCATACTAAATTTAAAACTATTCTAAAATAGCATCATGAAAAAGAGAACTCATCCAATGTGAACCACAAAGAGGAAAATCAAGAGAACCTCAGTGACATGTGAGAAATAATCCAAACACAATATTTGATATTAGAGTTCCAGTTAAGAACAAAGATTGAGAATGGAGCAGGAAAATATTTAGAAAATTTTTTTAAAAAATCTAATATATGATCAGAAACAGCAAACGAGTTGCAGAGAGGCAGGTCTGTGCACACCTTACCGAGGTCCTGAGTTGTGCTGAGCATGCTGAATCAGCCCATGGCCCGGCAAAAATCCACTGGATTCCCCACCCCCTTGCTCCTCTGTACAGCCACCTGGTTCCACACTACAAAGACGCAGAGGACACCAGACCACCAGACCACAGTACTGAGTCCCGCTGCTCCCAGCCCAGAGGTAGGGGCTTCTGAGCCGTCGTCCCACTGCTCCTG
>NW_004624730.1:58193831-58205393 GCF_000247695.1 Heterocephalus glaber
AAAAAAAAAAAAAACAGCAAACCGTCAAACCAATAAGTTTAGCAAGTCTCAAGCAAGATATTTATTCATTTGTAGAAGACTTCTATAACTTTTGCAAAATCTTATATAAAGATACAGTTACACTATCTAATATCTTTATCACATAGAAGTATGAAAGATACTTTCAAGAAAAGATGAATGCATGTTCCTAATTGTCAGATTGAAGTGATTTCCAAGTCAAATGGTTTCATATTTATGCTTTGTCATGAAACTTTAACCAGTAAATAATGGAGTACTTGTATCAGCTAAATTATGGTGATCCGTACCCTCCTTCTACCCTCCTGTTTTCTGTCTTATACACACCCCATATTTCAAGTATACATTATATTATAAAGGATCCATTGCAGATAGTTTTCAGAGTTAACCAGACTGGGCTAGGAATTTGGTCTTTAACCTTTCTCACTATTTGACTTGACCCTCTGTGCCTAAATTTTTAATCTGTGAAAGAGGGTAATAAGAATACTCCTATTACCTATCTTATAGTGTTGATGGAAGAATAAATTATAAAATGCATATAGAGTGTATACATCCTGAAACAGAAAAGGATTTGAATTAGTACAAATTATGGTTATTATTTGGTCATCTAAAATAATGCTTTGGAACAACTAACAAAATATAAATTAACAATAATAAAGTTAATTCTAGTACAGAAGAAATATTTATCTAAAGATACAGTGATATAGGGAATTATGAAATTACTAAAAAGTTCCTAATTCTTGTCTCTACAGTGAATACTGCAACAAAATACATGATGATGTGAAAAGGCCCAATAACTTCAGGGTATAGGAACAGCGCTTATATAGTGGGGACAGTATTTCTTCATGGAATAATTGCTAAACCAATCCTCAGACATCTTTGTCTTCAACTCCTTCATTTTACCTCTAGTAATCATGCCAATTTTGTGTAGAAGGGGTGAGCAACATATACAGTAAATGTTTAAGTGAAAAAATTATTACTGAAAAAGACAGTATCACTAACACCCTGAAAATACTCCCCCTTACTTTATTTTTTTTTAATTTTTTCCCCTTACTTTAAACACATCTATCCTATTGTTCTTGCCACTTTCTGAAGCAGTTCTTAAATTCTTTCATGTCTCTACAAGTTGGATTAAAAAATACAGTGAATGCTGCTGCTGAGTGCTAGCCAATGAAAAGGCAGGCTTGTAAAAACATTATGGTGTCTCTTCATCCACTTTATTCACCAGATGTGACACCATGCTACTTCGGTCTCTTCTTCAAAGTCAAAATGATCATGAAATGGTCAATGTTTTAAATGGATTCAGGACATCAAGGCAGCCATGACAATGCAACTAAAGACACGAAAACTTTCAAAATTGTTTCAGGGGACACGGATTTAGCTCAGTGGTTCCAGCTCCTGCCTCGCAAGCACAAGGTCCTGAGTTCAATCCCAAGTACCGAAAAAAAGACTGTTTCAGAAAGTTGCAAGGATGATAGGATAAGTGTGTTTGAAGGGAAGTATTTTAAGAGGTGTTAGTGGCAGTGTATTTTTTACTGTAATAATTTTTATAATTTAAATATCCATTGTATATTTTGATCATACCTTGTATTGTTAATGCAATGGATCTTTAAACTTTATAACTTTTTGTTATTTCCTGGAATTCTACTTTAGAGTTCGTATGGACCCTAAGTTTCTGTTCTCCAAAATACTGGTTTTAATGATGACTAAATCTGAAGAAATTTGAGACTCTATTAAATAGGAATAATGGTATCTTCCCTGTCTACATTGAAAGTTATTAGGAAAACTAAAATGAAATATTTTGAGGAAATTATACACAAATGGAACAAAATAATTTCCACTATGTTTGGTTGTAGCATTTCTTTTCATCAGCAAACAAAATCCTGATATTAATCATCTTATCCAGTGAAAGAATTCTTATTCTACACAATATAAACTATTTACTTGGTTTTATTTTTAGAGAAAGAAAATCTAGGAAAAAAACTATCAGGCATATCTTTTCTTTTTGCTTTTTAAAAATAATATGAATTTGAGCCAAATACTAGTTGAACTCTGGGTGTGAAGAAGAGTTCGTATAATTAAAAGTATTTGACCTTTTACTAAAATTAAAAAGTAACTTTTCTGGTGTTCAGGAAAACTGATAAATAATAATAGCTCCGTTATGATAAAAAAATTATAAACCATGGAGACAACTATTATCTCACTGTACTGAGAGCTGTTAGTACTATTTTCAAATATGAATGGTTTCTTTGTCCATACTCTTTCTACCTTTCCAGCCTCTTGCACTCTCACTGAACAAAACTGTGTGATGTTACAAGAAATGAATTTCCTTACTTTCAGACATGGGCATCACCTGGACGAGTGTTCACAACACAAAGATAAACAATCTTTTTCTGAATATGAGTTGCTTTAATTTATTTATTAGGTTTTAGGATTGCCCTTTATGATTCTTCTTTTGTAGTTCACAGCAAAATACGTATTTAAAAAAAGAAATTATGTTGGAACCTGGTACCCATGTACCTATGGACTCCCAAATTGATATCTCAAGCTCAGATCACACTTATGAATGCCAAACCCCCAGTACTGTTTCCAATTCAACACATGTAAGATTAAATTCATCATATCTTCCATCCATCCAAATAGGCTCTTTTCCCTATTTCATGTCTTAGACTATTCTCAGTATTCTTGTTTCAGAATTCTTTTAATAGAACTGTTGCAATTGCCTATTTTTAAAAATTAATTTCATTGGTACATTTAAGGTATACAATATAATGACATTCATCATTGGAAATTTGTACCTTTACATAATTCATCTTGCTTCTTATTTTTTCCCCCTTTCCCTGCCCTCCCTTCAACCCCTCCATCCCTCCCTATCTACAAAGACTTTGTTTCCATTTTTTCTTTTTCACCTATTAATTCCATTCCCTTCTTTCTTTTCCCCTACCCCTCCCACTTCCCCTTCCTCTTAATGGATCTTTCTTTCTCTTCATACCATTATCTTATCCATATTGTTCCAAGGTTTCTGGGCATATATAACACCCTTGTTTTAAGACCCTCCATGACTCCTAAAACCTTTAACAAAAAATCTAATCTTCTTAGTATGATATGCAAAGCCCAGAGACTGGTTTTCCTATCAACTTTCCCCAGCTCGAATTCTTGCACATTTTTTTTCCAGTACCGGGGATCGAACGCAGGACCTTGCACTTGCCAGGCAGGCCTGGTGCCACTGAGCTAAATCTTGCCCTCCTGCACATGTTTTATGCTTCAGTCAGGGCAAATTATTAAAGTCCCCAAAAAAGCATATTGTTAAGTAGATACTTCAAATATACTGCTACTATTGCTGCTAAATGTTGTACTGTAACATCTTTTCACATAACTACATTTTTCTTCTAGACCTGCTATTCCTTAGTACAAGAAATGTGTACTATTTGCATTATTTTCTCAGTGCTTAGCCAGTACACTGCCTACAGTACATCCCCAGAAAGTATTTGTTGTAACACATGAGAAAATGAAGTGTTGACAATGTCTTACATCAGAACAACATTTTCATATGCATTTCCTCTCATCCTCACCAGATCTTTATTATGGAACAGTTGAGAGAACAGTGGCAGTCTATAGTACATCTAAAGATTCAGTGAGTGGGCCCCAGATTATGGTGGATGTGGCTCATGGAGTGATTTAATATGTTAAAGTAACTGCTCTTTTCTTCAAGTTATATTTTATAAAATATTTTACTTTTTATTTTTGAAATACTTTATATTCTATAAAATACAAGCTACAAGCAGGTATTTTTTCATTTCTCAACTATAAGGAGCCTACTTGAGTCTGAAGTAAGGTTCTCTCCTCTTCTTTGAACTCGACCCCATTCTGTGGACATAATTCTTCAGTTTCCCACCTCTGCAATCTCTGAGAGCAAGAGCCATTTCCTTCATATAACCAGCATGAATCACAGTGGCTGGTATTTAGTAGGTTCTGATGAAATGTTTTTAGAGAAAAAAAGAAAGACAAGAGAGAAGGAAGGAGAAAAGGGGGAGGGTAGAAAAGAAATGAAATGAAAAGGAAAGACAAGAAAGGATGGATAGCCAAAGAGAAGGAGAAGGAAGGGGAAAGTGAGGACATGGAAGGGAAGGAGAAGTCAGAGAAGGAGTAGGGAAGACAAGGGGAAATATCATGCCTGCTTGCTCAGAGAAACTACCAAAAGAAAGAAATGCCTCATTTACAATATGCATTTAACAATTCCTCTCTGGCTTTCTTGTTCTTTCTCCATCTCGAATTCCATCCTTGACTGATAATCCAAAGGACAGAATAGTATTAAAATTAATAAGTTGAAATTTGTGAGAGGCCATCTTATTTCTCTGGCTATTACTCTTTTTAACAGTTAAAAACTTCATATTTAAATTATAGGTGTACATTGAAATTATGTTTAACAATACTTAGAGAACAATACTTCCCAGACATATTTATTTGGCCACGACTTCTACATCTAATTTTACATCCTAGAGAAATGTTCCTTCTTTGTGTTTATAATGCTGACAATACATTTACTACATTGTAATCATCTTTTAATTTATTAATTTCTTCCCCTTAGATTATAAGGCCTTTGAGAGCAGAAATGCATGACGTACTTCAAAATATTTATTTAAATCAATGTGAGCCACATACAACCATTTAATTTGGATACTATGATAAAATTATTTTCTCAACTTGCCTTCTCTTCTCCAACCTGTTTCCTTCTGTACTATAGCTTTCTTAAATTATAATTTTAATGGGCTGTGACTACATGGGAAACAAAAATTCAAGAGTGACTTATGTCCAAGCAGAACTATTCCAGACTTGTATGTCTATTTTGAAACATACAAAATCTAGTGTGCAAGTTTTGATCAAGCTAGAACTCTGCTTTTCAAATGTCTTTATAGGACATCATGACCTAGGCCCAGAAATCAATTACCATGGTGCTTAGCTCAGGGAACAACCTGGGACCTCAGTTATTAGAAATACAGCCATGGTGGCTAGCCATGGTAATTATCTCCAAAAAGAACCCAGGACTTAGTTAGTATAAACACAGCCAATTATGGGGGCAGTTGCTGGGACAACTGTGCAAGAGAAGGTCTCTCCTTACAGATCTTTCTAAGAGGGTGACACATACGTATGAAACTTGTGGTCACTATAAAGAGAAGGATCTACTTTAAGATGGAGCCAGTAGTAAATAAGACAGAAAGTAGTAATGATATTTCCTGAGCCTTAGATGTAGCCATGCATGATTTTTCATTTTTAAAAAGCATTACATTCTATTTTGTGTGGACTATTTAGGTTTCAGTTACTGTAATCTGAGCAGTTATGGCTAATAAAGTTATGGCTTTGTCAGGATCTGTGAAATAAACCGAACAGCATAAAAGCCCATTAGCTAAAAAATTTTAACTGCTAAATACTATCTTACTCTATTTTTCTGAATATATTCTATTTATTGTAATCCTGAAAACTCACTAATTCAACTATTATTCTGTCAGTGAAATACTGCAAATACTTCTTTATTGTCCAAGTCAAAACTAACAGTTCTCCTCTGCTCCCACTGAATTTGTCCATATCTCTATTATTAAACTTGTCCCTGCTGAATTATTCATTTGAATGTCTCTTCAACCAAAGCCTGAGCTCTCTGAGAGAAGTGGACCAGATTCCATGGCTCATTGTATACCCAGAGGCTAGAATATACCTAGTAATGCAGTAAACATTTGATTTCTGTTTGATAAATGAATGAATACAAGAATTCATGTAGATAGAAAAAGTGGTTTGTGCATGTTTGATTCATTGAACAATCATATTATTTTATTAAAATATGCCTTATATAAAATGTCCTAATTCTGTTTTTATACAAAAGTTTTCAAAATAAATATAAGATTTCTGACCAACTTTTTAAAGGAAACTTTTGAATTTCTATGACACAATTTAAACCACAATCCATCAGCTAAGGCTTAAATTGACAACGATGTTTTTGCTAGAAAATGTAAATGACTAGCATTTAATAAGTACTACGGGTGGCATGGCAGTACAAAAATTCAAGCAGACTTTCACAAATATGGTGGAATGGTGAACAGCAGAGAAACAGCTTCTCTGACACTGGAATATAGAAAAGTGGGGCAGAGAAGAAGGGAAGTAGGTCCCCAGAACCCAGCAAGGATCTGAAGCAAGAATTTGAGTCCACAGGGAGAGCAAAGACAAGAAAAAATATAGAAGGGGAAGGGAGCAAGTGGCACTTTCTCCCTGAGCCCTGGCTTGTGGCATGAGAGGGGTGACTCAAACCTGCAGAGGAATGGTGACTAATGGTGACCTCAGAGGCCAGAGAAACACACCAGTGGAATGGAGCAGTGGATGCTGACTGCAGTGGCTGGTGAGTTATTCGAGTTCAGATGCCCCCCAGGAGAGGTTGATTGGCTGGTAGTTATTTTGGAAAGGGCCAACAGAAGTCAGAACTCAGAACAGCTATGGGTTGGCTTCATCTAGTGACTCTAATGCAACTGAGTTCAAGAAGGCAGGAGGTTAGGGAGCTGAGTTCAAGACAGCAGAAAACACTTGGAGTGTTGCAGGATAAAAACCTCAGGTTCCAGCCTCACACTCAGAAACCAGAAGCAGCCTAAACTTCAGTGGAACTAAAGGCCCAGGTTTTCTGGAATTATCAGCCACTGCCATAATTCTACTGCTGGCTTTCTGGGATCAATCAACATGGATCTGGGCTCTGTCTCCCACCTTTGTCAATCAGTGACAGCAGAGATGTGTCCTGAAATGGGCATTTTTTTCTGCTTTTCTTACTTTCTTTGCTTTTAAAATTTTATCTATTTTTCTTGATGGTTTATTCTTGTTTTTATATGAGTGAGAACATTATTTCTAGTTTTTTGTTGTTGCTGTTTTGTGCTGTCCTTATTTCTGTTTCTTCCTTTCTTTCCCTCCTGTCTTCTTCACCAGTTCCCAAAGCTTGCATAATCTTCCTTTGTCCTTCAGCCTTGCCTCTAATCCCTTTGTCTTCTTCTATTTCTGTATTTTTTCCTCTAACCCCTTTTACATTTTTCTCTTGAGGGTAAACTTGCCATATTGAGGGGATATTTACTGTACACAATTATTCTTCATGTTATGCCAAGACCGAGATTGTCTAAAGGTTAAAAACAATACTATAAGCCAGTGCCAAAGAATCAGGGGCTAGGCCAATAGGCAGCAACTTCTCATCCCCAATAAATTGAAGGGGTAGGATCTTGCGACAGACTTAAAACCCAAAAGCCAGCTCCACCTGGAAGACATCTCTCAGAAGTAGTCATTTCCTAAGGATTCTAAATACTAATAATAAAGCTTCCTGCCATAAGCATTTTACAATCATTAACCCAAAAATTAAACATATATATATATATATATATATATATATATATAAAATAAGAAGACATGGAATATATATATATATATAAGAAGAAGACATGGAAACAAAATGCAACTCCAGTCTTCCAGCTCCCCAAAGACAAACCTAGGGGGTGCAATAAAATAACTAAAAAGCCACCCTCCTGGACTCCCTGATGTGGTAGCAGGAGAAGTAACAAAGAAAATGAACAAGGCTCTAGAAAAAATTAAATCAGATAACTTCAGAGATGATGACCATAATGAGGGCCATGATTGGTAAATCTAGAGAAGATACAGATTTTTTTAAAATAGAGGAACTTGGGAAAATGATGGAAACAATAAATGCCTAACATAAGAAAGAAATGGAATCCATAAAACAGATTTAATCAGATATCCAGGAGATTTAAAGTTCTATTGAAAAGTATACAAAGCAGAATGAACCAATGTGATGACAGAATATCAGTTCTAGAAGACAGGATAGTTGTTAGCAATCATGAAAAGAAAAATTTCTTTAAAATAGCAAGGGACCACAAAAAATCAATCTAACAAATACTAGATGATGCAAAGAATAACATAAGATTGATCACAATCAATAAAAACACAGTAGATAGTGCAAACTAAACATCCTGTTCACAAAAGTAATGGCAGAAAACATCCCAAGCAAGTACAAAGAATTTGACATTTAGATTAAGTAAGTTATATAGAACTTTAATTAGCCATGATTAAAAAGCATCTATCCAAGGCATATAATAGTCAGGATTCTAGAAACTCAACACAGAATAGAATATTAAAAACTGTTACAGAAAAGAAACAAATTATTTATAAAGGAAATCCCATCAGAATTACAGCAGACTTTTCAACCAAACCCTTAAGTCAAGGATAGCATGGCATGAAGTATTTCAAGACCTAAAAGAAAACAACCTCCAATCCAGATTGATGTACCCTGCAAAATTATCTTTCAAAATTGATGGAAAAGTAAGATATTTTCATGACAAAGAACACCTGAAGAAATGCATGACCACCAAACCAGCACTCCAAATTTTTCTAAAAGATATTCTAGAGTGTGCAAGCGCAAGGACCAGAGTTCGATCCCCAGTACCAAAAAAAAAAAGATATTCTAGAAAGACATAATGAAGACTATAACTCCATGAACCCCAACAGAATGTATCCATCAGGCAAGGCAAGTAATTAAACAGAAGGGGGAAAAAAGAACTAAAAGTAGGAAAATAACATGACAAGGATAAGTCAATACAATTAGTAATAACCATCAATGTTAATGGTCTCAATTCACCAATCAAAAGAAACAGACTGGAAGAATGGATCAAGAAACAAGACCTAACAATATACTACATACAAGAAACATATTTAACTCAAAAATAAATTCATAAGATTGAAAGTCAAAGAATGGAAAACAATACTCCATCTGGCAGGAGCAGGGAAAAAAGTAGGGGTAGCTATTCTGTTTGCAGACACAGTGGATTTAAAGACAAGACTGATAAAGAGAGACAAAGAAGGTCATTACATGTTAAGGGAACAACCCAAGACTAAGAGATAACAATCATGAATATATATATATGCACCAAATACCAACACATTCAACTATATAAAAGAAACTATATAAAATATAGTCAACTATATATACTCAACTATATAAAAGAAATATTAACAGGAAAAATCAAATAATCATTAATACAATTGTAATGGAGGACCTCAATAATCCACTGTCACAAACAGACAGATCAACTGGACAAAAAGTCAACAAAGGAATATCAGACCTGAACTAAATTTTTGAACAAATGGACTTAGTAAATGTCTACAGAGTGTTCCACCCCACAACATCAGAATACACATCAGCTGCACATGGAACTTTCTCCAAAATAGACCATATATCAGTGCATAGAACATGTTTAAGTAAATGCAAAGGAATTGAAATACCCCATGCATATTATCAGACCATAGTGCAATGAAATTGGAAATCAGTGGCAAAAGAAACCATAAAAATGTCATAAACACATAGAAATTAACACTCTTCTGGTCAATGAGTCAAAAATGAAATTAAAGAAGAAATCAAACAGTTTCTACAATTAAATGATAATGCCAATACAATATGCTGGAACTTATGAGACACAATGAAAGCACTCCTATGAGGGAAATTTATAGTAGTGAATTCCCACATCAGAAAAACAGAGCAAGCTCAAATAAATAACCTAATATTGAACTTCAAGTTTATAGAACAAGAAGAGCAAGTCAAGTCCAAAGCTCATATGAGGGAGGAAATTGTAAAGATTAGAGTAGAAATTAATGCAATTGAGACTAGAAAATAATACAAAGAATCAATGAATTGAAGAGTTGTTTCTTTCAAAGATTAAATAAAATTGATAAGCCCTTAGCCAAACTTATCAAAAAAAAAAGAAAGAAAGAAAAGAGGGACCAGGGATTTAGCTCAGTGGTTCCACCGCCTGCCTTGCAAGCACGAGGTCCTGAGTTTGATCCCTGGTACCAAAAAAAAAAAAAAAAAAAAGAAAGGGAAGAAAAGACTCAAATCCATCAATTAGGAATGAAAAGTGTGAAAACACAATGGATCCTTCAGAAATCCAGAAGATCATCAATACCTACTTTGAGAACCTTTATTCTAGTAAGATGGAAAACAGAAGAAATGGACAGTTTTCTAGATACATATGAATTACCAAAGCTGAACTAAGAGGATATAAAAATTCTAAATAGCCCAGTAGCAGTCAGTGAAATTAAAGAGGTAATTTAAAACCTACCAATAAAGAAAAGCCCAGGTCCTGATGGACTCACAGCTGAATTCTACAAGAAATTTAGAAAAGATCTAATGCTGCTACTCCTCAAACTCTTTATTGAAATTAAAGGGAACACTCCCAAACTCATTCCTGGAAGCAACCATTACCCTGATACTATTGCAGATAGTTAAGTTAGTTAAAAATTATTATAAGGCAGTTAGACAAAGCTTGGCCCTCAGCATAGAAAAACAATTGAGGCACATTGTAAAAAGTGAAAAGGTACTGCACCCAACTACTTTCCATGAGGATAAATAGCAGTGATTGATATTCTAAATAGCCATAAATCTCCCTAGCTCATTTCCTTTCTAGAAATTCCTTGTTCACTCCAGGTATATTGCTACATGACTCCCTTTCCCATGTGATTCCCATTTAATCAATATTACCTGGGTGACTGTACTTGTAATCTTATTGGTTTGATCATAGTTTTGTCCCACCTTATGCCCACCTTGTGATTTCCCATTGGATTTTATTTGTTGGCTGTAGTTTTGTTCCACCTTAAACCTGCCTTGCTTCCTGGATTTGCTCAATAAAACACCCTTGTGAATCAGAGTGGGCAGGCAAACCACTTTCCAGTCTCTGTTTTGTCTCTCTTAGACAGAAGCTATCTTCTCTCAATAAATTTTTCCTACTCTTATCCTCTGTGGTTCCTAGAATTCATTCTTCAGTTTTAGAGAACATGAACTTGTGTTTTGGATATCTAGCAGGTTGGGAGTTATATTTTCCTTGTTTGGATTATTTGTGCTTATTTGTTTATTTTTATATCAATTCCAAAACCAGAGAAGAATCCAACCAAAAAGAAGAGGTACAGGCCAATCTCCATAAAGAACATAGATACAAAAATCCTCAATAAGATACTGGCAAACAGAATGCAGCAAATCACTAAGAAGATTATACATCATGACCAAGTAGGATTCATTCCAGGGATGCACAGATGGTTCAATATATTCAGATCAATAAATGTAATACACTGTATTAACAGAGCTAAGGACAAAAGTCATAAGATTATCTCAATAGATGGAGAAAAAGCATTGGACAAAGTCCAACACCCATTCATTATAAAAACCCCACAGAGACAATTTCCAGTGCAGAGGAGGCTTCTGAGTCAACATGCCACAGCTCCCAGTGCAGAGGAGCCTCCCAGGTCAGCATACAATAGCTTCCAGTGCAGAGGAGGCTTCTGAGTCAACTTCCCACAGCTCTCAGTGCAGAAGAACCTTCTGGCTCAAAGTGCCACAGCTCCCAGTGGAAAGGAGGTGAGCCACATGGGCACCAGCAGCACCCACCCTGCCCCAATCGAAATGAGAAGACATGTAAACAAGCCTCAAAACCAGACATCCAGATCTACTACAGCAACCCCAAAGGGAAA
>NW_004624730.1:58232424-58250421 GCF_000247695.1 Heterocephalus glaber
GAAAAAAATAAGAACCAAGATATATCATGTACAGGTACAAACACCCAATGATAAATGTAAATGAATTGTATACCTAAAATGTACCAATAGAAGAACAAAAAAAAATGTTTAAGGTCTGGAATGTATTTCAGTGGGAAGGTCCTGTGTTCAATCCCCAGTACCATGAAACAAACAAATAAACAAAATGAAATGTGGAATAAGGTGAAAGCATAATTGAATATGCTTTTAGGATGGGAACACTGGAGTGTATTTGTAATCAAAAGTGAGGAAAACAATGAAGCGGATGACTTATCATTATGGTCAAGAGCAGAGGAAGAGGAAGTAAGTTTTTTCTTCTCCAAAGTCATGAAGGAAAAAGGAGAAAGTAGAGAAGGTGATGGATAGGTTTCTCATTGAAGAGAAAGAATTAAAATATTATTTTCCTGTTAATAAAGACAACCAACTATGCATAAAGTATCTTCAATTTTATTTGATCAGAATAGTTTTTCTTTAGGCAATGTATTTTGAGTTTTAAAAAAGAGATATTTCTGTCAGTAAGTTAGAATAGAAAATCATTTGAGGAAAATTTTTCAGCATGAAAAATGCAAAGCAGGATTAAGTCAAGGGAAATGTGACAGCAAAAAACAAAAATATAAGTTTTGTGTACAAGAACCAAGAACTTGTGAATACAAAAACAGCAATTATTCTGACATTTATTATGATTTTGGACCAATTCCTTAATTTCTCACCTCCTTGGAGCTTAAAGCCCAATTTTTACCTTTCCTAACTACAAAACTATGGGCATGTCAAGTATTGTATAGTTAATAGTAAAATGGTAATATTTCCTTATTTGCCTCCAGAGTAAGATGTAAAAACTAATTGTTCAGAGTTTGTGGATACACACAATGATAAATCTAAAAGGAGCAAAGTGGGTGAGAAATTTATAGGAAAAACACTCTCTATCTGAAAATATTAATGTCTTTTGAAATAAATATATAGTTTCCACTAAATCCATTTGCTCCTACACATTTTTCCCCTTCATTTTAGGTACTTTTACTCATTCATCTATGTGCATTACAATAAAAGGAAATAGGGGTCTTATCAAATTTTTTGGCATCTTAATTTTTTCCAATTTCATTGTAGTTCCAATGTACTGCAAAAGAGATTCAACATCAGGGAATCATCTATTCAGTTGTACAGACAAAAAAAAAATTCATAAATGGCCTAGCGCCAGTAATGAATAGTAATCTATTACTTTCTAGAAGGAACCAAAAAGTGATTTGCAGATAAACTGATTTAAAACTAATTAGGTTTCCAAAATAGACTCCAAACAATCAATGAATGTAAAGGATTTCATTAACACAAGAATTCTTTATGAAATCCAGCTTAAGAAAAAAATAGAAACTGAGAAGGAAAGTGTCATTTGATTTACATCTGGTTTACTAAACAGTGAAATACCTCACTTGTTTTATGATTTCCCATAGTTTTATAACATTTCTATGTTACTTATAACATAGTTACATGATACAAAGAGGCAATCCCAAAAGATAACATGTTTTTTGAAAATAAGTTGATTCAGAAATTTCAGGTAGGAATAATAATTTGGTGCAAAGCTTCTGAATTGGAGGTAGTTGTCTTTATCTGATGCTTTCAGCTGAAAATATCACATGACTGTTGGCCAGGTGTTAAAACAATTAAATCCTTGTGACAGAGAAAATAATTGATTTATGTGTGCCTCCAAGCAATAATTTTAGCTATAAAATGAAATCCAAGAATTAAGATATAGCATATAACATTTCAATTTTGTGGGAAAAATATTTTCTCTCCTAAAGCAGAAAAGTTCAATATAAAATCATCTATTCAAGTGATGTATCAGTGATTACTTACTGAATGTCCCAAACAATTTAGTGATAATACTGAGTGCTCAAAATATTTAAAAACAAACAAACACTCTTAGACAATGGAAGTGGTGGAACCTGGTCTCCAGTTAGGACCAGGCTGGAAAAGCACCAAGGGGTCCTTAATATTATCCAATAACTATAATCAATATTTTCTAGGTCATTTAAAATAATTCCTGATGATGTTCTCTAACTTGGAACTTTAGACAAATGGCAAAAATATTAATTGAGAAAAAATAACATATGACAGTTGTATTAGCTTTCTTCTTGGTGGACAAAATACCCACATACACAATATAAAGGAGAAGAGGATTATATGGTTTATGGGTTCAGAGGGCTCAGTCCAGGGTAGGCTGTCTTCAGTGCAGAAGCATCATGGAGGATGGGTGTTGTGTAGGAAAGCTGCTTAGTTCGTGTTGGCTGTGGGCAAAGCAGAGAAACAGAGAGGAAGGGGCCAAAGATCAGATATAGTACACAAAGTCATGACTCACCTAGACACACCCAGAAGTATCCTCTACTAATCTGCCAGATGTTGTAAGCCAATCAAGTTGACAATACACCCTGTCCCAATAGTCTAAGCATGTTCGTAAATTTAAGATATTAATTTGCAATTATTAAGTATGAATTTTAGAGTTATCTAAATTCTTAACTCCTTTACCCTTCATTCCTTTCTGTCCAGAAGTGTGAGAGTGTCAGGTCACAGACAGTGATGGTCATTTCTCTGCAAGTGCAAGTCCTGACCCTCTAAATAGTTTTCTACTTCTTATTCTTAACTTCAGGTGCATCTTATTCAAAGTTCAAGGCCACTCAACCAGTACTTTGTGAACAACTGACAACCAGCAGGCACTGTGCTGTCCTCTGAATCACCTTATTGTATCTGAATTTCTTGATCTATAAAATTATTTAAGCTAGACTTCTTAATTCTGCCCTTATCATTGTTGAAATAACAGAAACAACCATTTGTCTCTGCAAATACTCTATGTTGGGGTAATATAAACATAAGAGTTTTTGTTTATTTCTTTGTATGTTTATCCTATTTTTAGAGTGGTGGCTATTAACTGTTGTTCCTTTTCTTAACATTACCCTTTCCACTTTCTCTGCTTCCCTGCCCTCCTGCTTCTCTTTGCTCCTCTCTTCTAAACCTCCCTGCCCACTACCACAGACAGATTCCTGGCAGGTGGATCCAAGGCAGGGCTCTATAGCCTTCCTTCAGGGAAGATCAAAGAGCCTTAGGGTCGCAGTTGAACCAAGTTCTTGTTCAAGGAGGTAGTGTTATTCTCTCATGACTATTACGTATGGGTTACACTTAACAGCTTTAAAATAACAAATCAATGCAGTTTTTTCTTGGAACGGCAATCAACTCAAGCTTTCGCCTTAAAACTGAAACTTTTAGCATGGCCTGAAGCGCTCAGCACTATTTTGAAAACTCAGAAAAGCCAAGGAAGATAAAGTCTGCACTTTCAGCAGATAAAATGGATTACTATGAAGCTTGCCAAATTTCTATTCGGTATGTGTTACAAATTAGAAGGGAGCCTATTCCAATAAACTCACACTAAGCAGGTTGGAAATAATGAAGAGAAATAAAGAAAGGAACATTTGACTAGAAATAAATGTTCAGTCCAGGGTAGGTCATTTATGTGTGTACGTGTGTGTGTGTATTTATTTTCTTTTTAGAACTATGTTTAAACTAGATTAGAAAATCTTGATATGAAGTAAACACTGCCACTAGTGATTATTTTGTAGCCCTCCCCCGAAAGCCTCATTTACTCTTTTGTTCAAAAAATATTTCTTAACCTTTTATTGATTCCTGTGTTGAGCTATAGAGGTGTGATGATGAAGCAGATGCAGACTCTGTTCCTGGCTGTGTTTATCTTCCAGGGCCATGTGCATAGGAGGAAGCATGGGATGTAGGGAAAAATCACTAGAGCAGGAACTCACCCCAGCCTTAGCACTTTACCTAGTATTTCCTATGGGAGATAACATCCATGCTGAGTCATAAAAATAATCTGCTCTGCCCTTGAGATTCCAAAACTGGAATCCTTGAGATACAAAAATGTCAATATTTTCTAGACATTTTAAAATATAGGTAAATAAAAGTTATTCTACACCCAACATCATCATTTTGATCAACTCTAATCACTTCCTCCAAACATAGTTATAAGAGAAAAACAAAGATAAATCAAAAGACTGGAAGTTTCTTGAACCATTTTCTGGAGCAGATTATTCTTAGCTTTACAGCAGTTTTGTACTAAAATACAGTGGACCCTCAAGTTATGACCGGCCTAATATATAAACAACTTGGGTTAATTAGGTTAATGGAAGATTTGTCTGCTTCTTATTATCTATAGCGTGTACCCAAGTAAACATCCAGATCTCAGCTGTATTGACTTATGACCAACTTGAGTTACAACCAGCCCTTGTGAACTGATCAAATTTGTAAGTCAAGGGTCCTTTGTAAAAATACACACACATACACACTATTGATAGTGAATGAACAGAAATGTGCAAAGCCAATCTAAAGAAAAGGAACTGAAAATTCAAATTAAAGATTGGATTTTGTGAGAGAATAATGTAAATGAATGGTTGACCTCACAAATATAGACTGTGATGGTTGAATTTTATGTGTCAGCTTCACTAGATGCCAAAATATTTTGTTAAATATTATTCTGGATATGTGTGTGTGTGTGTGTGTGTGTGTGTATGTATGTTTTGGGATGAGATTAACATCTGAGTTGGCAGACTGAACATGTCTACCATGATCACATGGATAACCTTCATTCAATCTGTTGAAGACCTGAAAAGAACAAAAGGCTCAGTAAGAAAAATTTTAACTCTGCCTCATAATCTTTGAGCTAGGTCATCAGTCTTCTCTTTCCTTGAGACATGGACTCAGATTGTAACTTATACCAACAGCTCTTTAGTTCTCAGGCCTTCAGAGTTAATTTGGAACTATACCATTGGGTCTCCTGGATCTCCATCTTACCAACTGTACATCCTGGAATTTCTCAGCTTCCACAAAAGCCATATGAGGCATCTTTATAATCTCTCTCTCTCTCTCTCTCTCTCTCTCTCAACAGCCCATCCCCACAACCCATTGGTCCTATTTCTCTACAGAATTTAGACTAATATAGATTTTTGCTACCAAAAATTTTCAAAAGGAACAGAATTTTAAGGATAACTTCTTCTGTATTGATTCTAGAATTTCTGGAATTAGCTTTCTCATCAGATTAGATTTAAAGATATTAATGACTGTATTTCCAGTAATAAAAAGACTAATAATCACCCATGGTGTAATACAGTAATGGAAATATGCACAATATCTCTATTAGATATTCCTAGCAAAAAACAAAAGAAACAAAGAAATGAGTAACAATGGGTAACTGAAGGTAACAAGAATGGGTATGGCACAGACATCCCTCGCTGATTTTAATTCACTACAAAAAAGCTTTGGTGCTGAAATCCAACATTTTTACCAACTATACTACTAGTCAAATGAGATTGAAACTTGGGCCAGTTTCCTGTGTAGTTAAACAAATTTGTTACATTTTTGTCTGATATATTCAGGCCTGATTCCAAAAACCAAGTCACAATTCAATCTTACTTTGGTTATAGCAATTCCAAGGTCATATTTTTTTTTATATATTCAGAAAAGGATTATATAAGCACTAAGAAGTACACAGCTTATAACTTTAAAAGTCACCCTTGTTTCTAGTTAAGAAGGTCTACAAAGAGACCCTCTATGAATGTTTGCTCATTCACTTATTCCATTATTCATTAAAAATGTAGTATCTAATGTACACAAAGGACACAAATATGAAACAAGAAATTGGAAATTTAAAACTCATTCACCAAAAATGTATTGTGCCATGAATTGTGCTAGGAATTGAGGAAGAAAATTTCTGAATAAGACATAATAACTGATTTCAATTAACTTGCTAGTAGGAAAAACATTTAATAGATGGCAATAATGCAATTTTACTAATACAGAATGTATACAAATGCACTATGGCAGAAAAGATAAGGCTGATGAGATGGTCTTTTGCTCTATAATTAGAAGTGTCTGGAACATCAACAAATGTTTTTGTAATCCTAATCTTAAAGAAAACCTTAACAAAAATAAAATTAAAGAGTGAGCTCATTTCACAGCCCCTCCTTCTGTACCTTTAGTGAATGTGATGATTAAACTGTAGACAGATCTGATCCAATCTCAAAAAAGGCAGTGAATGAAAACACTGTAATGGTAAGATGCTAGGGTTAGGAAGTAGAATACTTCATACTGGCTCACTGTTTATCCTCTGACAAGCTTTTTAATCCTTTCTTTTCTATGTCTGTAACAGAAAACTTAAACCAGAACATGCCTGCCTAAAGGTATTTTCTATTTCCTATATTATCTGACTCCCATTCTTACTAGGTTGTTTTGGTACTGAGGAGATGTAAGACACAGGGAGGATACATGTCCTATTAATTCAGTCAGTATATCAACATATTGGAATTTTAAGTCATGTATAAAAGATGAAGGTATGCACATCTCTATGCACAAATGGTTTATTTTATTAGCTTGTTCACCTGATAAGAGTCCTATAATTTGACTTACTAATCTGCTTTGCTTAGGTTCTTTCACAAAAAGAATTAGAACTGTTGAGATGTGTAGGATTCCCAGCATACAAAAAGGTTTTCACATTAAATTATATATTAAGAAAATTTTCAACTGAGACTATGGTCACAGAACAAAATATCAAATTCAAGCTCAAAATACATCAGTCCTGGCATGACTGATCACAAATCCTGAGTAATTTTATGAATCAATTTGGACATCAAATTGAAAGAACTTCTGACTATCTCTGCAAATGAGTGTTTAAACTTTATATTCCAAGTGATCACAATATATTGAATTTCAATTTTTTTTTTTGTACTGGGGATCGAACTCGGGACCTTGCGCTTGTGAGTCAGGCACCAGAACCACTGAGCCAAATCCCCAGCCCTCAATTTCTATTCTGATGAAAGCTCAGATTTATCTCAGACATAGATATTCTACTCTGACAAAGGAACTATCTCATTATGATGGGCTAATAAAAAGAACAAAAGCCTTACTTATACCTTTCCTATGCTCATTCTTCTTCCCATTTTACTTAAATTATTTCTTTGTGAAACTAGACTTTTAAATACATTACTACTCTCTGATATTTTCCCAACAAACTGACTTATCAAACATTCTATGAAATACATTTAAAGTAATTGTTATAAAGAAAATTGATGCAGTACAATAAACCAAATTGCTAATAAATTCTGTTATGGTGGGACACAAAAGTTGAGATGCTTAAAAATAGGGGCAAACTAAGACCACTTATCAAGGTCTCCTAATATGATGCAGACTTTTGATAAAAGTGCAATATTATAATTTAGTAACTGGACTAAAAGGAGACATCTAAGTTCTTATCTTAACAATGTTCCCAATCTAATGATTTCAATTTCATTACATCCTTTTATAGTCTTTTAAAATAGAGTCCATAGAAGAGGATATATGTACATTAATTTTAGATGGCTGATCAATTTAATTTAAAGCTATTTGATGCTGAACAGCCCAGCAGATTATATTCCTACTTCTTACTTTAATATGATCAACTGCAGAAAGATGCCCTTCTCAATAGAGAAAAAGGTTTCAAACAATATACATATCAAAGGGCAAAAGAAAGTGAAATATGGGAAAATGAAGTGAGATAGTTTAACCAGTAAAAACCAAAATGGCTAAGACTAAATAAACTGCCTATCTCCTGCATTTACTCAATTTTTTGACTCATGTCCTTCACTGCTAATTCTGCAGCAAAAGTATTTATTTATTGACTTGATAAGACAAAAAGGGAGGATCGGGGATTTAGCTCAGTGGTTCCGCTGCCTGGCTTGCAAGTACAAGGTCCCAAGTTTGATCCCCGGTACCAAAAAAAAAAGAATAAAAAGGGAAAAAAGAGTCTTATTTCTTGTTTTTCAATTTCAAAATCTGGAATCAAAGAAAAAAAGAAAAGGATTATTATGAGGAAATAATCCACAAGAACACTAGATAAAGCTAAAAGATTACAAAATTAGCTAGGGAATAGTAAAGCTCATAGGGTTAGATTATCAGGGAAGGAGAGCCTCCTTGCACACCAAGTCCAAGTGAGTTTCAGTGAGGCTGTGCCCCAATAACTGGGAAAAGCCTGAGGAAATAGCAAAACTCCAAGGTTGCCTACATCTCTCTTGGTGCACCAAGCGAAAGAGATGATACACAAGGTAGGCAGGCAGTCTTCAGATGGTCTCCTTGTGATCCCTATGACACCTCAGGTCTCAGGAGCAAACACAAAATATTTCCTCTATTCCCACAGCAGTAGTGAAACAGCCTAGATAACTAGCTGCTTGGGGTGGCAATAAGAAAGGAATAAGGAACCAGCTCCTGTCAATAGAATCACAGGAGAGAGAGGTCATTCCATCAAATATTGTTGTGGCCAACTGACACAGTACAAAGCCAGATGTGCCCTCTTAACATGGAAGTCTCCAGAGACTTATATTCAGCCCCAGATAAATGCAGCTAGTGAGGAGAAATGCCATACTAACTAAAATTCTGTTTCACCCATGACACGCCAGGAATTATACTCCAAATGGGGCCACAATTCTAAAGCCCCATTATGGAAGCCACTCTAGTGCCAGACCTCACTTGGGGTACATATTTAAAACTGTGCACATCCCTCCTTTCCTCTTTGCTCTCTTTCAGGAAACAAGAACACTTTTAAAACACCCAGAAAAAACAAGAAGGAGTGAAAAGCAGCAGACTCACTTTTCTGAGGAATGAGTATTTCCTAACTAGTCTGTCTCCAGGATTTTGCCTTTTCCCATCCATTCTTCTCTTTTTATCCCAGAATATTATTTCTAATACATATACTTTACTTGTTACTCACTTGATGTTCTTCACTTGTTTGTCAGACCCTATGTGAAAAAAATTTACCCTTTAGTGTGGGATCTGCCCTAATCTCCATCCTCCAACTTGCCCTATCCTTCAGCTGCACTATTTGTGCATGCTATTCCTACTGCTTGCAGTGCCCTTTTCAACTTCACATTTTAAGCATTCCCCAAATGTTTCTCAAATGTTGACTCATCTAGGAAATCTTTTAAGATTCTTTTCTTTGCTGTGGAATCAATAATTCCTCTCCCTGATTCTGCATAGCAAGTCCTTCACATTTCTACCAAAGCACTTATCACATCAGTTATGTCACATGGTCAACACTGATCAGAGGGAGAATTAGGGGAAAATCCATAACATTAGAGAAAGAGAAAGTATCCACTAGATAATGCTAGTTAATGGAATCTGTTGTCAGTGAATTCAGAAGAACACATACAGCTCAACATGACCTTGTGGCGGAACAGATGAAAAATTTTAAAAGATAAAGAATCTAATATTTATAAACACATGACCAGACGGTGCCTTGAGATACCCTAAGAACATTGTTGGACCTTATGTAGTAGCTGAGTCTATAAATATACAAGGTCCATGTCTTAGTTACTTTCTTGTTGCTAAAAGACAATACCTGACTCCCACAACTAAGGACTAAGGAGAAAAGGCTCACCATTTGTAGAAGTTTCAATCCATAGTCAGCTGGGTCCAAGGCAGGGCAGCATGACAGAGGGACATGGCAGAGGAGAAAAACCTCATGGCATGGTGGCAGAAAATAGAAAGTAATCAAGGGAGGGAGAAGGGAGATTTACCCTTCCAGGCTACACCCCCAGTGACCCACTTCCTACAACCACGCTTCATCATTGAACTTCATATTTCACCATAAACTCATCAGTGGGCTAATCCACTGATGGATACCATGCTCCCAGTATCCAATCACCTTCCCAAAAGACCCAACTATGAGCACATGGAGTTTTGGAAGAACATCCAGATATAAACCAGAACAGTCCATATTCAAATTTTCATGTTAATAGACTCCTTCACTATGTTACTTGCGTTGTAACAGGAAAACCCATATTGGAATCAATTTGCAGTTAGAAGTGGAACTAGACATGGTCTAGTTATCATCATCTTTTGGTCAACCTTTGAAGACACTTTTGAAATGAGTGTGCCAAAACAATGAGGTCCTGAATGATGAATATTGAATTATATATTATAAAAGAGATAATTTCAGTCTCTGTACTCAAGATATCTTCTGGAAATAGTACATATGGATTGCTGTGTTGTTTCTCCACATACATTTGTCGATGTGGATAGTAAGTCAGGAATTTCTTCTAATCTACTAATCTCCGCTGTGTGGAAAATAATATTAAACCAGATTGTGGTTTAAATATTTCACACAAATTATTTCTGCCTTTTTGTTGGATGGCCCTCAGGAGCATCATTCACTGTATTTTTAACCACAACTTGTAAAGACTCTCATGAAAGTGGACTTCCAGAATGGCTTCAGAAAATGGCAAGAACAATCAGATAAGTATGTTTGTAGAAGGGGATGTACTTTGAGGGTGATTAATGGCAATGTGTCTTTTGTTGTAATAATATTTTTACTATAACCCCAAACCACATTTTCAGCACTTTCAGATCACTAGTCTCCGCTAATCAAGGACATCAAAGATGAGGGAAGGCTAAAGAGGACAAAAGGCACCTGAGGAGATAGCCTGCCTGTTTGACGGGAAATATCAAAGAATGTAAAAGAAATTTCAGAATTTTCACCAACAAAAAGCAAGGGAAATTGGGTGGATGCCAACAGTTTTAAGAGGTGAAAGTGGGTAAATGATGTGTTTTTATTGATCCTCTATGAAGAAACAAGCTAAAAATGGTTAGTTTAAGTAAAGGGTTTTATTTTAGTTTATTTTTTCTTTGTACTGGGGATTGAACTCGGGTCCTTGCGCTTGCGCAGCAGGCGACGAAACCACTGAGCTAAATCCCCGGCCTAAAGTAAAGGGTTTTAAAGTAAAAAGTTTTGAAACTTTAAGTGCAGGCCTAGTTATAAGAAAAAAATTTGAACTCCTCTTTTTAAACTTACTTTTCAATGCATTTGGCTCTCTCTCCTTGAAGATAATAAAATCTAGTCTTTGAGTTTCTGTGAATATATAGAATAATGAGAGCCAAATGGTCTCAAATTAATATTTTGGATTTCATTGCTTCTAATTCAAAACATATATTTCTATTGATAAAACTAAAGTCAAAGTGTTTGTGAAACTGCTTTGTAAAACAAGCCAGGCTAGAAAAATTAGAATTTGGACTACGCTTATAAGAATTTTTAACTTATGCATATTTTTTCATGTCCGTAGGCTATTGCTTCCAAGAATACTGAACAGAAATGATTTTGAAACAACTAATCTTTTGTTATAAATTAATGTGCACTACAAATCACCACTATATCTATTTGGCTTAATTTTTATAGAAAATAGATTAAGATTAAAGAGTAACAAAAATGGGTGAAGGAAGAAAATCATTGCATGGCTTTATATGAATAGCCCTCCAAGAATTGTTTTTCAAGACTAAGTTTTAGAGAGAAGTTGAGGATGCTTGGTTAAGGCTGTAGAATCTATGGTTTCTGGCTGAGAAAGGGTCCTGGCTAGCCCTCTCATTGTCCGTGATAAAATACAGTTTTTGAAAGGGTTTATAACAAAAACATTGAAAGGCCCTTTATTTGGGAAATTTAAGCTGCAATGATTTAAAATCTTTACACTTAAAGCTAAAGAATATAAAGGTAGTAGAAATGTATGATAATAAAAAATTAGGTAGGTTAGATTTTTTTTTTAAATGTGATGATTTCCTTAGCTGAATTTCCAATTGAGTAGTTAGATGACTTTTACTTTTAGAAAACATAGAACAGGTTAATCTGTATGGGCTTCAATTTTTGAGGAAGTTATATAAGTTATAAAACTAATATAACAAGCATACATAACATAGATCGGATAATGCTATACTTTATAATTGTTTTGACTATATAGTACTTAATATAAATTATATTCTCTGGTCAGGTTGCTTTAGGTCAATTCGTCCTAGTTTCCAGGAAAAAAAATAAAATGAAAAGAACATATCACAAAATTACATTTTAAAACTAATATTAGGATTTCTTCCAATTGAAAATTAGATTAATACAAACAGTAATTCCAATTACCACAATGGTGCAATGAGAAGATTTGGCTTAAAGTCACCACAGAAGCTCTCTCTGCACATTCTGAACCCATTAGTGAAGAACTTGGATTCTAGAATTCTCCAAGTGGGAAGGGCTAGTTCTGAATTCAGTCCCTCAGATTTGTGACTGTCCCCTAGCAGAAGAGCCTGAATATTCCCATGCACCCCAGAACTCCAGTTGTTAGACATCTGAGTTTCAGAGAAATCTGAAAATAGCTGTCATCTAAATTTATCTTGTCTGGTTTTCAAATAGTCTTTCTCCAAAACCATTCTTTATGGATAAGATTGCTTCCAGGGGTTCCTCCCCTCAAATGTAACCTTTCTATATCTTAACCCTGGCCACAGCTTGTTTTTCTGTAAAATAATGAAAAGATGGGTCTGTAATCCCTTTCATAATGCCTCTCAGATCTTAAATTTCCTAGTATAGTCTTTTCACTAATGCAAACCAGGTGACATTAAAATCTTGACCTTTAATATCTTGCATAACAATTTTCTAAAGACTTACTGTCCACAGTGAACAATAGGGCTCTGTTGCAATGGGGCCTATTCAATCATTGGCATGGAAAGAATATGGATTATTTCCCTGCCATCATCTACATGACTTCAGTCAATCTTCATTATTTGCAGATTCCACTTTTACAGATTTACTTAATTTCAAGAATTTATTTGTGAGCCTGAAATCAGTGTTCAAGGCTCTTCCCATGGTCACTAATGGACATGCATTGAAGGGGAAAATTTGGAGTTGATTCACACTTGTGATCCCAGTTAAGCCCAAACAAGGAAATTTTTTGTAATGTTTTGGCACACGTGCTGTAAATCAGTGTTCTTTTTATAGTCTGTTTAGTGCTATGCTTTTCATATTGTTATGATTTTTGTTGGTGATTCTGCTCTTTAAAGTGGCCCCCAAGCATAGCACCATTATCAAATGAAGTCCATTTTGTTTTGGCATCATGACAACCACTGAAGCAATGAGTTTTGCAAAAGATAAAGAGCTAATTCAGGAGGCAGCCAGATGAGGAGATGGGAAAATCTCAAATTCACCTTTTTGAAAATAGAATTTAGGACTATTTATGGAATAAAAAAGAAGGGTGATTAAGACATGGGGAAACAATTGTGTAAAAGGAAAAGTTGAAGCAATCAGTAGCATTCACATGAAAAATCTGATTTTATGGCTCCTCATAAGAAGCATGCTCAGAAGATGGTAGCACTAGTGTGATCTGTGGGTAGTTTTCATTCCTGTGATCTTGAAGAAGTCACTCATCAGATATTTGGCACAAGTACAATGTCAGTAATTTTAACTAGTTTGGGCTAGGTACAAGTGGCCTGCAAGTTCCTGGAAAACTACTTTGGCAAGCACTGCCATCATAACCCATATCTCAGAGGTGTTATTTGTAGCAAAGCTAATGAGTGTCTAGTAATATATTGCTTATGTGATTTTTAAAGTCAACTAAAAGAAACTTAACTAAAAGCAAATAAAATAGGTTAAATCTAGAGGGTTTAATTCAGGTTTTCCTTTGGTTCTAGTACTAAATTGGTATCTAGTGTTTCTAAGCACAAGAAGGCTATGATGTGCTTTGTGGAGAAAATATATACATTAAATAAGCATCATTCTTGGCTGAGTTATAATGCTATTGCCCATAAATTCAAAGATAATTAATCTACAATACAGTACATCCAGAAAAAGTGATAGAAGTTTGCTGATCTGTACAAGAAGCCACACTGGAAATATGAAAATAACATCTATAGTTCATGATGAAGCTTTGGAAAAGACAGAAAAGTAGCAAAATTTGTGGATTCTTCAGATGACAAGTAATTTTAAAAAGCATAGTTGATAGCACTGTTGGATCACTGAAAACCAAAGACCATGTTACCTGAGGTCAGAAAAATGTTAAACTTTTCTTTGACCATGCTGATTAGCTCCTATTTTAAACTTTCAGTTTCTCTATAGGCCAGGAAGTCATGGAAGAGTTTTTAAATAATTGGTGTTTTACAAATAAAGAGTTATGTGGAAAAGCAGGTTTTCAGTGTTGATGAGACTGGTTTGTTTTACAAGGATGAGCAAACCTATATAATGCTAATAGGATTTCAGGTGACAAATAACCTGTGACCAGAGACTTGCAGGAACATAACACTATATTCCCCCTAGGAGCAACAGTTCAGTATTGAGTAGTTTGTGTTGACTTTGCAGAGCATTACCACCACAAATAACAAGAATAAACTGTATTGAGTTCAGCACAGTAAGGAAATGTTTTTCAATTAAATGGACAGTTGGTGAATTGGCCAATGTTTGGTACCAAAAGAAACCAAGGAGTTGCTCAGTTTTGTTTGTCTCCCTCCCTTGGTTAATGGGCTTCATAACCCTTTAACACTCAGAGGGAAAGAAGTAGGTCTATTAGTGCAATACAGGCATTCAGTAATAGTAAGTACTTGGCTAAGGATGAACAGATGTTCCTTAATTAGTGAAAAGGTGTTATCTTAGTTACTTTTCTAGTTTCTGGGAAAAACTACCCAACACCCAGAGTTAAAGGCCAAAAAGTTTATTTCAGCATACACTTTGTAGAGTTTTCAGTCCATAGTCAGCTAGCTCCAAGGCAGGGTCACATGGCAAAGGGTTATCACAGAGATGAAACAGTCCATGGCATGGGAGGCAGAAGGCAGCAAGCAGCAAGCATCAGTAGCAGAAGCAAGTTTGCCTTTACTTTTTATCCCAAACAGGCTACAAACCTTTTGGGTGGTGCCACCCACACCCAGGATGGAGCTTTGGTTTTCAGTAAATCCATTCAGTTACACCCAGAACTATGCTAATTCCAATCAGTACCACACACCCTTAATCTTGGTATCATATAACCCTAGATCCAAAAAGTCCCACCTATGAATGCATAAGGCTTTGAGGGGACATCTAGATATAAGCCATAATAGGTATGATGAAACACAAGTATCTTCCATGAGAAAGCTCAAATACACACACAAACACACTAACATATACACACAAGTTCAGAAATGTATTATGTATGCTTAGATATTATAAATACTGCTTTATATTATATACAGATGTTGTGTGCATGCATGTGTGTATACATGTGTTTTTGCCCAATGATATATGTATTAGTCAACAAATAAAGTGTTACTGTTTTCCCAAAACATGCACACATACAAACACACACACAGGCACACACATTATATAATCTACCTTATCAGCCTAATAACCCTACTTTCTTAGTCCATTTTGTACTTCTATGATAGAATAAAACAGTAGAACACACCGGGTAATTTATAAGCAAAAATTTATTTACTCAGAGTTCTTGAGGCTGGAAACTTCAATATCAAGGCCTAGAGAGGTCTGACAATTCTGATCACTGAGACAACATCTTGAACTTTGTGTCCTCTGGAAGAAAAGAAGTCTTCACCCTCACATAAGCAGAAAACAGAAGAGCAAAGAGGCAAAAGAGGGACAAACTTGCTTTTTTGTAACAGAATTAACATATTCATGAAGATGAAGCTCTTATGACCTAAACACTCCCCATTAGGCCCCACCTCTTATTATCATTACAATGGCAGTTAAATTTCAACATTAGTTTTGGAGGAGACAAACATTTAAACCATAGCACCCATACATGGCAAAGTATAGTAAATAAAAATTTTGTGCACACTCTTCTTTATTTTTGTAATAAGAGTTTCAATCAATACCACACCCTCCCTTACCTTCTGCAGAAACAATATAGCCTCCAAATTCAGCAAGGGTGCATTCAAAGTTATAAACTTTACAATCCATGGAATTATGACATAATGAAAAGATAAAAGTCTTAAGAGTTAAAAAGAGATAGATTCAAATTATAACTCCATGATAATTTTTACCAAATTGTGAAAGTTCTATTAATCTCAGCATTTAAAAAATCTCAGCATCTCTAAAATGGTATGACTACATTTCTCCTTTGTATCATGTTAAGCTTGAGATGCTCATTAAGCATCCAATTGGATATGTCCAGTGAGTGATTGAAATTATAAGTCCGAGGTAAGAGGAGAGATTTGGGTCAGAGATATAAATTTGGGTGTTGCCAGAATACAGACAGCGGTTAACACTGAGATTTATATGGTATCTTTCAGGGAGTGATTAGAGGTTGGGAGGATGAAAAGAACACAGAAAGCAGATTTAGAAAAGTTGTAAATGGAACAATGAAAGTTACTGATGTCATACAGGGCAAGTGCATAATGGATTTCAAGAAAGAGGAGTCAACTTATGTTCAACTTGTGTTGAACACTGATGAGAGGTTAAACAAAATGGAGGCAGAAAACTGATCTTTGCATTTGACATGTGGAGGTCACTGGTGATGAATACCTGTGATGCCGACAAGAGCAATTTTTGTGGGAACAAATGCAAGACTGGAGTGGAAAGGGAACAAATAAAATGACTTATATGGATAGTTCCTTCAAGGAGCTTTCTCTTTTAAAGGCTACAGAAAAGTGGGGTAGTTGAGTGAAGGCTGAAGGAAAGGTTTTTAAAGATTGGGAGATATAATAGTACAGTAATGATCTAGAAGACATCAATTGCGATGATGTAAGAAACAGGATAACTGCAGAAACAATGTGTCTGAGCAGATGAGAATTACAGTATAGACAGTTTGGCCTGGATAGGAGCATTGGCAGTTTATCTACTGTAAGAAGGAAGGATGTTTAGACACAGAGACAGATAGCTTGTTTGATTTGTTGATGAGCAGAGAGAAATTAAAGTATACACAGGATAGTAAGTAGGTTAGAAAAAAGATAGGTGTATTTGTTAACCATAATGTTAATAAGGAAATATAAACTCAAGTATGTATGCTTGAAATTAGAAAGCAATGTGAATATTTTACAATAGTAGAGGAAAAGCATTTCTAAAAAAGTTTGGTGAACAAAAGACAATGTAAAATAATTAACTGAAAAATATGATGATATTAACAAGGCCCTAAGCCACTTTTGAGATAAGCCTAATTCTGCCACCAAACTAGATGAAGACACTAAAGGAAAGGTAAATCTCATGAATGTAGATATAAAGTTCTAAAATCAAATATTCACAAATTAAATATAGCCAATAAAACAATCATAAAAAATAATCAAGTAAAGTGTTTCCCCCAAATACAAGGATAATTAAATGTTATAAAATTTATTATGTTATATACTATATTAGCAAACTAAAGGAGAAAATTGTAAAACATTTACAAAATAGAATTCAACACTCAAATCATATTTTAAAACCCTTAATAAATTAAAAATGGAAAACACATTTCTTGACTTTATATAGGTAATCATCAGAGACTTCAATAAACATCCATTCTATGGTGACACTTTAAAGATATCTCATTAAAGCTAGGAATGAGACCATAAGAACATAGTTATTATACTACCCAGCATGGTAATGGAAGATCCAGCAAAAACAATAAGATCTAGAGCAGGGAGAAGTGAATGAGTAATTGAAGAGGTTGAAGAAATATAAAAGATGGAAAAGAAGAGGCAAAACTGTCAACTTTTGCAGACAATAAAATGTTTGATTGGGAAGTACAAGAAAATCAAAAGACAAGCCTATTCATGATAGCAAGAGAAACCATACAGTACCATAGAATAACACTAATCAGAAAAATACAAGACATTAATGGAGAAAACCAAAAAACTTCTCTGAAATGTATAAAAAGTATTTGATAAGTAGAAATACAAATATTCATATTTAGGAAGATTTCTTATTAGAAAAAAAATAAGATGATCCATAAAGAAAATTTAGCTTGATCCAAATTAAACCACAACACTAAGCAGTAGAGAAACAATAGGAGTAACCTACAGGGATTTAAGGAGGAAAGGATCTACCTTTAGAATAAAAGACCATGGTCTGAGGAAGAGGAGGTGAAGATTTTTTCCCACATTGTGGGTTATCTCTTCACACTGCTGGTGGTTTCTCTTACTGTGCAGAAGCCTTTTAATAAGAAGAGATCCCACTTGTTAATTGTTTGTGCTAGTTCACGGGCA
>NW_004624730.1:58269588-58280324 GCF_000247695.1 Heterocephalus glaber
TTATTTATTGTGCATCTCCATTAGGACACAGAAGCTTCTTAAAGGCAGAACTTTTTCTTTTGTTCCTTGATAATTTCCAAGAGACTGGAGCAATGTGGTTCATGGTCAGCTCTCTGCATATTCAATCAAGTGGTTGTTAAATTAGTGGTGAATAATTTAAAGATTACTATTACAACTGTGTGAATACCGGATTTTAGTAAGGCAAGATTTTAGAAGATTAATGCAATAGTTTAGGTGATAGACACTGATAGTGTGGGCTGAGAAGGCAGTAGCTTGATGGGAAAAAAAGTAGTATACTCATAATGTAGTTTGGGAATAGTCATGATGATACAGAGGATAAGAGGGTATGAGGATAAAAAGGAAAACAATCAAGTACAATGCTTAGATTTCACAGATGATTGCCCGGATTCTTGGCTGTGCTATTGAGATAGTTAAAAGGAAGGAAATAGATTAAGGATAGATCAAAAGCCCATACTGAATTATAGATTTGATACCTGTGAGCCACCCTAAAAAAGATCAATTCAAGCATATAGGTCACATAAAATGGTAAAATTAAACTTCTGGACTATGTTTAGAAATATTGTAAGTATCCAATATAAAAATAGCATTTAAATTTACAATAATGGGCAGATGAGAGAATAGATATATTTTTTAAATCTGTTAAAGATGATCTTATTCTTGTCTTTGGGTTAAGATAAAGGATACTAAAAAGGAATAGTTAGTAAGATAGGGGAAAATGAGGATGAAAAGCCAAGAGACAAGACTGTTTCAAGAAGTTGTCAAATGTGCACTGGTTTTGGTAACATAAACACACACATTATTCCTGGAGGCAATCTCAATGGAGTGGTGAGCATAGAAACCAAAATATTTTCCAACGTACTATTTTCCAATGCTTCTATGTTAGTTAGCTTTCCATTGCTATAACAAGTACCTGAGAAAATCAACTTACAAAGAGAAAAGTTTTATTTTTCTGCCACAATTTTGGAGGCTTCATCACCAGACCGGGTCTGGACAGCTCCCCTTGTCCTAATTTATTCCTCAATCTTGAGAGAATTAAGACATCAGCTAATCTAGCTTAGTAGGTTTTCTGGTCGGGTAGTAAAGTAATATATGAAAAGTGGACAAGCTGAGTCCTGAATTTCTCATCTCCAGGAAGTAGAGATATTGGGGACAGGTATTGATAATATTGAGTAATTTTGGTTACACCTTAGAACTATAGTTTCCTTGTCTCTTTTCTACCTATTTTTATTTCTTTTATCCTGCTTCAGTTTCAATCCATGATTTATTGGCCTTATTTCTTTGGTGTGGGTGAGGCAACACATCATGGCAGAGGTGTATAGTGTAGCAAAGCTGCTCAGCAAAAGAAGCAAGAGACAGGGAGAAGAAGAAGAATGTCCCTTCGAGGACATACTCCCAATTGCTCAGATCTCCTCACTTTGTAAAGGCTCCAGCATCTCCTAATAATGCCATGTACTGGGGACCAAGACTTTTAACACATGGTCCTTTACAGGACACCATAACAATCTTCTTGGAAATCTACTACAATAGGAATTAAATTTTCATAATCTTTCAATCAAATTAGACCAACCCAATTACTGACTTACCAACTTAAGACTAATAAACAACTAGATGTTGTATATAATAGCAAGTAACATAAAATCCTAATGTATCTTCCACATCTAGAGAGTAGAGGAGTGTGTTGGGCTAGTAGAAGCACCAAGTGAATCCTGCCATAGTCTCACAAAATCTGAATGGAGTGAATGTTGAAGGAATATCCCAGAAAGAAAAAAGGCATGACATGTGCGTCCATCCCATATAATCATAGCATTCCTATCTTGAGTGGTATTAGAGGACCACAGTGTTTCCAGCAGCCCTGAAAAGTTGATCATGATTGCCATAGAAACTGAGCTTCTTCACCATCCCTACCCTAGGTCTCACCCAAATCCCATCTGCTTATATAATCCTCTCAACCTCACCTCTGCAACACTTAGTTTCTGCTTCAACAAAAAAGTGAAACTTCTGTCTTTTGTTTTGTTTTGTTTTTTGGTACCAGGGATCAAACTCAGGACCTTGCACTTGCAAAGCAGGCAGCAGAACCACTGAGCTAAATCCCCAGCCTTGTCTTTATTTTTTTTAGGTTCAGTCAAAAGCTGATTCCTACCACCTTCTGGCCTAGCCCACTTTCTATTTGTATAACAGAATAGCACAGACTGGGTAAATTATAAAGAATAAAATTTTACTTAATCACTGTTCTTGAGGCTGAGAAGGCAAGGATTGAGGGCCTTCTTTCTGTGTTATCAAACACAGAGGTGTATAGGGTAGCAAAGCTGCTCAAAAACAGAAGCAAGAGACAGGGAGAGGAAGAAAGTCCCTTCAAGGACATACTCCCAATTACTCAGATCTCCTCACTTCAGAAAGGCTCCAGCATCTCCCAATAGTGCCGTGGACTAGGGACCATGGAAAGCATCACATAGTAAGAAAGCATGTGACATGGGGCAGGAAACAGGACCAAACTCTCCTCTCTTACATCTAATCCATTCACTCCTACAACACTAGCTTCAATCTGTTCATGAGTATGATGCCCTCATGACCTAATCACCTGCTGAAGATCCAACTTGTAAACACTATGGTACTGGGAATGATATTTTCCACACATGAATATTAGGGGACATATTCAAACCATACCACTTTCACTCCTTAGAAGTTATTAGAACCACATTGTCCACACACATCACCCTTTCAGATATTTGAAGACAGCTACATTGTTCCCTAGAATTTTTCTTTTCCTGTATAAGCAACTTTAGTGTCTTTATCAAAAATGTAAATCAATCAAAGAACAAATTATGACATAGTTTTTAGTTCAATAGTACTTCCTCCACTTTATCAACCTTTCATTCAATCCACCATTGTACTTTACATGCTAGGCCAAGCTAGAATACTGGAATGCTGGCCCTTAACAATAGAGAAAACATCTATTTCTAATTTACATGTAGTCCCAGCTACCAGATGCTAGAAGTTTTCCCCCAAGGACAATGAGGGAGTGAGAACAAGTCTGAAGGGCTCCATGGGGACAAGAGACATCACGCAAAGCAAGCGTATGTTCCAGCTGTTGGAACTTCAGCAGTCTATCTACCAAGCAGAACAGATGATATATTCCCAGGACATTTTCCCCTTGGGCCATGTGAATTTAAGTATTGAAATATCTAGCAGAATAAAAATAGACTCCGAATAAAATTAAAACATACTGAAGATGAATAAATTTGGCTCTAATAGCCTAATAAAATATACTGCATTGTCTTTTAGCCAATTTTTTAATAAGGAAACACTACTATCAATTCCTCCTAAGGATTTCAGAGGAAAAAACTTTACCTGATATTTCATGTTTCTTATAAGTTATTTTATTAGAGCAATATGAGAATAAATCAAAACCAAAGCATTATAAATTTATTTCCAAATAGATTTAAAAATTCTTAAGGGCAAGAGCAGGTTCCTGTTTTGTTTGTTTCTTGCTTATATTTTATCAAATGATTAGAAAACAAAGTATATTCAAATTGTGTTTAATATAAAAATAATTATTAAATAAGTGAAAACAGAGTAGAAGCACAGGAACTTAGGTTTCTGATTAGTCATCACTATCTTTATTGCTGAGTCTGCAGAAACAACCAAAAATCTCATATACTGGCTTTCTGAAACTTATCTCTCCTGTGTATCCCACTGATATCCACAAGCACTTTCTACAAATCATATGGAAAAATACTGAGGCCTCCTCATTTGCACAAGACAAGGTGAAGACCTTATTCTTTACCTGGTCTTCTTTCCTTGGCTTTCCTATTTTTGCTAGGGGTGTTTTTGATCATCTGCAGTTTCTCTTAAATAATCTTCTGTTACTCAGAAACCTCTTTGTAGCCCTTCATGAATATTTTAGTTGGTTTAGGCTGAGAGTTTCCAAATCTTACTTTTTAATTGTTTCTTTATTCTACGTTTGACCTCATTGTTTCAGTTTCTAGTAAGCCTTGTCATTTACAGTAATAAGAAAGAATGATGTCACACTGCCTTAAATCCCATCTCATGAGGCATAGGTCTGTTGGCCATACCTAAGGCTCCACATTTACACAGTTTCTTGCCTTAAGAGTTGTCAAAATTGGCAGGGGTTGAGTAATTTTAAAAATTAAATTAAAATACTTCCAAAGGGTGAATTTAGGGAATGTTGGCTCTAATCTTTTTGGGAAAAATACTATCAAAATGAAAAAATCATCAGGATAATACCATTTTCCAACTATAATCAAGAAACTAGTGAGTGATTGGCTACACAAAGAGTGATTGGCTACACTCTTGAAGACACAGAGGTGCACAGGAAAGAATGCTGTTACTTTTTTAGTAAAAAATGTATGAACTTTACCTACCTGAATTGCCATATCTCCTCAACTTTGGTCAGAAAACTTTTCTTGTAAAACATCTGTTTCATTCTTTCATGCTGCAAAGACAAAAGCACTTTGTCAATTTACTATCTCTTCAACTTTAAATCACCACACCAGTTTTATTAGTATATTTCATGATAATTCTTATAATACTATATATGTGTGCATGTATGAGATGTGAGCCTTGTTTTAAATTCTTTAGCAACCAAAGTAGATTTTTCCTTTTCTTTCAAAGTAAGTCAGAGAGAATTATAACATTTTAATGCTGCAAAGTTCCCTGGAGATTCTATAGTTCACCATCTTCATTTGAAGTGAGGTCCAGAGGTTAAATGACTAGGCAACTCTTATACACTGCAATTCAAAGGAACATATGATTCTCCTAAGTTTTTGTGTTTTGTTTTTTGGTACCTTGCACTTGTGAGGCAAGTGCAGAACCACTGAGCTAAATCCCCAGCAACATAGGATTCTCAAAGCCTCTTATTGATTGACTTGAGATGACCTTGGTCCTCTCCCATCTGATCTACAATTCCCAATGGTCTCACCATGCCTGGAACTTAAACTACTTATATCAATTAATCAATAAGGATTAGGTAAGGAGAATTATTGTTCTTTTCTGGACACTATTAAAATGGGAGCTGGAATGAAAACAATGATGAATTAAATACAATTTGCCCTTGCTTTCCCTTTCTACCACCTTCCTATACTCTCTCTTTTTACTTTCTCTGCTTCAGAGATCTCTTTAGCTTTGGAAACATGTTCATAATACCACTCTTACTGAGATATTAAATTCCCAGCAGTATCCCAGATCTTTCTATATTATTTCAGTGACAAGCTAAACTTACCTAATTCATGTTTTAGTTATCTATAAAATTAGGTCCTGCTATGGTAAAGTACAATCCAGAGACCACTGTCATTTTTTTCAATCCTTCAAATATGCTTATCTATAACTTGCTAGCATTCCAAATATTGAGACATGCGTTGGTTGGGATATAAGGCTCCCCATATCTCATAGCTTTAAATATGAGTGTTGACCCTTAAAATAATTCTAGAATAGCAAAGACTCATGGGTAGATATTACTCTGTTCTTAACTTAGCTACTCTACAGTATACCACAATTCTTAGTTACAATATTTCCTTTGTTTTACAACTGCCTGTCTCCCCAAAAACCTCTCAGAACATTTTTCCTTTGACATTTTTCAGTGTAAACAGGCTTTCCCAAAAGAGCTTGTGAACTTTTTCTCTGACTAATCTAATGCTTTTTTATTTTAGAATACTAACATGTCATTTATGCTTCTCAATATCATTTTTTGTCATATTTTATTTAAGGTCAGCTGAAATTTCTTGATCTTACTGCAGACAATTATTCTCACCTTGTAACAGTGACAAAAATATAATAAACAATTATTGAATAATTCTTATGTATCATACAGTTCACAAAATGAGTACTTTATATGTTTTGTCTCATGTCATCTTAACAATAGTTTGATCTATATTTTATTAATATCTCCTGATTTGTTGATATGGAAATAATTAGATGTGTGATCCTGGGCAAATTATTTGCTTTTCCTAATGTATCTAAAATGAGAATGATAATAATACTTACCTCCACGATGATTCAATGAAATAATCTATTGAACATAGGACATTTGTCACAGTGCCTGACCATAAATGCTCCACAAATATTGGCATTTCTAAAGTACTTGTTCTAGGTCATACAGCTAGTAAGTTGTGAAGCCAGGAATCAAAGCTAAGTAGTCAGCTTTCAGAGGTGCTCTTCTGACTCTAAAATGATACTTATAAATGATGATTAGTATAAAATATAATTAGCCTGGATACTGAATGGTGAAAACAGCTATCTTCTTACAATGTGCTTTTCCCATATAAACTTTAAGTTTGATTCTTTAAATTTTATTTTTAATCTTGCTATCTCCTTTAACAAAGGCAAACTCCTGCAAGAGCAGGCATGCACTTATTATGTAACACATCCACTACACGTGTTGACAAATAAATGCAATCTAAGGCAAACTCACTTATTCATAAACTTGCAGCAAGGAAACCCATCTTTTGTTTCAGTAGGGGTTCAGAGGTTTTAGAAAAAAGATTCAATTTTGCAGATGAAACACTAAGACAATCTGATTGGCATGTGTTCTATTAAGGTGGATTTTCTAGGAGTAAGAGAGACTTTCTAATAAATCTTCAAATAAATTGGCAGCTCTTGTTTGACTGTAAAATGCCAAGCAGTAGGTTAGGGATGTTTCAGAATGAGGATGGGTTATTTGATGTTTGGGGTGGAGGATTTTCTGTGGTTGCCCATTTTCTGGAACAAATGGGTTTAATAGTGGCTGTTATGGTGAAATATTTCTCAATATTCACAAGTGACCCTCATCAGAATGCTATGAGGAAAGCAAGGTAGCCATTATTACTCTTTCTATTGTTAATGAAGAAACACTAGATTATAAATTAACATTTCTTAAGGCCATTTCTGAACTAGAATACAGGTTTTTTTCATTGCCTATGCATTTGACCATAATACATTAATTCCCATAGCTTTTTTGCCAATTTAGTCATATTTTGATTTTTTTAAAGTAGCAAGTTTATGTAACATGGAATCAAAAAGTACTTTTATTGCACAGTAGAGAAATGGTTTGCAAATTGTTTGAACCCATGGACCAATAGAAGGGAGTTTACTTTTAGAATATGAAGGTCATGTGCAGTATTACATAAAGAGTTTCTCCTGCTGACCTCGGGAAGAAAGACTTGCTAATCTGAATGATCTTTAATCTCCCCTAAATATCTCTTACAGCCACATAAAACCTGCAAGAACTGTCTATTTTATGCATAAATGTATCTTATGTATAATATGTGTTTTTCTTCTCTTTAACCTTTCCTAAGTCTTTTTCTGTACTTCTTATTTTCTCCCTGACAGCTAAAGCTATTGAGAAATCGTTCTTGTAACTGGTAAGAGCGGTCAGTTAAACACACAGGGACATTTATCCTCTACCTACAATCCCTTCTCCATTTTTGTAAAGACTAGCCTCGAGCAATTTTTCCTTGCTGAAAAATAGCGTGACAAAGTGAAAAGTCCTATGTGAATTGAGGTCACTTAGGTTCCTGAGCAACAGAGCAAGCAACCAGGCAAGTTGCATAACCAGTTTTAGTGAACATTTTAAAAATATACTTGCAAAGTTGATATTCTAAAACCTTTCATAAGTGCCAGTTAGTCTTAGTAACTGTAGAAGAAAAATGCAGAAGAAAAATGGACAGTCTCCATTACTTCATCTTCTTTCCTTCCCCTACTGCTACACAGCCTCAACAATGTGAATACTTTTCATACCAGCAAGTGAATTAAAAGAATTAAAATCAGCATTCCCAAGAAAATTTCATCCATTTTGACTACTGAAATTAGAAATGATTAATCTATCCTTGGTAATGCAAATGCATTTTTCTGGAAATTGCAGAGAAAATGCAAATTAAGATTTAAAATAAACATCTTTAAAGAAAAGCTAGTATAACCTCTGATTATTTTTTTAAAACATTTGTTTATTTTATTTATTTATTGGTACCGGGGAACAAACTCAGGACCTTGTGCTTGCAAGGCAGGCGGTGGAACAACTGAGCTAAATCCCCAGCCCCTCAGTTGTTTATTTTTTAGAAAGGAATAGTATTTATAGTTTGCTATTAGCATCCATCAAAGAAAAATAAGAAGAGAATTCCAAAGTAGCAAGACCAAAAAGTAAAACTAAATATTTTTATGCTTTAATGTAAGTTGTCCAAGGAAGAAAGAACTGAAAGGACCAGTGAGCTGCCTATTCCCAGGGCACTGGTTGGCTACTGAGAGAAACAAACCAAACATTGAGGCCAAAGTATCCCAAAGAGGGAACCTGGCTGCTAGGAAGTACTTGGCTTTCAAATGTTTTGTTTGTTCATGGAGAAGTGAAGAGTTAATGATAAAGGTAATGGATTATATTTTCAGCATTTATCTATCTCTATACTTTCTCCTCCTAATTATCATCTTTAAAATAGTAATGCTTTAATATTATCTTAGCTCACTTGCTCAAAAGTTTTTATTTTATATAAAGTAAAAATACTTAGAAAATAATGATTAAAATCGTAGAGGTATGAGGAAAGCATTAAGATTTAGAAATCCTAGACAGTAATTCTAGAATTTAGCCTTTCTTTTTGAACTAACAATAGTAGCAGCAAGTAACATCTTGTGGCATTATATCTATGTAGGTAACAGAATATTCTTTTTGAAAAATTCTACCTCTCAAATATAGAATTTAAGAGTGTATATATGAACTGATGTCTAGTGAATTGTATAAATATATCAACTGTACATCTATAGATATATGCCTATAAAGGCCCTTGGACTGAATGATGATGTGACTGTTTGAAGTATCTCTTGAATTTTTTTCCTAAAACAGTAATCAAATCTGAGAAGATCAGTGTACTATCCTAAAGCTTCAAGTATGTTTACTTGACTTAGGTGAAAAATGCAAAGTTATTTGAGGGTCAATTTATACAGCCATTTAATTAGATCATGAAACAACTACCTAATTTAATTATCACAAAAACATGATTACCAGAGCTGTGAAATGGATGATTTCATCCATCATGCAGCTAAACTGAATTGGTCCTGTGGTCCACATATTTATTGCTGTGTTTGGCCATTGAAACAAATAAGAAAATAAGGAATATTGCACTCACCTGTGAAGATTGTAATGTTAAAATGAACTACTGTATAAGGGTTTCCATTCATGACCAAAACACAGAGGTCTTGGATTTTTCTTCTTTCATTTTCCATACCTCAAAACTATTAAATTACAAGTTAAGAGAAGGCTGCTGACAACCTAACCTTAAGGACTGACCATTACTGTGGCAAATGCCTGTAATCATAGCTACTTGGGAACCTCAGGTAGGAGGATCATTTGAGCCCAGGACAATATAGTAAGACTCTGTTTCAAAATACAAATTAATTAATTAAAAAATTGGGGCTGAATTTCTGGTTTCCCACTAATTTTTGGCTGTCCTTATCAATAGTGAATTTAAAACCAAATACAAAGAAAAGAAACTATACACACTGAAGTCCTATTGTGTCAAGAATTGTCATTTATAATATTAGCTTAATTTTCACAATTATCCAGTATGAAAATATTATTTTCCTGGCCTAGAAGAGAAACTTCAGGCTCAAAAAAGATAAGAAATCAGTCAGAAGCATGTGGGTATTAAGTGACAAAGACAAGAATCTCTTACCACTGCACTCCTCCCAAGTAATTTTAAGATTTACTTTTCAAAATCAAAATATTTTATCTTTTCTGATGATGTGACCATTGTACAAATTTTAAAAATTAAAGTCACAAGTACAAATAAAGTTCAAGGATCCCTTCTGTACCAATTTATATACATATACCTCAAACACTACCATATAGCAATTCTGGAAGCCAGATCCTTCCCTGTGAGGAAGGATGACTGTTTCATTACATTTCCTCACCAAGACCATGTGGAATAAATAAATCATTCTTCTACATTAAAGCTGTTCAAATGCTGTATTTGGAAACAGCCTCATGTTTCACTGTATTAGTCGGAGTTCTCTAGAGACACAGAGTGACTGGATATATGTATTGGGAGGGTTTGCCCTCTCTTCTGCAAGCTGAAGAACTATGAGAACCAGTGGTGTAATTTACTCTGAATCTGAAGGACTGAGAACCAGAGACCAGAAGCACCAACGCTGAGGGCAGAAGATAGATGTCCTGTGGAGCAAAGAGGAAAACTCACACTTATGCTACATTTTGTTCTATTCAGAACCTCAATGACTGAATAATGCCCACGCACATTGGTAAAGGAGATCTTTATTCAGTCCCCTGATTCAAATGCTAATATTTTCTAGAAACATTCTCACACCTACACACCAAAACAGTGTTTTACCAACTATGTAGGCATCCCTTAATCTAGTCAGTACACACAAAATTGACCATCACACCTGCCTTACAATTCTTTTTCTAAATTTGTAGAATTTTTAAACATATGTTTGCAATACATGATAGTAACATTTGCTTTGAGGAATTTGTACATGTATATAGCATATCTTGATTATTTTTTATCAAAATTTTTGAGTCAGTTCTATCATCCAGTATGTTAGCTATCTCTTTCAGTTTAGGTCACTTCAAACTGAGCACCTTTGCCTTCTGTGTCTTCAGATCACTAATAAAAATGTCAAGCAGGTCAAGACAAGGTCATAGCACTGCAGTTTGTCATTCAAAACATCTATCCAAGTCGATACCAATCCATTAATCAAGTTCTTTTGTGCACCATGCAATG
>NW_004624730.1:58298414-58309678 GCF_000247695.1 Heterocephalus glaber
TTTTTTTTGATCAAGGCTAGTTGGAGTCCTATATGCCTCACTTATCTGTATGTCAAGTTCTTTTCCCCTGTTTGGGAAGTTTTCTGCCATCACTTCTGTGAACAGATTTTTTATGTCATCTGCACTCTCTCCTGTTTCTTCATTGACTCCAATCAGTCTTATGTTGTTTTTCTTTGCATCATCTAAGAGCTCCTGGATTGATTTCTTGTGGTCCCTTACTATTTTAAAGAAATTTTTCTCTTCCTGGTCACTCATTGCAATCTTATCTTCTATATCTGAAATTCTGTCCTCACATTGGCTCATTCTGCTGCATAGACTTTCAGTGGAGTTTTTAAACTCCTGGAAATCTGTTTGCATCTGTTTTATGGATTCCATTTGTTTGCTATGTTGGGATTTCATTGTGTTCCTCAGCTCCTCTATTTTTTTATCTGTGTCCTCTCTAGATTTATTAATTATGTTTTTCACTATGGGCACAATCTCTGCTGTTAACTGAGACATTATGTCTGATTTCATTTTTTCCAGATCCTCTTTTTTTGCCAGTTCAGGGAGTCCAGGTGGTTGAGTATCAGAGTATTCCATCTCTTTTCCCTTTAGGGTTGCTTTAGGTGATCTGGAAGTCTGTTTTTGTGACTTCTTTATGTGTCGTCTCATTTTAACGGAGGAGGGAGGGTGCTGCTGGTGCTTTTGTGGCTCACCTCTTCTGCAATGAGGAGTTTGGTGATATGGCAGCTCAGAAGCCTCCTCCTGGGTGCTGGGAGCAGCTCACTGCTTCTGCGCTGGTGGGGGTGTACGGCGGCCTGGAAGCCTCCTCCTGGGCACCAGGAAGAGCGTTCTTAAATGTATGGAAAAGACTATGGCTGATGTGTTCAAGAAAAAGCAAGGAGCAAAATGAGCTGAAGCAAAAGAATACAGAAAGTAGGGTTAGAAAAATAGTGAGGGGCAGATCAAGGCAGGTAATGTGTTATGATAAGAACTTTAAATTTATTCTGAGTGAAATGAGAAGCCATTGAAAAATTCTAAGCAAAGGAGTGACCTAAAGTAACTGGTTTTTAAAAGGAATACTCTGGTTTTTCTTTTAGGAAGGGATTTAATTGGCAGGGATAGAGCAGGAGAAGGTTTAGTAAGGGCATTTACAGAAATAAAAGGCACATTGGCTTTCTTCTCTTCTCCCAGTGGAAGAATTCCCAGAGAACCGCTTTTGAATACTGTGAGAACCTTAAAAAGGGGGAGACAAATGTCTGACTTCTAGGGATAAAACTATAAAATTCAGAAGTCCATCTTGTTGTGACCACCAGGGATAAATTTAGGGAGAGAGTTCCTTGAAGAACTCAATATGTGACTCCTGCCATGTAGGATGTACTTGGAAATGGGGAGCTATATATGTGCTGTTCATCAAAAGTTTATGCAGGTAGCTTAAGCTCTTCATAATAATCTCAGAGAGAGAAGATGGTAAGAAGGAACAACCCACCCTTCTCTCATTGTTGTGCAACAGTTTGAGTTTCTGTGAGCTAATGGGAGACCACAGAACATTTCCTAACTCAAGTTATCTGCTTATAACCTACGTTCCTTCCAGGAATAGAGAAATTCAGGAGAAAGAAGGAGAAGGGGTATCTCTGGTGGCAGAGACTGAAGCTGAGTTATAAGAGCTCAGCCTGGAGACACTGGCTGCATAGTGTCATCTTTATGCAGGGCCTCTTACAGCCCTTTATTTACCAGAGAGCTCTTGTAGCCAGATGAAAGAAAGATTTTTCACCTTTCCCCCCCTGTATTCCTCCTCTCATCATCTTCCTTGAAGGAAGCAGAAAAAGTAGGAAAGGAGTAAAAATAAAGAGATTCAGTAAATGAACAGGTTCTGCCCCACCTTCTTTTACTTTGTGGACCATAAGCATCTGTACTGATCCATAAGCTTGTTGGAAAATTTCATACCCAAAGAATTTCTTGTCACAGGGCCACTGTTGCTCATTTCTCATTATAATCTAACTTGCATCATAAGGACTCAAGATGTTTGCATAACATTTATGGACAACACCATAGCCAATTTTGGAAATGAAGGGTTTTTTTTTCAACTAAACACAGAGAAAGAAGGTCATTGCTGTCCTCCATCTGAATATTGCTGCCTTTATTTCATCTTGACAGAAATTCCTCTATGGCTGCTTGCATGAGGTATAACAAGGATCTCTTTATACCTGTGGGGAAACCAAAATTGAGCCTTTAGATTCTGCTATTGTATATCTAATGTCTATAAGTAAATAACAGAAAAAAAATAAAGATACATGGAAGATAAATAAATATCACACGGTTTCTCTTATATGAGAAACCTAACATATAAATAAGGATCAAAATAAAAGAATGATAATAGGAAGTAGGCAAGTTGGAAGGGGATCAAGAGATGGTGGAAAGGGGGAGGGAAGAAAAGGGAAGGGGATAAAAAAATTAAGATGTGTTATGTACATGTGCCAACTCCACACAAAGAATGTAAACATTATGTACTACAAATATGTACTACTGAAAAACAAGAAAGAAAAGAAACAAAATAAATGAACAAATAGATGCATATCAGATATTGAAGACATAGTTTGATATGGAGAACGTAAAACCTCTCACTGAAATGCTACCTGAATACTTAGTTTCATAAGGAGAATGTAAAATGCCTCCTTGAAATGTTACCCTTGATATACTGGGTTAAGTATATTATAAAATGTTTTAAAAGAGAATAATGATGATTATATGATGTAAATTAATACAGATAACTTGCATGGAGACTCATTCTTTCAATGAACACTTGTTGAGTGCACATTTATGATGTGGTAGGCACAGCGCATTGAGTAGATTTCATACTGTCCAGTGTGGGAGGTAGATATTTCAAAAGTAAACACACAAAACATGATATAATTCTAAACTGAGATAAGTGTTATCTATGAAGCAAAAGAATAAGATATATCACAAAGAACTCTACATTTGGGGCTTACAGGAAACTTTTCTGAACAACTGACATTTAAGCTGATAACTGAAGCATAAGAAGAAAGCAACAGATGAAGAACTGCTGCAAAATCTCTGATTTAAAAAAGAATTTGATGTTTGCCAGAAATTTGAAGAGACCTTAGAGTGAAAGAAGAGTGGTGTAAGATAAAGGTAGAAGGCATACCATGTTCCTTATGGACATCCAGGGCCTTGTAGACTTTGCAAATTAAAAAAAAAAAGGAAAAAAGGGAGGGGGGAAGCTGTTTGAATTTTATTCCATATGAAATGAGAAAATTTTAAGTTTTAAAGTTTCACATTTCACATTTAAAAGGATCGTCCTGGCCGCTGACAGTGTGGAAGAATGTATTGAATAGGAGTCAAATAGAGAACCATAAGATTGCAGATTAAAGATGTTGATGTCTGGAATTAGGTGGGAGCAGTAGAGCTGAGAAAAATAAAGTCCTTTTTCCTTGTGATTCTACATGGTTTAGAGACTAGCTCATCCACTGACAGTGTCAAGTACCATCTCTGAAGAGACTATTTATTTCCTAAAATCCCATACTTCCTGAACTCCTCCCTCCCCATATCCAGCTGCTTATCAGATAGCTCCCTTCAGAAAACACAAATCCAGATTGAACTCTTCATCTTCTGCTCAAAACTCGGTGCCTTTGTGACTTCTCGTCATTCTGCCCATCATGTGGAATCCAAACCTTGGCATCATATTGGATGCCTCTCTATTTCCGTTTGACTTCCATCTTCAGGATGTTGAAGTATTAAAAGTATGTGCTCCAAAGTCAGAATATTTAGGCCACTGGCTTAGAACAGGGTTATGGAATATTTGTATATGTTTGCCATCACTATGCTCTGGATTAAATATTACATTTTGGGAACTCTTTTGAATTTCAACTCCTGCAAGCCCTGAAATATACAGAAGCTCTAGCTTATACCAAGAGTTTAAGGCACAATTCTGTCCAAATCAACATAGAGTCCCACAGATTTGGAGGGCAGATATGATCTAGTCTTCCTTAGTTGTATTGAAAGGGAAAATATTATTTCCTTAGTTGACAGCAGTTTTCTCAGTAAACTGTATGAAGATTGTGATTGTTAATTTTGATTGTCAACTTGACTGGTTGGAGAGATTAGTAAAGCACACTTCTGGGTGTGTCTGGGTGAGTCATGAGGGTGTGGCCTTGGAGACTTTCTCTGGTTTTGGCCCCTTCCTCTCTGGCTCTCTTTTCCTGTGCTTTGCTCTCTGGCCACCATGAAGTGAGCAGCTTTGCTCTACCACAACCTTCTGCCATGATGCTTCCACCTTGGAGCCAGCTGACTGAGACAGATGAGAAACTCTTGACTCTCCAGTTTTTCCCAAGCTACCTACCAGGAGAATTGGCTTAGCCAGTGGCTGTTGTGCCTCTCCTTTTCACTTCCCTTTGTTCCCCTTTGCCCCACAATGGAATGGGATAACCTGCTCCAGTGTCCTCCCTGGTTATCTAGCTGCCACTCTCCTCTACTCCAACTAGGTGCAGCTCCACTATCAATGTGGCAACCCTTCCCCCACTCCTACCACTTCAGATGCTACCTTTGCCTCTAGAAATACAGAGGTGGTCACCTTGGCAAGACTAAGATGAGGGAGGGATCTGGGCCCATTGTTAACATCCCCAACTCCCATAGCTAGCCTTCCAGATGATTTTCTGGATTCAGCCCTGCTCCCTCACTGGATCACTGCCATGACAGCTGCCCTTAAGCCCTGCACCAATCACAGGCATGTATTTAGACCAACCATAGGTTGTAGGTGTTATATAAGACACACTCCACACACAGTTCTCTGATTGGTTTAGAAAAGCTCCTCAAATGTACTGACTCCTCTGTGCTACTGCATAGGCCCTGTAAAAATAACTACCTCTTGGTGGTTCTGTAAACCTGCTCAGGATTTATTTCTCAGGTAGCATGGGGTCTAGAAGCCCTGTAAATCTACTTGGGATTCTTATTCTGAGTAATGTGGACACACTAGTCATCTCAAAACAAAGACCAGTAACATTAAGAGCTGTTAACACTGAAGAGCACCAGAGACCAGTAGCCAACAAAGATCAGCAATAAGCATCAGCAACCAGTAGAGATGACCATGGTGTCCAGCAGTGGCTGGCAGTGGCAGCAACCATCAGTTGGCTATGTCAACTGTTGACATCCACCACTATCCAGTGTCATCTGGTGACATCAGTCAGGACAGGGAGCATAGCTGCACTTTGCTGATTCATAATTTCCATCAAAATCCAGCAGAATCCTCAGCTGATTGGCAACATAACCATGGACTGAAACCTTTGAAACCATGAGCCAAATTAAGCTTCTCCTCCTTTAAGCTGCAGATATCAGGTATTTTATCCCAGAAATAGGAAAAATGGCCAATACACAAACTATCAGAGGCATTACCCTGTAAAATACAGCTGGAATAAGCAGTGAACTAAGGTGGCCCTGGGAGAGAGCCTATAGGTTTTAGTTTTTCAAGAAAATCTAAAAATCAACCCAGGTAAAGATAGAGTTCAAGTTTCAAAAAAGTATTAATATAGAGGCTTAATTGTTCTAAGAAGGAGTGAGACTCCTTAGGGAGAGTAGTTTGATTAAGTGCTAAAAGACATTTGGTGAAAATGTTACTACAGATGGTGAAGATGGGAAGGAAATAGAACTCATGAAGGATTCAGAGCAGAGGTCAGAGAGAATGCTATAATCTTCCCTTTGCCATCCAAATCCCCTCTCCACAGGCCCCTTGGCACAGGAAGTTGGTATTATGACCCTTTAGTGACAATTTAATTTCAATCAGCTCTTTTTATTTCTTGTTTCCAGTTGGGTATGGTCAATGGAAAGTGAGCCAGCAAAGATGATAGAAAAGAAAGAGACACTGGAATATTTATTCCTCAACCTCAACCCAGCAGGGTTACCATGGTCTAGACCAGTAATGAGAAACCTTTTAGACCTTTCAATGATACAAACAGCCACACATGCTACAGGTTCCCCACCGCTAGCATAGACTGTGACCCTCAACTAATTGCCACAGGTCCTGTTAGCAACAAGCCATTGTTTTTACACCCAGATTATTGGATTGTTCCTTATATTTTCCCTATATCTCAACCCTACATCTTTATAAATTGATGCCTTATTAAATGCTACACAAATTATAATTTTCAAGTGCCATCTGTTTTTTGCCAGATCCTTACTGAGAAGAGGTAAAGAACTATAATTCAAAGAGAGTAATTATACCAAAAACAAAGATTAGTGAGTTACATATTTCAAAAGCCAGCTATTCTGTTGGATGTAGAATAAAGAGGTCTCCAATGAACACCCTTGCCCTCATCCTGGTTTATTTTCAGGAGCTGGTTAAACAATGTTTATTCCTATTTGAGCTGAGTCCAAGGAAACAAGCAAGTACCTAACTGCAAAGTTCACAACCTCAATCATATTGGGAAAGCATCCCACTAATGTCTAAAATAATTGAAAGTTGAAGAGTTGAATAAAAGAATGGCAAAGAATTACGAAGGGAGCCAACCTTCCTTTATTATTTTGAAAGACTGGAGTTTTTCAAGCTCAGCAAGATTCCCATTCTTCAGTGAACCTAATTAAAGTAAACAGAATTTTTAAATGAACCAAACCCAATTAGGCAGTGAGAGCTAACATTTCTCTTCAACTGTTGTGGAAGGTAACATCTCACAGTCATCAGCTAAACACAGTCTCCATTTATTCAATTTGTCTTCATATCATTGCCCTTTCCCAGAGAGCCCCAGAACAGACTTCAGACCATTGGATGGACTGTCCTCGTCCAAACCTTCTTGTTCCCATTCATCTTGAGTTGTGCACAAACATACTTTACCATGTAGCCAGTTCAAAATATAGAACTCAGGAACATTACAGGAGGCAGATAAACAGAGGGACACAATGGGAAAGAATCAAGAGGTTTTTAAAAGTTAATCCTACAGCCAGAGTTAATATTCCCTTACATATTACACATTTATGATTGAACTTTCCAGAGCCCTCTACCATCTGAAAATGCAGAATTGCTACTATTTTCCTTACAAGAGAAAGTCAGATGATTCCCCTTCTAATAATTAATGCATGTTTAGAAATTTAAGTTTAGGGTGAGAAATTTAAAGCTAAACATTTTAAGCGTATTACAGTCAAGGAATGCATCTGAAGACTGGGAAAGCTACACAGTAGTGCCTCAGTTCATGAACTTAATTCATTCCATGACTCTGGTTGTGAACCAAGTTGGTCATGAAACAAATTTCCACATACAGTTTAGTATTGCTGGATGCAGTTTGTGAATGGAAGCAAAATTTTGGCGAAGGCTTCTCTTTGTGAACAAAACTCTTCACAAAAAGAATCCTTTGTGAACCAAGGTATTACTGTATTTGTTAGTTTGCTAAATTTATTCATGTGAAATTGTGATATATATAGTAATATTAGCATACATCTTCCAAAATGGGATGGATTTTGTAATGAAAATAACATGGAAGAAGTGAATATTAAAAAACTAAATTTTATAAATGTAGGTAAAATTTTTCATCTCAATACTTTTATGTTCATTTATAAAATTCATGTACTTCGCTACAAGTTTCTAAATCTAGATTCTATATTCTATCAACAAAAATAGATATTCACAATTAAAACTTATGCAGAATAAAACTTCAACTATTTGGAAAATGAGATTCATGCTTCTCAATAGCCTTTAGCTCAAGGAATAAATCGAGACTAAAAGTCTCAAAAAGCATGAAAGGATGAACCCTTCTGCTCAGTCAGCCGATTGACATTTACTGAGCATCTACAATGGCAAAGAAGGTACTTTGAGGAATGTGGGGGTATGAAGACAAAATGGAGAATCGCTCTTCCAAAGTGAGAAAATCACATGCTTTGTACAGAAATATGCTAAGGACTAGGAATCCAGAAGAAAAAATTATTTAATTCCAATTGATCAGAACACAGGAGAAAAAAATGCCAATTGAGTAAATGAGTTCTTTAGGAATGTGCAAGCTTTGTTTAAGCAGAGAACATGAAGGGGCACTTCCCTCCCTTCCAGGGTGCTGGAAGGCACAAGGAAACAGAAGCATAAACATGGAGTAGGTGAAACAAGGAGTTCAGCTGAATCTGTTACAAGCTGAGCCTGTAATGGAATGATGAAAATAAGTGGTGGATGGCTTGGGATACTCAAGCTTTAATATGTACAGCACCTGGAGACCTTGATAAAAGATTCTGGTTCAGTAGGGCTAGGTAGGCCCAAGATTCTGCATCTCTAATGAACTCCCAGATGAGGCCAATAATGCTGAGCAGCACAACACTTTAAGAAACAAGATAGTAATTATACATGAGTGGTGATCATGGAGATTTGGTGTCCTTGGAGAAAGGCAATGTAATGTAGCCATTAAAATACAGTCTTTGGAGATAGATTAAATTTCAATTAGGGTTCCTTTATTTATTAACAGTGCATTTTTAAGCAAGTTACCTTTGGAGCCTTAGTTTTCTCATATATAATGTGAGAAAATAATAATTACCTTGCAATATTTTTAAGGTTACATGAAATAATGATTGTAAGTTACTCAGAATAGCATAGAGCACATAGTAAATACTGAATGTATAGTGGCCTTATTTCCTGGAGCTCATCACATAAGTGAGCTCCTTTCTCCCTTTGTTGCCATCCTCAAGCAGGAGCTTACTGACTTTTCCAGAGTGTGCTGTGTCCTGGTACTTTCACATTGCACAGCCTCCTGTTTGTCTCCTGCTTCCAGAATGGAGAGATAGCAGAAGAGGCCAAACAAAGGAGACAGGTACATAGTTACAAAGTAAAATGATTAAAATGTTTAATGATGAGTAGGAAAATATATTGGACTACCATAAAAAACTGAAAGGATTAAGGAGCTATAGTGTAATCTTAGATCATGTTAATAATTAATGAATCAATTACATGTCAAATAATTATTGCTTTGCTTAAAACAAAAGATGAGAAGGGTAAAAGTGATTATTTTCAGGAACTCTCACAGAAGAAATATAGTCATTGAATTTCAGAGAGATAGATTTGAAGGACTAGACAAATGACTTGTCAAGTTTGTGATACAAACATAGCTAAGAAATGCCAATTACAAGGCAATGATTTTGCTAAAAGAGAAGGAAATTACTAAGGAAATAAATATACTGGAATTATAATTTAAGGAAAGCTTGATACTTCTCAAAATGGACTGGTTTTGCTGACAAAAAGTCCAATTATTTCTAATTTTTATGTTCAAAATGTGACAGACTATACTGCACAATTACTGAAAATTCTTAATCAAAAAGTAACAAGAAAATTAATGCAGAGCCTCTGATTTGGTAAACTTCCTCCCAGATTTATCGAGATTGACTACAACAGAATAGATTTTGGAGGATGAGTTCCCCCACACAAAAGCTTTAAAAACCTCTTTTATCAGAAAGCTTACTAATTTACCTTTTGTGGAAATAAAAATAGGCAGACCACAAGTACCTCCATTAATGCCAGGCTTTTTTCTGAGTATCCTATCACTTGTAATAAGTATTTATTGTTTTCTGAACTTGATCTGGCTCTATGATAATACATAGTCAGAATTTCTTACCATGTATATTCTACCTTTCAAGTTTTAATACTGCAATTGTTTGGTACCTACATGATTAATGAACCCTTTGAAAGCTCAGAAATTACAGAGGTTAAAAGCCAAAACTCCATGTATACTCTATCAAACAGGATTAGGAAGATTACTTCCTTATGATCTCTATAATTTTCCTCCTAGTACATTAAAATTATAATGTAACAATGTTAAATGGCAAGAAATTATGAAAGCTCAAAGAAGAGCCTTTTGGGCTGCAGTACCACCACCTACAGTGCTGAGGAGCAGTCCCTCCCACCATGCCAAGGAGGTGAGCCTTTTGGGCCGCCATACCACTGCCTTCAGCATCGAGGAGCAGAGACACCCCCCCCACCCGCCAGCACCAAGGAGGAGAGCCTTTGGGCTGCCAGATCACTGCCCCAAGGGCAAAGGAGCAGAGTCCCCCCAGCATCAAGGAGGTGAGCCACAAGGGTGCCAGCAGCACACACACACCCTTGAAATGAGAAGACACATAAACAAGTCTCAAAACCAAACTTCCAGATTACCTAAACCAACTCCAAAGGGAAACAAGATGGAACAATCTGATACTCAATGACCTGGACTTCCTGAACTGGCAACAAAAGAAGATCTGGAAAAACTGAAATCAGAAATAGTTTCTCAGATAACAGCAGAGATTGTGCCCATAGTGCAAGATATGATTAATAAATCTAGAGAGGACACAGATTAAAAAAAAAATAGAGGAGCTAAGGAACACAATGGAATCCCAAAATAGGAAACAAATGGAATCCATGCAAACAGATTTCCAGGAGATTAAAAACTCCATTGAAAGTCTGTACAGCAGAATGAGCCAATATGAGGACAGAATTTCAGATACAGAAGACAAGATTGCAATTAGTCACCAGAAAAGAAAAATTTCTTTAAAGTAGTGACAGACCATGAGAAATCAATCCAGCAGCTGCTAGACAATGCAAAGAAGAATAACATGAGACTCGTCAGAGTCAATGAAGAAACAGGAGAGGATGCAGATGAAATTTAAAAAAAAAACTGTTCACGGAAGTGACGGCAGAAAACTTCCCAAGCAGGGGAAAGAACTTGACATACAGATAAGTGAGGCATAAAGGACTCCAACTAGCCTTGATAAAAAAAAAATCTACATATAGGCATATAATAGATAATATTCCAGAAACCAAACAGAAGAACAAAATTCTACAAGAAGTTAGAGAAAAGAAACAAATCACATGCAAAGAAAACCCCATCAGAATCAGAGCCGACTTCTCAACACAAACCCTCAAGACAAGAAGAGCTTAGAGTGGTGTGTTTCAAGCCCTAAAGGAAAACAGCCTCCAATCCAGATTGATTCACCTTGCAAAACTATCTTTCAAAATTGATGGAGAAATAAGATACTTTCACGACAAAGAGCACCTTACGAATTTCATGACTACGAAACCAGCACTCCAAAAAATTTTAGACAATATCCTGGAAACAGACAACAAGGATCACAACCCCAGGAAGCACAGCAGAATGAATCCATCTGGCATGACAAGAAATTAAATGTAAAGGGGGAAAATCCAACAAAAAGGAAAAGTCATGACAAGGAAGGATAAGTCAATATGTATCAGTTATAACAATCAATGTTAATGGTCTCAATTCACCAATCAAAAGAAATAGACTGGCAGAATGGGTCAAGAAGGAAGATCCAACAATATG
>NW_004624730.1:58315192-58326559 GCF_000247695.1 Heterocephalus glaber
CCCACCAACAATGGAGAAGGGTTCCTTTCTCTCCACAACCCCGCCATAATAGATGGTCATATTTCTAGTCAAGAATACAGCACTAAATCAGCCATGTGCCTGGAGTACTAGTCACATGACACCTGAGGCAGAAGGATCACTTGAGCTCAGGAATTTGAAACCATGCTCAGCAACATAGAGAGACTCACCTTTAAAAAAATATAAAGCACTGGTGATCATTTAGTAATTGTAACTTTCCTCATTATCAGTAACTACTTAAATACAGGTCTTTTAGTTCAGAGTAATTACCTACTCCAGGCTTAATTATTCAAACAGCCAGGTCAAGTACGTAAGATGCTGCAGTCCTTGTATACTAGCAATGGATTTGACAATGATTTCTGGAAAGCCAAGAAAAGCCAATGAGACTACATTATGTGCAGTACTTGGAGGGAGCTACACACAAATACATGCTTTGGTACAATGGTAAACTATTTTTTTCAATTTTTATTTTTTATTACTACATGATTTCAGTGCATAATGATTATATTCCCCGTGGGGGTTTGGTACATATACATGATATATTATAATTCTTTTTTTGTTTCCTTCCTCTCCCTACTATTCCTCCCACCTCCATCTCTTGATCTCTTTCCCTTTTACAAAAGAACTATGTCCTTGTTTCCTATTATCTTTTATTTTGTTCTTTATTTATATCTGGGGTTTGTCATATAAGAGAAAATGTGATATTTAAGCTTGTATGTCTGATTTATTCACTTAACATTATGATCTCAAGGTACATGCATTTTCCTACAAATGACTCAAGTTTAGACTTTTTAATGGCATGGTAGTATTCCACAGCATATAAATACCGCATTTTCTTTATCCATTCATGTGTTGATGGACATATAGGGTGCTTAGGACTTCTAAATTTTAGCCATTATGAGTTGTGCTGCTATAAACATGACTATCCATGTAGCACTGCAATATGATGTCTTAACTCTTTCCAGAAGATACTTAGCTGGGGAATAGCTGGATCAAATGGAATTTATAGTTTTAGTTTTTTGAGGAATCACAATCCTGATTTCCACAGTGATTGCACTAGTTTACCCTCCCACTAACAATGTAGAAGGATTCCTTTTCTCCTACAGCTTTGCCACCATTTGTCATTATTTGATTTTATCATAGTGGTCATTCTTTCTGGAATGAGATGAAATGTCAGTATTGTTTTAATTTGCATTTCTCTAATAGCCAGAAATGCTGAACATTTCTTAATGTATTTATTTGCCATTTGTACTTCTGAGAAGTGTCTATTCACTTTTTAATTAGATTGTTTATTTCAGGGGGTCTATTTTTTTTGACTCCTTTATATATTCTAGATATTAGTCTGAGAAATAGCTGGCAGAAATTATTTTTCCCATTCTGTAGGTTGTCTCTTCACTGTGTTGGTAGTTTCTTTTGCTATGCAACTTTTTATTTTGATATGATCCCATTTGTTGTTTCTTAATATCATCTCTTATGCGTTTTGGGTTCTCTATAAAAAGTCTTTGCCTAAATCTACATCTTCAAGAATTTTACCTGTTTTATTTTCCAACAGATTAAATATTGCTGTTTTAACATTTAGTTCTTTGGTCCATTTTTAGGTAGTTTACTAAATGGTGATACACATTGTGAAATTTAGGTGATCTAAGCAATGTATTTTGTATTCATCTTATGAGAGTTAGAAGTTTTAATAATATTGATTATGACTATGACTAGGCTATAATTCAAAATCAGTATGACATCATTATCAATCAAAAAATCATTCTGGAAAGCAAATGCATCTTTGGCAAGATTTTAAAAACAAGGCTACAGTGTTAAGATACTGGCAGGTTTATTGGTAATTTATATTTATTTTGTAAACTGCTTATTCATATCTTGGCACAGGAGTTAACCCATATTCTCTCCCCCCCGCCATGTATATTGTCCTGGAAGATCTCAAACTTGGAGGCCCAAGGAACTGAGTCTCTTATTTTAATCAATTAGTTTTAAAGCAATAATAGTAGTGCTGTTCCTGGCTTAAAAAAAGAAAAAGGTGTACATAAATAAAAAAGAAAAAAAAAACTAGTAACAAATTCAACCAAGGAATTTTAATTTAACTTCTACAATGAAAACACTGAAGAAAGAAATTGAAAAAGACACAAAAAATGGAATGACCTCTTATGTTCATGAATTGGATGAATTAGTATTGTTAATACGCCCAGTGCTACCCAAAGAAAATTACAGATTCAGTGCAATTCCCATCAAAACAGTCATGAACATTTTTCACAGACTAGAAACATAATCCTAAAATTCTAATCAAAGCATAAAAATTTTAAGTAGCTAAAGCAATCTTAAACAAATAAAGGTAAAGACATCACAATACCTTATTTCAAGACATAACACAGAGCCATAGTTACTGAAACAGCATGATTCTGGCATAAAAACAGACACATAGGCCAATGGAATAAAAGAGAGATCTGAGAAATAAACTTTTGCATCTACAGACAACTGATTCTCAGTACAGCCCTGAAGACACACACTAGAGAGAGGACAACTTCTTTAATAAATGGTGTGGCAAAAACTGTATATACACAAGATTGAAACTTGGCCCTTATATGTTGCCCTGTAGCAAAACAACTCAAAAATCTAATTGTTAGACATGAAACCACTAGAAGAAAATATAGAGGAAACATTTTGAGGCATTGATACAGGAAATGACTTTTTAAATATGACCCCAAAAGCACTGGAAACAAAAGCAAAAACAGATAAATTGGATCCAATCAAACTACAAAGGTTCCGCACAGCAAAAGAAATAATCAACAAATTCAAAAGATGTCCTTCAGAATGGACAGAAAGTATTTGTCAAGTATTCATCCAACAAAGAATTAAAATAAAAATACATAAGGAATTCAAAAAAACTTCAAAACAACAAAGTGTAGTATAATTCTAAAAAGGACAAATAATCTGAATAGATGCTTCTCTAAAGAAGAAATACAACAAATATATGAAAACATGTTGAATATCACTAGCCATCAGGTAAATACAAATCAAAACTACAATGAGATATTATCTCATGCAGTGAGGATGACTATTACTAAGAAATAATAATAATAACTGATGAAGATGTGGAGAAATGAAACTTGCATACTTTGGGTACTAATGTAAATTAGCACTGGAGAACAGTATGGAGACTCCTCAGAAAACTATGGTAAGATTAGATCTATCAGATTATCCAGCTATTCATTTTTGGCTATATATCCAAAGGAAATGGAATCAGCATACCAAAGAGACACATGCACAGTCACATTTATTGTGGCAGTATTTCCAGCAGCTGAGATAGAGATCCCACTCTAAGTGCCTATCAACAAATAAATGGAAATTGTGATACATATATATCATTGAACCATAAAGAAGAAAATCCTGTCATTTGCAGCAAAATGGATGGAACTGGAAAACGCTATATTAAGTGAAATAGCCAAGTACAGAAAGACAAGTATTACATGTTCTCTCTCATGCGTGGAAATTTTAAAGTTTACCTGAGTGTAGAGTAGTGATTATTAGAGGTTGAAAAGAGTGGAAATGGAAATAAAATCAAATTAAAATTTTAAAATAATAAAAAGTGTCCTTTCCTTCCTCTAACCACTAACACACCCCAGAAATTTCTATACAAACAGAAGTTTATGTATGTATATAATATATATTTTAATTTAAATATACAGTACTTCATTTCTGCAACTTGATCTTTATCATTTATTATTATTTTGAGAGCTGTATTTCCAAGTTCCGAGTGCGTACCTTATAATTTATTTTACTAGCAATTTATAAATGAACATTTAGCTTGTTTTCTTTCTTTGTCTTCTTTGCTATTACAGTCTATGGTATGTATGATTTGCTTTAGTAGTGAGTTTTAATGAAAGTAAAATAGGTGAAATTTCACAGATGTCAAGTGTCTCAATGATCTATTACCTGTGCATTACCAAAATGTTCTTACAACTATTCTGTAGCTCTCATAATTCCTAATGGTAGGCATTTTCAAATTATATAGTAACAAATAAAATACAAACATGACTATGAAAACAATGCTGTATTTGTCATATTTCTGTTAATGTATTACTCAACATAATTGGAATGAGGTCAGCATACCTTGATTATTTTAAGGTGCAAGAAAAGTAATATATACAGATTTTGTCAGTATGACAGATATATCTAAACCCCATGAAAATTCTTGGCTATTTTTTAGACAAAAAACATTCAGAATCAGGGACAAAAACATTTGGTTCAGTAACTAAAACTTGCTTAGTATTTGGCTGATTTTTAAACAAATGGACACAAAATCCTATTAGAATCATGATTTGATATTTAATGAATTATATTGTTGTCTTCATAGTCAAGTGATAATTGAGTTAACTATATTTCTGCATCAAAAACACTGTTTACCAAAACTTTCAACAAGATATTTCAAATATTTTTCTTTATTTAGACTTGTCAATATTCAAAGCATTAATGTAATTGCAGCTCTCTCTTCAGCATTTTTAAGTGAATAAATTATAATTGAATATTTTCATTGTGTAATTAATATAATAACTACCCAGCTTGATATGAGATATTTATGAATAAAACAGAATTTGACATTTCTTAATCTGGTCCAGTTATATAAAATGAAAATGTCAATATTAAAGTGTTCAGAAATGAAAGGAAATTTTTAAGAAACATTAGAATTGAATTATTACTAATATAGTCACTAATTTGAGTAAAATTATCAAAATCAAATTTGAAAAATAATTTAAAACTATCTATAAATTTGGGAAAACTGTTTATTTTATGAATATTAAAAATGAGTGAATGTTTTCTGATGTTGTTCATTAAATTTTTTATATTTCCTGTTATATGTGTGTATATATATATACAAATAAATGGCAGAATGTTTTCTATTCAAAGTAAAACTAATTAAAAATTATCTTAGGAAGAAAATGAACAAAATTCAAATGAGGCAGCACAACTCAGCATCACTCAGCTGGCTAAAACATAATAGAAATTATACAAAATAGGCAAAATTTTGCTAGTATCTAATCATGATGAAAATATTCTAATTTTGCCTGAAATTTGTGAAGTCATTTATAATAATAGGATATTATCTGTTAACTATATCATCCTAATTAAGTTTCTAAATTTATAAAATAAATTATTTTGAATACTCTGGTATTTTGTTTGATCAAAAAGAATACAACTTGGCTTAAATGTAAGTAGTATCTATGATTGGTATAATGAGATTTTACAATAAAAGACAAAGAAGCACATTGCATCTTACCTTGAAGTTTTTCTTGGGAAGGAGTGATTTTGTTTTTTTCTTCACTTTTTAATGAAGTTACTGTGTGGAAGTCTTTTTCACTATAATATGATAACACTTTCCATTATGATACATTTGATTAACCACTTTAGGGAGAAAATTTTTCATTTCCAATTTAATCCCTGTTCTGATTAATAACAAATTTCAAACTTCCAAAAGCTGTTACTCTAATTTACTGATTGAATATACTTCCCTTCAAATAGACTCAATATATAGTACATTTTACTTATTAAAATAGCTGTCCTGAATCTTACTCATGTTACAAATCCATCAGTATCCTAGATGTCCCCCAGAACTTTACTCTACCTCTCACCTCTAAATTGAGGTCTCTGCCATGGACTTAATGCACATGTTGAAATCCTTAACCCAATATGACTGTGTTAGGAGGCAAAACATTTTGGGAATAACTGGGTCATGTGAAAAGACAACCAAAAGATCATAGGCAAACCAGGAAGACTGCCCTCTCCGGATGCGACATCTGCTGCACTTGATCTTGTGCTGTGATAATTAAATTTCTGTTGTTTAAGCCACTCAGTTTACAACAATTTACTGAAGCATCCTGAACAAAGTTTGCCCTACCCTTATCTACAGTATTATTAATGAGACCATGTGGCCCAGTCTGGCAGAAAAATTCTAGTTGACTCCTAATGTTTCCACATAATGTGTAACTTTCTCCCTCATTGTCACTCTCAAAACAGTCCCCGTTTAGGAAATGTATTTGGTTCCCTTTGAACAGAGAACATGAGAGCTTCAGGTACAGTCATCCTAATATTTGCCACTGTTACACTTTGTGACCTAATGAAGGAATTTATTGTGAAGTATTTAGGGCTTTCTAGCAAACTCAAGTCAGTTTTCAGTTAAGTAGTAATTATGAGCACTGCTGCTGATAACGATCCCAGGGTTTCAGTGATCCTTCAATACATCATCATCAAAAAACAAAAAAGTCCTGGGAAACAATACCCTTTCAATGTGAACTTTTAGAAAACATTCCCTTTGAAATTATACCTAAATAATATGACAGATATTTTGAAAAATTAGATGAAGTCTTTTATACCATGTAGGAGTATCAATAATCTCAAGTACCCATCCATAATTTAAGAAATATTGAGGATTAATATGTGTCAGCATCTGCTGGACATTTTGGGTTAGTAATTAGGAAGGAGAGAGTAGTAAAAGCAAGAAATCCAGAAATATGGAAACTTCCAGTTAAATATGATGTAAACCCCATTAAAATGACAATGGAGAAAACTAAGGTAGATAAAGGATATTATCAAAATAGTAGAAGAGGCATGGCTGGTGGTATATTTCAGTCAAATAGTGCTTGTCTAACACACATGAGGCCCTGAGTTGTGTCCCTAGCACTACAAAAAATATATATAGTTTTTGAAGAAGGAAAGCCAACAAAGGGTAACAACTAAATGATTACAGGAAGTTGAAATCGCAGTGCTTACAATGCTTGCCAATAGTAACTAGCAAATTCATTCACAACACACAGAAACCCAGAATGGAGGCAATGGGAATAATAGGCTTTAGTAAACTGGGAGTTTAAATAATAAAAAATAACAGAAATGGCAATTTAGAAAGCAGACAACCTAAAAGAGAAGACCAGAAAAAAAAACAACAACTCAGTACAATAATTCACACCAGGCCCGAAGGCAGTCCACACCGCCATTCGGTTGCTACAGAGAGCCAGAGGCCTTCAACAGAGAACTCCGAAGGGCTGAAAAGAAAAAGGAACTTACAGTGTTTGGAACATGTTTGATCATTTGGAAAAATTATTAACAGATTTTTGCAGATGTAATGAAGTATTTAATATAATTAGTAAAGTGTACCTCAAAAAGAATTATCATTAAAATGACTGTAAAGATGTAGCGGAAGAACAGCCACAATTTAACCTATTATATAGCTTTGTGGAAAAAAGTTTTAAAATAAGATTTTGGATTTTAAAATGATGTAAACTCTAATCAGGGTGTAAAATTATAAGTTGAGTCTAATCAAGTGATGAAGAAAATTAGCTGCAACCCATGTGAGGTTAGATTGCCATTTACCTAAATCAAATGACAAAATGCAAAAAGGACTATTCTGGGTAAGGAGTCGAGAAGGTAAAGCCCAGAGGTTAATGTAGACCTCCAGGCTCCCATGCACAGTGGTTATAAGAATGATTCTAGGATGGTCACTTACAATTTGGGTAGAATCACATAATTTGGGAAGTTTGCAGTTCTCAAGTTCTCAGACTCAGCCTGGAATGTCTGACTGCTAAGCAAATATACTGAACTATGAAGGTTTTCTGCCTTTGAACTTGGCTGAGAAAGTTTACAGTTCTAGGAAGCATCAGAACTGAGTACAGAAGTTATGGAATATGACAAACTCAAGAATTATTTTGTAATTAATACTATTCATTTTAATATAATTTGTTCATTATTTAAAATCTTTGTAATACCTAAGAAAATCTGTCATTGTCTTGTGTTTTTAAGATCTTGGGTGTGGGAGAATTTTGCAGTTCTATAAACAGTATTGAAATGTTTTGAATATGTTTTCTTATAAGTTTAATTTATTAGATTTATAAGAGTTGGTAAAGTGCTCAGATAGTTTTGTTCATTATGGCTGTAAATCTGCCTTCTAGGAAATTTGAAGGGCTAAAATAGCAAATACATTAAATTCATAAATTAAGTTCTAACATTTAAGGCAAATTAACAAATTGTGTATTAGTAGGAAAAATTTTTACCTTCATTTTAAAAATCTTGAATTTAAAATCTATGTCAAGGTCTATTAAGTGAATTTAAAGGCTTAATGAAGGCAAAGTTTTTTAATTTATATCTTTAATTAATCAAAACTCAAAGTTGTAAGAAATTCTTTCCATATCCAAAACTCCTTAAGACTACCAAAAATTCAAATTAGCACTAAACAAATTTAAAACACTATTAACTCCAGAATTACAGAAAGTTTATGAAAAAACAAAAAGTTAATAGTGTACTACTCAGTTCAACAGTGTATAACATTTACCTAGACACAGTTATATATAAAAAAAGGATTAATTTATCTAAAAAGGTTTGGAAAAAGCATAAATTCTCAACAATTTTAACAGGAAGTCAGGTCAAGAAATAGAAATGGAAGTAAAAATTTTTGGAAATATGGATATAAATACCAAATGAGACTCCTCTAATACTTGAAAATAATTTTCTCTGAATTGGACAACCAAAGTGGGCCAGGAAACCTTTCGGTACAACTTAACTTTTTTATTTCATTATGTGAATGTGTCACTTGTATAAAAATTAATTTCTAAATAAATGGTGTGTACTTATACACACATATATACATATACATAATATTATACTATTTAAAGTAATTTGGATCTGGAGCTGGAGGGAGAAGGGAAGAAGGGGAAGGAAAGAAGTAAAAAGTATCAAATGTGATATGTATATGGACCAGTATCTCATGATGAATGTCTATACTATATATCACAAACAAATACTAAACAAAGGAAGAATAAAATAAAATGATTTATAAAATTATAATTTTTATTTATAAATTATACATGAGATTATTTTAAAAATATTCTTATTACTTTATAGTTAAACTTCTCTAAGCCTCAATTTCCTTGTCTTTGTGGGTAATCCTGCCCTAATAGAGCTATGGAGAAAATTACAGAAATTTATAAGAAAAGGTTTTTAAAGCAAAATTAATAGTGTTACACAAGTATACATGCTTATTCTACTTTATAATTATGGTACCTATACAATATGAAGAATCTATTGGAAGCCAGAGAATTTGTTAAAGGATTTTCCAAAAAAAAAAATTTAGAACTAAAAAAAAAAATAGAGATTAGCCTTTTTTTGCCCCCAAAACCAAAAATAATAAAATAACTTTAAATGCATATGCAGATGAAAGATTTCCATGTACCATGTATTATGAGTTTTATGCATAATGTTTCAAGAGGTTTTGTTTTGTTTTGTTTTGTTTTGTTTCCAGTACCAAGGGATCGAACTCAAGACCTTGCGCATGTGAGGCAGGAGTAACACCACTGAGCTAAATTCCTGGCCCCATCTTTCAAGGATTTTAAGGATCAACCGATCTGCCTCCTCTCTCTTCCACTTGCCTGCATTTAACTGCGTCTTTCTTCAGGCAGATACATCTGATCCAGAGAATGGCAAGGTCCTGAGTTCGATCCCCGGTACCAAAAAAAAAAGAGAGAGAGAATGGCTTAGGATTCAGAGTTTTCAGAGTTCAAGTTTTTACCTACAGAAAGCCCATATACAGCTAATAGGCTTGAAAGATTTTTATAAGAGCTGGGCTCTTAGAGAAAGAAAAGTGTTTTATGAGGCCCAAAAGACTAATAGCCTGGCAGCCTCACCATAGAGAGTTTGTACCATAAAGCAGAGTGTGGAATGAGTGATGATGTAGAAGCCCAGATTTCCCACATGCATAAAAAGATTTTTTTAAAAACCCCTTGAACTGGCAAGATAGGAATATGCAAAGAGAGAAAGGAGCCCTGAACTCAGATATACAGCCCTAGATACATGGGTAAGAGGAATTTGGGGAATCACTAAGTGAAAGAACTTGTGTCTCACCTCCCCAAATCTAAAACATTTAGAAGAGCCACACATGCAGCCTAGAGAATTATGTAACCCTCAGGCAAAAGGGCCTGAGAGCAGAATACAAACCAGGCCTAGTGTGAGAGACCACCCTATTCCTCTAAAAATGGAAGTCACAAGAGGTCTGGGGAGAATGGGGGGACTAGATAAAACTCCATGGAATTTTTTGTTTCATTTTATTTTCCCTTGTTTTTTTGGCACTGGGGATTGAAATCAAGACCTTTACACTGAGCTATGTCCCCAGATCTTTTTTATTTTGAGAACAAGTCACCTAGGCTGGACTTGAACTTGCACTCCTCCTGCCTCAGTCTCTCAAAGTTCTGGGATTACAGACATGCACCACCACCATGCATAATTTTGATGAGATGACCTCTCAGTGAACATGTCCAGGGCTATTCAAACTGGAGATTATGGAATACCCTGGACAGCAGACATGCGGAACAGAGAAAGTTGTCTAAAACAGAAAGGAGAAAAGCTTCCTGCAAATCACCTCAAGGCCAATGCCAGAATGACACAGGAGAGTACCACCCATCCTGTGCTGGGTTGAACTTAAATTCCCTCTTGAGAGAAGAAAAGAGGAAGGAGAAAGAAAAGAAAAAGAACAAAATTCATTAGCATCTATACTATCTTCTAAGTGACTAGATTACATTCTCCAATAATAGCTGGAATGGAGACATAAGACCTACGCTTGATCATAAATAAAAAAATTCTCATATTTTGCACATCAAAGTTCATAACTATGAAGTTTGTAACCCTCTGCTCTAGCATGATTATCTGACTTTGTCTCCACAAGACAATATAAGACAGTATAAGAGGAGAACCTATGCTGATGTTCTGATAATTTGATATTTTCAGTTATCCATATTCCTCCACTCAAGTATAAAAACTTGTGAGTTGATTATGTAAGAAATTTCTTTGTCATTTTATTTCATGAATAATGTTCATATAGAGTCATAATAAATCACAGATTTTTCTAGACACCGTTTCCCCAAGAGCATGGAATACATATTGCTGGAAATAAGTAGAACAATTTTAAGTAGCACCTAAGTATACACTTTTAAATTTTAATGTATATTGAAATATATTACTTCCACAATAAATTGTTATGTCAGGAACCATACTGCTAAAGACAAGATTAAAGCAAGTATTTAAATTTAATTATTTAATTCCACTTAAGTATATTAGTAAGTAAATAATAAAGTATGTCAATAATTCAAAGATAGAGAAGGTAGAATATACAAGATTGAAGTTTGTAGAACACTATACCAAGGTAATGGATTGAATATACAATTTGAATAAAAAGAAGATACAGATCAATAGACTAGAAGTGAACTAGGACTTAGGAGACCTGCATTACTATGCAGCTCCACAATTGTGTGGCTGTCATATTTTGTCCTAGTCAAGTTCACTGGTCTTCACTTTATATATATATAT
>NW_004624730.1:58329676-58349298 GCF_000247695.1 Heterocephalus glaber
TATATATACACTAAGAAGACTAAATGAAGTGATCCTTAAGATTCTAGTTCTAGAATTCTACTAATTGGGCAATAATCTCTAAAGCATCTTATAGATACCACTCTTACTTCACCACGAGCACATCCGAGTATCTGTGTGGATCTTATATGCATCATTGTTCTGAGGGACTTAGGATGCTTTAGTGAACAAAAAGATGAAGATTCTTGCCTTCATGTAGCTTACATTTTGGCTCACATTCTGTGAAGTAAACATTATTTCCATCTTACAGGGGAGGAATGTACGATAAGGGATATAGGCAATTGCCCCCAGATAAATTGATAGGAAGCACAGTTAGGATTCAGACTCAAAGCTTCTGATTCACTGATTGTGCTCTTTCTACATTACACACATTGTGAAGGACATAATTCAACAGGGAAACAACGTGGAAAAAATAGAAGCTGCTGCTAACTGGGATAGCTATTCAATAATGTTATCATATGCTCTTATTTGGAGTCTTCGATCATGCTGATCACTTTTTTAAAGAAATGAAAACCCCAGTGGCTCTAAATAAGGAATAGGTCTTATGAAACAGATGGCCTAGCAGATGGTAAATTGCTCTTTTTCTTCTTGCCACCTCCTGTTGAAAGAATGTGATATGCAGGATGGTTAGGTATATGTGACTTCTTGAGTCTTAACTAGTAGATATTTCTGGAACAGATGCTGCTTCCTTATCCTGAGCTCAACACATTCACAAGTACAATCTGTAGCATTTCCTTTTCTGTCACTCTTCTCATGCTGTGTCCAGTTTTATCAACTCTAACTAGAATGTTCTACATTGAAACATGACCTAAAACATGTCAAGAGTTTCAGAACCAGTAAATCACACAAATTATTTGGAGCCCCCAATTTCTTCCAATAAAATACAAGTCAATCACAATCTTTGGGTAAGTCAATATCACATTACATACATCTTCCAAGCAACAGAATTTATTAGAGAACAACAAGGTGAAGACCACTGGGATAGGTGCTATGGGAGATACAGACATGACAAGCTGTGGTCTTGATTTTTAAAGATTTATACAATATAAGAAAGGCTTAAGTAAGAATATGAATAATTTATAATGCAAGGCAGAATGTCATGACCACCATACAGGTGCAAAGAAAGAGTCTGGATGTTCAGAGAAAGGATAACTTACTTCCTCTTGGCTAGATTGAGAGGAGATAGAGCATACTGAGTCCAAAGGAAAGCAAATGAGGTCAAACTTTACAGGATGATGAGGATTTTTATACACAGAAATAATAAAAAGGCCTTTCCAGATAGTGTGGCTTAAGTGTGTAAGTGAAAGAGTGTTTACAGAGTAGTTATCAACTTTGACCAGAATATATGAAATATATGAAGAAAATGGATTATGAGTCCTTGCAAATCATGGCAAACTATAAAGGTTAGATCATATTGCAGCAGGGGATTATCGAAGAATTTTGTCAATCTATGCTTTGTTTTGCAAGATTAACTTGTCAAGAGATGGGGAGAAACTAATTGTTAAAATGAAGAAAAACAGACCGCAGTGAGAAGAATTACAAGGTTCTTGTCATAATTCAGAGAAGATACAATAAAGGTCTGACATAGATCTTATTATTAGAGTAGGGAAAGCAATAAATCAATATTAAGGAAATATTCACTGCTTCCCTATTATGAGGGGGAAAGTCTATATCTTTTGTAATAATTGCAAACTGAGATCTGATTAAGGTTGCTACGGATGTTAACAAATCACTAAATTTTAGGAACACTGGGGTTGATTAACTTTTTTCCTCCAACTTTATAGACTGCTAGAATTTTAAAGTTTTTATATTCATTTTCTATTTTATATATATAAACAGGTGATATATATATATATATATTACATATAGTTTTAAAATATATATCCCTGACTTACAATGGGTCAACCTAATAATTTGCTACTTTATGATGTCCAAAAATAATGCACATTCAGTAGATATCAACACTTTGAATTTTAATCTTTTCCCAAACTAGTGATATTCAGTACATACTTTCATGGTGCTGGGCAGTGGACTTTAATTTGTTTGCCAGTTCCTTTCTGGCTTTTGCCTTTGGCCATAATAGGGATTAATAACAAAAAGGAATGGTCCAAGCTCTCTTTATATGATGAATTTGGTTTGCACAGATGGCATGTCAACAATAAACTGAAAATGAGAAATTTTTTTTTAAAAATTACCTCTGGCTAGAGCCAAGAGTTCACTGAATTTAGCATCTGCTTTTCTTCACAGTTCATTTCATCACCAAGAAAATGTGTAAGTGCATGTGTGTGCGTTTATCCATGGTTCCTAGCTCATAGCCCTCATAGCCTTGTTATTTCCTAAATAACTAAAACAGTAAGCATATTCTTGTGTTTAAGCACTTGGCTGTTTGTCCTCAATTCCCACAACAGCTTGAGAACACCTTCAGAACAATAAAGGTGAAAGACAGCTCTGTTCTCCAAGGCAGGTGAAACTACTGCTTCTCTTCCCCAAGACATACGATAGGACCTAAAATTATACCTTACTCTTTCTCCACTGTATTAGTCCATTTTCTGTTGATACACCAAAACACCTGACATTTAGTACTTTATAAAGAGGTATATCTAGCAAACCATTAAGGAAGCTGAGAGTTCAAGATTTCACAGCCCTATCAGTTTGGCCTCTGATGAGGGTGCCCTTCACCGAGTCACAGAAGAACAGAGAAATAGAAAGGGAACCAGTGGTGAGGAGAAGGAACCAAGCACAAGAGATAGCCTCATTTTATAACAACCCACTCTTGTAGGACTACCTGGTTCCCTGAGAATTAAATTAATCCCTTCAGAGGGAAGTGTCCCCTGTGACCTAATTACCTCCCTCTAGTCCAAGCCTCTTAAAGACTACAGCACTTTACACATCACCATACTGGGAACCAAGCCTCCAACACACCCTTGGGAGACACAATCAACCCATAGCTAAACTGTAGTGCCCACCTTTCTGGCTTAAAAAAGGCCATAAAGAATTTAGGGATAGGGTCAGGGATTTAGCTCAGTGGTGCTGTCACCTACCTCGCAAGTGCAAAGTCCTGAATTCAATCCCCAGTACCAAAAAAAAAAAAAAAAGAATTTAGGGATAAAAGGAGTAGGGGGAGAAGGGAGCAGAGGGCAAGAGGAAGTAGATAGGATTAAGATATGATATGTAAATGTATCAACTCCCCACAATGAATGTATTCCTTATGTATCACAAACATGTACTAATAAAATCATTTCTGATAATACACAATAAGACCTTCATTTCAGAAAGGATCCTGTTCCATTTATAGGAGGAAGGAATGCTGCATAGAGAGGTCAAGAAGAATCTAAACAGTCAGGCCTTCCGGGTTTCCTCACTTAATTACCACTACCCTGGACTCCTTTGTCCAGTCACATTTCTACATGGTCCATCTTTCAATTATGCCTACACAATGAACTCTTATTAAAAGCCCCAAAGAAGAGGATGGGGGTGGCTTCTGGACAGCCGTACATGTGAAGGTCTACAGGAAATTGAACAATAACTCATCTACATTCTTGGGAGGGTGGTTCACCCCTACTCCCGCTCGTGAAATCATGATTCTGCTAGGTCTTGCCCTATGTATATGTTCATCTGGCTGTTTATGTGTAGACTTTAAAATATTCTTCAAAATAAATGAGTAATTATTTAACTGAGTTCTGTGAACCTAAAAAGGTGGTCGTGGGAACCCCAATTTGCAGCTGGTTGGTCAGAAGTTCTAGAGGCCTGGACTTGTGATGGATGTCCAAAGTTGGAAAAGTCATATGGGACTGAGCCCTAAACCTGTGGGATCAAATGCCATCTCCAGGTAGATAGTGTCAGAACTGAACTGAATTAGTGGCTTCCCAGCTAGTGTCCAGTGCAAAACTGATTACTTGCTGGCTGGTAGGAAGAAATCTCCACACATTTGGGGATCACAGGAGTGATCTGTGTTGTGCACATAGAGGAGGAGAAACTGAGTTTGTCTTCCCTGTACATTCTTAAACAAGGTATAAGAAGTACCCTTCAAAATTTCAATTACTTGTAGTTTACATTTTTCACCTCAACTAGTTGTTGAGGCATTATCCAGTTTCACTGGACCAATGGCAAACAGTTCAATTTATCTTTAGTTTCACAACCTTGTCATTTTTAGGAGAACTTTCTCTACATCACTAGAATGTTTCAACTGTGCATTCACTTGGTTTTCAAAACTTGTCCATTAAAATCATCAGAGTTAAGTGTGACTCTCCCTTAAATTTGAAGAAACGGAGAAATAAAGCATTAAATAACACAAACTTCCTACCATACATCAGTGCTGGGAGTGCTGAGCTAGCCAGGGCTGTTCTTATTTGCTGTCCTTCCTTTTTTAAACTTGAACTTTAAGATAATTTCATCTTATTTTGTGACTCAGGCTTTGGCTATACCGAGAAGTAGAATACTTCAGAATATAAAGCACTGTGAAGAAGATTGCCTCTAGAACAAGACTACCTCGGTTCAAATTTTCACCCTATTATATATTGGCTCTGGAAGTTTAGACAGTTTACTTACATCTCTATGCCTCAGTTTCCCCTCTGTCAACAAATTGAGTTTTAAAAAAAATTGGCTTTTATTAGCAATTCATGCATCAGGCATCATGCCACTATAAAAATAGAAAGGTGCTTCAAAGCTACAGAAAAGATGGGCTTTATACCCAGAATAAAAAAGACTACAAAAAGCAGAAACAAGAAACTAAAGATAGATTTGTAATTACAAAGTTACTTTTCTTATAGGGTTAAAATAGAATAGATTGGTGCAGGGAAACTGAGTTCTTTCTGATTGGTTGTTGCGAATCTACTGATTTTTGGAAAACTGGCCAGTTTTAAAGTTCAGTTTAATTATGTGCCACATAGCATAAGTAACTCCATTCCGGTCTGGTCTAATTGTTGAAGCCTAGTGTGGGAATCTAGTCTAAACAATGGCTTCCCATAAATTTTAACAAATACACAAGGGCCATGTATTATGTATATAAGGTCTTTAACAGTGTCTGGAACATAGTGCGCTTATTTTTTTTCTAGGAGAGCTAGCTTTATCATGAGAAAAACTATGTAAATATCAATGATATTATAGGTTCTGTGATTTCATAACTTCTGGCCCTCACTGAATTTCTGGCCACTTGTAAAAAAAATCGGATTGCCTGTGACTGCAAGGTGAAAATTTGGCAACTAAGTCTTTGATGATGTCAGCTCTGCCTTGTAACCCAACTACCATCACAGTTCAATCACCTCTGAGTTGTAAACAAAACTAAAAAGACTACCCCCTATTCAGACTGTTATATGATATCCAATAACTTCTGTTAACTTTTCCTGACAGGATGGCTCCAAGACTATGATTTTTGTGGGTCAGTCCTTATAGCTTTTCTCTTCTTTCTGCCCTCAAAGACCCAAATATGGCACTTTGCTAAATTTCCTTGGGTACTCTTCCTTCAAATGACTCATCTGAGGTATCTTTATGTGGCAGCTTTCAGTGAAGACCTGGGTTCATTATGGTGGGTTCAATATCTTTGAATTCACACTGTTCTCAATGAACTGTGTCCCTGGGGCGGGGGCACAGAAAAACACAAAAAAATTACAAATGAAAAATTGTTCATGTGTATTGTTAAATTACTGACTGATCCAAAGCTAGAATTTCCTACTTCTTCAGGGTCTGCAGCCTCCTATTGGGCTAGCTTGGCAACCGCTCAACAAAATTTTTATCTGCCTTTTCCTCTTCCTCTCTTTTTGCTCACCTATATGCTGAAATCCTTATTCATTTCTTAGTCAAAATTTGTTTTTTCTCAGGCATCCCTTCTACTTGACAAAGCAGTTTAACAAGGTGTTTTTCTAACCAAAGCAGTTCTTTTCACAAGAGGAGTACTGATGTCAGCTAATATAATATTATTTTCTCTGTTACATTTATGTAATATGTTTTTTTCACCCCAAAATGTGGGTTCAAATAGTACCTAATCTAATCTATTTCACAAAAACTTATCTGGATTTGAGTAGTGGTTTTCAGGAAATTCAGAGAATTCAGTCAAGGGTCTGGTTCTGGGAAAATTCAGCATTCTTTCAGCCACCGCAATGACAAAGTCAAAGGGATAAAGTTGTAGTAGAAGTCAAAATGCTGTGAGAGTTCAGGCTCAGATGAACTCATTTTAAAGGGCCTAGGAAAATGTTTTCAAGAATTACTCATTCCAGCTTCGATTTAGAAGTAGCTGATTGTCACTTAGTGAAACCAGATTGGCTCTTTAGCAATAGAAAGGAGAGTAGTAAAGTTTATGTCTCTCTCAGAGACTTCAAGATTTACACTCAGAATAATAGCAGATGGTTTATAAAGAACTTAAAATTTTTCCCATATGTAAATTCCATGTAATTCCTAGGCTCCATGCATGTAAATAAGGTAAAGTGACGACTTTTTAGTCAAAAGGTATACATTAAGAAAAAATACAATTAAGCTATCAAGGAAGTTGCTAACATACAACATGATAAAAATACTAAATACAAAAGTGTATAATTAAGCTTGTATTTGATTAGATTATTTGATTTTTCATTCTTTTCCCCAAAGGATGATCAGAATAAATTGATTCTGATAAATTAAGAGGACATTAAGAGGAAAAAACAACTCTTTGTAAACAGCTGTAAGTAGAAAGCAAGTCTGTGATTATAGGGCAGAAAAGATGGAGGAGCCATGTGAACTACTGAAAAGCAAATTGGGTCATTAATCTTCTGCCTACCAAAACAAACAATATATCTAAGCAAGTTATCTGTATAACTTGATATCACTAATGATAATTTTCTACACAGATATAAAAAAAGACTTTTAGATATGAGACTCATTACCCTCCCCACGTCATCAGCTAGCGGCTCCTTTTAGATGGAGAATATCTCAGAGGTAGAGAGGATTTTAGAGGTATTCTTTTCATGAAAAACAGGCATACCTTCTACTAAAGCAATTCTATTGGGTGGTGAATTAGCATAAATGCTATCAACATTAAATAAATGTTTTTTTAAGTGCCCACGCTGTAATAGCACTATGCAAGGAGTTGGGTGGACTTTGGCAACCAGATAGTTCCTATCATTCTAGCTAGAACTCATTCTTTAGCAAAGAGGGATCTAGTTTTATGCTAAGTAACCCCATCTGTTTTTGGAATGACTCTAAATTTTGTTTATTGAACTAAAAAATCTGTCTTCTTAAAATTTTAATCAAGGTATGCTATCAAAATTGTGAGGTTTTTGTTTACTACATCAAAGTCACTAAAGAGTTAATACGATAGGGCCAAACACACAGGGCGCTGCAGCCTATCACTAACAAATTCATTCTTAGTTGACACCATTTTCAACATACTGAAAATATTTTATGCAGAAACATGTTCAATGGAGATTTTTTAAAAATACTGTATTGAACCAGAAAAGAAATGTTAAGAAAGATGGCTCTTGGGAGTGCACACACATACACACACCAAAACAAGAAACAACGTGGGATAGATGTGTTAACTTGCTGGACTATAGTAACATTTCACTATATATATTAAAACATGATGTCAATGATAGGCACTGTGGCTCATACCTATAATCTCAAGAGGCTAAGGCAGAATTGGCTTAGCAATACCCTGTCTCAAATCACACCCCCTGGAAAAATTAAAACATTATTTTCTACACCATGCATATGTAAAATGAAAAATAAAATGGCACATTTGCCTCATGAAATATTATTCAAACACATATTTTAATTTAACTGTTAGTATTTAACAATAGTATTTAATTTTAGTGTAAAGAATTTGACAGAGTAAAACACTTAGTGGGAGAAAAATTCTACGGAGACAGACTAATAGCATATTCAAAAATTCATCTCCATTCTGTCCTGGAATTCCACTACAAAGACAGGAAAGTAATTTCTAAAGCCACAAAACCAAAAAGACAAAGAATATATGAGAGAATAAGACAGAAAAAAAGAGATGATAAAAGAAAATTTTGAATTTGGAAAGTAATCTTTTTAACAGAATAAAGTAAACGCGTCTGAAGGAGACAAAATGCCAGCTGATTTAAGATTTCAGAAAATGGAAATAGCAATGAAGGTAGGAGTACAAAAGAGATCGAAAAAAAGATTAGTTGGACTCCAACATATATATGTGTGGGTATGTTATACATATTTACATATACATATACATATTTACTTTTATTTGCTCATATTTTAAAATGGGGAAGGATAAACCAAACTATTTTTTAAAAAGAGAAATGTCTTAAAAATTCTGAAGGAGAAATATTTCCTATCTAGACCTTATGCCTAGAAACTACTAATAAGAATGAAGGTAAAATAAGGACATGATCAGATTTGTAAAGTCTCAGAATTTTTACTTGTGTTAATTACTTCTCAGAAAGGTACAGAAGGATCTGCTCCACTAAAACAACAGCAGAAACCCAAAAATAGGAAAACATGAAATTCAAAAAAGAATAAAAGGTGATAATCTCTGGGTTGACTTGCAGAGCGGAACTTCCTGGGAGCTAGCTGAGTAGCTGACTACAGACCCTGAAGAAGTAGGAAATTCCAGCTTTAGAACAGTCAGTAATTTAACAATAAATAAGAAACATATCCTGCACGTAGGCTGAAGATGGATGGCTCTAGATGTCTCATCCAGACTAAATCTAGATATGTCACCAACAAAGTAGTGAAACCAGGGGGTTGGGGTGGGGGACTGGTTTTTGTACCTGAGTGAACTGAAAAGCAATTTATCTATTGACAAGTACACTAAAAACTAACCAAATAAAAAAAGACCTCCATAGACAACAAATGTTTTCCACAATGGAGAAAATATGATTATGGTATACAGAAGAGCTGGGCTAGATATGATGTGTATATAATCACCATAATAATGCAAACAGTAACTATTTATTTAACAAAAACGTGTGACATAATGTGGGAGACAACAAAATGGGTATGAGCGTGTGTATAAGTGGGGGATAAGGTGTGGGAATAGTTCTGGAGAGAGAAGGCAAATTCTTATCTTCCATAATCAGAAGTCAATATATCTGAAAAATTGTATGATCAGGTTAAAAAATCTGTTTTAAAAATACAAAGGTAAATTCTGAAAGAAACAGCTTACCAAGTCAAAAATAGTTATTTTTGTGGGTTGGAAGAAATAAAGTAAGGAATTGTGTGTAAGCCTTGAATATTAGTTAACAAAATCTCATTAAAATAAATATTGCTAGGATTCTTGGACATAATAAAAATTAAATGTGGCTATGTGTGGTGGTGATCATCTGCAATCTCAGCTATGTGGGAGGCTGGGGCAGGAAGGCTGCAAGTTCAAAGCTAGCCTGAGCAACTTAGTAAGAAACTGTCTTAAAATAAAATTTTTTTTAAAAGATTGGGGAGTGTAACTAATTGGTAGAGCCTTGCCTAATATGAGCAAGCCTCTGGATGCAACCACTTCCCCCATCTCACACACACATACACACACACACACACACACACACACACTTTCAATGTTGATCCTCAAAAGTAAAAGAATCAATCAAAAAATGGAAAACTGAAGTGAACAGACATTTCTCAGAAGGAGTACAAATGGCCAATAAATACATTAAAAAATATTCAACATCTCTGGCCATTAGAGAAGTGCAAATTAAAGAGATTCCATCTTAGTCCAGAAAGAATGGCTATCATCAAGAAGTCAATAGCAAATGCCGGTGAAGCTGTAGGGGAAAAGGAACCCTTCTATATTGTTGGTGGGACTGTAAACTAGTACAACCATAATGGAAATTAGTATGGAGATCTCTCAGAAAAGTAAAACTACAAATTCCATTCAACCTTCTGGAAAGATTTAAAGATATCACATTACAGTGACACATGCATATCCATGTTTAAGGCAACACAATTCATAATAGTTAAACCTTGGAAGTGGCCTATATGTCAAACAACAGATGAATGGGTAAAGAAAATGTGGTATTTATACACAATGGAGTACTTCTGTGCCATTAAAAAGTTTAAACTTGAGTCATTTGTAGGGAAATGGATGCACTTTAGGACCATAATGCTAAGTGAAATAAGTCGGACACACGTGCTTAAATATTACATGGTTTCTTTTATATGAGAAATTCAAAATATAAATAAAGAGCAACATAAAAGATAGATAATAAGTAAGGAGATAGATCTTTTGCAAATAGAAAGGAGACTAAGAGGGAGGGAGAGGGAAAGGAAGAGAAGGAGATGAGAAAAGAACTGATATTTGTTATATACATGTACCAACTCTTCATGAGGAATGTGATCATTATATACTACAAACATATACTAGCAAAAAATAAAAATGGGGAAAATTTCAATGTAAAGATGGTCTCTAAATATATTACATAGAACACCTAAAAATAGTAGAAAGGAATGCACACAGATTCCCATAAGATTTATACAGGTTGAATATTCCATACCTGAAATGCTTGGGACCAGAAGTGTTTCATATTTTAGACTTCTCAGATTTTGAAATACCTGTATATTCATAATGAGAGAACTTTGTGACAGAATCCAAATCCAAACATAAAATGCATTTATGTTTCATTTGCACCTTATACTCTGAAGATAACTGTAGACAATATTTTTAGTGTACCTGCAATTTAACCGAAATCTGTCACATTAGGTCACATATGAATTTTCCATTCTGGGAGTCATATTGATGCTCAAAAACTTTCAGATTTTTGGAGCATTTTGGACTCGTGCTTCTTAAATTAGGTCAACTCAACTGGTATTTAGATTACTTGTTTTGTTATAGTTTTCTGGGCTATTCACACTTATATGAATATGTATAACTAATATAATAAACAAAATTAAATAAGGATTTAAATTGGGCTTGACTTGTTCTTTGAATCCCTGATGTTTCCAAATACTTAATACACATTTTCCTATATATACAAAAATCTTTTCAATCTCTATCGGGAGCCATTCTACATAATTTTGGAGAAAAACCATTTCACAATTAAATTATAGTTAGAGCTGTCTGAAGCCTAGTCTTCTTGCCTGTGGGCCGGCTATGGCATGAAGAAATGTAACTCCATTTTGCCTCTGGTCACAGCTGAGGTCTCAATGGTCCCATGATGCTGTAACACTTAAGGGCAAGATTATATCAGCTGAAGACATCCAGGTTCTTTGAGAATTGAGTAGTAATAAAAAAAGAAAAAGTTTCACCTGGAGAGGGACAAATTTCTCATAATTTAACTCATCCCACCCTCTGTTGTAAGAACATTTTGTTCATCTCACCATCCTCATCAACATAAGATCCTCATCGACAAAGATCCTCATCAGCATAAGATTCTCATCATGATGGGATTACCACCACCCTCTGAATCATCTGATACTCTCTCCAATTATAAGATTCTCCTCAACATAGGATTACCACTGCCCTCTGAATCATCTGATACTCCCTATGCTTATTGTATGAACCCAATAAATACTAGCAAGCTCAGAGTGCCTTTGTCTTTGCCTACTCTGAGGCACTGATCTCCCAGCCCTCCATATACTTGAAATTATGCAAGTCTCTATTGTCTTTCTTCCTTTAGCCCTCATTGTTCCTCTTTCTAGGCAGAGGATTCATCACACTCTGATGAATCTCTTCCAGAATTCCTCTAGAAATTGTTAAGTTCATTACTCTCATGCTAGAAAATACAATCTCTCAATCACATCTGGTAGACACACACACACACACACACACACACACACACACCTTTAACAACTAAAACAATTATTATCTATCTCTTTATCCTTTTCATCCTCATTCTTCATGTCCCTTCAAAGATCGCAAATAATCAGACATGCTCACAGGTTAGGAAGTGAATACTCATGCATTTTCATCATGATTAAATATTTAAATATCTGCAAGAGCTGAATTTTTTCTCTTCAAATTTAGATCATTAAAAACGTGTTTGTGAAGAGGAAAAATTTCTTATTTAAAAATTTTTTTATCTAGGAACTTACAATATCAAATACCTATCACTACTGTTTTCAATGTACCCCTTCATTTCTCTTCCTATCATTATTTGAGTTCAGATTCTTATTATTGCACCTCTTAATCACTGAAATAGCCCTTAAACTGGTTTCTTGGGTGCAAAGATTTCCCTCTCCAAACAATTATGTGGACTCAGGAACCCATTCCAAATGATTCTGTGTTTTTCCTACCTCCCCTATCCCTCTTCTGATTCTTGGAAGCTCCTTCCCCTCTTTATCTGTTAGTGAAAATACTGTATGGACCAGGTCAAATTCCACCTTCATTAACCATTATTAATTCTTACCACTCAGCATTATAATCACTGTTTTGCTCTCTTTTCTCTGAAACATTTTTTGTAACTGTAATATCATTCCTAGATCAATTTATTTCAACTTACACATGATCATTGGATCATTCAAAGCACCTAGTATAGTGCTTTATTCACAGCAGGGGCATGATAAATGTTGAATTAAATTTTAGCTCCAAAGACACAGCATTGGATAAAATAAAAATTATCTAATCAGAATGAAAGTAGGACCAGTAAGAAGCTATTGTAACTCTCTTCTAAGATATTTATCTTGTAGGCAATTGATAATGCTTAAATTTCAAGATCCTACTTGTTACTTAGTTTAGAGAGATTGCTAGTTCATGTTGTCTCATTTATCTTATTTTCTTTGGCTCATTTTTGCTTCACATTAAAACCAATTTTTCATATATTTAGAAAGAGGAAAATTAATCTGTCTGCTGAGGTGAATCATGCCTTAGATAAAGGACAAGTCGATGCCTAGATAGCTGTAAAATTCCATTGTTGCACTCCATTTCCTCATAGTACATTTTAGGAAAATGAAAAGAAATTAGCTCAAAAGGGCTCCAATACTTTATCAAATTTTTTGGCATTTAATAAAACATATGAATAGGGGAGAAAATTATACTTAAAAAATTGAGTTATTTTTGCAAAACTGACCTGAATGCTATCACTAAAGTATTGGTGAACAAAAAGCACAGTTTAAAATCAAGAATATCAATAATAATTCCATAATCCAATTTTTAAAACTTGGGCCTGCTAGACTCCAGGAAAAAACATTGTTTTCACTTTATGAATTGCTACAAAGATGTAATATTTAAATGTGATAGACTTAATCCACTATTTTGTACATATATTTTGAATACATTTTTAATAAATTTTCTATGAGTTTAAATTATATTTTTATTTCCTCATATAACAAATTATAACATAGTATTTCTCCAAATGATTGGAATAATAAATGTTCAGAACACCTTCAGTTTATTAATTAATATATTGTATATTAGCAAGGCTCTTCAGGGACACGGAACAAAGAATATATATATATATATATGTATACACATATATATATATATTCATACACAGAATAATTATATGCACTATATACATCCTCTTGGGATATATATACACATACATATACATATATATACATACATATACATATATACATATATATACGTAGAGACAGAGAGAGAGATTGAGAGAGGGAGAGGTTTTAAGGAATTGGTTTAAGGAGTTGGTTGACATGATTATGGGGGCTGGAAGTATAAAATTCAAAGGGTAATCTAGCTAGCTTAACACTCATCCAAGATTTGAAGTATTAGTCATGAGTCTGAAATCCATGGTAGACCAGCAGGGTATAATTTAAAATAATTCAGTGCTGCAAACTCAAGACAGAATTCTTTCTCCAGAAAACCTCAGTTTGGGCTCTTAAAACCTTAAACTAATTGATTAAGACATATACATTATGAAGAATAGTTTGCTTTACTTAAGGCCAAGTGATCATAAATATTAATCACATCTATAAAATACAGCAGTGCCACAGTTCACAAACTTAATGTGTTTTATGATTTTTGGATAGATGGCTGAGATTGTTTATGCAGGGACGATGGCTGCAGTTGTGTTTGTCACTGGAAGTAGTTTGTGAACAGAAGCAAAATTTTGTCAAATGCTTTAGTTTGAAAAACAAACTGTTTACAAACAGAAATATTCGTAAAGCAAGGCATTACTGTACATTCACAGCAACATCTAGACTAGTGTTTAACCAAAAAGACCCTTAGGAACAAACACAGATCTTCCTCAATTCCTCACATTATCATGTGGAAGACAAGTACACACAATTACGTGACAGTGTGAAAAGTGCTAAGCTAGTGCACTAAAAAGGACCACATAAAGGGTATCAACTTCAACTATACCTGCTTCAAATAAGAGTGGGGAAAAGTATTGAATAACCAAATTTTGAAGGATGAACAAGAGTTACTGAGCCAGGCAGGAGAAAGGAAGGGAACAAAGTCAAATACAAACATGATCTGCATGTAAAACAAAGATACAGGTACATCTGGTTCATGTGAAGCCAAGGGCACAGGCATCACAAAGGCAGAATTGTTTCAAAGCACAAGGAACTTTAGGTGGCAAGCCAAAGCATCTCCTGAGGTATATCAGAATTTGTCTAGAAGTTATACAGTCAAAGTGGCATATCAAAAAGATAACTAACTGCAGAGCTAAGACTGAAGTGCTGAAAGAATAAGGTAGAGAGTGATGTAAACCAGAGATCAGATTGGAAAGTGTCAGAAAACAGCTGCAAATGTGTAACAGTGAAGTGAAAAAGTTCAGATACATAAGGAGATTTTGGGAAGACAAATCAATAGAATTCAGTGATAAACTGATGCTAGCTAAGAGAAACAAAAGCATATATGCGATAACTTTAGGTTTGGAGTTTGGACAAATAAAATCATGCTGGTGCCACATCATAAATCTTGGTTAAAGAGCAGAATATCTCAGCAATGGCAACTTGCTATATCGATAGATGGTGAAAACAATTTCACAGATTTCTCCCTAATCTTCTGAAATTCCTTATACACGGTCAAACCAAACTTTGTGCAAAACACAACAGGATGCCTATTAACAAAAGTAAAACTTGTGAGTAAATTTGATACTTTAAAATTACTTGCAAAAGAAATCACTCTGCTCAAGTTATTTTTGCCACCTCAAGAAGCACCCCCAAATTATGAATGGATTAGGTGATAAATAGGACATTAATGAGCTACTTGCCCAGGATTTGAAAATAACATTTCCCTCAGACAATTAAACAAACAAAAAAAACACATAATGAAGCACATCTGCAAATTCTTCAAGAAACAGAACACTGAAAAAAATCTAAACAATGTGTTTATTCAAGCACATTAGAATTAGAACTAGAATTATTAAAATTAGAGCAGAAATAAGGTAGTATTGAAGAAGTAAACACAGACAGGGTCCATTCAACCATTACCCAAAGAAGAGCATGCTTACTGAAAAATCAATGATCTGTTCTTCTGGCTTCTATATTCATATCACTAAGAAGATGAATCAAGCTATTAAAATCTAATTTAAAGAGACACCACACTCTATGCATGTATTGAATTACCATAATGTACCCCATAAATAGGTACAAATATTATGTCTCAGTAAAAAAGTTTTCAATAAAAAATTCAAATTAAATCTTTCTTTTTCTTTGATTACACACGCTCTTACTAGGTCACAAGCTTAAATTTGGCTTCTGTAGTAGACAGAAATTTCTAACAGTTCCAAACTAATTTCTTTTCACCAGAACTCTACATTCCCCATGCCTACCCTCTTCTTCCAGAAACTGCTCCTTCTCCTTACACCAGCCATGTAATTTCCATAGAAATTGCTATGTTCTTAAAAGCTTAGTTATAGTAGAAAGCAATGGAAGACAGAGCCAATGAACAGAGAAAAACAGAGTCCTAATGGCATCATCTGGGCCCTTGAACCAAACTACACTTAAAAGAAATTTCCCTGACTTTTCAATTGGTTAACATATTAAATTTCCTACTTTAGCTTATGCCAGCTTGAGTTTCACTTTTTGGAATTTACAAACTGGAGTCCTAACTGACACAATGTATCATTACATAATAAAAGGGATACACAATGTCTAAGCTATCCATGAATTTGAAACTCTATAGATAATAAATTGTTTCTGATTTATTTTAAAAGTTAACTTCAACACCAAATACATAATATCAATGTAAGGCTACAGTTAATAAGGTAATCAAGTATAACCTTCAAAGTGCATTAAAGTTTACAGTCAACTGAAAAGAACACATTCCTCTCAAATTATGTTTTTCTTACTGTGCAGTGGGGCCTCAGAAAGCTTTTCTCTTTGTAATTTGCCAATTTAGAAGAAATGGGGATGACATTCATTAGTTTTTACTGTATTAATAACTACTATAGTTCAGTTTCCATCAACTACATCTATGAGGAATCACCGAAGTTGATATCATCTCATGATCCTACAATCTAAAATGGATGCAAAAATCTCAGTGTGAAATCATTCAGAGTGGGAGATGGTAAGTGTGACCCTCAAAATACCTTTTCAGTAACTAGAAAAGCAAACATTTCTGAAAGTCAAGAATGCCACCTCCTTCTCCCATAGGATACTCATTTTTTTGTTTTTGTTTTAGCTTTAAAAAATGACTACAATCTCATTATGGAGTTACTACACATTCATAAATTCAAGTTAGAGACAGAATAGATGATGACCAAAAGTGGAATAAAACTAAATGAAATTTAAGTTAATTATGCATCAAAATGTGCTTATGAAAGCACAGTTCAAAAACAAAATGAATTATGCATGGAACTGAGTTATGCTACTTCTCCGATGTCAAAACTAAAATGTCTCCTAGAGTTCAAAACCAGAGAGTTGTTTATAAATACCAAAAGAAGCTTGATTGTTTTTGACAATGATTAAAATTTAAAATTTTAATGAAATTTTTTGTCCAATTTGTCTTCCCCTTTTCTACTCAAATCTATGATTACACAAATCTACAACTACATGAATTTGTTTGAAATCATACATCATGATTTTAAATCAAAATGCCGTAAATCCTGGAGTTTATTTTTCTCTAGACAGTCCCATACAATAAAAAACAACAATATAAATAATGAGGTCATTCTAAAATCTTATATCACGTACAATTCATCTCATTAAGGTAGTAGCAGAAGGAAATTGGAGAGGTTTCAAGCAGGAATAATGTGCCTATATAATCTTCCTCTGCCAGGGGACACCACATTTAAACTGTGTCATAGCAGATCTTGAAGTAAAAATGATGAGTAAGTGTATTTTTAACAAAAGGAACAAAATGATTCTCAGTGAGAGAGATGTTCTCCCCAGGGAACATTTGACAATGTCTGGAGATATTTTTGCTTGTCACAAGTGAGTGGGTGCTCTTCATATATAGTGGATAAAGGACAAGGATGCTGCTAAACATCCTAAATGCACAGGACAGCTCCTCCACAACAAAAAATTACCTGGGCAAAAATGTCAGTAGTGTAAAGGCTGAGAAACCCTGATCTATCTGGGTGAGGGGGATGAGTATGCTTAAAGAACAGTCCATTAGTTATCTATTTGTTATCTATTAGTTATACATGAATTACCATGAATTTGGCAACTTAAAACAACACACATTTGTTATCTCAGTAAATTTCTGAGGATTAGCCATCCGGGCACAAATTATCTGGGTCTTTCAGTTCTTTAGGGGTTGTAATCTGTTTCAGAGGCTATAACAAGGTTTTGGGATCTCTTCTGAGGCTTGACTGAGGAAGGATCTACTTCCAAGCTCACATGTTGGTTAGAAAAAAACAAATCACTTGCTTGCAGATTGTCAGATTGAGCCCCTCAGGATTTTTGCCAGCTTCCAAAGGCTGCTCTATGTTTCTTGCCATACAGGCCTTTCCACAGGGCAGATCACAGCACAGCAGAATGTTTCATCAAAGTTTGCAGTGGCCAGATGTGGTTGTGCATGCCTATAATCCCAGCACTTGGGAGGCTGAAGCAGGAAGATTGCTATAAATTGCCAACCTGGGCTACATGATGACGTCAAGATTGGCCTAAACTACATGGCAAGACCCTGGCTAAAAACACAGACAAATAAAAAGTCAAAGTTTGCAATGGACAGGAAGGCACACAGGTGCACGCCTATAATCCCAGAATTCTGAGAGGCTGAATCAGGAATATGGCAAGTTTAAGCCCAGCTGGGGCAATTTAGCAACTCATCAAAACTTTTTCTCAAATAAATAAATAAATAGCTATTCTGGGAACATAGCTCAGTTAAAAGGCCTGAGTTCAGTCCACACTCCACCTCCCCCCACACACACACGCAGTCAGGAAGAAGAGATTCTCTTAGACTCTATAAAGACATTTTTACACATGACTGGTACATATAGGTGTTCAACAAATACTTGTTGAAGTAAAATAAAATAGACACCAGATAAATGACTAAGTAATTAAGCATCTTCATTACTAAGAAGTCTGAAGTTTTCATAGATAAAATGTATTCAGCGTTACATTTGAACTGAAGGTTTTTGATAAAATAAAGTAGAAAATATATGATTATCAATAAAACAGACAAAAGCATTTTAAGGTCAAATAAGAAGGGTAATAGTAAAAAGACCTAATATCCATTCAAGGACTTCTATGTACCAAGTAATTTTTAGATATTATTTGAATAAATAAATGCACATGACAAACTTCATCTTACAGATGCAAAACATGAAGCTCTGGAATTCATGTGATTTGCACTTCTAGAAAAGGCTCAAGACTGCACTTTCTAGAATACTGGAGTAAGGAAATCATCAGACCCTCATTCCAGAAGGAAAAAATAATTTAACTAGTGAAAATGATAAAAAACAAGGGAGCCATTTAAAGTCTTTCATTTAAAAGAAGAAAGGAAAGAATATATATATTTTTAAAACAGTGCATTAGTTACCTAATAACTATTTATTTATTATCTTAAAATTATCACAAATTCAGAAGCTTCAAACAACACACATTTATTATCCCAATAAACTCACATGGGGCAACAATATGGACACATGTTATTTCAATTGTCTTAAGAACTTACAGCAAATAGAGAAATACTCATTAAAGAAAATTAATTAAATTCCAGTTTTTAAAAAGCAAAGGAGGGAGCTTTCCGGGCCACTGTACCACTGCCCCCAGTGGCAAGGAGCAAAGCCACACCAGCCCCAGCAGCACACCCCTACCCCCCACACCCCACTCCCCATTGAAATGAGAGGACATGTACACAACCCTCAAAATCAGACTTCCAGATTACCTAAAGCAACCCAAAGGGAAACAAGATAGAATAATCTGATACTCAACAACCTGGACTCCCTGAACTGGCAACAAAAGAGGATGTGGAAAAAAATGAAATGAGAAATAATTTTTCAGATAACAGCAGAGATTGTACCCGTAGTACAAGACATGATTAATAAAACTACAGAGGACACAGATTAAAAAAAATAGAGGAGCTGAGGAACATGATGGAATTCCAACATAAGAAACAAATGAAACCCATAAAACAGATGCAAACAGATTTCCAGGAGATTAAAAACTCCATTGAAAGCTTATGAATCAGCCTGCTGCAGACAGGCAGGTCTGTGCACGCCCTACCGAAGTCCCGAGTTGCGCAGAACACACTGGATCAGCCCACTGCAGACAAACAGCCACCTGGTTCCACGCTACAAAGTTGCAGAGGACACTGGACCACCAGACCACGGTACTGAGTCCTGATGCTCCCGGCCCAGAGGTAGGGGCTT
>NW_004624730.1:58353888-58371534 GCF_000247695.1 Heterocephalus glaber
GGAAAATTAAGAATCAAGAGAGATTATGTAAAGATGCAAATTTCCAATGATGAATGTCATTATATGGTATACCTAAAATGTACCAGTGATTAAAATGAATAATTGATAATGCAAAATAGGACGAAAAGGTCTAAAGGGGTAGGGGAAGTGGAAGGGGTAGGGGAAAAGAAAGAAGGGAAAGGAAAAATGCTGAGAAATGGAAAAAATGGAAATAAAGTCTTCGTAAATAGGGAAGGGTGGAGGGGTGAAAGGAGTGTAGGGAATGGGGAAAAAATAAGAACCAAGATATGTCATGTAAAGATACAAGTTCCCAATGAGAAATGTAAATATATTGTATACCTAAAATGTACCAATGAAAGAATTTTAAAATTTAATTAATTAATTAATCCATTACAAGGGCATGTCCCCTGTAACCTAATCACCTCCTACTAGACCCCACCCCTTGAACATGCCATAATGCAGACCATGCTTCCAGAGATGAACCCTTGGGGTATACACTCAACCATGTCCAATGACAGCAGCATGGCACCATAGTCATCACCCAAGTTGGTCTCATTATGTACTAGGCTGAAATTGCCAAATCTCTTTGAGATCCTAGTAACAGAGCTGGCCCTTGACATCCACAAGGATGTCTTTTTTTCCTACATAATTCCCAATCCAAGACACTATGGCAGCAAATAACTCTCCCCATAAACTACTGTGGAAAATAACTTCCTAAGAATCATCATAAGCAGAGTAGAAAGTAGAAAACAACAAAGCCACATAAAGAAATACTGTATTGGGCAATCTTGACCAATGCTCTTCAAGATAGCTCCCTCTTGAAGTAAGAATTTCTTCTTTTATTTTGACTGTTTTTCTTCATTGGACTTATAAATTTAAAATCTTTTTATCTCAAGGATAATAAGAGGGATCTTCAGCCTTTGTTCATCATTTAAGGAGGTACTAGTGAAATATATTATCAACTGAATCCTTATTTCCAAGCAAACCTTATGTGGGGATTTTGTAATACAGGATTGGAAAGACCAGAACCCTGCCTATCTGGCCTCCCCTCCTTCCACTGAGGAACTACAGAACTTCAGGGTGCTGCTGAAAATCACTGACACTATAGAAAACAAAATAGACCAGGAGAATAAAAGATCTGAGTCAGAGATTGTAGGACAAATCTTCCCTGCACCTGTGTTTTGCTTGACTCACAGTTTTTGCTTTTATTTGTTATCAGCAGTTTAAAATTAAAATATTTTACATATAATTTTGGATTCCTGATTTTTGTTTTAAAAGTAGATATTCTGGCTATACTCGGCTCCCATATCACATGTAAATAATCAGTGCAGTTCACCATTTCCACTATACTGTTTGCCACATTCCTTAGGACCCCCTTAAATTCTTGTTCCTACCCGATCCTTGCAGCAGTTGACTTTATGACCATGAGCCAAACTTTTAATTAAAGTTATGCTATCAACATGCTGATTGAACTTAAGAAAGTCATTGACGAGGACCTCATAGCTCAACGGTAGCATGTCTGACTCCAGAAAGTTATTGACTTCATTTGGATTCAGTTTCTTTCCTTGACACTGGGCTCCTCATGCTTTCACCTCTAAATCCTTCAAACTCTAATATTTAGTTTAAAATTAAAAATAGTCTCTTGCTATAAGTGGACTATCTGTAGTAACCTCTATCAGTGAACTCTTGACTACCATTTAACTAAATTTTAAAAAGTTTTATAAGAGCATTTAGTCACAAGAAAAGAATTTGTTAATTTGGAAATACGCTTCAAATTTAAAGCTTTCAGAATATCTACTCCTAAAAGACTTGATTTGGAAATCTTTGACTGAATGTGTACCCTCTCTGAGTACCTGGGGACTCTTGACTTCAATTATATTACAACTAGTATTGACCGTTGTCTATTTAAAGCCTAAAAAATAAGTAAGAAAAGTAAGAGCATATTCATTCTCTTCAATTAAATCTTCCATACAAACTGATTTATGAAGTGATTTTCCTAGGAGCCACTCAAATTTTCTGTGCCATAATTAGTTTACATTCTCTAATTTGGAGTTGTTTTTAGTCTATGATTCTAAAAAAAAAGTCACTAAAAAAACACAAAGTAATGATTTTGCTGGCATCTGCTACTTTAAATCATTTTCTCAAAGATGCGTATTTGCGAGACCAGACCAAAACAAGTGTATATATAACCACCACCTTTGATAATTGTCAAGAAAACAGCACTCAGATTTATCAAGAAACAAAATACTGAATAAACAAACTGATAAATAAATATATTAATTGTTCTGTCATCACTTGTCATTATGGAAGATCATTGTTACTCTCCACCCAAGAACCGTTATGACCTTGCTGCTCATGGTGCAGCTCGTGAACAAACAACATTGGTTTTCCCTGAAAGCTTGTTAAAAAAGTAGAATTTCAGACTCTGCTCCAGGCCTGATACATTAGAATCCACAGTTTAAGAACCCCTAGGAGGTTCATGCATACATTACATTGAAAGCATGCCCCAAAACTCAAGCTTACTTTTCAACACAAAGGTGTAGGGAGGAGAGGCTCAAAGAGAGGTGATTAGTCCACAAGGACTCAGCCCTTCTGAATTGATTAACGGCACTATGAAAAGAGTAGGTGTCCTTATAAAAGGATGTTTGATCTCCTTTTCATTTGTGACATCACTTATGTGTTCTCTCACTCCTCTTTCCTTTCTTCTCCTTTTCATTTCTCTTCTTTCCTTTCTTCTCTTCTTTCTTCTTCTCCTCCTCCTTCTCTCCCTCTCCCTCTGTTCCTCTCTCCCCATTTGTATTCTGTCATGGAATGACATAGCTGAGGCCCTTGTCACATGTCAGTCCCTTTATCTCTCTGTCTTGGACTTCCCAGGTGTCAGAACTATGGGTCAATAAATTTCTGTTAATTATGAATCATTCTGTCTGTGGTACTACGTTATAGCAGCACAAAGTGGACTAAGACATATAAGTACTGGTCTGGAGCACAGTGGAAAAGTAATGGATAGACCCAAGCTCTAGTCCTGATTCTGCCACTCATTAGTCATACTAAATTTTCACCTTTATCTACAAAGTGAGACATAATAATTATCTCTAGGGATGTTCTGCAATTGTATTTACTTACTACACCTCCAGATCCTGGCACGGAGAAAGCTCTCAATATACAGTTGTCAAATCTAGCTACAAATGAAGGAGGAGGAAGAGGGGGAGGAGGAGCAAGAAGAGGAAAAGGAGCAGGAAGAAGAGAGGGGAAAGAAGAAGAGGAGAAGGAAGAAAAAGAGGAAAGAGGAGAAGGAGGAGGAAATAATAGTAGTAAGGACCATTTAGTAAATCCTACAAAACTTCTGACTCCATTTTGAAACTAAAACTCAATGTATTTTTCCAAACCAGTTCTTTAGTATGATCTGAATCTGTTCATTTTAAAATGTGGCATTATTTTCTTTGATATTTTTTCTTAAGGTCGCAAGTGGAAATTTAAAAGGTAATCATTTCTTTCCCTTTCCTCTCTTCTCTTCCTCCTACTCATCTTTCCTCCAAAGGAATGGGGATCCTGAAGGAGAAAATACCAACTTAACACCACATAGTTTTTATAATTTATATTCAAAATGAATATAAATAAACTCCTTCAAAGCTCCACATCTAGCTTTGAAGAGACAATGCTCTTAAATGGTTAGATGACAATAGTCACACAAAGCAAAACTTGTCTGTAGCACAAAAAAATGTCTGTGTAAAACTTGTGATCTGTCCAAAGACAGGTAGAACTGAAGTGTCCAGGGAGCAGAAGGCTGTAACTAAATAAGGAAATAAAGACAGAGAGCAGGAATGAATTTAACAATGCCACAGCACACCTTGGAGCTATGTGGCTAAGTATGGAGTGTAGATGATCAGCGGTCATAAGTATAAACTAAAACTACAAACTGTATGAATTGCTCATCTTCTTTTGTTTAATGATAGCTTTCCTATATAAACCATGTCTCTTATCAACAATATTAGTTAAGATTTTTTAAATTTATTTTATAAAACATAGGTGAACTCAAATGACTCCCTAGTTACCACTTGCTTATGGATCTTATGTATAGATACTTTTGATGTTTTCCTAATGCCACTAGATTTACAATTTCCACCTGCCAAATGGCAAGGCTTGTGTCCTTTCTGGTTTCTCTTAGATATTCCAAAGCAGATACAGAAAATCATGTCTTATATAGAATTTGTACAGCTTGTCTCTGCTGTCCACATGCTCTGGGTCTTAAAATTCCTCTTGGCCAATTCTGCTTGGCATGGAATCTGCATGGTGGTATAGCCTTTGACATCCTTTGATGTCAACTACTTCTTCAACTTCTGGTGCTAGAATAACATCCACCTGTCTTCAAGTTCCTGTCATGAATACCTCTTGCAATTCTATTCTGGTCACAAATACATTGGTGTTAACCCAACCTTGACCTCCAGTTCTCACTTCTATCTGACTGGTAAAGAAATGATGTTCAGTTTTCATCTCTTCCAAGAGAAGGTGAATAAATCACACGGAAGAAATGTTTGAGTTCATAGGATGAAGTGCTTTCAACTTTAGTATACAACCATCTCTTTTCCAGGAGCATAAGCATCTACGGAAGTCTGAGCTGGGTTAAATCTTAAAGCAATTTCACATTTGTATCCTACACTAATTCTCTCTTACCATTGTAACAAACTCCTTTATTTATTGTGATCATTCTTTTCTCTTTGGAGCCTTTTCAACTTTTGTCTCTCTCCGATTTTCTTCAAAGATCCCAATGAATCCACTTATATCCTTCACAAGTGTCAGTAAGAGTCTTATCCTGATCTCAGGAAAAGCCCATAATGGAGTTAAAAATATAAGGAAGACTGAAAGTGAAGTGTTTTATATCTCTGAATGTTCAGTACTGACTTTGCTAGTCCCATTTTAAAATTAGTCAATAGCAACTTTGAAATATTAAGACATAACTTTATATAAAAATGGTTTTGTCAGCTTTTTTGCATGCAAATGTTTCCTCAAATATTGACAGTGCTTATTTCAAAATCTGAGATGAATCTCAATGTATTTGGTAAAAATGTGAAGACAGGTTATGAGCCCCCAAATCACAGACTACAAAGTTCACACTGACCACTAAATGTACCTGAAAATTAACACACAGAATAAAAATGCAGCCAATCTTTACCTTTCAATAGAATACATTTTTAAAATGATGGAGTCTTGGAGATTCCAATGCTGACTTAATTTTACAGGTAAAGACATGAAGATTCATGTAAATATTAATTGTTCAAAAGTCACCAGGCTGATTCTCAGTTTGTCTGTCTTTCTTTTACTTGCACCAATTTATAAGGACAGCCCACGGTGTTAATGTATTTTTCCATAAGAACCCACTCATTTAGTCTGTGAATATTACTGAGCAGCTACTGTGTGCCAGATGGTACAAAAGAAAAATTATTTCTTTTTATGTGGAAAAAAGGAAGTGGAAGTGAAAATCTTAGGTTCAAATGTGAAGTCCTCCAAATCTTCTATGTGTTCTTATGCAAGTAGTATAACTGAAATCTCAGCATTTTCATCCTAAAATGAGTGGTTACAATTAAATTATATACACAGTCTCTTTCAGTTATCAGATTCTAAAATTCAATTAAATAGATATACATGTACATAAACAACAAAATTAAGCACCTCAAGGATGATGATTTAAAGTTTCATAGATTTCACCTGCAACAAATGTAACATATTCACTGGCAGATTCAGGTCACTCGTTATCATCTGATAAATAAATTTGTTTAAATGAAGAGACTATGATAGATTACGATGTGTTACCATTTCTAAACAAATAAAATGAATTAAAACTTCTTTCTAAAAGGTTTAGTACATTCTTACATATTCAATAGTACATTTTTAGAAATTGGAAATATAAAATGATTTTACCCCTGCTTCCCCCAAAAAATGCTACTTGATAAACTTAAGCATTTACAATTAAGCCCCAAAATCCATTTTACATAAAATTTTCAATCAACATCACAAACTAAATTTGTCACTCCATTGAACTGGGAAAATCTAATAAATCTCTTAGTTCAACATAGGCTTTAGATCTCCTACATACTTTAGAGTTGTATGAGAGGATAGATTTTTGACAAATTCTTTAATACCTTAAGAAATGCCAGAGTTTTAGAGTTTGACAAAAAAGCACAAGTATGTATAAAATCTATTTCCTACAGATAAATAGAATGGCTGGCCATTGTTTTACTACAATGAAGTAATAGATTACATTTGAGTCTGGTTTTTCTTATAAATCCACAAATCTCTGGTAAATAAACTCTTTCTTGGCACAAATGAGAAATACTCCTAGGGAGACAGATCTATTTCAGACACAGTAGAGGCAGCATTCAGATCCTGTATTCAGTTGTGTTCTACCTCACTGAAATCTCCTTCTAATTTTTTAATTTAACTGAAATATAATTCAAACATAATAAATAACCTATTTAAAGTATGTTAATCAGTTTTGAAATATGTATATATTCATAAAACATCATCACAATCAAAATAATATATTCTATCATACCAAAATGTTTCAAGACCTTTTTATTCTATCCCATTTTCTGCCTCACGAAATGATAACACTGATTGTTTTCAATTGTTATAGATTAACTTGCAGCTTCTAGAATTGGGTATAAATAAAATCATAAGGGTCGGGGCTCAGTGGTGCCGCACCTGCCTCGCAAGCGCAAGGTCCTGAGTTCGATGCCCAGTACTGCAAAAAACAATAAATGAATAAAGCACATGACACTGTTGTTGGCCTGGATTCTCTTACTCAACATTACAATTTTAGGATTAATCTAAACTTTTGCACATATTATTAGTTACTTATTTTTATTGCTCAGTAGTATTGCATTATATAGATATTTCACACATTTATTTATTCATTCTTGGCATTTAGGTTATTTTTAGTTTGGGGCTGTTACAAGTAAAGCTTCTATAAACATATACAAAGTTTTGTATGAGTATATGTTTTTGTTTTGTGAGGTAAAGGTCTAAAAGTAGAGTGGTTGGGTCATACAGTAGTGTTTGTTTAACTCAGAAAATATCTGCCAGTTTTCCAAGTGGTGAGACCATTCTACCTTCCAACCAGCATGACAGTTCTAGTTACTCCATTAACTACCCAAGATGTGGTTATGGATGAGAATTCTTTTTATTTTTTTTTCTATTTTAGGAAGGTTTTTGTTCACTTTCAACCCATTGTTATTATTTTAATTCCTTGGATATTTTAGATACAATTTGTATTATTCTGCAAATGAGGGAAGGAGAAATGATACATAGAAGTATGTAGCATGTGACCAAAGAACATGGAAAAGGGTTTTTTCATACGTTATTATCACTACAGTAGTAAATACTTTAATATCTGTACTTGTAAACAATAAAAAATTAACTTAAGATGCACAATAAAATATATTTTTTATTTCTAAAGTATATTTTATGTTTCTTTAGCTTTTTCAACTTTTCTTTTCCTAAAAAAATGTACAGAAGGGGCCGGGGATTTAGCTCAGTGGTTCCGGCGCCTGCCTCGCAAGCGGAAGGTCCTGAGTTCAATCCCCGGTACCAAAAAAACCCAACCAACCAAACAAACAAACAAATGTACAGAAAATAAAATCAAATGACTGAAAATGCACCTATCCAGATAAATAAGGAGGTATTTCTCACATGCCAAATTAGCAAATATTTTTGAGATAACATCTAAGGTAGGCAAGGATGAGTGTGTTGTGTAATTGGAATAACCTAAATGGTTGAAAATAAGACCATGACTAAATAAATTATGGTACATACATGTGATATTATTCTATTAATACAAATCATGGATTTGAAGACCACTTGATCATATGAATAAGTATTACTCATATTGAATATTTAGTGAATGAGACAAAAAAATCTTACCACAATTCTATAAAACAGTATACATTTAAAAAAAAGAAAAGATGCTAAAAGGTTAACATGCTATCTGGCTATGAAGAGTTTATACTTGAGTTGATATACTGAGTTGGTACATGTATTACTTGTATCTATTTAGTGATACACAAGTGATATAAAGCATACAAGTAGTATATCAGATCACAGAAGCTTGACAACTAACTAACTCGGTACAGAGAATATCATTTGAATGGAATCTGGCCAAATGAGTAGTTTTCCAGAAAGTCATTGTTAGAGGAAAAAATAATAAATGCAAAGCCACTGAGCTGTTTGTATCCACAGTATTTACTTCAAGTATCTACTTCAACATTTAATTAATGTTTGTTGAATATACCAATGAATGAGTTATAAAGAAATATGCTTTCTTTCTCTCTGAATGTCCTTTGTCTTCTATACTCATTTACTGAAGGTCTACTAAAACACAATGATGCATTTCTGTCTTTGTTCGGGCTACTATAAGAAAATGGCTTAGACTGAGTAACTTATAAATAATAAAAATATATTTCTCACTTCAGGAGGTTGAGAAGTCCAAGATCAAGGTATCAGCAGAGTCAGTGTCAGTGAAGGCTGACATTCTGCTTCACATTCTGGCACTTGTTGTGTGTTCAGGGGTAGAAGGAGGAGAGGCAATCCCTTCAACCTTTTTTACAAGAGCAATAACCTCATTCACAAAGGTGAAGCCTTCATAATTTAATCAAAAGCCCTCACCTATTAATACCATCACAAAGGGTTCCAACATATGAGATGTGGAGGACACCAATACTCAGATGTTAGCAATTATAAACTTCCAAATTCATTACTTTCATATTAGTTATACTTTAAGATTTTACATCATAAAATCCTCTTGGAATTTTTTAATCTCATCAGTAATGAGCTCCAAGTGATTAATGTAGTTTGGGTAAATTCTGGAAGACCCTTTACAGAACTAATCATCACCACTTAAGAGTATAACTTTCATGCCCTGCTTTATATTTTTCTTTGCTTTTTTATTTTTTTGGTACTGGGGATCGAACTCGGGCCCTTGCACTTGTGAGGCAGGCAGCGGAACCACTGCACTAAATCCCTGGCCCCAACCCTGCTTTATATTTTAAGAAGCAGCTGACATGTAAGCCAAAAGCTCTTTGTCTACTCAGAAAATATCAATAAAAAGAATGACTAATTGACTTTGGACACTTTTTTGAAAGAAAAGAAAGAACCAAAAAAATAGAAAGGAAAGAGAAGGAAAGAGAGATTCTACCAAGAGTGATCTTTGATACAATTTAGGGTTACTTTTAAAACTGATTGCTGCTGCTAATTCTTCTTAAAATAATGAAGTGATATGTTGGCAGTGTCAGTTGCAAAACTGATATTAAAAAGTCTATACAGTTACTTAATTCCTGACCCATCACTTAACTTTTAGCATCCATAAGAACAGAAGTCCATCATCATTTGTCAGCAATTAGGAGATGGAATGTTTGGATGGAAGCTTGATAATGTTCTAATCTAATGAAATTGGAGAGGAAAAGTGTCAACCGGAAGGAAAAGCAGAGTATACAATATCAATCTAGGTAAGATTTAAAACATAATAGGGAATTTAATTTCAAAGATGTACTTATTTTTTATTAGTAATAGCAACTGAAATTTCTTTCTCTAGCTATTTTACTTACTGGCTACTTTAAATCAGACCTCTATATTGAGAAAAGCAGAATGTTGTAGATAAGGCACAGCATTCAGGGTTCTTCTAAGAGAAGAACTCCATATGAAGTTGGATCCTCAAAGAGCTATTCTCTAAAGCTATACAAGAGTGAGAAATAAACCGCTTGTGTTAGTGTTTGGGATAGTTCTGGCTCCAACAAGTACTACTTAATTGTGAGATGTATTTTTCTTTCAATTTCAAAAGAGCAGAGATGGTCTTAATGAATATTTCAATGAAAATCTCCATGCCAAGGAAAAGCCAAATAGTTTCCTACTCTACACAGTAGGAATGAAGCTTTCTTTGTAAAGATGAATGTGATGGAAATTGAGTGTCATATGCTTATGTGACTCAGAAGACTCTCCACCTTTGAAACCAGTACTATATCAATAATGTAATCTCCAAAAATAAAACAAAACCAAATAATGACCATGTTAAATAAATATGACTCTCTTAAATTTTACTAGTTTTGTACTTTTATTTGTACTTGATTTATAATCTTTGTTTTATTGTTACATCAAACTTGTATATCTAATGAGTTTACATCTAGTTTTGTGTTTGTTAAAGTTGTCTGAATCAAAATGGAGTCAGTGTTGTCAAATCTGATTGAACAGAGTTAGGCGGCCATGAAGGGAGGGTTCTCATACTTGATTTTCTTTTTAACAGGAACCACTACAGAAGAGTCCACCAAATTGCAGCTGTCACAAGGACAGCTAGCCAGATGTACAAGAACATTTACCTGACACAGTCTCCACTAATGCATTGTCATTGACTCCTGTGGTAAAGTCCATGAAACCAGTGATCATTTTGTCTCAAAAATACTCATGCAATCCTCCCCATTTTGCTTTTAAAAACACCTGCTTTCTTTTGCCTGCCTGGGTACACCTATGCCCTTCCCTCATTGTACCATATGCCTCATCCCTATGGTTTGTCATGGTAAATGTTACCCAAATTACAATCTCTTGTCACTTACTCTCAGATAAAATTGTTTCTTTGGAGAGCTTATCTCTGAGTTTTCTTTTAGGTTGATATATCTGTACATATTGCAATGGGTTTTTTGGGGTTTTGTGGGGGGGGGGTTGGTACCGGGGATCAAACTCAGGTCCTTGCGCTTGTGGGGCAGGCGGTGGAACCACTGAGCTAAATCCCCGGCTCTGCAATGGTATTTTTAATCCTAACAATATTTTCCTTCAAAAAATATATGCATTCTTATGTAGTTGTGATAAGGTTTGGCTTATTGTTTGGTTTCTTGTAAATATATGCCTACAGGGAGGCTCTGTCACCCTGACTCGACTGCACCAGTAGCTGTTTCCCATGGCATTTGCAGTGGCCATTATAAGGGTGAAAGTTAATACTCCAGTCTATATGTCAATCTCTAGGAACCTGGTTAAAATGCTTCTGCCCTGAGGCAGGAGTCTTCTTCTGATGGATTAACTTGAACTGTATGAAATTTCCAATCTTGTAGGTCAAGAACAGTTAGATATCAGCATTTTCTTATCACATAACCTAATACATGCTCAGGCTTCTTTTTCTTCAAGAAGGACAGCCTGGGCTAACTTAATATGAATGCATAAAAATAGAGAACTCCTGGCAGGCAACTGATCTTCCCTAACATGCTACCCTGACCTTGACCAATGCCATTCAGTAAAGTTAGAGTCAAAAAGTAAGGACTTTTTTAAAAAAATGTAAAAGAATATGATGAAATAATATGATGAAAACAGCAACTACTGAATATATGTCCATCCCACATAAAAATAATATAGGGGAAGATGTGAGGTTTTCCCACCAACCTACACATCCCCTTTGTTCCAGATGTAGGGAAGATTAGCCCTTAAAAGGCTAATGAAGGGCCGGGGATTTAGTTCAGTGGTGCCACTGCCTGCCTCGAAAGTGCAAGGTCCCGAGTAAGATCCCTGGTACCAAAAAGAAAAAAAAAACGCTAATGAAGCCTGGCCTGAGAAAATATTCCATGACTTCCTTGGGATGACACTAAAAGGCTAAGATTAAGAAAGAAGATACCTGGGCCAGGAGTTTATCTCAGTGGTTCTGCCACCTGCCTTGCAAGCACAAGGATCTGAGTTTGATTCCCGGTACAAAAGAAAAAAAAAGAAAGAAACAGGATACCTACTATATTCACACAAAATAATGCTGGATATACAAAAGAAGAGCTGAGTAAAATTATAGTAAATGGTAAAATATTACTGTAGACCTGTGATACTAAAGGTTTTTTTACTTATTCAATAATAGTTCATGTAAAGTATTGTATTAATATAAATAGCTAATATGTACAGAGTACCTACTATGTGTCAGGCACTGCATTACATGTTTTTAACACATTATTATAAAGATATTATGAAATAACTTACTTTGCAAAAGAAAAATAGGAATCCATAAAGGTTAAATAACTTGCTCAGGTTCATAAATTGCAGTGCTTGGATTTCAATTCACATGTGACCCTATTTTCTTTGTTATACCACAAGAACCACTTAAAAACATTTGAAGATTGAAGAGGTAAATATTTAGAGTGCCTAACAATGAACAAATCAACACTCTGTTAAAATAAATATGAATCATTTTTAAGTCACCTAAATTTCATTTAGGGTCAAAAACATAAATATTAAAGTACATTTTCTGTTGACAGCAACATTTCCCACTCTCATCTGGAATCCTTGCCAACAGCTAAAAACATGATAAATTGTATGGGAATAACAGAGAAACTATAATTGCTTTGGTCAGTGTGGAAATTTTCCTGCTAGCTCCTCTGTGGCAGGCTTCAACACTGGAGTTACCTCTTAGGCTAAGAAGCCTGGTGTCAGAAAATACTAGAGACTGGGTTCTTTCTTACATGCTTGTCAAACAATAACCAGAAGTTGCAGCTACTCAGTTCTATTTTGACTTCTGTGGTTGTGGACTTGAGCATGATCATTTGATGAAAACATTCAGTTATTAGTTTATTTACACTCTAAACTCATATTGTGTACCTATTAATGTAATCTATATGACTGGGGATTTTGTTTCTTTCTTTTAAAATAGTCCCATGTATCTAAAGAAAATATAATCGAGCCTCTTGTTACCTTTGATGCCTTGTGTGTGCCATGTTGTTTCTGCTCTGCCATGCCTGTTTTTCATCACTGTCTTGGAGTTGGCTGATTATGGACAGAAACCTCTATGAACTGTGAGCCAAATAAACCCCTTCCCCTTTAACTTTGAGTGTCTGGTATTTTGTCTCAGCAATGAAATAAAAGTAACTAACACAGAAATTTGGTACCAGAGAAGTGGAGTCATTGCTGTGACATTACTTGGCCGTGTGGCTCAAAGGCCTTTGGAACTGGATTATGAAAAAGGGAAGAGTTAAGAGAGATCCAGAGATGTTGGTTACAAAATCAGAACTGGAATGCCTTAGACTGTTTTTCAGTTTTTGTTTTTGTTTTTGTTTTTTTGTTTTTGATACCAGGGATCGAACTCAGGTCCTTCCCCTTGTCTTAGACTGTTTCATATGGGAGATTCTCATCAGAGCTCAGAAGACCAGAAGGCTGGTAAAGACCAACCTCAGGAGGTTTGTGCTGGGAAGGACTACATTGGCTGCTAGACTCCAGAAGATGTTTGTTCTGACTTGACAGAAAGCTTTTCTGAATTTTGCTCATGTTCAGAGACTGCTGGAAGATTCAGAGATACCAGCTGAAGAAGCAGGGCTACAGTGCCTTAGGCTGTTCTGTGTGGGAGATTCTGGTCAGAGATCAGAAGAACAGAAAGCTAACAAAGACCAGGCTAGGAACGTTTCTGCTAGAAAGAAGGACTGCATTGGCTGTTGGATTCCAGATGATGTGTGTTATAGCTTGGCAGAAAGTTTGTCTGCATTTTGTCCATGTCCAGAGACTGCCTGAGACTGAGATTAAGGGTGGTGAACTAATTAATCTTGCAGAAGAAATTTCAAGGCAGTTGAATATTGAAGCAGTGGCATGGCTACTGTTGGGCGCTATTAGCCAGATCTATGTGGAGAATCAAGAGCAAAGAGACCAGCAGAATGGTTTAAAACATTTTGAGTTGGGCCACAAAGGAAGCTTCAGTAAAGCTGTGGACTGCAAAGATAGAGCAGAGCAGATCTTGATTACTGAGCAGGAACAGGAAAATAGAAAAGGTAGTTTCAGAGCATCACAGGAAGCACACTTTGCAGCTTCAGATTTATAAAGGTGAAGGAATTTGCTTTGAGAAATAAGCCCCAGAAAACCAGGTTCCAAAATGGCGACAGCCACACCATGTTCCAGAATCACGGCAGCCTAGGAAAGCTGTTCCAAAATGGTGGCAGCCTAGAGAATTTGTTCTTTGGGATTGGGTTCAGAGTGCTCAGCAATCCAGGCACTTGACCCCTACAACCAAGAGAGAGGGAAGACTGGCTATTCCTACTCCAGCTGGCAGCAGACCTTGGCATCATCCCTGTGGTGCTGATTTTAGGCACATGCAGAATGAAAGAGTTGTGAGGTCAGGAAGTCTTCCACCCAGATTTCAGAAGAAGGCCAGGGAGGCCATGCAGTGTGACCCTGATAGGGCAATGTGTGAAGCTGTGAGTGTGAAGCCAAAGGTCCACTGGAGACCCCAGAAGTTTAGAGAAGCCAGGAGTATGGATCACCTGAGAAAAGCTCCAAGGAGGAAGCAGAGCCAGTCCAAGAGAGAAGCCATGGGAGCTACAACCACCAGAAATGCCACAGGAGTGGTAGAGCCACCCAAGCCCTTTGGAGTTCACAACTTGCCACAGATTGCTAGGGATGCTGGAAATGGAACAGTGGGATTTAATGTTTGCCCTACTGGATTTTAGGCTTACTTTGGTCCCTTTCCATTGAATTCTCCTGTTTGTACCTTTTGGAATAATGTCTATCTTGTGCCATCGAATGTTGGAAGAGTTTAACTTTCTTTTCATTTGCACAGGGGTTTGCAGCTTAGTTTGCCTTAAATCTCAGAGGAGACTTTGGACTTGGACTTTTAAGCAATACTGAAACTGTTAGGACTTTGGCAACTTTTAGAAATGGACTAAATGCCTTTTGTGTATAGGAATGTACATGAGTCTTTGGGGGGCCAGGAGCAGAATGTTATGGTTTGGGTCTAGATGTACCCGCAAAGCCTCATGTGGTCATAGGATTGACTGAGAGTATGTGAAGCTGGAATTGATTCATGATGCAATGCTAGACTCAAGGGCACTAGGATTAAGGGTGTGAGTGCTACCTGCCCTAAGTAGTTGAAATAAAATAAAAGGGGCAGAGAGACACCAGTAATTCCCTCTTGTTACCTTTTCTGCCTTGTGTGTACCATGTTGTTTCTTCTCTGCCATTCCTGTTTTTCATCCCTGCCTTGGAGTTGGCTGATTATGAACTGAAACCTCTACAAACTGTAAGCCAAATAAACCCCTTCTCCTTGAAAAAAAAAATACAATTGATAATAATTTGCATATACACCTTGGGTAAACAACATGCTTAGGATCATTTCTATGACTCAATTAGTGCTCTAAGCAAGGCCTGAAGAAAATCTATTTCCAAGTCCTCTAGATACTTCAGAACTTACCAAAAGAGATGTGCAACTTTTTCACTATTTTAACCCCAACCCCCCGCAAATGCCTTGCATTTTGTTTGTGTTAAAATAATAGGTCTGTTAAATAAATAGACTTAAATCCTCTCACATGTTTAAGGGGCATCCTTAAAAAAAAAAAAAAAAAACCCTGTAACTTGTGGATCAAAGACCCTCATTCTACTTCTACCAAAATGTCAAACCTCAAATCTGACTTTTTAGACAACCACAGTAACTGACTATTTCCATAAGAGTCAGTGGAGCTGAGCAGATAGCTAGAGTGGTAAGGGATAGTGTCATCTATTCCTTAGCATAGCACTACCTTTCAGGTCATTTCAAAAAATAATTGAAAATAGAGTGAGCCTTATAGACTAGCCCTTCTACCAGAGAGCTCATGAAAAATGAGGTTTTAGAGGTGGTGCTGAGAAGTGCTAATGAATGGTTCAAGCCCTGCAGCCCTAGAAACTGAAGAGAGAGGGAAAACATTGGGCCCTCCTATCAGAATAGGCACAGAAGTTTCAGCAACAATGGCTGAGTCCAGAGAATAGATGGGCCCACCTACTGGGCAGACTAGGAGAGAAAACTGACTTCTGTCAGAAAAAAAGAAGTACAGAAATCATACGTACCTTAGTATCCTGATGCCTTGGTCATTTTCCCATCACTGGGACAAAATCTTTGCCACCTATAACTTAAAGGAAGAGAGATTTACTTGGCTTAACACCATTTTAGTCCATGATCACCTGGTTCCAAATCAGGAACAGGATGGCAGAGGAAAATGGCAGAGGAAAAGGTGCTCAACTAATGGCAGCCAGGAAGCAAAGAGAGAAGGGAAGACACAGGAAGGGAGATATACCCCCCTAGGTCACATCCTCAATGACCCACCTCCAACTAGACCCCCCCTCCTAAAGGCACACTTAGTTACTGAACTTATCAATGGATGAATCCACTGAAAAGTATAGCATTCATATATTCCAATCACCTTCCACATATATGTGAATTTGGAGGGACATTTTAGACCTAAACCATAACACTTAGGAGGCCTGAGAAAAGAGTGAATATAGGTGGGCCAGATGGAAGTTTCAAGAGAAAGTAACCAGTTAGGGTCTCCTTTCATGAACAGGTAGGAGGGAGTCTGAAAGCAATGAACTTTATGGAAGTCTGCAAGGATGCAAAGCCTTATGTTTCGTTTGGGGGAAGAAAGCCGGACTCTAGAGGCAGTTAACTACAAATAGCACACAAGGTCAGGACAGGACACAGCAAAGTTAGACTAATGTTGAGTCTGATAGTCACAAAATTTCCCAAGAAGAACTCTTAAAATTACCCTGCTGCTCACTCCTTTTACCAGTCCTCAGATTCTGCAAAACTGATGACTGTCTTTTTCTCAGGGAAAATCCATTTATTTGATTCTATTTTTAACTCTTTCCCTCAACTCTTAAGCTATCTTATATCCAAAATTCTTCAATTTTTTCTACAGATAGCTCCTTTGAATAAGACTAAACAGACACAACTAAAAATGGTGACAAGATGACTTCAAACTTATTTGTCCTCTGATCACACAGATCCTAAGATCGTCTGAGCCTTTCATCTAATGTGCAAAGCACTAAGATGCAGGAAGGCTGAGTTACTTTTTGATATAACACAACTAGTTAGAGTCAGCATTTTGACTAGAACCTATGTTCTAGTCAAAACCTAGAACTCATGACTAGTTTACTGCCTTTTATTCTTGGCACAGTTCTCCTTCTACTATAATATGAACACATTTTACTTTCTTACTGTTTCCTATATTGCTCAAGAGTTTATGAAATAATATTCTTATCAGAGTGCATTTCCCAAATAACTTGCTTACTAAATCTCTCTTACTGAACTGAATGAATGTCTTCCTTGTTGAACTTCCAAATCTTGTTTGTCCTTGCCAAAAACAAAATAAAAACTGTAATTTCTGGGGCTTTATATATCTATGAGCTTATATGGCTCTTATCAAATATAATTCATCACTGTTAATTACCAATGAAAACATTCCAAAAATATTTAAGTGTCCTTATTTTAGGGATACAAAATTTGATAGGATATAGAAAACTCCAAGAAATTCACATTAAAATAAACTCAGAGACATAAAAATGCAGTAAAAATGACCCAAGTAGGCATCCAAGCTCAGCCACTAACTCTGTAACTTCAATCAACTAACCATACCTCCACATGGCCTAGAGTCAACATATACTAAAATAAACTTTTTAGAAAGAGAAGGAGGGGGAAGAGGAGCCTAATAAATTCCTGGGTTTAAATGAAGCCTCCAGAGCTCTACACAGACCTTATTCTAATATTGGTAATATTAGAGACTGAAAAGTGTGTGTGATAATAGTTACCAGTCAATATAGATTTAACGCAATTCCAATTGAGATCCCAGCAGCATACTTCATGGACCTTGAGAAAACAATCCAAAAATTCATTTGGAACAAGAAGAGACCCAG
>NW_004624730.1:58372939-58393077 GCF_000247695.1 Heterocephalus glaber
AATGTACCAATGATTAGAATGAATAATCGATAATGCAAAATAGGAAGAAAAGGTCCAAAGGGGTAGGGGTAGTGGGAGGGGCAGGGGAAAGGAAATAAGGGAAAGGAAAAATGCTGAGAAATGGAAAAAATGGAAATAAAGTCTTTGTAAAGGGGTGAAGGAAGGGCTAGGAATGGGGAAAATATAAGAACCAAGATGCATTATGTAAAGGTACAATTGCCAGTGAGAAATGTAATTGTGTTGTATACCTAAAATGTACCAATAAAAGGATTTAACAAAGAATAAAAAATAATAGTTACCAGCCAACTTAGAGAATAATAATCACATGCCACATTTTTCTAAGAGCTATATGTGAATGCATGGAATAACTGTCACACAAACTCAATGAGGTGTCATCATTTTTGTTGTCATTTTCCAGCACAGAAAGTGAAGCACAGGTAGGTTAAGTAAACTTACTAATGTCACACATATATTTAAGTGGTACAACTAGGGTTTGAACTCAGTCTGGCCCTAGAGGCATCCCCTCAAAACATTATGCTTTACTGCCCCTCTGCTGGTAGGTAACCAGCAAGTTTACATAACTAGTGATGACATATTTAAGATCTGTGATATCTTTTATAATAAAATGGATAAAAACTTCTAATTATAGTATCCTACCTGGGATTGGTTTCTTAGACAGTTTATACTAGTGAACCATAATATTTGCCCAATTCCTCAGGCTAAAAAATCAAGGGAAGGGACCAATAAAGGATTTTTAAAAACAGGAGGAAAAAAGAATTAAGATGGATAATATACATGTATATAATTCCCTATGGCAATTGTAATCACTATGTAGTGTAAACATGAATAAATGAGTGAATAAAGGAATCACTCTTGATTTTTGCCTTTCTGTCACTCCATAGCCCATCATCAGTCATATTAGGTCTACTATCAATATAAGTCAAGAATCCAATCATTTCATTGAGTGGATTTTCATCTTCATCTTTACCTTTAGTATTGCAGTTGCCTCACTATTAGTTGCTCTGCTTTCACACTTAACCTTTCCATGGTATAACTCCATATTTCATACTGAATAATCATTTACAAAACACACAGATCTTACTAACTCCACACACACACACATACACAGGCACACTCAAAATTGTCCAGTGTTTTCCGATAACATTTAGAATAAATCCAAACTCCTTACAGAACCCTGATCCAATGTTATCTGACTTCTCCTATATAATCTTTACCTGCCCTCCCCTAACTTACTCCACTAGCTTTGTGGCTGTTCCTCAAACCTGTGAATTCACCTCTACCTTAGGGCCTACGTACTGGCACATCTGTGGGCATCCAATACCTTCCCAACAGCCATTATGTTTGATATTCTCATATCATTCAGGTTTGACTGAATGATTCGTGCACAAAGAGCAGCTTTTGACTATCCTCTATAAAACAATTCAATCCTTCATTCATTATCCACATAATAATGCTTCATTTGTCTTCATAGGACTTGCCATTACCCAAAATCACATTTATAATTTACTTAAATATCCTTAGGGCCAGAAATCAAATACCTTGTTAAAAGCTTTATCTCCAGCACCTGGATTGTGCCAACTATGATACAATATGCTCAATGGTACAATATGCTTTTGTGGTAAAATGCTCAATAGATAATAATCAAATGAATTAATTTCTCTGGGTACATCATTTTCTGATGTTTTGATATTCACAGGATCAGTGAAATAGATCTAGCTTAGGGCAGGCTGCCTGGAATTGACTACCCATAACAACACCTAGATTTCCACCTGGAAGTAGATGTTCCACCTTTGGTGCTATTCCTCCATCACCTCCTCTTTCCCAGTGACAGTGTGAGAAGATTCACATTTTGTTCTCTTTTTCCTTTGATATTATACATATTTTCTCATGCCTCATTATTCACTCCTTTTATGAAATATATTTTGCTTATTTGAATAGAACTTCCTGAAGTCTTCAAACTTCTGTTGTGATTTTCTTTATTTCTTCCTACCAAAATGCAACTGCTACGTATTTTCTGGAGAAGAGTTAACTCATTAGCATTAAACACTAAGATAATTGGTGCATTAAAATCGCATGCCATGTGGAGATGCAGAAATGAAAACAGCCCCCTGCTTCCTTTGCTCATCACAATTCTGAGAACTTTGTGCACTGCCCAGAGGATTCTTTTTTTTTTTTTTTAAGCGACAAAGTCTACCTGCACAGCAGTCTTGTATTTTCTAGGTATTATCCATTCAGCATTACAGTGATAAGTTGCTGGCTAAGACTGAAGTTTGTTAGTTAATATGGAAACTTTATAATAATCATTATAACATTTTTTTTAAACTGTGGTAAATTTGGTGGCCTCCATACATAGTTATGGAAAGAAAAGATTGCTTTTTCCAGGAACCTGACTTCTTGATAATGGAAAATCAAATAGACCGAGCAAACCTAAAGCACAGCTGAAAAAGGAGAGCTTATTTCTAGTGATGTTTCAAGAAAGGCCCTAGAAAATTCCATTTACTACTAAATGTTTCAAAAGACAATATAGTGAATTGAATCCTCTTCTATTCATTAAATATACCACTGTAATATCTATGATTTTACATCCATACCTACAGGCAATAATCACACTAAAAATTTCTAAATTGACTTACTTTTTAGTTCAATCATAGGATTTAGCTCACAATTTTCAAAATAGTATTAAGAGCTATAGTCCATTTTATTTGATAACTAGGATGGTGCATTTAATTCCTTAGAAATTGATTTGAAGTTATGCCCTTTGCTAATCTTCTACTGAGATTATATCTATCATTTTAAATTCTATTAGAAGAATAGATTACAGTTTCTGTGACTCTGTCAATTAAAATAAGCAACTCTAAAGTAAAATATATTTGCAGTGAACCAAGGAATTAAGGTGAGACACTAAGTAATTCATTCAAAGGACAAGTTATTTTCTCTCTGTTAGTTTCAAAGGTCATAGCTAAAAACAAAATGTAAACAAATTGAAAGAAAGGGAAAGAACATAACTTCTGAGATTGAGTTAGGTCATTTTATCATTTCTATATATCTCTCCCAGGAGTGAAATAGAGGCTGAACTGTTGGTATTATATCAAAGAGTGACATTCAAAATATTTTACAACCAATATGGCACCAGCACTAAACCAGTAGAATAGACTCTAACCTGAGTAAGGAAGTAGATCTCTGAGGACTCCTTTCATGGCAGGCATCAATCATTTAGTTGCTGATAGCAAGGAGGTCTGGTCAATCCTAGAGGGAGGGTCTGGAGCAGCCAAGATAGGGAGAATATTGGGAATGATGCCACTCAGAGATTCTGTAGCATAAACTCTTTACCAACAAATATGAAAATATTTCAGTATTTTTAACATCTGAATTGCCACATGATGCATGCAGGTTGAACATTACCCTTGGTACTATTATGAGCTTTGAGTACCTGAGGAAGGAGGAACAATGACTATATTCCCTCTAGAATATCTTTGCCCTTTTATTTTTCATAGTGACATCTACTCATCTTCCAGATCTCAATTCAAATGTCACTTAAAGGTCAAATTCCCCAGTCCAAACACAAATCTTTCACAGTACTTGTTTTTATCCCCCATGATTATATAAATGGATATATATGGTTATTTGTTCAGTCTGTTTCTCATTCTAGATTCTAAGGTTTTGAGCCCAGGCATCTTGTCTTTTTACTTACTGTTTTCTTCTTTGCAACTAAAAAATATATCAGGCACAATAAATGATTTTGAATAAATAAATGGAAAATAGTTTTATTTTAAAAATTCACACGCAAGCAGGAAAAATGAAAAATCAATTAAACTGGCTACATAATTTGCCCACTAGTAGTAAGGGAGAAAGCTCTGGGACAGGGAGAGGAAGGAGAGAAAGAGAAAGAAAGACGGGAGAGTGAGGTGAAAGATAAGGAAAGGGAGAGGAAGAAGTGCATTTATTAAGTTCTTACTATAGAATAGTCAGTTTTTGTTTCAAATATAATCTGTCAAATACTACACCCTAAGCACTTTCTAAAATAATTTTATTAACATATATTAGCTGTACATATTAATGGGTTCGGTGTGATAATTCCATACATGTATATAAGGTACACAGATTAATTCGACCTCCCTTTTCCATTCTCCCCACAAACACCATTCCCAATCTCTAGTAATAACTATTCTTTCAAGTCTACCTTTTTTTAGTTTCAAAATATGAAAGAACATGGAGTGCTTGTCTTTCTGTGTCTGGCCCTGAGTTCTTGATTTCCACCTATTCTGTTTCTCATGTTTAATCCATTTCACAATACCTTCTTCCTTTGGGGTGATGAAAGGGTAGATATTTCTTACTCTTGCTCAGAAGTGGATAAGAACCAAGTATGCATAAGAACCAAAGTCATTCATTATAAGAAGAGTGATAACAAGAAAAACTGCTAAGACATATTCTGGTTATCTATTCAATGAGCAGATGGTGTACTTCTGAGAAATATCAAGATATATGAAAGAAAACGTTTAGGCAACTGATGTTTATGTGGGTGCTGATTTCTGGCTATAGCAGATGCCTATTGCTTCCTGACATCTGCCATATCCCACTCTAAGCACCAGGGGGAAAAAAATAAGAAAATAAAACCAGAAAACAAAGCCTACCACACACAAAGTTACATACCAGGGGGATTTGTACATCAGTAAATTACACTAGCTGGTCTTATAAGACATCATCTAACCAGGAACACAAAACCTTGAACTCTCAGAACTGTGACATTGTACAAAGAGCATAGAATTTGGAATCTAACCTGAGTTTGCAGACTTGGGCCTGCCATTTATAGTCTAGGTGAACAGTATTTTTTACCTAGCAGAGCTTAAGTAATGACAGAATCAGTAAAATAATATACTGCTATGGTTTGGATCTTAAATGTTTCATGAAAGCTCACGTTGAAGGCTTGTTCCCCAGCTTATGGCACTGTTGGGAGGTGGCAAAACTTTAGGAGCTGGTGCTTATGTAGTTGCAGGGAGTGGGTCATTAGGTGCATGTCCTTGAAGGGTCTTCTTCAGTGTGTGTGTGTGTGTGTGTGTGTCTGTGTGTCTGTGTCTCTCTGTCTCTTTTTCTCTCTCTGTGTCTCTCTGTCTCTCTCTCTCTCTCCCTTCCTCTCTCCCTCCCTCCCTCTCTCACCCCTTGCCATCACCCTTGCTCTCTCTCTCCTTCTTTTTGACTGCCAGGGTGTGAGCAGCTTTTCTCTCCCACTTGCTTCTGTTGTGATAAATGGTCTTATCACAGGCCTCAAAGCAACCTGGCCAAACAACCATCAATTGAAACCTCTGAGCCATAAGCCAAATAAACATTTAATCTTATTAAGTTGTTTTTCTGTTATTTTGTCGCAGCAATGGGAAGCCAAGTGACTACAGGAAATTGGTACCAAAAGCAGGGTTATTGTTGTGACTATATCTGACAATGTGATTCGGAAGCCTTTGGAATTGGTTTTGCTGGAGGGGTTTGGAAAGTTTTTGGAAAATAGATTAAAGAAAACTTAAAATGATGTTAAGTAGAGCTTAATGGGCGATTTTGGAGGGGACTCAGAAGACCAGAATGCTGGTAGAAATGTGGACAGTAGAAGGCGATGCTCATGAGGTTTCAGTGGAAATCACTGACTCTATTGGGAATTAGACTGGAACCCACACATATTACATTCTGGCAAAGAACTTATCTACATTTCATCCATGTCCTGAAACTTTGTGGGAGCAATGTTTAAAGGTGACAGACTAATTGATCTGATAGAGTAAATTTCAAGGCAGCACAGTATTCAGATAATGTATTCAGATACTTAGCATTGCTGCCAATATTGGCCAGTATTCAGATAACTGGCATTGCTTCCTGCTTTGAAACAGGTTTAGTGTGAGAATTGGGGGAAAAAAGCAGAGTGGAAATATTTGAAAAACTTACAGTTTGGCCACAAAAGGAACACATTTAAGGTTTTGGCCAAGAAAGGTTCAGTTGTTAAAGAGATCAGCATCATTAAAAAGAAGCCAAGTACTTTGTACCAGGAGTATAGAAAAAAATGCCTTGAGGGCACCTCAAGAACCTGTAAGACTCCATCCATGACAGGTTCAAGAATATAAAAGAATCAATTCACTTGAAATTCTCTGTTTTGTAAAGGAAGCCCTAGGAAAGCCTGCCCACACATGGATTTATGTTCCCACATTCACCATCTAAGCACACAAAGGCCACTGCAGCCCAGCTGCGAAGAAGCCCAGCTACTCTCCTACTGGTAGCAGACTCTAGCATCATGTGGTGCTGGTTGAGAGAATTATAGACTCATGGAGGCCTCCACCAAGATTCCAAAAGAAAGCCTGGAAGGCTAGAAAGCCAGAGTGGGAGTAAACTGTGGTTGGATCCCCCAGGGAAGATGCAAACTGCAACTGGAGGAAGGGAAAACCAGCAATACAAAAACAGGTAACCCCTGACCCTGTATCCTCCCAAATACCAGGGAACACTATGTGCCTGCGACATCTTAGCCGCTGCTCAGGGTCAACAAGGGAAGCTCCCAGCCCTAGGCAGAGACAGGATGAAGGCTGAAAACTGCGGATGGCACCAAGCCTGCTGACAGGGACCTTGGGTCGCATCCCTGGAGGTATAGGACAGGGAGAGACAATCAATAGAGCCATTGTTTCACCAAATACTGGGAAGATCTGAGATGGCAGAAAATCCTACCCACTGTCCACCATCCCACAAAGGCTAAGGAAGCACTCTCCCCACCCTGAGGGCTGCACCAACCTCCACAGGCTAGAAAGCAGACCTCTTGAGTAAGCAACAAATTAAGGTCTGAGGACCATGAAAGAACACAGGGAGTCACCTGGGGCAGAAAGCTGGAAGTATACTTGAAGGAAGGCACCTGTAAGGAGAACACACAGACTACCTTGGGATTTGCCCAACAGTGAGGGGAGTGGGACTGAGAGGTCACTGATGGAAAGTGACAAAGAATTGGTGTAGAACAAACTATTTCACATACTTTTTTCCCCGAATTAATTGGGGTAGTTGGACATTTGGCCACAGCCAAAGCTTGGCTTGTAGCTAGGAAGTAGGTCCAAGAGACTGCCAGCCTTCATTGCTGCTGTGCTGGGGGTAAACTGGCCTGGCTGCCAGCAACCAGGCTATGCCTACAGTGGGAAAAAAACTGTGTGAACAATCTGCTATATGGTATAGAGGCCAAGAGGAGGATTTTTGTTTGCTTGCTTTCTTGTTTGTTTGTTCTGAGTTCACTCTGGGCTTTTTTTTCCCTCTCTTTTCTTTCCTTCAATTCTTGCTTCTTTATCAATATGCTTTTTTCTTTTACGGTGTTTATTTCTTTAAGGTTTTATCCTTTATTCTTCTCTCTTAGTCTTTCTCTTCTTTTCTCTTTTTAACTTTCTTTCCTCCCTATTATTTTTTTTTTTATGATTCATCTTCCCTATGCCCTTGTCTTCCCTTGCTCTTTCTCAACCTTTCAAGAGATGGATATATATGCAGTGGTAGATCAGTTCACAAACTTAATTCTTTCCACAATTCTGGTCACAAACCAACTTGGTCATGAACTGAATCAAATTTCCCCATAAGGTCAGCATCGAATCTAACCATTACATTTGTTTTGGTTCAAGACCAATTCAGCTTACAAGCAGAATTGTTGAAAGAATTAAGTTTGTGAACTGAGATACATATCATATATATATATATGATAGATATATATTTATACCATATATCATATATCAATGCCTGTATGTGTGCAAAAGAATAAGAGTAGACCACTGCTTTAACTTGAGTGTTATCATTTATAGCCATGTCAGGGTAACCCTTAACAAAATTGTGAATAAAACCAAATAAAACCAACTACAAATATATAACAGGTTCTAAAAATGCCACATCTTCCCTCAGTGTCTAATTACAATGCACTTTTCCTGCATCCCTCCTATTGGCTGCACAAATATTTGCTTAAAACCCCTCAACACTAAACCTCTCACTACTCCAACTATAAAAATACCTCCCACAGAGTCCAACCTCCTATTTTTACCTAACATTTATTTTATCTTTCTCTTTTCTTACTGACATAGCTCTTCCTGTTTCCTTCCCTTCTTTCTCCACATCCCAGGCTAACTTCTAATAACAGTATACTATAGCCTGAAAGGTTCACTGACACAAAAAGCAAAATTGTTAAAATAAGTTTTAATGTTTATGATTGATGTATGTGGATGCTGTTATAAACAGTAGAATTCTCTCCCTACAACATAGCTGGATACAATACAATTAAACCTAATGCCATAATGTGAAAAGATAGACAATACCTATTGATAATTAAAGCTAAAATCACATCATTGGAAAAAAGAACCTAATTGCAGAGATTTTTCATACCAAAAACATAATCTCTTCACTCTATCTGATTTAAAATAAGGCAACAAATGCTTCCAAAGACTCCCAGGTCTCCCAAAACAGAAGTAAGGGAAACCAACGAAGAGGAAATCAAACACTAAATAGCTGAGCTATACAAAATGATTAGGAACTAAAGAAACGAGGTGAGCTCAAAGATGACATAATCAAACAGATAGTGGAACTTAAAAACAAATTGACCAAGGTTGTTATAGAATAATCAAATGAAAAATTAGAAGAGTTTGCCAAAACCATTCAAAACATAAATGACAAATTTAGGAAAGAAATAGATACCATGGAAAAGAGCCAAAAAGAAATCCTGGAGAGAATTCTATTGAATACATGAACAGCAGAAGTGACCAATGTGAAGAGAGAGTGTCAGACTTCAAAATATAATCAAAGAAAAAGATGATATACTCAGGGATACAGATATTCCTTATTTAACAACCTACCTGTTTAATGACTGTTTAGACTTATGACTGAGGGATGCTGTTGAAATTTAGGAGCCACCACTCAGACTTATTACTCTTTTTTTTTTTTTTGCACAGTTTATAAAGCCACCATGTGTGTTTTGTATAGCACATCTTACTTTTTCAGTACTATAATTTTTGCTGATTGTACTGTATACTACTATAATTTTATGGTCTGTTATACCTTACATTACTGCATGTAAGAATTATGCAAATGAAAGCAAAGTCATCAAGTTGGAGTTTCCTTTGACCATTTCTTTGTCCTGAATATTATAATGTACATACTCTATACAGTTCCTCATTTAGCAACTAATTCATGCAGTAACCTACTTGCAGGAATGGAACTTGGTCATTAAATGAGGAATGTCTATACTTTAAAAACAATAACAGTTCAAGGAAAATTGATCCACTAGCTGAATGGTTGAATCTGAGAAGGCTAACTAAGGCTAACTGGAGTTAAGGAAAAAATTAGAGAGCAACATGCATAAAGTAAAAACCCTGTTTACAGAAATCGTATCAGAAAACTTTTCAAGAATGGGGAAGGAAACCAACATATATATGAGCAAGGCTTATGGAACTTCAAATAATTACAACAAAAAAGAATTTCCATGCAAAACTTCATAATCAAAATCCAAGAAGTACAACACAAGGTTAGAATTTTAAAAGCTTTCAAATAAAAAAAAATCACCTAAAAAAAAGGTAAAGCCAATAAGATTATAGCAAAATGTTTACACAAAATTTAAAGTCTAGGAGAGCTTCGACCACAGTGTTTCAAGCTCTAAAGAAAGTAACTTTCAATCTAGACTAATATATCCTATAAAACTATCTTTCAAAATCAATGGAAAAATAACATTCTGTGACAAGGAGCCCTTAAGAAATTCATGACCATCAAACCAACATTCAAAAAAATACTGAAGGATATCCCAGACAAAGACACTAAAGCCAAAAAAGCCAAAAAGACTGATGAAATAAATATATCAAGCAGAGTGAGCAGTTAAACAAAAAGGTGAAAATAAAGAAGTCAACAACAGAAGATAATTCAATGGCAAAAATAAATCAATAGCTTTCAATAATAACTCTCAATGAAAATGGCCTCACCTCCCAGTTAAAAGACACAGTTTGGCTGACTAGATCAAAAAACAAAATGCAATGGTTTGCTGAATACAAAGGAAACATCTAATTCAAAAACAAATGCATAGACTAAAAATCAAAGGTAAATAAAAATTAGTATTCCATGTACCAGGAACCTGAAAGCAAACATGGTAGCAGTCTAATTCTTAAAATAGACTTCAAGCTAAAACTGATCAGAAGAGGCAAAGAAGGTCACAACATATCAGTTAAAGGAACAATTCAACAGGAAAAGGTAACAATTATAAATATATATGACCCAAATACTGGTGCATCCAACTTCATAAAACAAACACTACTACTGGACATTAAAGGTCAAATAAATACCAACACAATCATAGTGGGGAACATGAGTTCCCCACTTTCGCAAATAGACAAAAAAAATACACAAAACATTAACAACATATCAGAGCTGAACCACACCTTCAAACAAATGGATTCAATAAATATCTACAGAGTGTTCTACTACCACAACAAAGTACACATTCTTCTCAGGAGCACATGAAACCTTCTTGAAAATACAGCACATACTAACCCATAAAACTTGCTTCAGTAATTACAAAAGAATTAAAATTATCCCTTGCAAACTATCAGATTATAGCACACTGAAACTAGCAATTGATGACAAAAGCAACAACAGAAATTTTATGAACACCTGGACATTAAATAACATGCATACTCTTGAACATTCAATGGGTCACAGAAGTCAAAGTAGAAATTAAACAATTTCTAGAATCAAGTGATAGTGCCAGTGAAACATACCAAAACCTATGGAACACAATGAAAGCAGCTGCAGTCCTAAGGCAGAAGTTAATTGCTGCGAATGCTCACATTAGAAAAACAGAGCAAGCTCAAATAAATAACCAAATGATGTGCCTTCAGGTCCTAGAAAAATAAGAATAGTCCAAACCCAAACAGAGTACAAAGAAGGAAATCATAAAGATCAGAGCAGAAATTAATCAAATTGAGACTAAAAAAAGGCAAAAAGAATCAATGAATCAAAAAATTGCTTCCTTGAATAAACAAAATAGACAAACTATTAGTCAAAGTTACTAAAAGAAGGAAAGAAAAGATCTATATCAATCCAGTTATAAGAAAAGGTGAAGTCATAAGAGACACTATCAAAATCCAGTCACTCATTAGTAACTACTATGAAAAGCTGTACTCCAACAAATCAGAAAAATCTAGAAGAAATGGATAGATTCCCATACATATAAATTACCAAAACTGAAACAAGAAGACATAAAAACCCTGAATAATCCAAAAACAGTAATACAATTGAGGCAGTAATTATAAAAATCCCTACCAACTAAGAAAGGTCCAGGACCAAATGGATTCACACCAGAATTCTACAAGAACTTCATGCAGGATATTACATCAAACTTTTTTTTGTTTAATGGGAAAAAGAAATTTAATGAACACAAGAATTGTGCCCTCTGTGTTTTCAACCTAATGCACTCTCCTGAAGTAAGAAACATCTTCAGTTCAGGGTGGAGCACAGTTGGCTCTGAAGGTAGAGGTTGTGCCTTGGGCTGAAGAAGCCTCCACACGGGAAGCACAGGGAAAGGTATGTAAGGAGGAGGGGCCCGGGTTGGGGGAGCTGACCCCTGCCCTGTCCCTTGACCTCTCTATAGTTAGGGTCCACCCAGCCACAAGGCCAAAGCAGAGTGATGGAGTCACAATCATTCATTTATCTTCACATTTTATTCTCAGTCCCTTGGCTGGGGAAAGGAAGGAATCTCATCACAAAATCACAGTGTTTTGTGGGCTCCAGACAAATTGGGTAGAGTTTCTCATTCTCATCGTCCAGGCTATGGATAGTCAGAAGAGATCGACCACAGCTGGGGGACCCGGGCTGCTGCGAAAAAGACCGAAGGCAGGTGTGAAATTGCCCACGGAGGGCTCATGTTGCAGGGCACCCATCCAGTGGCCCATGGGTGCTCCATGAAGATCACAGGAGGGGCTGCGCCTCCAGACAGATGGGCACACTGCAGCTCTAGGGCTGACACGCTGGAGGCTGATAAACAGCATCTTCTCAGACATCACCTGAGAGGTCCCTGTCCCCCGCCCCCCGTGTGTCTCAGGATCCTGTGCAGGGCCTCTCCATAAGAACACACCAAGGGTTGGCTCCTGGGTCTCTCACTGGCCTCACAGATAGTCCAGTATAAATCCTGAAAATTTTTCAGCAAGCATAAACACTTTCTCCAGCTCTTCTACATGCCCTTCTGATGGAGACGCTGGGCAATGGCTCATGACACTATGCGATTCCTGTACTTCTCTCAGACGTGAACCTCACGTTCCAGACATTCCCATTCGTGAAGGAAGCTCCGATGTCATGGTCACTCCATGGCTGAGGGACCTGGCCTGAGGAAGTTGCACTTGTCCCTGTTTCTTGATTTCCATCTTTCTCCTTTGCCATCTTGGTGTTTCTGGAAATTTCTATACAAGTTGCTACTCTCATAATTTCTAGTTTAATTTCTGTGATCACTGAGACAGTGTCCCTGCATCTGACATCAACATGGGTCTCTGTACAAGGTGGTCAGCTCTGCTGTGGCTCAGTTACCTTCCCTCCATTCTGTTCCTATGTTTCTTTCTGGAGTCTCTCTTGCAGCCAGAGGACCTGTTCCTGATGGAACCCGGAGGGTCTGAGGTGCCTGGCATGGAGAACTCTCCTCAAACTCTTTAATGAAATTGAAAGGGAAAAAGTACTTACAAACCTATTCCTGGTAGCTAGCATTACCCTGATTCCAAATACACACAAGGACACAATTAAAAAAGAAAACTACATGACATAATGAATTTAGATACAACAATCCTCAAAAAGATACTGGCAAACAAAACGCAACATTATCACCAAAAATATCATACATCATGAAGAAATAGGCTTCATACTAGGGGTGCAAAGATAGTTCGACATACTCAAATCAATAAATGTAATATATAACAGTAACAGAAGCAAGGACAAAAAAACCCACATGATCATCTCAATAGATGCAGAAAAAACTGACAAAATCTAACATCCACTTATGGTAAAAACCCTGAAGAAAATAATTTTAGAAGCACCTTATTTCAACATGACACAAGCCATTTATGTCAAACTACTGCCAAAATAATATTAAATGGAAAAAGCTGAACACTTTTTCTGTAATATCAGAAATAAGAAAGATTTTCACAGTCACCACTGTATTCAATATAGTATTTAAAACATTAGCCAGAGGAATCAGCAAACAGAAAAAAAATAAAAGGTGTATGTATAGGAAGTGAAGAAGTCAAATTATCATTTGCAGATGACATGATTCTTTACATAGAAGGCCCAAAAAATTCCACCAAAAATAGCATAGAATTAATAATCAAATTCAGCAATGTATCAGGATATATTATCAGCACACAAAAATCAATAGCGTTCCTGTACACCTACAATGAACTCACCAAAAAAGTAATTAGGAAAACAATACCATTCAGAAGAAAAATTAAATACTTAGAAATTAACTTAACCAAAAAAGTAAAAGCTCTCTACAATGAAACCTATAGAACTCCAAAAAAGAAGATCAAAGAAGACATTTGAAAGGGAAAGGTATACTCTGTTCCTGGATGGACAGAACAAATTATTGTTAAAATAGCCATATTGCCAAAACTAATATGTAGATTTTATGCAATCCTAGTCAAAATACCAACAGCATTCTTCAAATAGGCAGATAAAATTATCCTAACATTTATATGGAACCAGAAGAGACCCATAAATGCAGAAGCAATCGTAGGCAACGAAAACAAAGCAAGAGGCATCACAAATACCAGATTTCAAGTTATACTATAAAACTACAGTGATAAAAACAGCATGGGCCTGACACAAAAACAGATCAATAGAACAGAACAGAAGATGAAGAAACAACCCCAGGCACAATAAGCAATCTGATCTTTGACAAAAGGGCCAAAAACTTATGGTGGAAGAAAGCCTCTTCAACAAATGATGCTGGGAAAACTGATTATATACATGTAGAAGATTGAATCTAGACCTATATCTATCACCACATCCTAAAATTAAATCATAATAGATCAAAGACATAGATCTTAAAGCAGAAACAATCTGCTGAAAGATAAAATAGGTAAAACTCTTGAGGATATAGGTACAAGAAAGGACTTTCTAAACAGAATTCTAATTGCCCAAGAAATAGCATTAATAATCAACAAATGGGATTATATCAAATTAAAAAGCTTACACACAGCAAGGAAAATGATGCATAGAGCGAAGTGACAACCTACAGAATGGGAAAAAATTTTGGCTAGTTACTCTTCTGATGGCAGACTAATATCTAGAATACAGAGAAAACTAAAAAAACTAACACTCTCCCCTCAAAGAAAGACTCAGTAAAAAAATAGGCAACTAGAATGAATAGACATCTCTCAGAGGAAGTACAAATCACCAAGAAATACGTGAATAAATGTTCAACACCTCTGGCAAATTAAAACAACACTGAAATTTCATCTTACTCCAGAAAGAATGGTCATCAACAACAACAAAAAAAATCAAATAATAACAAATGCTTGTGAGGTATTTGTTATGGAGTGAGATGGACTTTCAGTGTTATTTTAATTTCCATTTCTTTAATAGCCAGTGACGCTGAGCATTTCTTCATGTGTTTATTGGCTATTTTTACTTCTTTTGTGAAGTGTCTATTCATTTCAGTTACACACCTTTTGATTGGGTCTTTTATTTTGGAGGGTCTAATTCTTTTGTTCTTTACATATTCTAGATATTAGTCTTCTGTCTGAGGAATGGCTGATAAAAAAATTTTTTTTCTCACTCTGTAGGCTGTCTTTCCACCCTGTCAGCTGTTTGTTTCTTTTGCTGTGCAGAAGTTGTTTAATTTGATATGATCCCATTTGTTGATGCTTGGTACCATTTCCTGTGAAACCAGGGTTCTGTTCAGCAAGTCCTAACCTATGACTGTGATTTCAAGAGTTTTACCTATTTTGCCTCCCAGCAGGTTGTTTCTGTTCTAACATTTAGGTCTTTGATCCATTTTGATTTTAGTTCAGTACACAGTGAGAGATATGGGCGTAGATTCAATCTTCTTCATGTGGATAGCTGGTTTTCCCAACACAATTTATGGAAGAGGCTCTCATTCCCCCAGTGTATGCTTTTGGCCCCTTTGTCAAGGATCAAATAGTTAAATGTGCTTGGGGTTGTTTTTGCACCCTCTGTTCTGTTCCACTCATCCTCATGATTGTTTTTGTGCCAGACCCACTCTGTTTTTATCACAGTACCTTTGTAATGTAACTTCAGATTTAGCACTGTGATACCTCCAGCTTTTCTCTTTTTAGCCAGGACTATTTATGCTATTCTGCATCTCTTCTAGTTCCATACGAATTTTAGGATTGTTTCCTCCAGTTCTGTGAAGAATGATTTTGGAATTTTGATTGGGATTCCATTAAATCTATATATCAACTTTGAAAATATGACCATTTTGAATATATTGGTTCTGCCTTTCTGGGAATAAGAAATATCTCTCCATTTTCTGATGTCCTCTTCAATTTCCTTTTTAGGAATGCTATAGTTTTAGTTGTAGAGGTCTTCCACTTCCTTGGTAAGGCTAATTCCTAAGTCTTTAATTTTTCTTGGTACTGTTATGAATGGTTTTTTTCTCATTTCTTTTCTAGTGGATTCAGTATTTGTGTACAAGAATTCTATTGATTTTTGTGTGTTGATTTTGGATCCTGCTACATTACTGAATTTAGTTATTAATTCTAAGAGACTCATGGTGGATATGGGGGCGGGATTCTATGTAGAGGATCATGTCATCTGCAAATGATAATTTGACTTCTTCCTATCCTATATGTATCCCTTTTATTTTTTTCTTGCCTAATTACTCTTGCTAATGTTCTGAATACTGTTTTGAATAGGAGGGGTGATCATGCATATCCTTGTCTTGCTTCTGATTTTAGAGGGAACACTTTCAGTTTTTTCCCATTTAATATGATGTTGATCATTGGTTTGTCATAACTGGATTTTATCAGTTAAGATAATGACCTTCTTCTATACCTATTGTCTTCAGTGTTTTTATCACAAAAGGATGTTGGGTTTTGTCAAGGGCTTTTTTTGTGTGTCTATTGAGATGATCATGTGATTTTTGTCCTGGTTTCTGTTCATGTGACATTTTACATTTATTGATTTGCATATGTTGAAATATCCTTGCATCCCTAGAATGAATACTACTTGGTCATGATGTATGATCTTTTTGATGATTTATTGCATTTTGTTTGCCAATATCTTGTTGAGGATTTTTGCATCTATATTTATTAGAGATATTTGTCTATAGTTCTCTTTTTGGTTGGATCCTCATCTCATTTTAGAATTGGGGTAATAGGAGCTTCCAGGAATTACTTTGGAAGTACTCCTTCACTTTCAATTTCATTAAGAACCTTCAGGAGTATTGACATTAGACCTTTCCGAAAGTTCTTATAGAATTCAGCAGTGAACCCACCCAGACCTGGGCTTTTCTTAGTTGGTATGTTTTCTATTACAGCTGCAATATCATTGCCTGTTATTGGATTACTCAGGATTTTTAAATCTTCTTGGCTCTATCTATTTCTTCTGAATCCTCAAATTTATTGGTGTACAGGTTTGTGAAGTAGTTGTTAATCTTTTTTGGCAGTGTCCGCAGTTATTTCAGCTTTAGCATTTCTAATTGCATTTATTTGAATCTTTTCTCTCTTTCTCTTTTTTTTGTTAGATTGGCTAAGGGTTCTCAATTTTGCTTATTCTTTCAAAGAACCAACTCTCTGAGTGGATAAAGAAAATGTGTTATTTATACACAATGGAGTTCTACTCTGCCATAAAAAAAGACAGACTTGAGGCATTTGTAGGAAAGGATGCACCACGAAATCATAATGTAAGTAAAATAAATCAGACACACAAGCTCAAATATCACATGGTTTCCCTTATAGGGAATTACTTAAATGTGATTATAAGAAACTAAAATTGATTAAATACTGCAATTTGTACCCATCTCTAAGCTATTTAACTTTTACAAAAATTATGTTTACATCCCCAAATTTTCTCATGAACATTATATTACAACCATAACCATAACACACTATATTTTTACTCTATTCCACTTGCCATAGTTTTAATTATTTGTTTTAATTTTGTGACTTTCAGATCATGTGTGTTCTTTCATTACTATGAGCCCAGGTTACAGAATGTCTAATAATGGTAAGCATTCAGTGTGTGAGCTGAGTGAATGAATAATCTCTTCACATGTTAACGGCTACAGTTTGGCTTTTTAATTATACACAAGTTTCATTTAGGCTCAACATTATCAATCCAGTTTACTGATGGTTGTTTGATTACTCTCTTGACTATAATGACATATGTTTGTTCCAGCAGTGTTTTGGGTCTGCCTTTTTGCACTGGTCTTTAGACAAGCATGAAATATGGTTCTAATATGAGTCACTCATACTTCCATTGTTAAAACAGCTATACAAAATTCTTTCCTGGAACATGAGGGCTGGGGAAAGTTGACAGGAATGTTTTGTTGTTGCCTCTAAGTTCTTATGCCTCTGAAAAATGGACAAAAAGTTTGAGAACCACTGTGTTTGCAAAAGATGTCCTTTGCTGATGAAAGGGGCATATCATATTCAGTTAACACCCTCTGATTCAGGGGTCATGAACATTTTGTGTTTCAAAATTCTTGCATCTTCTTGTTGCAAAACTCAACTTTCAGAACATGCCTGCTCAGCCTCACCTCAGCTTCTCTTGACATGGCATAACTTTACCAGCTGTTTCCAAGATGAGAAGTGAGACCAGAGGTCAATAGATCTTTGTGTGTTCTATTTTACACAAATATGTATATGTGCAAAATAGAGTGACAGTGGTGATGATGTCCATTTCCATGTCTTAAAAGCCAGGCCTATTGTGAGAGAAAAAGGCTTCCTGGAAAATGTCAGGACCACTGATTCGTACTCAACAGCTTCAGATAGAGTTTGTCCAATTAACTTCAGTATTTCTAGCACTTAGTAAAGAAAGATCTGATTTCAGTGACTCTGATTTTAAACTATTTCACTAAGGGCAGCATTAAGGTAATTTAGGTAAAAACAAAATTTAACAAAACAAGGAAAGGGAATGTTAATTACTTTAGGGAAATGTGTAAACTACCTCTTTATTGAATGTTCAGTGGTTATTTGTTCTAATTGCTCTTTAGTGACTATTTATTGTGCACATTACTCAAGCTACTCTTTAGAATTGCTGATTCAGAGATAAGAGAAAAAGCACAAAACCAATAAGTTCACTGGTTGTCCTCTTAACTCCTCTGGCAACCTTTGCACAAAGTTATCAATGAATCTAATGACACAGTTCTGCCAAAGCTGAACCTGCTAGGTAATCGGCTATGTGCTCAGAATTTAACCTGCAAGCTTTACACATATTGAAACAATATGTAAAGTTGAAAGAGTTGGCTAAATTGTACACAGAACTATAACCAGTCCTTGAAATAAAAGAGATAATCTTGTCAACTTGTGGTATCCAGTTATGCCAACAAATAAATTAAGGGAGTATGCGTGCATGTGTGTATGGAAGTGTTTGTAAAGGGAAGAGTAGCTTGGACTAAAATTGTCAGCTTTATTTACTTTTATAGAAAGAACATTCAGGTATTGCACCATCATTCCCCTCTCCAAAAACAAAACAAAACAAAAAATCTGTCACATTTTCCCTTCTGTCTTTGATTTAGCGTCTACAAGCTATCACCTCTCAGACAATCTTTCCTCCTGTCCACCTATCCAGATAACCACTTGTTCTTCCAATCTCAGATCAGGTTCTACTGTCTCTAACTTCAGCCTAAGTTGGCTTCAAATGAAACAGTCTTATCAGTTTCCCTTTTCTTCAAAGCATCGCTTTATTGACTACTCATTATATCTCTTATTTCTTGGTTGTTTCCTTTTATTAAACTGTTCCACTTTCCCACAATTAGACTCCAGGAGGGCTTGGAGATGCATCATTTCCTTTCAGACTAGGAAGAGAGAAATTTTCAAGAGCTACTCTCAGGGTACTCTGAGTATAATAACAAAGATGCAGAATCAGGACAATTTTTCCAGGGAAGATGCCCCAAAGCCACATTCTCCCATTCCTAGCAGGGCTTCTGCATAACACAGGGATCCAGTGAATGTTCTGGCTCCCTTTGCTTATAATTACCACTCTTTCTGAAAGCATATCCACCTGATATTCGATCCTTCAAGTTCTGTGTCATTGATAAAATCTTCTTCCTTTCTTGCAAGGGCACAAAAAAAATGAGCTAGACATAAGTCTACTGCAGGCTTTATGGAATCTCTACTGTATTTTTATTTTTCCCTCATACTTCCGTATTATGTATACTGTAGTGCTACTGCATATGGATTGGTTTCAGGTCACTGGTTGGCAAACCTGTACTCCAATTCCAGAACAGTATTTTACTTACAGACTTCACCGTCTGTTGAGCAAGTATGTTATTTGTGTAAGAGCAGATGCATAAATAATGCAGCAGCCCTATCACCCAGGGATTTCTGTGTTCTGCAAGCCAGTCAAAGAATTATGCCCACTTTGTGAGTAATTGGCTGGGGATGGGAAAACTTTACATGTCTAAAAAGCACAGAAATAAATTTTCAGAGTTATTTTCTAAATTAGAAAAGGGAGTTTTCTCACTCAAAAAGATGTTTGTACAGACCATCCCCCAGCACCAAGGAGGTGAACCTTCCAAGCCGCTGTACCACTGCCCCCAGCACCAAGGAGGAGACTTCTGAGCCGCTGTACCACCACCCCCCAGCACTGAGGAGCAGAGCCACCACCAACACCAAGGAGATGAGCCACTAGGACACCAGGAGCACACCCCCCCAACCCCCGTTGAAATGAGAAGACACATAAACAAGTCTCAAAAACAGACTTCCAGATCACCTAAAGCAATCCCAAAGGGAAATGAGATGGAACAATCTGATACTCAAGTACCTGGACTCCCTCAACTGGCAACAAAAGAAGATCTGGAAAAGCTGAAATCAGAAATAATTTCTCAGAAAACAACAGAGATTGTGCCCATAGTGCAAGACATGATTAATAAATCTAAAGAGGACACAGATAAAAAAAATAGAGGAGCTGAGGAACATGATGGAATCCCAACA
>NW_004624730.1:58394848-58424980 GCF_000247695.1 Heterocephalus glaber
ATCTTCCCCAAAGAATTTAAAGAATCATACCACAGTTATATATCTGCACCCATGTTCATAGCAGCAAAATTTGTAATAGCTAAAACTTGGAAGCAGCCCAATTGCCCATCAACTGGAGACTGGGTAGAGAAAATGTGGGGTTTTTTATAAAATGGAGTACTACTCACCATAAAGAATGAGAAACTAGAGACATTTATAGCTAAATGGATGCATATTAGGCCATACTCTTAAGTGAAATAAATAGGCAACACATGTGTAAATAGTGAATAATTTCTCTAGTGTGAGAAATTGAAAGTGTAAATAAGGATTAAAACCATTAAAATGAATAATTGATAATTTGAAATAGGAAGAAAATGTCCAAAATGGTAGGGGAAGTGGGAGGGGAAGGGGAAAAGAAAGAAGGGAAAGGAAAAACTATGAGAAAAGAAAAAAATGGAAACAAAGTTTATGTAAATAGGAAAGGGTGGAGGGGGTGAAGGGCGCACAGGTAATGGGAAAAAAATAAGAACCAAGATAAATCACGGACAGGTACAATACCCAATGATAAATGTAAATGTATTGTATACCTAAAATGTACCGATAAAATAATTTAAGCAAATAAACAAATAAATAAATAAATGGAGTACTACTCAGCCATAAAAAATGAGAAATTAGAGACATTTATAAATGTCTCTAAATAGATGTACATTGAGGCAATACTCTTAAGTAAAATAAATAGGACACATGTATAAATACTGAATAATTTCTCTAGTGTGAGAAACTGAAAGTGTAAATAAGGACTAAAAGGTATACTAGATAATGTGAAATAGGAAGAAAAAGGGCAAAAGGGAAGGGGAAGTGAGAGGGGCAGGGGAAAGGAAAGAAGGAAATGGAATTAATATGAGAAAATGAAAAAATGGAAACAAAGTCTTTGCAAATAGGGAAGGGTGGAGGGGGTGAAGGGAGGGCAGGTGAAGGGGAAAAATAAGAACCAAGAGAGATTATGTAAAGTTGCAAATTTCCAATGATGAATGTCATTATATTGTATACCTAAAACATACCAATAAAAAAAAAGACGTTTGTGCACCCATTACACACAATAGTGAAAAAGTATGACAGCTCAAGTGTCTTTCAGCAGATAAATGTACAAATGAACAAACATACAATACATACAAAATGGAATATTGTTCTGAAAGGCAATTCTGACACATACTACAACATGGACGAATCTTGAAGATATTTTGCTAAATAAAATAAGTCAGTCACAAAAGGACAAATCCCCTATGATTTCATAGGGCATTGAGACAACTACGGTAGTCAAATTCATAGGCACAGAAAGTAGAATGGAGGTTTTGAAAAAACAGAAGGTGAGAAAGGAATGGAGAGTTAGTTTTGAATGGGCCTAGTATTTCAGCAAGTGAAGATCAAAAAGTATGGAAGATGCATGTTGGTGATGGTTGAATGACAGTATAATACATTTTTATGGCACAAAACTGTACACTTCAAAGTGGTTAAAATGGTAAAGTTTACATGTTACCACAATAAAAGCAGGTATGATGGTCCTTGATCAATCTTAACAGTTCCCTCTTTCTCAACAGAAATGGAGTACTACTCTTCCATAAATAAGGATAAACTTGAGTCATCTGTAGGAAAATGGATGTACTCTTAGACCAAAATGTTATGTGAAATAAATCAGACACACAAGCTTACATATTACATAGTTCCTCTTGTTTGAGAAACCCAAAATATAATAAAGAGCACAAGAAAAGATAATAGGAAATGGGGAGATAGAACTTTTGCAAAAGGGAAGGGGATTAAGAGATGAGGGAGAAGGGAGGGAATGGGGAGGAAGGGGATAGAAAGGGATGAAAAAAGAATTGAGATGTGTTACGTACATGTACCAACTCCCCAGGACAAATGTAATCATTATGTACTGCAAACTTGTGCTAATAAAAAAAAATTTTAAGAAATGAAAAGATCAAAAAGTAAAAATTTGACCCTGCCCATTTCTTCACTTGGCTAACCTCAGCCTAGCTGTTCTAATAACAGGTCATACCTACAAATATGACTGGTTATTTTCTAGTTAAGAGACTTTCTAAAATAAACAAATAAGATCTCTACAAAAAACATACTGTAACATCATTTTAATACTTTCAATTGCCATCACCTTTACATATCAAATAGTTTTTTACTTACTCTGCCTCTAAATATGTTCTACACATTTTGACATCTGAAATTCCATGCACAGTTCTACAAAACAAAATAGGAATATATGCACATAATATATGGTTGGTATGTTCTTCATTCAACCCAGAAAGAACTACAAGGCAGAGAGTCAGAAGAGGACTGAGCAAAAGTATTTATTGTAAAGCAAGAGCAGAAAACAGTATTTATTATAAGCAGAAGCATAAAGCTCCCAGGCAAATGAACCTGGGAGGAGGCCCAAAAAGGGTTACCAAAGGGACTCTTTTGTCTGAGGCTTTTTAATACCCAAAAATGATGACATCTCAGCCAAGTTGAGATCAACCTATGGGGTTACAATCAGGAAAATTTGACTTAGAAGTGGCCCTATGGTAGGTAGGAGGCATAATCTTGTAAGCACCAACACAGAACAAAGACATTCTTCAGAGAAGTAAGAATATCTTATTTCTGGGCAAGAAAATATCACCAATTTAATGAGGCCCTTATTTACTGAGCCTCTAGTGTCCTGTCCTTGGTCATCAGCACACCCTTCATGGAATCTTCTGACTCCCCCTCTGGCCCGGCCTTTCCCTAGCTGCCTCACTTTGGCAGGATACTTCCCACACTCCCCTCCCTTCATGGGCCAGTGTTACTTTGAGAAATCTTCTCACCTCCCGAAAGGCCCTGCTCCTCCTCAACTATTACTTCTGGGAGGCTCTTGTGAGGTTAGAAAGACACTCAAACCTTAGAACACAGGACCTATGCCCAACCACACCTGTTGAGGGCTCATGGTTCATTTTCTCCAAGTCTCTTGTTATCTCACTACTCCATAATAACTTAGTAAAGAGAAGATATTTTCTGAAATTCACTAACCTAATGCTATTCACTATAGAATTTTACAATGTACCCAATCCCGAGAAATCAAGAACCTATTAAAAGTCATATCCTAGACCTATTTAATCAACATTTTGGGGACTGGGGTCTCGTAAACTGCATTTTAAATTAGTTTCTCTAGGTTATATTTATGTACATTAAAGTTTAAGAACCAGCAAACTAAAACAACTGAATGATTCTGGTATAAGGAAACTCATTAACAAAGCAAGTAAAGATGAAAAACCATAAGGGGAAGTCTGAATGGAGTCACAAGAGACTGGGTACACAAAAATCAAAGTTATAGAATATCTTTGTCTAAGAACAGGATTATACTCATAGTCCCTTAACTAAGATAGATAACATTAGAATAATGTTGCAGATTTTGTCTGTTTCAGTGCCATGGATTGAACCCAGGGGCCTGTCGGTGCTAGGCAAGCAATCTACTACTGAGCTACACCCCAGCAACAGATATAAATTTTAAAACTACAAAAGCAAAAGCTTTAATTGGGAGATACACAAGGGAATAATCTGTGGGAAGTGTTATGGAGAATTTGAAGGAGCTGCATGCCATGTGTCAATGGTAGGAACAGAGCAGGGCAGTCTGGGTATTTTCATCTTTGACCAGCCTAATTCACATATGAGTCTGTATTGTTTACTAATTTTTTAATTGCTTAAGTAACTTCTATCCATAGCCACACAAAGGCATTTATGCTTGTTTCCTTGCAGTTTCTGTCTCACGTCTTCAAGAAGAGTGGAGTATTATCCCCTGCCCAAAAGAATATCATATGGAAAGTCTTATATGGAAATTAAGAGAATGCAGTTTCTGTCTCCTCAGGAACTGCTTTTCTATCTAAAAAAAATTAAAGGGAGGGATGGAGGGGAAGTAAAGAGCTTAAAATCCAAAGTAATAAAATATGAGTTTAAAATATCAGCAATGCAAAGGCCCTGTTGTTTACACAGCTCTTCGCCAATGTATTCTAGAGTAAAGATTTTACAGCACTGTGACTGTAGTGTTTCATAGTCAATGTGGTTTGAGTGATAAGGCTCCTATCTCATCTCTTCAACTCATCTAACATCCATATTGTGCTTTCATTCTTTTTTTCTACTTACATGTCTAAATTTAACTCCTTATTCTCAATAAATAATGGCATTTCTAACTGTGACTATGTAAGAACAGCTCCTTTCTTCAACACTAATATCATTTATGAAATAAAGTGATATCTGTCAGCAACAAAAACAAAATACCATGAATAAGTCACTGTGGAACAGTTATCTAGGCAACTGCTACCATTACTCCTTATCCCAAGCCTTTGTACTTAATATCCATGCCACAGTCCTAGGTACTCTGGGTTCAGAAAGAAACACCTGTCTGCATGATATGTAAGAACATACAACTGTGAAGTCAGAAAAAGGGACTGGATACAAGGGCCATTAAAAAGGAAGAGCCTTCAGCTTTCATGACTGGATGTGTGGAAAAGGCTAAGGAGAAAAGGTAGACTCCAACATGAATCAGAGGTTTCAAGCTGGACAATAAACAGAATCATGATACCAGCACTAGAAATAGAAAAGGGAAGAGAACTGATTTTGAGAGTAAAATGATGCATTTCATCTTAGAGATAGAAGTTTCAAGTTGATGACAGGGTATTCAACTAGAAACATCTGGCAAAGAGATGCAGATGCAATACTACAGCTAAAAAGAGGGGTCAGTACTAGAGATGGTGATTCGATTATTTTTGTTTGTTTGTTTTTAGTTCTGTGAGACAGGATCTTGCTATTTAGTTCAGACTGGCCTTGAACTCAGTATGTAGCCCATGCTGGCCTCAAACTCACAGAGATCCTCCTGCCTCAGCCTCTTGAGTGCTGGGATCACAGGAATGTGCCACCACACCCAGCTTGATCATTTTCATTTACGGAATGGGTATGTCATTATAATGGATAAAATATCTGAAGGGGGCCTTAAAGAGAAACAAGGCAGAGTATGTGCTAGGCCTTTAAGCTTCCAAGAATAGAAGCCAGTGAAAGGAGCATGGGAAAGTAATCAGAGAAATTGGATATACTCTAATAAAGTTTAAACATTTGCCATATTTTTGAAGACTCCCAAATTGATAAAACATTTACAGAAATTCCTGTAAATAAAAACACTGTGGTGTGTCCTTCCTCATCCACCTTATTCACTGGATCTGGCACTGTGTGACTCTTACCTAAAGTCAAAATGATCATGAAAGGTAAACATTCAGAAATGATTCACAACATCCAGGCAACCATGACAGCACAACTAAGGAATTCATGAAAGAAGACTTCCAGCACTGCTTTAGAAAGTGGCAAGAATGATGGGATAAATATTTCAAAACAAGAGGGTGTCCTCAGAGAGAGATTGTTGATAATGAGTCTTTTACCATAATATATATTTTAAATTTGAGTATTTAATGTATTTTCAGTTATACCTAGGATCTATCTATATCACACACACACACACACACACACACACACACACACACACAAAACCACACACAGTTTCTTTATCCAGCAGTCCATCAACGAGTACTTAAGTTGTTTCCATATATTGGCTATTGTGAATAATGCTGTAATGAACATGACATGCAGATATCTTTATGAGGTGTTGATTTCATTTCCTTTGGGTATATGCCCAGAAGAGGGATTGCTGGGTCATATGTTAATTCTGTTTTTAATCTCTTTAGAAACCTTTATACTATTATCCATAATTGCTGTGCCAATTACCACTGACAGTTCACAAGAGTTCCCTTTTCTCCACAACATCATCAACATTTATTATCTTTTGACTTCGTGGCAGCAACCATCCTAACATGTGTAAAGTGGAATCTCACAGTGGTTTTGATGTGGATTTCCTCATGTTTAATGATATTCAGCACTTTTCATATATCTGTTGGGGATTTTATATTTTCTTTGGATAAATATCTAGTCAGGTCCTTTGCCCACTTTTAAATGAGCTATTTGTTTTTCAGCTATTGAAGTGAATAATATCTTGCCACTTGCCATGACATGGCTTGGCCTGGAAGACACTGTGCTAAGTGAAAAAACCCAGACACAGAACGAAAAATAATGCATGACCACACTTACAGGTGGAATCTTAAACAAACAAACAAACAACAAATATATTCAGAAATAGAGAAAACAATGGTTACTGTCCCAGGAGCAGGAACCATGGACACAAAGTATAAGATAAATAGGATGAACAAGTTTAGTAATCTAAGGTACAACTGGAGGTCTCTAGTTAATAAAACTGTACTGTATTTGCGATTTATGCTAAATGAGTGAACTTTAGGTGCTCTTTCCATAACATCATGGTATATATCTTAAATATACACAATAAAACTCAAAAAAAGAATAAAATGTCAAACAAAATAATTCCCATTTAAGAAATAGAAACAAAACACTAGCTCGCAGATAGCACATAGGATGAAATGACACAGTTTCACAAGGAAATCCTAGCAAACCTTCAAAGACCAGATTACACCAACGCTTCTATGTTCCAAAACAGAGAAGGTAAACAATAATCTGCCTATCTGTCCTCCTAAATACCTCTTTAACCGGGCCCTATCCTCCATGCCCACAATGACTGCCTCAGCTCAGATTCTCATATCATAATCTTTGTATTGGTATGTTTGTGATATATAATATGTACACTTGTTTGGAGGAATATTGGTACACATGTATGTGGTATGATCAAAATATACGGTAAATGTTTAAATTGTTTAAAAATATTATCACAGTAAAAGACACAATGTTATTAATTACCCTCAAAATATTCCCCTCAATTCAAATATACTTGTCCCACTGTTCTTGGCATTTTGTGAAACAGTTCTGGAAGTTCTCTTTCATGCCTTACAAAGTGTGATCAAAGATAGGATGAATGTTGCAGCCAAGTGCCAGAAAAGCAAGCTAATAAAAACATTAGTGTGTGTCCTCATCTTATTCACTGTTCTGGCACCATGTGACTACTAGTTCCTCCCCAAAGTCAAAATGATCATGAAAGGGAAATGTTTAGAAATGATTCAGGACATCACAGCAGCCATGACATAGCAACTAAAGACACTCAACAAAAAAAGGCCTTCGGGAACGGATCAGAAAATGACAAGAATCATGGGATGAATATGTTAGAAGTAAGGGGGAGTTTTTGATGGGACATAATGGCAATCTGTCTTTTACTGTAATACATTTTAATGTAAATATTCACCATAGTTTGCAATAACACCTTGTATAACATATCTTCATGAGTTTCAATCCCCTTTCCCCCACTCTCTATCCTTTCCTCACCCTGTCCTCTGATCTCCTGATCCCCTTTTCTATCTCCAAAAATTTTGCTTCTCTGTTTCCTATCTCTCTTTATTTGTATTCTAGCTTGCCCATTTAAGAGAAACCATGCAATGGTACTGTCAAAGAAACAGACCTGAGGACCCGTGGAACAGATTAGAAGATGCAGAAACAACGCCAGACACACTCAGCCATTTCATCTTCGATAAAGGAGCCAAACACCCTCACTGGAGGAAAGATAGCCTCTTTAATAAATGGTGCTGGAAAAATTGGGTTTCAACTTGCCAAAGATTAAAACTAGACCTGTATCTCTCACCATGCACTAAACTAAAATCGAAATGGATTAAAGATCTAAATATTAAAATAGAAACGCTGAACCACCTGGAACAGAGGTTAGGTAGAAGTCTTGAAGACACTGGTGTAGGAAAAGCTTTTATGAGCAAAACCTCAGTTGCCCGTGAACTAGCACAAACAATCAACAAGTGGGATCTCTTCTTATTAAAACTCTTCTGCACAGCAAGAGACACCACCAGCAGTCTGAAGAGACAACCCACAATGTGGGAAAAAAATCTTCACCTGCTCTTCCTCAGACAAAGGTCTACTATCTAGAATCTATAAAGAACTTAAAAAAATCAGACCTCCCAAATTGAAAGACCCAATCCAAAAATGGGCATCTGAAATGAACAGACATTTCTCAGACAAAGTAGAAATAGCAAATAAACATATGAAAAAATATTCAACATCTCTAGTCATTCGAGAGATGCAAATGAAAACAATGCTGAGATTCTACCTCACCAAAAAAATCATACCAAAGAATCATACCACAGTTATATATGTGTACCCATGTTCATAGCAGCACAAATTGTAACAGCTAAAACTTGGAAGCAGCCCAAATGCCCATCAACTGAAGGCTAAATAAAGAAATTGGTTTTTTTTATAAAATGGAGTACTACTCAGCCATAAAAAATGAGAAATTAGAGCCATTTATAGCTAAATGGATGGACATTGAGGCGATACTCTTAAGTGAAATAAATGGGACACAGGTGTGTAAATACCAAATAGTTTCTCTAGTGTGAGAAACTGAAAGTGTAAATGAGGACTAAAAGGTAAAATAGATAATGTGAAATAGGAAGAAAGGGGGCAAAGGGGAAGGGGAAGTAGGAGGGACAGGGGAAAGGAAAGAAGGGAATGGAGTTAATATGAGAAAAAAAAATGGAAACAAAGTCTTTGTAAATAGGGAGCGATGGGGGTTGAAGGGAGGGTAGGGGAAGGAGGAAAATTAAGAACCAAAAGAGATTATGTAAAGGTGCAAATTTCCAATGATGAATGTCATTATATTGTATATCTAGAGTGTACCAATAAAAACAAAAATTTTTTTAAAAAGAAACCATGTGATATTTAACTTTCTGTGTCTGGCTTATTTCACTTAACATAGGCTCAAGATCTATCCATCAACTCTCCAATCTTTCCTCCTCTATTTGGTGTGTGTGTGCACTGCCTCTGGAATGCTACCATTTTGAAAAGAAAAACCTGACCAATCATTTCTCTCTTTAAAATCTGTTACTAGTGCTATACTTCCTTTATTCAAAATATAAAGTCCTTCAAGAATAATTTCTTACTCTCCTAGCCCAAGCATCTGAGTTAACACAGAGCCTTGAAGTACCGTGCTCTCACATCCCTGTGCTCTTTCTCCTCTCCTTGGATGGCCTGCCCACCCACCTCTCCCTGGCACAGTAAACCAGTCTGCTCTTGACAATCCTTCAAGACTCAGCTTGTGTCATCTCCAACACCCTGCATATCTCTCTCATTGCACTTGCCACTCATCAATGGGGTTGCTGCCTTGCAAGATGTCTCTCAAGAAATAAAATGATAAATGTACTACAGTAGACATTCATGCAATGTAATTATTATTCAGTGATAAAGAAAAAAATGAGTTATCAACCCATTTAAATCCATGGAGGAAACATAAATGCATATTGCTAAAGTGAAAGAAACCAGTATTAAAAGCCTACATAGTACATAATTTGAATTATTGCATATGACATTCATAAAACTCAAAAAAAAAACTATAGTAAAAATACCATTGGTTGCAAGGCTGGGAGAGGGAGAGTGATGAAGGGGTATAGAATAGGGGATTTTTATGATGATGATTTTATATTTCTCAAAACTCAGAGATCTTCACAACCTACAGTGAGCCTTAATATAAACTATAGACTTTATTTAATAATAATATATCAACATTGGTCCATTAAGTGTAACAAATCACCACACTGCTGTAAGATGTTATTACTGGGGGAGGGGGATAGAAAGAAAAGGCACATGGGAACCCTGCTTTCTGCTCAATTTTTCTGCAAATCTAAAACTTCTCTAAAAAAGAAAGGCTGTTTTTTAATGAGGCATGAGTTACTACTAATATCTCTAATTTAGATTAACACATCTTTAACATCTTTGATCTGATATTTGTCTCTCTTTTTATATTGAAAATCTTGGTTCATAATAAATTACTTTAATGAATAAATATGAAATTAGCATGTTTGTAGCTGTGTTAATTCCTTAGGAAACCCTTTTACATAGATGGCATGAGAGAAATCTGGACAAATAATCATGCAATGTAAATTTACTGAGTTTAGATTAATGTTTTAATTACATACAAATTGCTGTCTTTCAATTTGGTATGCATTTCTAAATTATTTTCTTCATTCATTCACAGAAATTCAAGTAGCTCTAAAACCTGTAGAAGTGAAAATTTAAATTTATAAAAGCACAAATTTATCCAACTATGGGTAACAAGATAGAGTTCCACTATGGCTGCTTTTAGAAGTGATAAACTAGAAAAGAATACACCTCTCAGTTCTTCTAGATATTGATAACACAATTTCTTTCATCAAAAACTTCCCAAAATTCTATGCATTGCAAGTCTGAAGATTTGTCTTTATACTCAACTGAGCATTCACTGTCAAGCAATACACTATTCACATGGCTAATCTGATTGCATCTTTTTAAATTACTGCATTTTCCATTTATAAAGATTAAGATGAATAAAGTATGTATTGTTCTGGAGCCTGACAGAACAAGATAGTTCTTTACAAACTGGATATTTGAGGATAAATTAATATAGAGATTATTTATAAAAGTATGGAAAAGTTTAAGGGCAATCACTTGGTGTGATTTTTATCTCAAGGATAGTAATTGTGAAAGTATTACTCCCCTAGGTCTAATGGTGTGCAGGGAGAAAATGGCTACTCAAACGTGGAGAGAAAAGGACAATTAGCAGGACCTAAAGCTTTTAAAAGAAGTTCCAGATAACCTAGTATGATCTGACAGACAGATGCCATAGAGAATAAATGTGTTGCCCTATTCTTGAAGAGGATTTCCATTGGCTCAATACCATCAGAAGCCAGAGAGCAAACAAGTACTGTGATACAGTCACACAGGTCAGTCCCCTGAAGCATAGATGAAGGTTGGAGAGGAGTGGACCTGGAGGACAAATGGAAAATACACACTACAGTATTTCATGCTGCAGGTAAAAAAAAAAAATAACTCAAAATAATCTAACCAAACAAGGGGATTTATCCATTTAACTATCTGAAAAGTTTAGGGATAACTCTGTCTTCGTGTCTGGCTTGAGCTAGCAACTCAAAAGACATCATTAGTACTCAGTTTGCTCTCTTCTCTTCCACACAGCCTTTATTCAAAGTCTCCATATGATGGCACGATATCTGATAGTAGTTTCAGGTTGAAGTAAATAAATACATAAATAAATAAAGTAAAACAATAAAATAATAGGTCATTTCAAAAGCTTATCCAGAGTTCCTGGCCTAAAATCTCTTTGGCCTAAATCAAGTTACCTGCCCATTCTTAAATCAGTCAACTTAATTATGTGACTTATACATGATAATTGACCTATACATCACAGTCACATGCCTATTTTAGATTCAATGTTACAGGCCACCAAAAGCCCAAGAACAGAGACTGGGAGAAGGATGTATTTTGAGAGAAATTTAGAATATTGTTACCAAAAATGGGAAAATGGATGCTAGATAGACAGCAGGTAACAAATAACCATTATGGCCTATTTGATAGTCCAGTTCACTTCTTAGCTTTCAATTATCTTGATGTTCAGGAATACATGAACCTATCAATGTGGTCTAAGCAGCATTTTAAAATATGGTAACAACTTCTATCCTTTAATTTTTGTATTTTTATGCCAATGAAACCGTGATATATATAGCTATAACTATATATTTATACATACACATGTGCATATTCAGATCTCTATGAGTCCAAATAACCCTTCCTATCATGTAATAACTTGATTTGTTGTGCTACTAAATATTTATATTAACTCTCTGAACTATAAGCACTCTCCAACAAAACAAATATTTTTTCAGGCTTCTAACTTCTGAAAAGCAAACAAATACAAATAAATAAATAATAAAACCTTTCGTTTTGTTAGGTAAAATTTCTTCCCAAACTATTGGCATCAGAGGACGAATTAATGACTTAATTCTACAATAACTATAAAACAACACTTAAATGTTTTACTCTGAAAAAGCGGTATCATTTTTTTCCAAGATAGTTCATTTTTATACCTAAAGAATCACATAGTCACTGAAATTTAAAGCTGCAAAGGCCCATATAATTTTAGGAACTAAGAACCAACAAAATTCAAGTGACCCAAAAGTAGACAGCATTTGAAATCAGATCTTAAAGAAATGCTTTCCCAGAGAAACTATATTATGATAAGGTAGCAAGAGTGTGCTGCTTTAACCAAGGACACTATGAACTTACAACTCATACTGAATTTTATCAAGTGAGTGGCAAGGGACTATTAGGTTTCAGCCTGGATGTGTGTTTCCTTTAAATTACCCTGATGTTTTGGAAAGAAAAGCTTTAACAAGGTATACATAGATTCAATTCTCACACATCATGTTGATAGGAGAGATGGAGTTTTTTATTGCAGCTGTGTATTTGCTGATAAGACAAAGTGAAGTACTTAATCATCACATCTTCTCTAAATGATAGAGAAGAGCATTTATTTTTAGCTGTCTACTGCATTTTTTACCTTTCTTCTCAATAATATATCCACATATTAGTTTTCAAATTGCTTACCTACACAAAGTGCATTAGCTTTTCACAGGTTTACAGGCTGGCTTCATGTTTATTCCTGTACAGAAACAAGCACATCTCTAAAATTATCCAGTAATGAATCTGAAGCTACATGCTTAGAAGAGCAATTGGGAGGCAGGAAATCATTTTATGTTACCCTGTTTAACAAGAAACAAACTGAGATGTTTTAGAAGACGGTATTACGATTTCTTTCTCTTTATGCCTTCCTCTTCCCTTGTTGTTGCTGAGTTCAGAACTTAATCAAATCCCACTATGATAACTGATGGATAAATTGTCTGCTCTGGATCTTAACTGATCTCATTGGAGATCATGTTTCCCCATTGCATTCAAAATCTACTGAGATTCGGCAGCAGTTTCTTCTGATCTTTCTCCATCTTCCTTCGTGTCTCCTCATTTTGGCTAAGAGATCAAAAATCTGCTACAAGTCTGTTGAGTCATTCTTTCTCATCTATATCCTGAGCCCTTTCTTTCTTGTGGAAATGTTCACTGCTTTTTCTTATATGTCTTGGACTACAGAAGGTCCTAAGTTGTCAGTAGGTACTCTCTAGGCCAAACCATCTCTCTAGCATTTTTTGATTCATTACTTTCAAGTTGCTATAATATGGTGAACCACAGCAAGCCTAACAGAGTTCCAAGGAAAAGGGGTAAGACCAAAGAGTAAACCTATCTGTGGAAGACAAGAAGGAATTTATTTACACTCCTTTGTACTTGCACCAGAATTCATCCCAAGGGAGAAAAATACAAAAGCAAATACAAAACAGTAACAGTAAAAAATTGAAGGTCTCTTTCCTGTTTGCATGTCCATTCCCATTCTGAATCCTTATACATTATTTGTAATATTGCTATAAAAGTCCTACTCTATTAATGTCATCATCTCATCTATTATTTCTAGAATTGTTTCTATTAACGGGTTTCCCCCTGGTTATGGATGACACTTGCATGCTTTTGTATGTCTAGTTATTTTTGATGGATGATGGACATGGTAAATTACATTTATGAATTTTATGTTTCATTAAAGAAAGTTGAGTTTTGGGGCAACCCACTTTCCGGTTCCCCTTCCGTCTCTCTTAGACAGAGGCTTTCCTCCTCTCAATAAATTTTTTCTACTTTTAACCTCTCCATTGTTCCTAGAATTTATTCTTTGATTTTAGAGAACACAAACTTGCATTTCAGATATCTAGCAGGTTTGGGAGTTGCATCTCTTCCCCCCTATATCATTTTGGAGGTCTTCCACCAAGATTACTGGTTGGAGGTAAGAGTTTTCTTTCAATTTCTTTAAATTTTCTCCACTTTCATTGCCTTAAAAAAAATAACCATACATCGATAAGTGCCCAACAGAAGGAAAAATCAGCATTTAATCATGTAGACAGAAAAAATATCACAATAATTTATAGAATATATAAATTATAAAAATAATACCATTATGTCAATACCAAATTTCCACAGATCTGTTAACTAAATTGTATAGTCAAATTTTATTATTACTGCAGTGAGTACAATCCATATGATAAGGAAGGACAGGGTCAGAAAACTGCCTTAAAAAAAAGGGAAAAGGAGAATTTTTTGAAACGGAGGATGAGTAAGTGAAATAGAAATGACTTCCCAAAGAAAAGCAACTTCCTGGAGAACAAAGGACAGATTAAGAGTGACTTTTCTAAAAAAAAGAAAGAAAGAAAGAAAAGAAAAAGAATGATTTTTCTAATTAAATTTAAAGTTTCTTAAGGAGTATTTGAACACTGTATGACCTGCAGGAATAGTATATAATACTCTGGAAGAAATAAATGGAGGCTTGAGAGGGGAAAATCCAAAAGGATTTTCATAGCTTTCTCTCATACTTAAGATGTGATATGCCAGGGTTAGTTTTAGAGAAGTATGTTGAATGTGCCAGGTGAACATGAGTCTTGAAAGATTTAATAAAAAACTGAAATGAACACCTATGAGTTTTAGGAAAATTAGGAGGTATACCCCAACTTAAATAGATAAACATGTTTTAAAAATCTCACATATACAGGTAAGGCATCAATATTTGAAAAAGACAAGTGGGCTTGTAAAGAAAGATTCCCAGAAAATTACAATAATATATTATGAGTCTATTTTCCTATTAAAATACATTTTTATTTAATAATTTTGATAGAGTCTAGCATAAGAATATTTGTTTCACATTTTAACCCTCTTGTTCCATGACCAGTGGGAAAAAAATATGTAAACCCAGAATATTTCATAAAATACATTTCTGATAGTTCTTATGCCACTCATTCTAAGGGTTTTAGATAAACTTTTTTTGCTATTCAGTCCAGGAAATGAATTATCTTTAATTTGGTCAGAAATAAGAAGTAATGGCAAAGGCTTAAATATGTCTTAATCATACAAAGATGAATCAATATGAAAGTATTTATCATTGTAAATTACATTATACAGTTGTGAAATTTTTCCTTCCTTACATTTTTAAGTTATAAAAAGGATATTAGTTCTTTTATTCTGTGGAGCTGATAGAAGGTATTAAAAAAAAACCTACTTTTTTTCATATCCACCTCCCTAGGTTTAGAATTAAAGGAAGATTTTTGAGTTAAATCAAATTATCAGCAATAACAACTCAGGCTACTCTTTTTTCAATTAGGATTTTTTAAAATTTGTTCTTCATTGAATATGAACAAGTAGATATTTGGAATAAGTAGATAGTCAACAAATATTAGGTGAACAAATGAATTACAACTCTCCTATTCATGCTAGTCACCTTAATGCCAATGAAAATTCTGGATGGTCAGCTAATTTTAAAAAATCACAATAACAAAATAATAAAAACAAAGCCAAAACACTTTCCTCATACGGTGGTGCCTAGTTTTATTTTTATTGAGGAGAGAAGTTTAAATGTAGTCAAAGAAATGGGAATGAAATGATTTACAGGAAAATTCTAGGTTGCCACAATTAGGAGTGATATTTGATAGGTCAAAAAAGAAGTCACTTGGACAACCCATGCAAAATGTAGAAGTTTTTTATGCAGTGCTCAATGTAGAAGTAAAATTCTTAAAAGTGACATTTGAGAGGTAGCAAAATAAAAGCACTGCAAGCTTAGAAATTCTGTTGATAAAGGTCTTTAAGTGAAATTAATGCAATTTTAGACCAAAAGACCATGAAATATCTACAATTAGTATTATAATTCTGTTATAAGTAAAAGGTGATGATTCAATTCAGATTGATATTGAGTATGGACAAGTGTGGAACCCAGTAGGCTGAATGACACAGAATTTCTAAACATTCCCAGGTCCTTCAGCTGTTCCTCATATAACGTGCTTTCCAGTTGCTTCGTCATCATGGGATGGCACTGCTCCAGACATAGCATTGAACTAGAACACAATTTTCATGGTTAATCTTATGTGTCCACTTGACTGAGCCATCGTGCCCAAATATATGGTTAAACACTATTATAGTTCCATGAGGGTATTTTGGGATGAGATTGACATTTAAATAAAAGGATTTTGAGTAAAGAAGATTGCCCTTCATAATGTGACTTGGCATCATCCAATAGTTGAAGACCTGGATAGAAAATAAGACTGACCTCCCCAAAACAAGAGGAAATTCAGCCAGCAGACAGCAGAGACTGTGGCATTAGCTCCTCCTTGGTCTTTAGCCTGTGGCCCATATATATTTTGACTTGCCAACCCCCAAAATCACATGAGCCAATTCCTTAAAATATATCTCCTTTTAAAAATGCATGTGCACATGCTATTGGTTCTGTTAATCTGGAGAGTCTTAATATAATGTGCAGCTTTTGTCCTGTAAACACAGAGCACCAAGAAATAGTATACCTAATCACAAATATCATGAAATCCACAATTATTAATGCAAGATAAAAACAAAAATAAAAACCAAGTGGAAACTTGGGGTGGGGTATTAGGGCAAAGGAAATAAAAGAGAAAATTATAGTTGCATTTTTGGCTAGTACATCATTTAACTTATATTTGAGCTTATTTTTTAAAAAATAAAATGTCCTTTGAAGTCAGGTTTTAAAAACATCAAGCTACATTCTTCTAGAATACTGAGTCACCATGCTCCCTGCACCTGCCCAAAAAGCACTTTTAGCCCATTTGCAATATGGACTAATTTTTGGAACAATTCCTTTGTCTGTTGCTATAATTTCCAAATGACATCTTTGTTTGCCGTAACTGCCACCCACACCAACAGATGATCCCATTGCCCAGAAATGGAGTTTATTTCCAGATCCCCTTGTATCCTACATGTTAACTGAGCCTTGTTCAGGCATTTATATGACATACAATGTCCGACACTTACTCCAAATGAGTGTAATATTTACATGAAAATATTTTTAAATAGCCATTCATTCAAGCCGGGCATAGTGATGCAGGCCTGTAATCCTACACTCTGAGAGGCTGAAGCAGGAGAACAGCAAATTCAAGTCCAGCCTGGGCAATTTAATGAATCCCTGTCTCAAAATTTTAAAAAATAAATTTAAAAAAGAAGAACTGAGGATATAGCTCAGTGAAAAGACCCTAGGTTCAATTCCTAGTACTGTAAAAATAATTTTTTTGAGAACAGAGTCACAAACAAGACAGATATAGAAGATATAATCCTGCTTTCATGGATCTTATATATTAGTGGGGGAAGATAAGTAATCAAGAAGATAGACTATGATTAGCGTCATGATGAAAATAAATGGAAAGCTGTAAGATAAAAGAGGTACTATTCCAATTGTGAAGATAAAAATAAAGATAAATGAGGGAAGAAATTCTCAGGAAATAATTAAGTACAAAAGCTATGAGGCAAGAAAAACATGGAGTATTTAGAAAATAACGGAATCTATGTGGTTGGATCTTGATGATGTTGATAGGGTTAAAAATGAGTTAGGACACCCTGGTAGAGACCAGATTATGAAGGGATTAAGAATGAATTTAGAAGGGAGCCTTCCTGAACTTGGAAATAACATTACCTTGAGAAGCTAAAACTAGGAAAGATCAAAACATAACAAACAAGAATCACCATCTGTGGAAGTAAATACAAGCAGAAGAAAAAGTGTGAGTGTGTGGCATGGGTACTTGAGTAATATACAATTTCAGAGTGACTAAAGTATAAAGACAGAACAGAATAATTAGCATATGATGATAACTTAAGCTGAAAAATAATCAATGATACAGAATACTGCTTTAAAAAGTAAGCTGTTAATAAGTCTGGGATATTCTTTAAAACTACCTATCCAGCCATCAGTTGGTACATGAATGGGAGGACAGAGTGGAAACAAAAAGCAAAAGGAATTAATGAATTCTCAATATATTCCTGTCACTGCTTCAACTAGAGTAATTCTGCCATCATCTGTTTTGTATACTGGCTTCTCAGTTTGAGAAATTTTTAAAAATAACTGTAAATTGTATTTGAAAATAGTTTTCAAACACAAACACATCAACAATTATATACATACATTACTGGTGTATATGGAGATGGGGTGAGGGGAGTGTGTCCAGGTGAGAAGAGTATATGATCACCTTATCAGAAATATTTATATAGAAGAATTAAATGCATAAGACTACACAGTTTCATGAAGATTATTAATATTATTAATATTCAACAAACTATATTTAGTTTCATTTCTTTTCATCCTTGTTTCTTTGAATTTACTTTTATTCTTGGCTCACAAACAAATTTTTGACTGAAGTTGGCTTTCCAAAGGAGAAAACACTTACACCCAATAAGCATTATTGAACCACATACCAGTGATATCTCATCATTAATGCATCATCAATGTGATTTCTAGATCCATGTCCCATTAGCTTGATAGTGTGTATGGGACTGCCAAGCATGACTTAAATTTCTGCATTTAAAAACTGAAGATCAGTGCCCAGAATGGAATCTATATTGAAGTGTCACACTGACACTTCCTAACAGTGACTAGCCATTCTGTCCCAGTGATTTCTGTGCCATCCCTTTTCTAACTACAACTAAAGGAACCAGAGAATTTCATTCACTTAAAGAGGACAGAAACAGTAGGAACCCACACTTACCAGCACTGCAATATAATAGGAAATATAACTTCATACCAATTCCATAGAAAAAGAAGTACAGTGACTTAAAGAGAAACATGCAATTTTTTTGTTTGTTTGGTTGGTTGGTTGGTTGGTTTTTGTGGTACTGGGGATCGAGCCCAGGACCTTGCACTTGCAAGGCAGGCGCGGTGCTACTGAGCTAGATCCCAGCCTGAGCAACATGCAGTTTTAATTCATGGACTACTTTTCATCATAGAACAAAGAACATTAAGGGTTTCAATCTCAAGGTTTATTATGTCCAACCCTTTAGTTTTAAAGGTGAAAGAGAGGCATGGATGATTCGATGATTTGTTCAAAATAAGCTGGCAAGGGACTCCTGGCTAAAGCTCTTCTCATTATAATAAGTGCCTAGCTTACAATTATAGTTCTTCATACTCTTAATTTTTGTGTAGTCATTGAAAATTCATATTACTCTATATAATGATAGGTGATGTTTACAGTAAATTTATATTTTCTAGGGAGTGGGGAGATTTTTAGCCTTCTGTGAAACTTTTTTCCTTTTAGTCAATCTAGCCCATAGAGTAGCCATAGTGATCCTTTTATGGGTCATGGTGCCCTTCTGCTCAAAATCTTGAAGTGACTCCCATCCACTAACAATAATAGTCAAGTTCCTGCAATGTCCTACAGAGCTCCACACCACACCCACACAGGTTCTTGCCACACCGTTTTCCTTGTGTTCCTTAAATACACCAATGCCTGCGTCTGTTAGAATCTTTGTTCTGGCTCTACTTTTTTTTTCTCTCAAATAAGTTAAATGACTAATGCCTCATGGCTTTCAAATCTGGACTCAAATGGTACTCTCTCAATAAGACCTTCCCTAATTATGCTATTTAATACTGCTAAACCCATCCTTCTGTACTTCCAATGTGCCTTGCCTTGATTTATTTCTTTTTCTACAGGATGTATCACCCAACATACTGCACCATTTACTTACTTCCTATGTTTTTTGCTCACTGTCTGTCTCCCTCCAGAAGGCAAGTTTCATGAAGGCAAGAATCTTGGCATACTTTTTTCACTATTACATCCCTGATATCTAAAACAATGCCTAATCTTCAACAAATATTCGTTGAATAAATGGACTACTGCATTTGACAATTTGATGACTCTGTGTCTACAGATAATCAAAGGCTATGTCTAAAGTGGCCAAGACCTCAGTTAAATCCTTTCCCTGATACACTGGATCTCCTCACTAAGGAGGGTAATATACTAAACCACATTTATAATTCCTGAAATTCTCATTATCAGCAATAAAATAAAAAGAATTGGTTTAATGATTAAAAGATGATAAATTACTTTCATTTCCAAAAAATATCTAATTTGCATTGGAAATGGGTATCAAAGCAATTGAGAATATATTGACAAAAATGTTATTTATTTATCATTAAACTTCTATTTTTCTTTGTTATAATCCTGAAATGTTATTGGTATAGTATTATAAAAAGCTGCCAAAAAAATGAAAACCTAAGAATCTAAGAAGTATGTGTGCATGTGTGTATGTGTGTGTGTGCGTGTGTATCTTTATAAGGAGTCACGATCAAGTACCTGAAGATAAACACATTAACCTATTTCATATCAGTGTTGCACACATCTTTCAACTTTTTCACAATAATCACAACAGATTTTTGCTGAAATATCTTCATTCTATTTCTCATCCTTTTTATAAACAAAGACAAACATGGAAGGCACGCTGCCTGAGACTAGCACTACAGATGGTCACTACATATGGTCAAGCATTGCACATCTCCAGGAGTGCCACATACATCACACATGGGTTATGATGTAAATGCATCAGCACTCTGCCCAGTCTCCCTGGAGCTGTTCAGTGTTCATTTTGAGTCTATTCAGACTTTGCCAGCCTGGATCAGAACTAAAACCAGTGATCATTCCTCTAGGAGAAAAAACAAACCAACCTCAAAAATACTAAGCTGATCATTTCTGGACAATGAAATATGATCAATATAAAATATCCTTGGAACATCTACTAGTCACTAAAAGGTGAAGAAGGTGTTAGGGCCACAATTATCCTAAATTGACTCTATATAATAGATCACAGTCCCCCATCCCTGAATCCTTGTTTAGTTGGCAGGTTTCTGGTAAATATACAACTTGATACCACAATGATCTTATAGCACCCTCAAGTGGATTAGACTGACAATGTTTTCATTCTTGAAGAAATGTGTTATTCTCTGGTAGGAAAAAGAGAGGTTAGGATCTTGCCAAATGAAGACTCTATAAATGAATGAAGAAAAATTGACCCTTATCAGAAAGACTGTAGGTTAAGGTATTTCTCTAATAATGGATTTTTTACTGCTTAGCTATACTTTCAGGGTGGTTTTCAATAGAATTTTGAATAGAACACAGCTAGTTGACTAATATAGTCAACTATAGTATAAAACTATAGTAACAAAACTGTAATTTAAACTTCTTGCACCATGTGTTTAGGAATGTAATCAAATGGCCCCATTAGTGGAAAAACAGTCAAAAATTTCTTTGGATATTAACATAACAATGGATATTCGTATTAGGGTTCTCCAGAGAAACCAAACAATAAGAGATATATATACATATATACCATGAAGAACTGACTTCCATGATTGTGGAAGATTAGGGAGATTGAGAAGTCCTATGATCTGCCATCAGCAAGCTGAAGACTAGGAAAGCTGGTAGTTTAATTCTGAGTCCAAAGGCTTGACAACAAGGGGTCAATAATATAAATTCCAATCTAAGGTTAGAAAATTAAATGAGATTCTGTCTCAGTTCAAGTAGCTAGGCAGGAAAAAAAAAACATGAATTTCACCTTCTCTGCCTGCTCTTCTTTCTATTTAAGCCCTCCATAGATCAATGCTGACTACCCACACAGGGGAGGGCAATCTACTCCTGAGTTCACCAATTCAATATTCAAATGCTAATCCCGTCTGAAAATATCCTCATAGTCATACCAAAAATAATGTTTATCCTGCTGTCTGGGCACCCCCAACCCAGTATAACTGACAAATAAAACTATCACAATACTTTAAAAATAAGTTCCATATATACATTTTAAAATGACAACTTAAGAATCATAGATTCAGCTAGTGTTCTAAACTGCATTATATGGTAGAACAACTACATATACATGGATTCTAAAGTTAGTGTTTGAACAGCACAACATCTATTAACCTCTCTATATTTGATTATTCATTTTTAAAATGGCAGAGTAGAAAGGCCAGAAGCTAGCTAGTGGCTTCTTAACACATTAGTAAAATTCTTAATTCCAAACTATACATCTATTCAAGCTGGCTTAGGTAACTACAGGGACTTTTTAAAAGAAAAAAAACAGGTGAGATGAGGCTTTGGAGAAGAATAAATTAAGAGGACTGACACTGTGCAACTTCAGTATATACTATAAAGGTGGAATAATCAAGATAGTGTGGTATTAGTGAAAGAATAGACATTCATTTGTTGATGGACATATAGGTTGTTTCCATGATTTAGCTATTATGAATTGTGGTGCTATAAACATGGGTATGGATGTATCACTATAATATGATGTTTCTAACTCTCAAGAAGATACCTAGAAGGGGAATACCTAGGTCAAATGGAATGTGTAGTTTTAGTTTGTTGAGGAATCTCCACACTGATTTCCATACTAGTTCAACTAATTTACATTCCCAACAACAATGTAGAGGGGTACCCCATCCACCCATTTCTGAAGACTTATAGGAAAATGGATTCACTTTGAGACTATAATGATGAGCGAAATAAATCAGACACACAAGTTTAAATATCATATGGTTTCTTTCATATGAGAAAGCCAAATTATAAACAGAGAGCAAAATAAAAGATAGGTAATAATAAGTAGGAAGATAGATCTTTCTCAGATGGGAAGGGGATCAAGAGACAGAGGGAAGGAGGAAGAAAGAGAGGGAACGAGGATGAAAAAAGGAATTAAAATGTGTTGCATACATGTACCAACTCCACACAAGGAATGTAAACATTAGGTACTGCAAACATGTACTAATGAATAAAAATTTTTTAAAAATAGATAAATCAATCCATGGAATTAAAAGCCCAAAAACAGACCCACATAAATACAGGCAAATGATCATTGACCAAGGAACAAAGGTGGTACAGTAGTGAAAAGATAAATTTTTCAATAAATGGTGCTGGAACAATGGGATATACACGCACACAAAAATAAAAATAAACCTACACATGGGCCTCACACCCTACACAAAATTAACTTTAAATGACGCATGAATCTAAATGTATCAAGGGCCATTCTATATAATTTTAGGGGGAAAATCATTTCTTAATTAAAGCATGACTATAGCTATCTAATGCCCAATTTCACCTTGTCATGAGCCAGCTATGGCCTGCAGAAACACAACTCCGTTTTGCCTCTAGTCACAAGTTGAGACCTCAATGGTCCCGTGATACTGTAACATGGAAGGGCAAGAGTACATCACCTGAAGACATCCTGGTTCTTTGAGAATCAAGTAGTAATCAAAAGAAGAGAAAGGTTTCACGTGGGGGAAAGATAAATTCTTTATTAGCCTGCTATCTCAACCCACCTACTATTTTAAGAATGCTCTCCTCACTCCCCTCATCAACATAAGATCCTCATCAACACAGGATTCCCACAACCCCCTGATGTTCTTGCCAATTATTGTGTGTATCCAAAAACTAACGGCTACCTCAGAGTGCCTTCATCTTTGCCCACTCTGAGGCACTGACCTCCCGGTCCCCCATATACTTGAAATTATGCAAGACTCTATTGTCTGTCTTTCTTTAGCCCTCACTGTCCCCCTTTCTAGGCAATAGGATTGATTGCCCTCTGATATAAATGTGAAGTGCAAAATTATAAACCTCCAAGTATGTAACAGAAAAAAATCTAGATGATAGTAATGACATTTTAGATACAATACCAAAGGCATGATCTTGAAAAAAGGAATTGATAAAGTAGACATCATTAAAATTAAATTTTTCTGAACTGGAGACTGGATAAAGAAGATGCGGGGTTTTTTATAAAATGGAGTACTACTCAGCCATAAAGAATGAGAAACTAGAGACATTTATAGCTAAATGGATGCACATTGAGGTGATACTCAAGTGAAATAAACAGGACACGTGTAAATACCAAATAGTTTCTCTGGTGTGAGAAACTGAAAGTGTAAATAAGAATCAAAATGTATAACTGATAATGTGAAATAGGAAGAAAAGGTCTAAAGGAGTAGGGGAAGTGAGAGGAGTATGGGAAAGGAAAGAAGGGAAAAGAAAAAATATGAGAAAAGGAAAAACTGGAAACAAAGTCTTTGTAAACAGGAAAGGAGGAGGGGTTGAAGGGAGGGCAGGGGAATGGGGAAAAAATAAGAACCAAGATACATCATGTAAAGTACAAACTCCAAATGATGAATACAACTGTATTTTATACCTAAAATGTACCAATAAACTTAATGGAAAAAAATAAATGTTTCTACTCCACAAAAAATACCATTAAAATAAAAAGGCAAGTCAAAGGTTATAAGTATTTTTAAAAGGACATTCAAAGAACTCTTAAAACTCAACAATAAGAAAACAAACCATTTAAAAATGGGCCAAAGACCTAAAACAGATACCACATCGAAAAAGATGTACGGTGGTATCTCAGTTCACAAACTCAATTCTCTACACAATTCTGGTCACAAACCAAACTGGACAAGAATTGAATTAAATTTCTCCATAAGGTCAACATTGAACCCAACCACTGAATTTGATTTGGTTTTTGTCCAATTCGGTTTGTGACCAAAATTGTGGAAAGAACCAAGTTGGGGAACAGAGATATATATCACTGTACTGATGACAAATAAGCATATAAAAAGATGTTCCAAATCATAGGTCATCAGGGAAATGAAATTAAAACAGTGAGGTACCACTATATAGCTACTGAAATGGCAAAAACGCAGAACATTGACAACAACAAATGATGATGATGATGATATGAAGCAATAGAAAGTTTAACTCACTGTTAACAAGAGTGCAAAATGGTGCAGCCACCTTTTAAGATAATCTGGTGCTTTTTTACAAATACTCTTGTAATATGACCTAGTAATCACACTCCTCAGTAATAATCCAAAGGAGCCAAAAACTCATGTTCATACAAAACCCTGTATGAAAATGTTACAGCAGTTTTATTCATAAGCTCCAAAACTTAGAGGCAATAAAATGTTCTAAGTGAGTGGATAAATAAGCTATGTTATATCTAGACAACAGAATATTATTCACTGCTAAAATTAAATGTGGCATAAGGCCACAAAAAGACATAAAAGAAACTTAACTGTATATTACTAAATGAAAGAAGCCAGCCTGAAAGAGGTATATACCATGTGGTTCTAACTATATAATATTCTGAAAAAGGAAAATCTACGGAGACAGTAAACATTCAGTGATTTCCAGGTGTGCTGGAGGGGGAGGGAAGAATAGACAGAGCACAGAGGATGCTATAATGGTGATAATATAATGTCATTATACATTTGTCCAAAACCATAAAATGTACAACGCCAAAAGCGAACTCAAGGTAAACAATGGAATTTGACATATGATGTGTCAGTCAGGTTTATTAGTTGTAACAAATGTATCACTCTGACAGGGGATGCTGATAATGAGGGGAGGCTATGCATGTGTAGCAGTAGGTACAAGGGGTGATAAAATATACAGCAAATGATTAAATTTTTAAAAAATTATTACAGTAAAAAATACATTGCTATTAATCCACCTCAAAATTCTCCCCTTTTAGGGCCAGGGATTTAGCTCAGTGGCACTGCACCTGTGGTCCTGAGTTCCAGCCCTGATACAAAAAAAAAAAATGCTCCCTTTTTCTCTGAACACACTTATCCCATCACTGTCACTTTCTGAAGCAGTTCTAGAAATCTTTTTTTTTCTTTGGTACCAGGGATCGAACTTGGAACCTTGCGCTTGTGAGGCAGGCACGGGCACTACTGAGCTAAATCCCTGACCCAAGAAGACTTTTTTTGTGTGAATACCTGCATAAGGTGTAATACAAAATACATGAATGCTGGTGCTAAGGGCCATTCAATAGAAAGACAGGCTCATAGAAACATTATGGTGTGTCTTTATCTACCTTATTCACTGGATCTGGCATTGTGCAACTTCTAAAATGACTATTAAAGGTAAATATTTTTAATCAATCAGGACATCAAAGCAGCCACAACAGTGCAACAAAAGACATTCATGAAAAAGGACTTTCAGAACTGCTTCAAAAAGTGGCAAAATTATGGGATAAGTGTATTCAGAGTGAGGAGAATTTTGAGCTGAATTAATGGCAGTGTCTTTTACCATAACAATTTTTTTTAATTTAAACATTCACCATATCTTTCAATCATGCGTTGTATTTCTGGGAAATTTCTGTACCTTCCTCTCACTTCTTCTGTGAACCTAAAATTGCCCTAAAAATAAGTTCTACTATTTAAAAAAAGAGGAGTCATAAAAAGTTGCTGAAAAACAAAGTTGGATGTATCATAACAGACTCCTAGGCTCTTATTTGGTATTTGCTGTCCTTGAAACACACTTGGTCCTTCACCTCACACGAAGATGAAGCCTTCTTGACATTCCTTTTATCAGTATCAAGAACCAGAAACTTTTCTACAAATATTTCATATAAAGGCATAGATTATTTGTATGACCTTTACAAATGATAATATAAATTTGTAACATTAAACCAAAGAATATCTTTAGCAAATAAACTAGTGCCTGTACATGTTATCTTGAGAAACTTGGGAGAGCCAAGAAAACTACAATGAAATACACTGCTTCTGCTCCTGCTTGATGTAGGTACCTTGCTTCACTCAAGTTTGTTTTCCTTGCTAAATAAATAATGAATTTAATCTGTGTGTGTGCACATGCACACAGTGAAGGCAAGGGGTCTATTTCTAACAATCTGTAGCCCTCATGAAATGGGACACTTACATAATGAAAATGCCTATTAACTAAAATATCCCTACCTATCTCAATGTCACACTTGGTTTCCAGAATGTATCTTGCTTTTTCACACCTCTACTCTTTTAATTATATCTTTCCTCCTCCTGAACTACACATACTTGCCTCTCCTCCCTCCTCTCTGACTCCCAGCAACTGCTACTACTGGATTTTCCAGAAAAAAGGGATCAATGGAAGCAGACAGTCTGGTGGGTGTCCACAAAAACATAACTGACCCCTGTGTGATATTTATTTCTTATGTCTACTCCAACATCAGTCCATGAACCACTCAAGAACCATTGTGTTCCTGCATCCTTGTTTCCTTCATCTTTGTATCTCCAGAGTCTAGACTAGTGCCTGTTAAAGGATGTATGTGTTTTATTTAGAAATGGAATAGCCTACGAACCAAACATCAAAGATGTTTTGCATACTCTGCCTTCCTCATTTCTCACACTCCACTACCCCTTGCTTCTCCCTACATATTTATTTATTCATATCCCTTCATATGGAAGTTTCTTAAATTTTAAAGTTAAAAAAGTAAAGCAGGAAGTGACTAAAGTATTTTCTTTATATGCCCACCTTGAGAAGCTCCATTTTTGAGACTAGTTTCTCCCAAATGAGATGCAAGACTAATTCCCTCACTTTTTATCCCTTCTACTTGTAACAAATCCAGTGAGGCTTCACCTTCTGCAGTGGGAGTGGTGTTTAGGAAGTGAAGAACAAAGTTGTCATTGACACCTAAATAACTGTGGCAACTGCCATTCAAGGCCAGCACTAACCAAAAATGAAAACCCCCAGTTTGAGTTTTTTTGGGTTTTTTTTTTTTCTCACACCAGTAGTATATTTATTGTGCTGAAATCAGGTAACAGGGAATGAGTATCTCTTGGGAAGCAGTACAGAATGTTCACAAAGATTTACAAATCTCTAGTTATTACACACTGAGGAGCAAGAACAAAAGTGTAGAATCCTCTCAGACCAAACCATTGTTATGTGCTACAAATTTTCTGTAATTCTCATGACTGCATGCCTTTCAGGGAAAAATATGTAATTTTAATGCACAATAAATATTTTATAGTTTACAAAATATTCTGAAATACTTTTGTACAAATAGCATACATCCTACACATGCAGTTTTGACAAAGTGGGATTTACTTGGAAATAATCATGCTATTTTTGTCACATTTTCTCTTTCTATAATGATCCCTCTGTGACATCTCCCTAACAAACTAACCTATGTAATAAAACATGTTACATGTTCTGTTTCCCTCTGTTTCCAGCTCATTTGATGTTACAAGGTGTTAATTGTTAAAACACAAAATGAATAAAAGCAAGAGTAGTTAGAACAATCAAGTTAAATTTGCTATTTACAAATGAATTGCTCCAGTTTGAGTTTTGAGTAAGCCTGCTTAAAGTTCCTTTCTTCTGTCACTACTCTGTATAGGCACTTTACAGCTTATCATCGAATAGGGTAAAGCTGTAAAACTAAAATAGCATGCCTGTACATTTAAGGTATTCTGGTTTCATAATTCTAAAATTGTTATTAGTAAATGTGGTATGAACGGTGAACCTAACTCGTTTCTTAATGAGTTCCTTTCTTTTCTTCTGCCCTCTAGTCTATCGAGAAACTTTTCCAGGGCAACTGTTTTACGGTAGTTACGCTTAAAACGTAGGTATTGATTAACACAGCAAGTTACTTCCAGGGAAGAATCTTGTGCAACTAGTCTGGGGCTCTTACCCTGGCCTTGGCATTAGAAGCGCCTCTGTGAACAGGGGAATAAATTAGTCACCCTACAATACAACTCGGGCTATTTCGACCTAATAACATCAAGAAATTTTTTTAAGACAAGTTTCTCACCTACATCACTCACTCAAACCCCTTAGCCCATTCCTTCCGGCTTCCGTAGTCTCACTCAGTTTCGCGAGATCTGGCCTGTGTTCCGCCCCGCTACCCCTAGGGGCGGCTCCGGAACACTTCCGGGAGAGGCAACCTTTACAGTAGATCGAGTTGTGTGATTCCGGCTGCTGTGAGGCTTTCTTAGCCTCACAGACCACCCGGCTCATGTAGTGGGCACGGAACAGGGGGCTAGCAGCCCACCTGCGGCCAGGCCCTCACTCTCTAGTCATGGACCGGGACCTTCTGCGGCAGTCCCTGAATTGCCACGGGCCGTCATTGCTCTCCCTACTCCGGAGTGAACAGCAGGACAATCCGAACTTCCGGAGCCTCCTGGGGTCGGCCGTGGAGCCTGCTCGCGGTCCGCCGGCCCTGCAGCATTTACAGGGCAGGTAATAGGACGGGCTGCGCCGCTTCGAGACGGGGAAGGGGGCCCAGGCAGGGCCCTCAGCTGCGCCTAGAAACAGCCGAGCTGGGCCACGTGAGGACTGCCTCGCTGGTGCTGAGGGCTGAGTGGAGGAGGGTCGACGCCCCAGGTGGGTGTGCACTGCGGATTGCGGGCTAAAGTCGTTGGCACTGCTCAGCCAGACGCAGATTCCTTACCTAAAGGCCCCTGGGCTTTCAATTTCATCTCCATAGCTGGAAGCTTCACTTGTTAAGTTTCCCCGCCCTCCACCTCCAGGTTGAAGAATAAGCGAATTCCTGGTTAAATCCTAAAATGTAAGGCCTGGATTTCTAAGCGGACTGGGCCATGAGAGCCATAAGCAGAAGTTTGGATATAAAAAGGTTTTACAGATAAACCAATATTCATAAGTTTTGTTTCTTTTTAAGAAAAGAGAAGAGATTTGACAACGTGGAAATACAAAAATTCATCTCCAAAAAAGCGGATTTGCTCTTTGCACTTTCCTGGAAATCAGATGCACCTGCAACTTCTGAAGTTCATGAAGACAGTGAAGGTGAGTTTAGTCTTGAAATCTCTAGGATCAGATGGTTGGTTTAACAGTATTTCAAATGAAATGGAAATCAAAACTATTGTTCGTGATTTTAACTTTTTTACAGAGCATTTTGCAGTCATGCCACCTTTAGAGCAGTTTATGGAAATACCTAGTATGGATCGGAGAGAGCTGTTTTTCCGAGATATTGAGCGTGGTGATATAGTAATTGGAAGAATTAGCTCCATTCGGGAATTTGGTTTTTTCATGGTTTTAATCTGTTTAGGAAGCGGCATCATGAGAGATATATCCCACTTAGAAATCACAGTAAGTTACTGCTTTTCAATTATCTGGATTACTTCTGGTTTTGATAGTTCTTTCACTGCAAACATTGTTTCCCCAGTTTTGTTTAAGTATACCTCCTGCAGTATTTTTGGAAATTAAAAATAAGTATTAATTGGGGAAAAAAAGAAGTTCCTTCCTCCATTTTTGGCACTGATGTTTTTGTGGACTCTGCAGGGGCAGTTTCCTTTTATACATGCTCAGAGATAGCAGACATGGTGAGGTTGATTGGTATTCTGGAGTTATTTTCTAGTGGAACATATTCTTAATATTTCCATTAGATACTTGGATATAGACAATTCAGAAAAGTTCATTTGTATATTTTCATTAATTAAATGTCCATTATAAGACTTTGCCCAAGATGAATAGCCCAAAATTTGAAATGACATGTCACCTTAAAAGGTTTGATATTTTCTGACTGTCCGGGCAAATGAAAAAGAAGAAAAACAGAACTTTGGAGAAATCACGTTTCATTTTTATTGGACTCCCTATAGCTTCTGGACAA
>NW_004624730.1:58425080-58466136 GCF_000247695.1 Heterocephalus glaber
GGTACTGTCAATCAAACTCAGGACCTTGCGCTTGTGAGGTGGGCGGAAGCACCACTGAGCTAAATCCCTGGCCCACAAAATTGTATTTTTAACAAGTGCAAAATATCTTTTTGTTTTATAATCTATATTTGGTTCCTAAAACTAATGGAAAGTTATATACAATTTATAATTTTCAAACTGAGCCAGAAAACAACTTTTACCATATTTGTATACAGAAATTACTTGTAACTAAAACCCATATTTAAATTTAGCTGAACCAACATATCCATTGGCAGATGAACAGATAAAATATTATTCAGCCATAAAAAAGGAATGGAATATACTGTCACTGGTAGAAAAATGGCTGGAACTAGGGGACATTGTGTTAAGTAAAAGGAGTCAGACACATTAAAACAAATACCACATATTCTTGTTCATTTATGGAAACTAAAAAGTTGATCTCAAGGAAAGTAGAATAGTAATTAGCAGAAGCCGGGAAGGAATTGAAGGATAGAAGGGGTAGAATAATGGGTACTAAAATACAATTAAATAAGAATAAGTTTTAGTGTTCTATAGCACAGTAATGAATGATAGTTTATAACAACTTAATGTATATTTTATGAAGAACTAGCAGAGAGGCGTTCTAAGACTTCAAGCACAAAGAAATAAAAAGAAATGCTAATTATCCTAATGTAATTGCACATTGTATAAATGTATTGAATTAGCAGACTGTGCCCTATAAATTATAAGTTATGTGTCCGTTAAAAAGAAAAAAACCAGTAAACTTTAGGAGTTTTGTTGTTTCTTAAGGTTCATGTCAATTATTAGCTGTTCATACCAAACAACTAAAAAAAGATAACTGTTCTCACTATAGAATGAAATGTCTGGTGTTTTCAAATACTTCTCATTGCAGGCTCTTTGCCCATTAAGAGATGTGCCTTCTCACAGTAACCACGGAGATCCTTTATCATATTACCAAACTGGCGACATCATTCGAGGTGCTCAGTTTCATTCTACTAATAAAAAGTCACAATTGAAATTTTTTTTTACAGAACCCAGGTGTGGTGGCACACACCTGTGATCCCAGCACTTACTTGGGAGGCTGAGGCAGGAGGATCATGGCAAGTTCAAAGGCCAACCTCAAGTACAGAGCAAGATCCTGTCTCAAAAAACCAAGAGAAGAAAAAAGTGTTTTTACTAACTTTGATAATGTAGCCTAATGAGGGGGTAATGTTTGGAGAGTTTTATATATTTTTATATTAATTTACATTTTCTTTTTAGCTTAGTTCTCTCTTTTCTTTTTTTCAAGCTGGAATCAAGGATATCGACAGGTACCATGAAAAGCTTGCAGTATCTCTGTATAGCTCATCTCTTCCACCACACCTGTCTAATATTAAACTAGGTGTGATTACTTCTGAAGAACTTCCTTTGTACTACAGGTATTTATCCAAACTGTTTCAGCAGTGGTTCATTACAAATTTCTTGGATTAAAGTAGCATATTTTGTCAAACTTCTCACAACATGAAAATTTAATTTATTGTAAAATCTGTTCATTTTATTTTTATAAACCTTAAATTACTTCAGACTTGGTAGAAGGAATCCTATGATAATGTAATATATACATGTACAAAAATGATACTAGTATATAAACCTCATAATCTTTCTTTAATAGAAGTGGTATGGACTAAGCATTTTACTCATTTTTGTGTTTTTGCTTTTGCTTTTTTTTTTTTTTTTTTTTTTTTTTTAAAGGAGGAGTGTTGAACTAAATAGTAATTCTTTGGAGTCCTATGAAAATATCATGCAGAGTTCTTTGGGATTTGTTAATCCAGGAGTAGTTGAATTCCTCCTAGAAAAGCTAGGAATAGATGAATCTAATCCACCATCTTTAATGAGAGGCCTACAAAGGTATAGTACATCAGTATTTCTCTCTTAGGTGGTAGGGGAGTGATGCTAAGCTAAGAAATGCATAGCTGAAGAATGTTCTTGGTCATTCTAAACCTAGCAACAAGACTGTGCCCAAGGTTGAATAAACTGGGTGATTCCATCTCCTGGACCTGACTTTCTTATCACGTTTTATGTTTAAGAAATGTATTTTGTTAATAATACTCTTGACAATTTAAGAATTTTTGCTGTATAAATGAATTACAGATTTCTTGCTAAATTATGGGTTTACTTAGTGTTGAGGACCTATCTGTCAGGCAGTTTAATATAATTATTTAAAAAGTATTTATTGATCTTTTATTTTAATAGCAAAAATTTCTCTGAAGATGATTTTGCATCTGCATTGAGAAAGAAACAGTCTGCATCTTGGGCTTTAAAATGGTATGAAGATTGTTTTGTTTTAACAAAATCTTTATGTAGTCTAGAATGTTAGGATAAGGATGCATTTTCGTGCATCATTAAGGCCAGAATTTGTTTATAAATGAATTAAAATGAAGTTCTTTTGACATTAGCTTTTTAGATAAGTATTACATTGGTATTATGTTGTAAACTTAACAGACCTAAATTTTATTCAGGATTTTCTTTTTTTTTTCAAAAAGAATCATTAATACCTGGGTTTTATAAGTATTTGTTATGAAAATATTCAAACGCATAGTGCTTCTTAGATATATTGAAAGTATTTTTGAAAACTAAATGTTTTCCACATTTGAAGACATTTGCCTTTAAAATGTATTCATATTAATTTTTATTTTTTAAAATGTTTATGATGCTTTATATATTCTTTTTTAAAGTGTAAAGATTGGAGTTGATTATTTTAAGGTTGGGCGTCATGTGGATGCTATGAATGAATACAATAAAGCTCTGGAAATAGACAAACAAAATGTGGAAGCTTTGGTAGCTCGTGGAGCATTGTAAGTGAATTACAGATTTTAAAGATTGCTTGCAAAGTAAATGTGAAAAAGATTTATAAATAGCTCACAGGATTAAATTTCTCTAATTTTATTTAATGTCTCTAGGTATGCAACCAAAGGAAGTCTGAACAAAGCAATAGAAGATTTTGAACTTGCATTAGAAAACTGCTCAACTCACAGGAATGCAAGAAAATACCTCTGCCAGACTCTTGTAGAAAGAGGAGGGCAGTAAGTGTCGGATTTTGTTAATCTCATATTCAACCCATTACTATGAAAGCTTGAATTTTAAGGAAATAGCATCTGTAGCTCCCTCAATTCACAATACTTCTTTTCAATTTTGATTGGAAATTTTTAAAAATATCCTTTTAAATTTTTCCAATCACTTTTTCCTATCATATTACTGAGATTTTTTTATAACTGGAGATAGGGATGTCCCAAGTTCACTGCTTGAAATACCTATTCTCACTACATAGAATTATAAATGGGAAATACAAGAAATTAGGTAATTTTTTTTTTTTCAGTACATGTACTAGAAGTTAAACTTCTAAATCATTTCATTCTACTTCTAACTTCTAATTCATTTCATTGTTCTAGTAGTATAGTGTCAGAAATACGAGTTGAATGTTCTGTAGTTAATTGTGAATAAGATTTTGGTGCAGTATTTGGCTTACGACTGTCTATTAAAACCCACAGATTCAGAGTAAATGGTACAACAAATCATTGAAACATAATTACTGAAATAATGCTTGGTGTAGTAGTTGTATTATAAATATTTAGTGAATAATAAACTAGTGCAATCTATAGATTATTTCAAAGAAATGTAATACTTTAAACATAAATAATTTGGTAACAGCCTAATTTAATAATTAAAATCCCAGTTCATGATTAATAGTATGATTCTACTATTAATTTTTTTAATAGATCATCTCTTTTCTGTTTCATGAATTTGACTAATTTCTATTTGGATGATAATTCTAGTTTGAATCATCACAAATTCCAAATTAATGAAATTTTGCGTACTTGTTTTTAACTTATATGAATTTCTCAATAGTGATTGAACCAGTGGTTTACTTTCTCAGTAGGTAGATAGCTAGTACCTACTGAGATGTAGTTGTTTTATTACCTGTGCACTGATGATTATCTGAAGGAGCATCAACAAATTATCCAAGCCAGAAGTATTAGCCATCTCTTTTTTCCTTTTTTTGGTACCGGGATCAAACTCAGAACCTTGAGCTTGAGAGGCAGGCAGCACTGAGCTAATTCCCTGGCTGTATTAACCACCTGTCTCATCTTCCTACATCCAGTCTGCCAATACAAAACTAATCCCACTTGTTTGTTTCATTACTTTTTCTTTATGTGACTAAAAGCATTTTACAGAGTCCTTTCACTTCTCTCCGTCTATACTTTTCAAATTTTATTTTTCTGTAGCATGTATTTGTGAGCTTTATATCTACAAATTGGTTATGGAGTATGTGTGTCTGTTTATTTCCCAAGAACTTTTAACAATGGAATTTTTTGAAAAAAATTGTGTAGAAAGAAAAAAATTTCATAAAGTACTAGGAAAAACCAGCCTATATAGTTCTTTGCTAACACTCAAGATTGTACTAAATTTGCAGGTATCAGTTTAACATGTGTTTTTGTATATTTCTACAAAACGTGTGCTAGTATTATCTAGTTAATAGTAATGGATTTTCATTTATTGTATGTGATCTGTTTACCATATAAATTACAGTAAGAAGCATATGATTTAGGTAGTGTTCATTTTGGAAAATAATTTGTTAATCATGGCTTTTCCCTAATACATTCTGTCCAAGCCTCTGGCCTACATATGTATTTGGATACTTTTGTTATTTTTACAAAAGTGCTAAACCTTCCTATCAAACTCAGGTTAGAAGAAGAAGAGAAGTTTTTAAATGCTGAAAGCTACTATAAGAAAGCTTTGGCTTTGGATGAGACTTTTAAAGATGCAGAGGATGCCTTGCAGAAACTTCATAAATATATGCAGGTGATTCTTTATTTCCTCTTAGAAATTACAGTATTTAAAATTAATGCCAAAATAAATTTTCTTCTAGGGAAAAATATTCTAGATTTTCTAAGTTAAGCATTATGAAAGTTTCTTTTTAAGTATAGTTTTCTGAATTGAGTTTGACATTATTTTATAGTGCTGCTTCTTTTTTACTTGTTTGTACTGAAAAATAACTGGGAAAATTCCTAAATGCAATATGTGGTTTTGAGAACTGTACTTTGTAGTGAGCCTACCTAGTACTGTAGTTATAAATTATCACTGTTGCTACTATAATTGAGCTAATAATGAAAGCCTTTTTGAGACATTTAATATACCTTTTCCTGTAATACTGATGATGATGTTTTCTCATGCATTTTCTTCTGAATTGGACCATTGCTGCTCTGTCTGTGACATCTGGTGCTGCTCATCCCCATCCACAAACTGGAAAATGATTTCTTATGTAATCATGCATCCAACTGGGCTGTGCTATATTTAAAATGGTTTGTATTTGAACATGGTGTCCCCAATCTCCCCCAATTCATCTTAATGGAATGTCTTTATTTGAATTTTATTTGTAAACTTTATGTCCTTTTTAAATTTTTCAATTTTTAAAAATAATTTTTCATGTTTTATTTTTTATCTTTTTTTGCACCCTGGGTCATTGGTACTACTGCAATGGCTTCCCCTCTTTTCATGGGATACCAACTGCAATATGGTCCTCAATACTGTTCTGGCCATTCTAATGATTAATGCCAAACATCTGTATAATTAATTTTCTTATGTTCAAAATACATCCTTAATGCTGGCTTTATGGTGATTTGGTCATACTAAATTGGGCTTCTGATTTGGGGTGGTCTCTTAAATACTGGGTTTTGTATATTCTATTTTTAATGTGTGGTTTTTCTGATATCTGGGTTCTAAAAGAAATCTTTGGAATTAAGAGAAAAACAAGCTGAAAAGGAAGAAAAGCAGAAAACAAAGAAAATAGAAACGAGTGCAGAAAAGTTGCGTAAGCTCTTAAAAGAGGAGAAAAGGTAAACTATAATATTCAGTATTTTTAACATAAGCAACTACTGAGTTGAACCCAAAGTGTCATATGGAAATAAAGTAAGTAAAAAAAAAAGGTTTGAAGTGATATCTGTTAAGAATTCTCGGCAAGCATGCGTTCCATATGGTTTTCTATAAAAAATATTAAGCAAATTGAAATGTAAGACTAGAATTCTGCAAAGAAATTAGAATCTTAGAATTAAAATACAGTATAAGTTATTTTAATTATCTGTATGTTAGAAGTGTTTTAGATGTGCAGCAGTGATTCTCAACCAGGGGTGGTTTGTTCCCTAAATAATATTTGGCAGTGTCTGGAGATATCTTTGGTTGTCATAATTGGTGGGATGCATAGAGGTCCAAGATACAATTAAACATCCTACCATGCACAAGACAACACCACAAAAACTGAATGAAACTAGAGGTAGTCAGATATAAAACTTCAAATTTTTTCCTTTAGGGTTTATTTAGTCTTAAGTTTTTAATATTAGAAATGTCGCTGTGTCTTTCAGAAATGACGGATTTGCTCACAGTGACACCCTGGGCACAAGTATTTTTCCCAAAAGTCATGCTTGATGGTAAAATTGGATTTTGTAGTAACTGAGATCATTATATCATTTCTCATATATTATTTATTGTGTAAGCTACAGCTTGTAGGAAATCTTTAAGGAAAAACAAATAGGATCCAGATCTTTATGGATATTAGTAACATTTTTGTATTTCACATACCTGATGAGTTAACTATATTTTTTTAGGTTAAAGAAGAAAAGAAGAAAATCATCGTCTTCCTCTTCAAGTGTTTCATCTGATGATGAATCTGTTTCTTCTTCCTCATCCTCTTCCTCTTCTGATCACAAAAGGCATAAGAAACATAAGAGGACCCGTTCAGAGTCTTCTCACAGTTCCAAAAGGCATGCATCTAGGGCATCCTCAAGTCAGGTAGATCAGAATAGGAAAGATGAGTGCTACCCAGTTCCAGCTAATACTTCAGCGTCTTTTCTTAATCAAAAACAAGAAGTGGAAAAACTACTGGAAAAGCAGGATAAGTTACAGTATCCAAAGACACAGGTAAAAGACAAAGATAGATGCTCTCTCTCTTCATCTTCAGTTGAAATACCGGATGATTTTGGAGGTAGGTCTGAAGATCCAAGAGATTTTTATAATAGCTATAAACCCCAGCCAGGTGGTAGCAAAGTAGAAAAGCCATATAAATCAGAAAGACATTTTTCCAGTAGAAGAAATTCCTCAGATTCCTTCTGTAGGAATTCAGAGGACAAAATATATGGTTATAGGAGATTTGAAAAAGACACAGAGGGAAGAAAAGAGCATTATAGAAAGTGGGAGCCAGCTTCCATGAGGTATTCCACTTCACCAGCCAGTTCAGACCACTCTTGGAAGTCAGTTGAAAAACACAAGAAATACACTTATTCTGGATCACGTGATTTGGGTAGACATGAGCAAAAGTACCGATTAAATATCAATCAAGGAGATTATGAAAGAGAGGACAGTTCTAGGGAAGATAACAAAACACAAGTTCCAGATGGATTAGCTAGTAAAGAGCAATCAGAGAGCAAAGTTAAAAAAAATTTACCTCAAAATTTACTCAACATATTTAATCAGATAGCTGAATTTGAGAAAGAAAAAGGAAGTAAGCCAAAAAACTGATAATGCCAAGGAAATCTGTACCATTTTGCTAAGCATTGCTCATAAATATTTTAGTGTATTTTAATCATAACAGTCTGATGCAGAAATATCTGCTTCTAAAATTATTTGTAGAGATTACAGAAAGCTTATCTCAAATTTGTTTCAGTTGTAGGTCCCTTTGTCACAAGTTAAGTTTTAGTCTTTCCATGGGTATGTTTATGTACAATGTATCTCTTAGTGTGACAATTTAAATTTCTTTACCTAAAGGTAATGCTCTGATCCTTTCTCGGTCTTTTGGCTAAGATCAAGTGTAATTCTCTGAAAACATTGTTGCTTCACTGTATTATGGTGTATGCAAATTCCTGGGCCCATCCTATCTTGCTGTTTGGCTGAAAGTTAAATTTGCACATTAAATGCTTGGATCATTTCATCAAAAATTACTCTTTTCTGTTACATTAAAAGCCTTCGGGTTTTGAAAGGGTATGTTTTAATGTCTCAAGTACTATTTTATATCATTTCTTTAATTATTTTGGGGGGCAGAGTTTTAAAATGGTAGATTATATCTATTAATTTGCCTCTAAAAAGCCTAATTTAATTAAAATTGGTCTGTGAACATTCATTGGCTTTTACCTAACTTACCAAATGCCTTCCAATAAGACCAGGAAAGTTGATTAGGGCCTATTTTGCTTACTTATCCATTATTTTTTATTAACTTATTAACTTACTGTTACCATTGGCAATAAGAAATTTAACCTTAAGCACTGGTAAGGGCCTTAGAGACTGTATTCTAGACAAGAGCAGATCAGAACAGAAACTAATCCTTTTAACAAAAATAGCAGTGATAGAGAACCACACTTGTAAAGCTTGTTATTCCTCTGGGGAAAGAAATTTAGGAAACTGTCCTAATATTGCAAATGTTCTGCTGAAAAATCTCTAGGCATGTTTTTAAATAGCCCACAGCTGGCCTGCATTTTTACTTTTCTTCCTTCTTAGCACCTCACCTCCCTTACTGCCTCCTTTCTCAAGATCTAAATAGAAGAGTAGGCCAACCAGAACTTGATCTTACTAAGAATAAATTTCAACAGCTTGAGCTAAAGAAGGAAGGACTTGAATTTTCAGAATCCCCCCAAAATTACTGAAAATAGTAATTTCTTTGGGAGCTATTGATAAGAAGTATAACTATTGGGATTGTGATGCTTTTTAGAATCTCCATAATTTAAAATTCTAAAAGTTGTAAATGGCAGTGGAATTTTAGTTCCATCATTTATGATGACACAGGATGGGTATAGGTATAGATGGGTATCCATCTACAAAGGTCCAAGTAAGAATGATGAAGAGACCAGTTCCTTATTCTGTTTTGCTTCTTGCCACCAGTAAAATATCGAACCTTCAATAGTGGTATATACTTTTTGTATCCTTCAAATTCTTGAGATGTGAGGCTAATGGGAAAAATCTGAAATTTGTTTTGCAGTGGAACAGGAAAAAGAAACCCTTGTTAAGAACATAAATAATGGCAGTGGGAATAGGCTAGTTACTCATGCACTAGTCTTTGAAACAAACTCAGTGTTCTCTGTATTAATAGTTCTGTCATCCCTACACAGTTCGACATAATGGGGTTTGTGTTGTGTTTTGAAGTACTGGGGATCAATTGAACCCAGGCCCTCTCACATGCTAGACAAGCATTCTACCATTGAGCTACATCTCCCCACCCCCTTTATTTTCTTGAGATAGTCTCACTATGTAGCCCAAGTTGGCCTCAAACTTGACAATCCTCCTGCCTCAGCCTCCGAGGTAGCTGGAATTGCAGGTATGTGCTACTGGACCTGGCCATAATGAGGTTTTCAAAAAGTAGAAACTACCTCCTGCCATAGCCCCTTGACACTTGAGAATCCCTAGCACAGCTTACAGTTTTACACATACTGTTTTACCTCAATGTTAAGATAGTGCCTTATCCTTTAGGTTGCTTGAATTTAAAAATTCCTTGTTTCTAGGGTCTCTTTCTTGAGACATAACAAATTGAAGCAGAACCTACAAACCAGTGTCTAAGGATATGTTTAGGAAAAAGATACCACAGCAAAAAAAATTATTGGGAATTAAATTGTCAAAAATCCATAGTGACATCTTCAATAATTTTTCTCAGTATCAGTATGTCATAAGTATGAACATACTTAGGCAGTCTGTGTCTTGGTTTCCATAAGTTAGAAGAAGAGTGACTTTTGGGTGTTAGGATCAGATTTGGAGACAGAGGGATTGTTGTTGTCTTTTGCCATAATTAGTATTATGTTAGAACTTATTTTATTGAAGGATTAAACGTAAACTTGTATGCTAGCCTAAGAACCTAACCATTCCACAAATACTGTGCTAGGCTCTAGATAGTGATTCAGTAGATAGAAGATCTAGTTGTAGTGTAATTACCATGTTTCAAGCCCTGTACATTTATATTATCCAGTTTCAATAAACTTGTACATAATTGCTACTATTTTCTGTATCACAAAAGGAAAAAAGTATAGAGAAGTAACTGAACAAAGTTAGAAAGCTAGTAATAAGACATGCCTCCTGCCTTCATAGAATCATTTAATGTTTCAAATCCAGGTAATTTACAAACTGTTACACAATTGAAAATAACTTGGATAAACAAAGTGACTGTATAATACCATCAGTTTTTAGATCTTCTAAATAAATCTCATGCAATGCTTTAGCCAAAAATTCAGCTTTTTACTCATCTTAATCTTTGGATTTAACTACTGTATTTTCTAAGCTATTTCTAAAATGAAGAAATCAGGAGAATCAGATTCACTAACATTACTGCTTTTGAGAAGGATCTGTGAATAATGGTTTAAGACAGTCACAGTGGTGCTGAATTTTTTTTCAAGATTTGAAGAATGTGCTTATTTACATACATGAATTCCAGTACATTTATTTGAAATCCATTTGTATAATACGTCATTCTAAAAGTTCAATGTGCTAAGTACAAAGCATTAACTGAAAAAACTAACTAAATCTGATGGTCCATCTCCAGTGTAAATCTATAAAATTCTAATGGCATAGCTAGCTTTCTTTAAATTGTGGAAGTTTCAAAAAAGTACTTATGCTTGGTTGGCTTGTTTTAAAAGCAAAATCTTTAATGTGTTTCATTTCTTTCAACGGCAGAGTAGAATAATCCTTAGAAATACAAGGTGCATTTTTCTACTAATACACAGCATTTCTCTTACCAGTTTTCTTTGGGGGTTGCTGATACTGTCTTTTACTTACAAATTATACCAAAAGAAGGAACCGCCTTTAAGAGATTTTTTTCCCCCCCAAAAAAGTCTGGGAAATAAACTTCTATGAATAAAGAAAGCCTGGGCCGGGGATTTGGGGATTTAGCCCAGTGGTTCCAGTGTCTGCCTTGCAAGCACAAGGTCCCGAGTTCGATCCCCAGTACCAAAAAAAAAAGCCTAATTTGAAGATCTTGTAAGATAAATGCAAATTTTCTTACTGTGATATACAGTGAATCTCTAGAAATTTATTCCTAAAAGATTCTGTTAGCTTAGATGTTTGTAGTGTATTCTAATACTACAAACATTGGAATTGCAGTGAAAAACACTATTTGCCCCATTCTTGCATAACATGCATCCTTATTAAGAATCTGCTATTGTTTTCCCTCTCCAAGAATAAAATAGTAGGAAACTAAGAAAGTTCCCTTTAAAAACAACAGCTTTTACATTTTTCTACTGGATAAACTTGGGTCATCTTGTATTTCTAACACTGCTTCAGTAGGCCTCTATACCATTATATATGGAACTCAAAAATTGTATCAAACTTACAATTAGGAGATTTTTGTTTTTGTGTTTAAAACTTGTTCAAAAAAGTTTCGGATGTTTATTTGCCACTCTTGTTGCTTTTCAAATTACTAGAACTACTGCTAGCTCTGATTGGCCTAGAATTACTGCCTACTGGTGAAGAGTCTGGGAAGTTGAGCTCTAATACTTTAATCGAAGCCTGAGAAGCAGAAGTATTTATGCTACTCCTAGATGACCTAGGAAAGAAAAAAAAAAAATCATAAATGTAATGCAAATTTATATTTGATATAGACCCCCTCATTGAAAAAAAAATCCCATAATTCTGAGAGAAAAATGTACATATTAATAGCGTTAATAAATTTTTTAAGTATGATATTAATATCAAAAAATAATTTTAAAAAAGGAAATAGGAACATAATTTCAATAAGTAGTTCATTATGTTTCTGTGAGAAAAATATTTTCAACTCAGCAGTTTCTTAAGAGTTGGAAGCACTAAGTTTGCAGGAGTAATTAAAATAATATGTAATTTAAGCTGAAGAGGAAAGTGAGCTGTGTTGGCAGGGATAAAATGGTGGGATTGTTTAGAAAATAACTAGGCATACAACTAAAATATTTTAAAAATATATTTTATAAAAGTATGGAGAAGTTTAGCTATTTAATATTTTTATGTAGAAACAGTTTTTAATACTTAAGCACTTTTTTTAGGACCTCCTCTTTTCCTCTAAAATTTCTCTGTGGACCTAATGAAAGGTATTAAGTAGCAGCTTGGAAATTCTAGAATCAGGATCATTATTAATAAGTTTTGTTTTGCCAGTAATGCATGAGTGTTGATTAAGCATCCCTAATGACAGAATTCTGCTAACATTCACTTGCAGAAGGAAAAAATAGCTTCCTTTTTAGCAAAATATAAAACCCTGACTATGTAAAATTTCACAAATTTGGCTTTAGTCACAAAAATTATACTCTCCATATCTATATATCTGTGTTGCCATTTTATAATTTTAAAAGATTTTGTTAACCTTCCACTTACCTTGGTGATACCAGTGAGGCCTGTGAAGATGTAGAACTCTGGTGGCTCTCTTTACTACTAGCTATTGGTAGCTCTAACCCATTCTGTTAAAAATATTTAACAATAATCATTAGACCTACTGCATTTAGGAAAAAAATATTTTTAATTAGATTTTACTTTACTATTAACATCATAAAATTTTTTTTTAAACTGTTTAAGAAATTAAGGCTGGGGATGTGTAGCTCAGTGGCAGAGCACTTGGCCTAAAATTCACAAGGCCCTAAGTTCAATTCCTAGCACCAGAAATAAAAAATAAAGATGGTATTACATTACCTGCTTAAAATATGTTTGAAGGATAAAACGGATTGCAGCATTTTCTTTTATACAATCAACTAACATTTCATCAATGACCTTTTGAAATTGCTTCACTTCACGGACTTTAATGTCTTGTTCTTCTGGTGTTTCATCTTTTGTTTGTTTCAAAAGACGGATATCTTTTGTGAGTTTTGCACACTGGTGGTTAAAATAAACCATGATATAAACATTTTTCAAGAATTTTTAAGGATAAAGGATCTGAGTTTACCATTTAAGACTTAAAAAATGTAAATATGAGTCAGTTTAGAAAGATAACTATACCTGTTTAGTCACTCTCTCTAATTTTGGCTTCTGCTCTTCAGTTTCTCTATGTACTTGAGATGCAAAAGCTTGTTTCTCTGATAGTTTTTCTTTGACATTATTTGCTAAATGTTCTGTAAGTTGTAAAGTGTTTTCCATGCTCTGCAGAAAAATTTTAACATACTGATTAGAATAAAAAGCTGACTTATTATTTGCCAATTGTCAAGTATTCATATAACTCATTTATTTTTGTATATAATGCACATTTATACATTTGGAGGATAAACGTGTCAGTCTTGTGAATTAAGTTTTGTATATAATTCCACTAAAAAGTATTTTAATGGTACTTAGAAAAAATAATATAAATGATTATTGAAATACATTTTTCAGGTTAACAATTTATATCATCTGTTTTCAGCTTTCTTTGTTAAAAAAAGTTTATACAGTTAGGGCCTGCTTACAAAGCGTGTTTTTTGTCTTTCCATGATTTCCTTTAGATTATTTTTATCTTTTAAACTGTAAGGAGCAGTCTTAATATGATCTTTAAGGAATAAAAGTCCAATAAATAGATATTAAATTGGTGAATAGATAATTTGCTAGCTGTAATCCATCAACTAATAACTGTCAGTTCCTAACACTGGGATTTTAACTGATTTACCTAATACTGCCGTCATTTGTTTAAATGAGATAAGTGTTGAGTCTTTAAATTAAGACTTGTATCTCTTAGTCTCCCTAAAGAGGCTCTAAGTAACTGTCTTCTTTGTGGAGGACTAAGAGACTAGAAGTATTGATAATGATAATTGGTTTTTATCAAGTGTTTATTTCTAAAGAGCATATAGAATTTACCTGGATGTCTTCTTGAAGTTCTCTAATTTGTCTCTGTTTATATCTGTATTTTTCATCAGCAGCTCTTCTTTGTTCTTCTAGTTGAATTTTTAGCTGATACTCATCACCTAGAATTCAAAGAATTTTTAATTTGAATTTTCAATATACTATATAGCAAGAATCTTAAAAGTATTATATACACTCAACTTGTAACAGTATTTTGTTATGAAAGGTTAAATTCCTTCTACCTGAAGAAAAACCATTTGGGAATGTAGTAGCCATTTCTTTGGTTAATATACAGCAACAACATGCTTTTTTTTTTCAGGTGTAAAATTAGTTCCCAGAGAAGTGATACACCACATACCAGTAGCACTAATAATTTAACACGTTAGCAGACCAATTACTCAAAGGGGAAGGAGAAGGGTAGTTGATTTTTCTGACCCAATGAAACATGGTACACTTTTTTTATCCATGCCTCATAGTGTTCCTCTTCTTAAGTATCAGCTTTTGTTATATATTTATTTATTTATTTATTTATTTATTTATTTATTTTTAAATTCCTACATACTAGATGGAGTCACTTTTTTAAAAGAATGTTTGTAATTTCTGTTGCAGCTGTTCAGGACTTGCAAGGTATTTCCTAGAGCATAGATTTCTTTTTCAGCTTTGTTAATCTTAGCATCCAAACTGTCACCTTCCCTTTGAAGTTCTTCTTTTTCTTGAGCAGCCTATGAAGAACAGAAGTAAAGTTATTTATCATAGGGGAAATGTCTGTCTTTAAAGCAGACAATAAACTCAAAACAGTGTCAGTTTACTTTAGGGCCTGCATATGTTCCCAGGCATTTGTTTCTTTTACTTGCTTTAGAGTAGAAGACCAAATCCTCAGGCCTTCAAAATGTGATACATAGGATACAAAAACTGATGGAAATGTAGTAATTAACCAAAACTTACATAGAACTAGCAAACAGTTGCCAAAAAGTGAAGCAGTATGAAATTTACTGAAAAGAGAAAAAGGGTTAACTAGAGTAAGGGGTTTGACAGTAGGTATTAAATTAGAATGTTTTAAGCCTGAAAATTCAGAAATACTACTATGTCAAATCTTGGAGTGAAGTAAAAAGTGAAAAAGGTGTTTGGTGGAAAATAATAATTTCCGGTGTATTGTCACAATTTTAAAGAATTTTGTAAAGTAAAAAAAAAAGATCATTGTGATAAATGTAACTAGAAAACTTGGAAGTCCCAAAACCAGTTTCTTCTGTGAGGTTGACATACAGTACTCAGTGACTTTTTATCAAGGTAGCTCACTGGGCTAGGCTTTCTAGAGTTCTTCCAAACACTTTCAAAGAATTTCTCAGATTAGAGGTTGACAGAAGTAGCATGCATCTGTATGAAAAAAATGACATAAAGCTGGGCATGATGGCACAAGTTCTAGGACATTGCCTGGGCAATGGAGAGGACAATTGACAGGCCTTTTCTGATGTTAACTGGAAATGAATACTATTTCTGTTGAAATTCTCACCACTATTGAGCAGACACTACTTTTTCCCTTGCTAGAGCAGGAGGATTGCAAGTTCGAGGCCAGCGTGGACAATTTATCAATACCCTACCTCAAATAAAAATGGGCTGAGGATGTAGCTCAAGCTACCTGGCATCAGCTCCCAGTACTAAACACAAATCAGAAAATCGATATTTAGTCAAAATCAACTAATTGTTTAAGTCAGTCCCTAGGTACGTATTTAAACCAGAATGTCGTAAATGAGAAAGATGTTTTATAAGTAACATTTCAGTTTTTAACATTTTCACTATTACTTTTCAAAATATGAATTATACATACTTTTGTAACATACTACATAGTAAAAGCCAAAAAGGATAAATATTTGAGGAAAGAGATGCTTACTAATTTTAAAAGAGGTGCTTGCTCTTATGTGTTAGCATTGTACACATGTATGAGAACATCACATAGTGCCCCATATGTTCAACTTTTATGTGTTGAAAGCTTAGCAAAAACAAAAAAGTTGCTAGATATGTTATATCTAATTTCTTTAAGTGTAGATGTGGCAACCATTTCACTTGGAATATAGTGTAGTGGGGAGTGGGTGGGATTGAATCAGAACATTCAGGTTTTAGTCGTGACTTGACTACCCATGAATTGAGTCACAGTAACTCACTTCCCTTTTGAGCTCCGTTCTTCATTTTTCAGTTGAAGAAATTGAATTTGTTCATCCTATAATTCCTAATCTAATTCCATAGTATACCTTGGAGTTCTAAAGTTATTCTATCAGCTGGTAAAATCAGATTATTAAATGTATATTTTGGCCTAGAGAATTTGATATTTGGAAAACTTTTAAATAACGTTTTAACATTTCAAAGCATTTTCAAGTACCTTAACTGGAGAGTTGCTCTACATTAGAGTCAGAATTAGATCCCTATAAGAGTTAAGAGGAACTTGGAAATAAGATTTGAAATATGCCAGTTCATCATTGGTTAATTATATTTTTCAGTCTAGCTGTTAAAAAAGAGAATACTATAAGATATTAAAACTAAAAGCCATATATGTATGCCCCATAGGCCACAGACTACTGCAAGACCCCTAATCAGACTATGAGTTGAAATATGTCCATGAAAAAAAGATAAACTGAAATCCTAACCTTGAGTACCTCATTGTGACCTTACTTGGAAATAAGATCTTTGCAGATGAACTCACTAGGGTGGCCCTTAATCCAGTGTAACTGATATCTGGCGAAAATGGGAAATTGACATGGATGTGTACTGAGGAAAGACTGGTGACAAGAAGAACAAGTGAAGGTGAAGACATCAGGGTGGCATACCTACAAGCCAAGAAGTACCAAAGACTGCTGGTAAACCACCAGAAAATAGGAGAGACATAAAACATTCTCCCTCTTGGCCTCTGAATGAACCAGCCTTGTCAGAACATTCATCTTGACTTAAACTGCTGAGCATAAGATGAGAAATTTCACTTAAGCTGATGACAAGAAAGCTTGGAGAGAACTGATTCCCCATAAGTTAGGCAGAATTTCCAGAAGTAAAAGTGCTAAACACTCCAACTTAGTGTATGTGTTAGGGGCAATCCTGAAGAAAGACCATACAAGAAAACTTTGGAGCTTAAGGGATACATAGAACCTGCAGAGTATCCACAAGGACCATTTTCCGAAAGTATAAATTGAGAGATCTCCCCGCTCCACTCGTGTGGTACAAAGACACTTGTGTTGAGTAATTCCCTAGACATTTTATAAAAGAAATCACACCTACTTAGTTATTTTTCATGGGAAAGTGAATAATGCAGTATTCAGAGGGAAAATTACATCCAATTCCTTATCACTTCTGGATTTCCTCTAATGGGTTTTCAGGTAAAGGTAACCATAGGATGGCAGAAAACTCTCAAACGTCAGAATGCAGTTTCATCTGATATGTCTCCTGTATAATAAGAAAGCAAAGAGCAGCCAGCCCTCTTTGTCTCTGGACAGCTGCTTACCAGGACTACAGCGGTAAACTGGAGTTTAAGATTCAGAGTGATGTAACTCCAGAGGATGATAATGTCCTGGGCATGGCATGGAAGCAGCTGGCTATAGTGAAAAACCTTCATGTTGAACCGGTTGTCAGATGCATTCTGAAGGTGCCCAAAGTGACAGTCTTAGAACAAAACATTATGAGTCTTGACTAAATGAGAGAAAATGACATGATTTAAATGATTAAAAAAAAAAAGTGTTAAGACAGAATGGTTGAGTAGATAACCTACAATGGGGTGAAAGAGTTTTGAGGAAGTTAGCAATAGATCTTGGAAACCAGAGGGCAGTGCTTTGACCTCATGGACTGGAGGCACATAAAACAGATAGTGCCTTAGTATCCCCATCCAACAACGAGGGTTTTGATCCTTAAGTGCAATAGTCAATGGCTCTAATAAAGTGAATAACTGCAGTATTTTGGAGAATTTTTCAGTATGGTTCTTTTAAATCTAGAAGATAACTATAAATGAACAAAGAAAGGATACTTTATACTAATATAAATCAATGAACATTACCTTTATTACATAATAGGCCTGTGTTTTCTCCTCTTCACCTTCAGGAGGCAGCATAACAACAGTAAGAATTTCATATCTATTTTTCAGCTTATCAATTTTACTGAGTCGTTCATGGAACTCCCCACTAATATGAAAAAACAAAAATAATTAAAAGACTAATGTGTTCTTATTGAAAATATTTGGATTTGTGTTACTATTGAATTTAGACAGGTTACATGTGTTGTGCTTTTTAATTTAGTTAATTCACTGTGGAGGGTTTGACATTTGACCTTATTTGAAAGCTGAACGAGTATGCCACAGTTTCATGGATGCTGGCAGAAAGAGATTTTAATGTGGCATAAGCAAAGGACTTTATAATTCATGGCCCAGCGAGTAACATGAACTTTGTATTTCCATTGGTTCCCCCTTAACTCTCTACAAGAAAGGGCTCAACTGGATGCTATACAAGTACAGTGGGGTTTGTGTCACAACTGAGAAACCTCAAGCTTAGGCAACCCAACTATTAGAAAAGTGGTTTTGACAGTAATGGTTTCTGCTCCAATGATAATCAAAAAATTAGCATAGTTTCTAATATATATGTTAGAATTAGAGAAGTAAAAAAGAACATGAAGTAATTCCAGATTTCCATAATATGTAAGTAAATGAACAGATGTTCCATTTACCAGTGAAATAGTCTTCATCACTCAAAATAAGCACTTAACTTTTTGTGACCATGGAAGTCCTAACCCTGCCTAATAATTATCTGTGCTTAAGGACAAACTAACTCAGAGCTTAAATAAGGCTACCATTTAAGGAGGAGATCTGTTGAAGAGATTGACTTAATTGCAGAGAAAACCTTTAGCTGCTAGTTAAACCAATATCTGCTGATTATGTATTAAGCATTTATCAATATTCACAGAAAACCAAGGACCATCAAATATTTATGAAATGCTAACAAGATGAATTAAAAGAATAAAATGAACACAATAGATCTTGAGAGAATCTGGTAATGCATAGAAGAGAACTTTCAAAGTATTCTAATTAGTATTCTCTAAAAAGTCAGGATACTAGCTCCAAGGATTTCCATAAAACAAGATGAGCTGCTACAAAACAACAACAAAAAGGCCAATGAAATAACAACAGTGTTTGGAAATGAGTTCTTTTCAATAGCAAAGAAGAATAAAGATTCAATTAGTAATCTGGAGAGACAGCAAAAGATGAGGGAAGCTAGCCAGAAGAGAGGGGGATGAAGAAAAAATTAAATTTTTTGAGAAAGAATAAAAATGAGAAAAATTTTAAAACCAAGAGGACAGATCTGGAAAGGCCAACATCTAAAAATGAGCAACAATTGAGAACATACAGACTGCAGATGAGAAAAAAGTACTGTAATACAAAAATAATTCACCTGACCCAAAGCGAAACTTGAAAACTGACAACACATCAAAACACATACAGATAAATTATAAAACACCAAAAGACTACCCCAAAGCTTCCACAAAGAAAACGAAAACCAGGTTCCCTACAAGGTAAATTGACTTTCTCATTAAAGCGTACTGTAAACTCAAAGAATATAATCAGTGTTTTCAATAATACATGAAATATGAGAAGAGAAAAAGTAGAAGTAAAAAGTGCAAAATCTTTCTTAGAAGAAGGAAAATAATTTTCCTTTTGACTTTACAAATTACCAACAAAATAATTAATTGCATATCTTCCATACAATTAAAGAGGAAAAATGGGGAAATGAAATTCACTAAACCAATGAAAGGCAGGAAAGATAGATTGAATTCATGGAAATTTCTTAATACTTCTTGAAAAGTCAAATACTGTATAGACCTACCCTTTGATCCAGAAATTCCTCTACTAGGTATTTTTCCAGGAAAAAGGAAAGTATGTATCATGCCAAAAATACATATGTTCCTAGCAGCTTTGTTTATAATAGGTAAAAACTGGAAACAATGCAAATGTTCAATTATCATCAGGTATATGAATAAACAAATTTGGGTAACACACACAATGGAATACTAATAACAGTAATGAAAAGCCAGGACAGGCAAATCATCCTGCCTGCTACCTGTTTTGGGTTTTTTATTATTAGTCCATGTTTGTAATACATAATGATTATATTCCTTGTAAGGAGTGGGTACACATACATAACACATGTTAATTGGATTTTCATTCCCTTCTCTTCTCCCTCTCCTCTTTATCTCTTGCCCCCCCCCTTCCATTTGCAAAAGATCTCCCTGTTTCCTATTATTATCGTTTATTTTGCTCTTCATTTATATTTGGGCTTCTCATATCAGAGAAACCATGCAATATCGAAGCCTGTGTCTGATTTATTTCACTTAACATTATAGTTTCAAAGTGCATCCATTTTCCTACAAATGACTCGTTTGTCCTTTTTTTTTTTCTTTTTGGTACCCGGGATCAAACTCGGGACCTTGCGCTTGCAAGGCAGGCAGCGGAACCACTGAGCTAAATCCCCGGCCCTAAGTTTATCCTTCTTTATGGTAGAATAGTACTCCATTATGTATGAATCCCACATTTTATCCATTCATCTGTTGATAGATATACAGGGCGCTTCCAAGATTTAGCTATTATGAATTGCCTGCCACTTGTTTTTCTACAGCTCACATCCAAAGAGTTGCTTTTAGTTTTTTAAGTTATTGGGGAAAAAGGAAGTATATTTCATGAAAGATGAAAATTATATTAAAATCTCAGTGTCTGTAAAGTTTTATTGGAACACAGCCATGCTCATTTGCATATTTTCTAAGGCTGCTTTTACTCTACAGTGGTAGAGTTGACTAATGGAGACAAAGACCAAAAGGCCTGCAAAGTACCATAATATTTATTATCCCTTACAAAAGTGTGGCAACTTCTGATGAAAAGCAGCATGGATAAATCTCAAAATAACTATGCTGAATGAAAGAAGCCAAAAAAGAATATTTACTAATGGGTTCCATGATATAAAACTCTTGAAAATGCAGTCTAAATTCTATGGATAATCCAGGCATGGTGCCAAACCCCTGTAATCCCAGCAGTCAGGAGACTAATACAGGAGAATCATCACAAGTTCAAGGCCAGCTTGGGCTACATAGTATGTTCAAGTCCAGCCTGAACTACATAATGAGACTCTGTCTTAATAATTTTTAAAAATAAGATCTATGGATAAAATGATCATTTGGTGCTTAGGAGGAATACATGTGAAAAGACTGGAGGGAGGAATTACAATGGGTCACAAGGAAAGCTATGGGGGGTCATGATGTGTTAACTATCTTGCTTGTGGTGATAGTTTCTCAGGTATACATTTCAATTATGCACTTTAAATATATGTCATTTATTGTATCTGAATCATACCTCAGTAAAGTTATCTATTTAATAAAACTTCACCTAAAACAATGAAAGAAAGGCAAAACATGGCAATTTCAAAATTTGTGAGATGCTACTAAAATAACACTTAGAGGAAATTTTTTATCCTTCAAAGTTTAAGATTAATAAATTATATATTTACCTCAAAGAAATAGAAAAGGAACATTTAAAACCCACAAAACGGCAAAAATCATAAACATGAGGTCAGAAATTAATGAAAGTAAATAAACAATGAGATTGACAAAAAAGATCAATAAGATTTTTAAAAACTGATAAATCTGATTACCTTCTGGTAAGACTCATCCCACTCAAAAAAGGAACAAATAACCAGTATCAAGAATGAAAATCAGTCATATCTATAAATATTATAACTACTAAATAATAAAATGATGTTATAGACAGCTTGATAGAAATAATTTGAATTGGATGAAATGGAACATTTCCCATGGAAAAAAATATAATTTGCCAAAATTAAATCAAATAGAAATACAAAATCTGGGTTGTTCTACAACCAATAAATAAAATGAACCAAAGGTTGAAAATCTTATCCCAGAGAAAAATTCCAGCTCCCCAATGGCTTTATTAATGTGATCTTTGAAAATTCAATAAAGATATAATTCTACTTTTTTGTAAGTTTAGTATATAAAACTATAAGAAACACAGAAGTCATTTTATGACAGTATACATAACCTTAATAACCTGGTAATCTAATAAGGTTAGTAGAACAGAGAGACTTATGGGTCACATATACATAAGCATAGATGCAAAAATTACATTAAAATATTAGACAAAATTCAAAATTACAAAGGATAATGTGGCATACAAGGAACGTAAATTTGGTTTAACTTTGAAAAACTGTCAATGTAATTTTTGTTGTTTTTTGTTTTTTGAGACAGAGTCTGGCTATGTAGTTCAGACTGGCCTTGAACTTATTATGTAGCTCAGGTTGACCTTGAATTTGGCAGTGATCCTCCTGCCTCAGGCTCCCAAATGCTGGGATTACAAGTGTGTACTGCCATACCTGGCTCTAATCAATGTAATTAATTACATTAATAGATAGGGCTACTTCATGGCAAGAAATACAGAAAAATGTATATAATAAAAGTCAACATATATTCCCCTAAACAAATTAAAACAACCTCTTATCAAGAAATAAGAATATATGGGAGAAAGAGCTAGACATGGTGCATGCCTGTAATCCCAGCACTCAGGAGGTTGAAGCAGGAGGATCAACACAAGTTCAAGGCCAGCAGGCTACATAGTGAGTTCAAGGATAGCCTGAACTACATAGTGAGACCCTGTCTCGAAAAACATAAAATAAAGAAAATACGGGAGAACCAGGGATTTAGCTCAGTGGCACCACACCTGCCTCTTAAGCGCAAGGTCCTGAGTTCCATCCCAGGTACCAAAAAAAAAAAAAAAAGAAAATATGGGAGCTCTCTTCATATGATAAAAGGTATCTTAAACAGGCTGGGAGATGTAGCTTAGTGGTACAGCATATCCTTAAGCCCTTGGGTTAAATCCTCAGCATAGGGAAAAAAACACACCACACCTCAGTAACATTTATACTTAATGATAGAACAATCCATGTGCAGCCATAATCAAAGCTTTGTCTTTGAGGTCAGGCACAAAAGTACCTATAATCACCATTATTCAGTGTTGAATGGGAGGTCTAGCAAGTACAGTAAAGGAAGAAAAAGAAGCTATAAAAATTGGAAAGAAAAGTATTATCCTTCTACAATGATATGATGAAATATCTACAAAATTTAAAATCTACAGATCAATTGTTAGAATTACAGATTAAGCAAGATTGTTCAAAACTTACAGAAATTAACTGTACAATGTTTGTCTATACGAGCAACAGACCAAAAATGAAATGTTTTAAAGGAAAATAACATTGAAAGTAACATTTAAAAATTCTCTAGGAATAATCTTATGAAAGATATGAAAATACCTACTAGAAAACCCCTTCAGTGAGTGCAGCTATGGGTATATATAAAAACTAAAACATTAGTAGATCCTTACATAACAAACCATATACAAAAGTCAATTCCAAGTGGACTAGCAATCTTAGTATCAAAGGGACAAACTGAAGAAACAGCCAAAGGAAAAAGAAAAGAAAGAACCTAGACTGATGGCTATAATATGCCCTATATCTTATATTAAAAGACTTTTCAAATAAATAAAAAATAATAAGCATCCAGATGGTAAAGGAAGCAAGAGGTTCTATTTTCTCTTTTTTTTTAAAGAGGTTCTCTAATATCAGCCTTAACATTTTTTCTCAAAGTTCTTCAACAGTGTTTTAAAACTCTGTTAATTACCTTATGTTTTGCCTTTCTTGATCAACATATCTTATTTGTGAGGCAAGCATCATTTTGTGCACCTTAATTTCTTCGGTTCGCTCTTCCATAGCTGTAAGTAACTGCTGTTTTCTTTTTTCCAGGGAAAGAACTTCTTCTGCCTTACTGTGAAGCATTTCTCGAGTACGTTTAACCTCAAGTTTTAAAAGATTATCCTCTATCATCAAATCCTATGAACATAAGAAAATTTTCAAATATTGAAATAATCATCTTTGTACCAAATTAAAATATTTATATTGCTATAAAAGTCAAATGTGAAAATATAACATTTTTCTAGTTTGACCATTGGCTAAATCTAAATTAGTCATGATTCTATTTTTTCTTTTAAAGAAGTAGAGAATGGCTATTCCAAATCATGTTTTATAGTTCAATTTTAAATTCAAGCTTTACTAAAATACAAAAGGAAAAAGTTATTCTTAAAATTTAAACTTACAATATCCAGGAAACATAAAGTTATATAGATGAACTTTTTATAAGCTAAATTTCATAAAATAATATGGAAAAATATTTTTATTTTAAAACAATTCAGTCATGAGTATTGCCATAAGAGTAAGCAAGTTGATCAATTTTCAGAAAGAAAGTATAGAAACAAATACTCCAGAACATAAGATTTTAATATTTCATAAACATAGCTTTTCAGGTTGAGAAAAGATTAAATCCCTGTATCTAAAATGAACAAAAATAGATTCCAGGTGGATGAAAAAACAATATAAAAGTTAAATCAATGCAACTACTAGAAATAGCAAACTGATTTTTAGAAGCTTCTAAGCATAAAAATTATAAAGTGAAAAAATCCTAAAGACTTGATGTTTAACAAAAGGATTTTAACAAAATTTTAACAAAAACACTGAAAATTTAAAGTTAAATAGGAAAAATGTTGATTATAAGAGATAATATTTTTAAATATGAAAATATTTCACAAAACAATTGAAAATACAACTTTCTCAATGGAAAAAAATGGGCCAAGAATATAAACTAGATATCCAAAAAGAAAAATTATGGAACATAATATAATGGAAAAATGTTAGAAACATTCTATTTAAACATAAATGTTTTAAATTTTATCTTTTTTAAATTAATTTCATTGGTACATTTTAGGTATACAATACAGTTACATTCATCCTTGGAAATTTCCACCTTTACATAATCTCTCTTGGTTCTTATTTTTCCCCGATTCCCCTGCCTTCCCTTCAACCCCTCCATCCCTCCCTATTTAAAAAGACTTTGTTTTCATTTTTTTATTTTCTCATATTGATTCCATTCTCTTTCCTTTCCCCTTGGGCTGGGGATTTAGCTCAGTGGTTCTGCTGTCTGCCTTGCAAGCGCAAGGTCCCAAGTTATGATCCCCAGTACCAAATAAATAAATAAATTTAAATTTTATCTTTAAACAAAATGTTTCAAGTGTCACCAATTTAAACAATGCAATACTATTATTTGTCTACTAAATTGGCAATGCTTTTGTAAATTAAAACATCCAGAGTCAGTGGTAGTAAATAAAATAGAATGTTTATACATTGCTACCAAGATATATTAATCAAATGTCTAGAGGGCAATTTGGCTTAAAATTAGTTTTGAGACACCAAAAATATTCATTTTTTGAACCATAATTATACAGTTAGGAATTTATTGAACAACTCTTCAATGACATATGTGCCAAAACACTGGATACAAAGGATGCAAACAAGTAAGATAGAAAATGCTTAAATTGTAATAACTTTGTGAAGTATACTTGTAGAAAGTCTTTAAGAGTTATTTTTTAAAGAGTAGTTAATGTTTTAGGAACATGTATATTAAAGTTTTTTAAAATAAAACATATAAAGCCAAATTTTTAAAAGAAAGAAATAATAGACTTTGACACATGATCTTTTTCTTCCTCATTATTCACTGCTTTTAAAACTTTCTACAATGAACATGAAAACATATGGCTTTTAAAAATATATGCATATAATTTTATAGCACCTGTTTAAAAACTTTGGCTTTGTTGAGTTCTTTCTCTGAGCTGTTGATAAAAAGGTTTAATTCATTTATTTTGGTCAAAAGGGACTGTTTTTCATCACAATTTTTACTGTTCGACTTCTTGATAAAGTAAAGATCATTCTGTTAAAAGGAAAAAAAATACATAAAATATGTTTTAAATAACAATTTAAGTACATACTATAATAAACATATCTTGTTTTAATTATATATTCTTCATTATTTATAGTAATATTTTAATCTCTCATCATGCTAAGCCTCTAATATAATACAGATGGATACTCACAGAGAAACATTTTTACTTTGTTATCTATTGATATTTTAGGTTTAGTCTGAGTTCAGTAATTCTAGGGAATATATGTGGTTTCACTTCAACCTAAATTATTAAGTGCTCACCATTTATGAGATGAGAGCATACATTTTATTTCATTATAGCGTTCACCACTCCCTTTCTGGAATGTTTGATTCTATTCAAGTCCTAGATGGTAAAAATATTACAGAAAGCATAGATAGAACCTGGATCCACAGGTTCCCTCTGGAACTCTGGATCCACAGGGCTTTAATTGTATGTAACCCATGTGATACTTGTGGGCAACCTACTCTTCCTCAGTTTCTTCATCTCTAAAGTGGAGATGAGAACAGTTCTTACCTCCCTGGGTCATCATGAGAATTAAAGAAATTATCAAAAAGTTTTTACAACAATGCCTGACACACCAAAGTGCCGTGTAAATGCCAGCTGCTATTGTATAATTAAATATTTCTAGAGAGAAAATATTTGATAAAATCAAATTCCATCAGATGCACAAATTACTCAGATATACCAGATACCACTTTCTTCTTTTATATAAAATCGCTTCCCTTTTCCTACTCAGAAACCAGAATAAGGTTTGTGCTCTTACTCCCCTCTTGCTTCCGAAATGAAGACTTTCTAGTTCCAAGACACCACATGCACACTGGCACTCCCCACCCCACAGGCTGCTCAGCCTTTCTCACTGCGTGTATTTTTCTGAAGCATCAACAAGACTTTAAGATTTCAGCCAGATAGTAAGAAGAGAAATAAATTTGGTATAAAGATATAATTTCATAAGTTTACATTTGGAACAAAAGAGTTAAAATATAATACTATTCTCAGCTGTCAATTATAAATCAAAATCATGTTCTAAATAAAAACAGTACTACTAGGGCCAGGGATATAGCTCAGTGGTTCCAATGCCTGCCTCATAAGCACAAGGTCCCGAGTTCAATCCCCGGTACCAAAACAAACAAACAAACAAAAAACAGTACTACTTATGTATGAAGTACCTAGTAAAAGCACTGTGCTAAGGTGTACATTGTTTCTAGTTCCCAAATGCCCTGTAATAATATTAAATCTTTTCCATATAATAATGAGTAAAAGTTTAAATACATAGCAATAGTGGTATAACCTTGAATTTCAAAACAAGTTTTATCTGATCTCAAAGCTTGTGTTCTTTTATAGTAAACCAAAGAAACAGATAAAAATTTCTTCAAATTATAAACAACTCCAAACCAAACTTTTGACATCTTAAAACTTTAAAAAAAAAATGACATCTCCCTTTCATCTTTTGCCGCCTTCCTTCCAAGCGTCAGGAAAATTCTACTTACAACCACTAGAGGACACTCATCACTAGTCTTTCCAGTCAGAACTAACATTGACGCCCTCCCAGGTTTTCACCTGTCCTGGTCCCAGCTCTCACTCCCTAAAGCATACTCCCAGGTAAACTTTAACATAGGCTTTACAATAAACATAATAAAATTCCCAAAGATGAGGAGTACTATCACCTTTCTGACTGAGTAGAGTAATTGGAAATATTCTAAGCAATTTGTGGAATAATAATAAATGTCTCGTGAAAGAACAACAGCTTTCTTCAGATTGTACTTCTGACTTAAGGAACAATTAAGACATTTAGCCTGGTAGAAAGTGTTCTAAACAGTGTACTCTTTAAGAGTATTTTGAAAAAAAATGAAAAAAAAAGTATTTTGAAGTCAAATGGATCGGGGATCAAACCCTACCTCTCCTCTCCATGTGCTGACAGTGTAACTGGACAAATTACTTAATCTGTAAAACAGGTAATAAATAATATCTTAAGTGAAATAAAAGTGTAGAGACATGTCATGCAGTATTTATCATGGAGTAAATGCTTAGTCAATAGTAACACTACATCCAACAGTCACTATAGACTACCCTGAGAAAAGTAGTCTTAGGGCCATGTTGACTTAAAAGAGAATGGGTAATCAGTACTGAAAAGATAAAAATAAAAAAGTCTTTTGGCTAAGTTACATGAAGTTTCTTGATCTGTGTTTCCAAAAGGTCAAATGTAGACTTTTTTTCTTCCAAAGACTTCTTAAATTCAACAATTTTTGCTTCCAGAGCTTGTTTTTCTTCTGAATTAATTTCTCCCTTTAACTGTGACATTCTTCGTTCCACTTGTTGAATGTAAAAGTCCTATGGTAGTTTTTAAAAAGGTGTCAGGAAGGGGATACAAACAATTTAAAAGCATGTTTATAATATAAAAATAGTGAGCATTTTCTTGAATTTGGCCCAGGTGTCATTATTTTTGAAAGTCATTTTTCTCTTTCAGTAATTCAAGATAAAATTCTTACTCTAAGGGCAGCAACAACAAATTATTCTTCAACAATCAAGGTGCGTAAGAATGAGGCAGAAATAACCTGAAAATATAACCAGTCAGTGGATGTTTATCATACTCTCATAGTACCTTAGTAAATCTGCTAGATTTACATGGATGTGGATTTTTCAGGGTATGTTTTCTAAAAGATGCAAAGAAGATAGTCACAAATAGCCATGAAAGGTTTGTAGTAAATTATTTTTAAAATTATAGTTTAGTATTTTCATTTTTAAGAAACTAAGAATACATTAGATGAAATTAAAATTATATATACATATATATAAATATACATACCTACATACATACAAAATTAAGAAAAACTGAAAAAAATAGTTGCACTCTATTGGCCTGGAGAATAGGTAGGGATGGGATGGAGTACCTATGTTTGTACAAGTAAGAATCAACATACAGTATTTCTAGGTTTCAGATATCCCATAACTTTTGTCTTATTCTGGGTCCACATGTCCCAGGTTTATTTAAAACATGATTGACCCTTAATAGAGTTGTCTATCCTCTTGCCTATTTATTTATGATGGAGGAAACAGCTTTTAAAGCCCCCTGCCCTTCTGCTGACCTAAAGCCATATCCCACATAACATCTGTCTATATTTCCAAAAGACTGCTTAGAAATCTTTGTTTTCTTAGGATACTGGATATCTTGACTATCACAACTATAACAAATCCATATGAAAGATATCTACACAAGTAACACCTACCTGACTGTACATAATTTCTTGCTGTTTTAAGGTTTCAAAATCCAGTTTATGTAACTGATTGTTGAGATGTTTCAGAGTGGAACGGGTTCCTTCAATTTCTGATACAACAGCTTTTTCTTTCATCATCTCAGTCTGTAACTCCTGAACTTTCTTAAACAGCACATCTTTCACTATGTTCAATCGAACTTCCACTTCCTGGTGATAATAATAATTATAGTTGTTAAGGAAATTATAATATCGTGAAATGTTTTATTTATATGAAGACTGTAATTGAGGAGCTCATAAACAAATGAAACCTTCTCCTCAACATTTTAGCCCTTGATAATATAAACCCCTTTCCACAATTTCAACAAATTTTCAACATTTATTACAGTCTATTCTAGTAGACTAGGTTAGTAGTTTTCCATTCCTGTATCATGCACCTTGGCCTGTCATCTTAATTCCATCCCACATTTCCCTAGCCCTAGAACTAGGCCACTCCACTGGTTCCTCGGGGGAAGAGGATTGGTGGGGTGGGAGGGGACCACTGGAGACAAACAACTTGTAAGTTCACAAAGTTTACTGGAGTCTTGAAGGTGTAACAGGAAAGAAATTACATCACACAACCTCCATCTTCTTTGGGGCACTATCAAGTGATGATCAGGTTTTAAAGCATCAGTTCTCCAATGGATGAAAAGGTAAGGAGAAATTGCAAATTGAATGGTACAAACAATCCCACTATGGATACTAACATGATTCAGCTAAATGCAGAATTGAGAAGAGATACACAAGAAAAGACCATTATTCAGTGTTTCCAGCATACAGACACAAAAGATGTTAAATAATTTAAAGTTAATAGTCAAATATACTAAATAACTTAGAAATGATGAGTGTTGAATTTTTATTACTTTTGTTTTGGATATAATGTATTAAATTGTAAGCCTATATTGTGTGATTTTTAATAGTAGCTATGGTTAGCAGCCAACTACAAAATTCCTGAAAATTTAACTCCTAACTTTTGTGAGCTGCAGGGGTGGGCCCAGTACCCTACTGGCACTACTCATTGCTCACATTTTGCCTCCAGTTGGTCTCACCACTGTGTCCAGCCCTCTGGAAAAGGACAAACCCCAAATCCCAGTGCTCCCCCAGAGGCAAGTGTATCTTGATCTAGAGGCTTCATGACCAAAATATTCTAGGTTTCTAGTGGCCCCAATCAACTGGCAGTTATCATCTTTAAATGTTAAAATAATTTCTAAGTTATTATACCCAAATAAACATATTTTTCTTTTCCAACCACTGAAGCTCAACATGAAACAGAAGTTTGCCATTGACCATTTAAATCTTCACAAAGCAATAAATATCTGGTATTCAGTGCATTATCTTTCATATAATAGATAATTGCCATTGAGTTTAAAACCTTCTACAAGATGGCCTGGCAGTTTTACATCAGTGGTTGGTCATAAGTAAGAATCTATCCAAAAAACATGGGGCATCATGTTTTTCCAAGTGAACAAAAACAACGGCAACAAAACCAAGATGATGACACAACCCTGCTACATACAGTACCAGCAGCTCAATACTTGTTTTTCTAATTCAGCTAATTTCTTCAAAAATCTAAGACTTTTTTTATTCTCTGTGATCAAAAAGTCTGATTCATATGAATTTCACAGTCTTTCTCAAAAGTTCTAGTACAAGTTTCTAGTAAGTCCTAATATTGTCCCTTTTTATGTGCCATAGACAATCATGCTCTTAGGGGAAGAAAACACAACTTTTTAAAAAAATATACGATTTGTATTCAGATACCGCATAAGTCAAGAATGCTGTATGACTTCATTACTCAGGAATTTTATGGCATACTGAGGAAAATGAATTCTGTCCAAATAAAAATACAGCCATAGTTTATATAAGCCTCATAAAATGTTCAGATATTTTGCTCACATCTTAAGCTATTCCTTCTTCTTCCTCCCATCTCCCAAAATAGAGTAAAAGCAAGAAGCAGTGCCTACCATAATATGTCACACTTAAAGTTCACTCTGAAGTTATCAAAAGGAAATGGTGAACCAGTCTTTTCTAGTTTCTCAGAAATTTGCTTTAATGCTACCACTACACCAGAGATTGGGGTAGAACAGGCTGCCAGGATAGTTAATAAAGTGCACCCTTAAAATACACTTTGGAGTCCATTTGCCAAAATATGATGCCAGATTATAAGGGGTTAAAGATACAATAGATGACGAAATACAGATAATGAATGTTGGTAGATGGGGAATTGAACCCAGGGCCTTCACACTGAGCTACATACTCATAGCCCCTTTTTTGTCTTAGTTTTAAGACAGGGTCTCACTAAGTCACTGAGTTCACTGGGCTCGGCTACAACTTGTGATTCTCCTATTTCAGCTTTTCACAACAGGAGAATTTAATTATAAACTAAAATAAAATCATAATCAGGTGGAAAACAGTTGTAAAACAAGAACAGTTTTCAAGATATATATATATGCAATGTACCAATAGATATATGGATAGCAGGGACATAGACACAGTACACTTTGGAAAGGCATAGAATCTGGGGCACAGTAGAAAGGCTACCTTTAAAAGAAGGCACTAGAGTTAAATGCTAAAAATACAAGGGAACCTCTTAAAATTTCTTCTCGTCTTCTGATTAGGAAGAGACTAATTAATTAGGCTTTCAAGAGTATAATTCACTGCTGGTAAGTTTGCTGTAAGTTTTAAAAATTAAATGTAAACTTTACCTTTACACCCTTTTCCTGTTCTTTTAGCATATCTTCCAAATTGGTGGCCTTCTCTTCCACAGACATGGTTTTCTCAGTTATATGATTTAATTTTTTGCTAATGATCTGATTATGATTTTTAATTTTTTGTAACCTAGATACAGAAAATATAGAAGATAGAAAGCATGCCTAGAAAGTATGTAAAGCAAACAAGAGTTTTTCCTAAGATGTCTTTTGTAATTAGAAGTTTTCTTTTTCTATAAACCTTTTTTATTACCACTTTACATCTAAAAAACTATTAAAACATTTCTCTTGAGTTTCTGTGATAAAAAGCCAGGAAATTTTTTACCTTAATAATGCAGTAGCTATAATATTACAATTATTTAACAAAATATAATCTTAAGTATTATAATTATTTTCTAGAAGTAATAAATAATCATTTAAGTACATTTTTTTCTTACCTTTGTCTTTCTTCATGACTGTCCTTCTTTATTTTGGAAATATTTTTCCTCAAAGCTTCCAAATCACTGGAAGTTCTATTTACAGTGGCTTTTAAAGAATCCAGCTATTAATTAGTTAACAGACAAAAATTACAAAGTTACTCTATTTATTATAGTTTCATTTCTGAGAATGTCTATTGTGCCCATTTTAAGTTTTAACCTATATGACACTCACAGAAACAGCAACTCTTCTTGTATTAATAAATTTTCAGAGATCATGTTATTTATTCTCATATCAAATTTTAAATGGCTTTGTTTTATAATACGAAAAAACTATAAATTAAAAAGTAAATGCAGAAGTGTCCAATATCCTGAGACTTGCTCAGGAAGAAGACATCACAAGATTGAAAATAAACTGATGGATATGTATGAAATTCTTATGATAATCATAGAAGTTTAGTTGGATTTGGAAAAATCTCAGGAAAATCTAACTCATCATTTAACTACACACATCCTAATGACACACATTTTACAGTTAATCAAAATTATTAAAACAAATCTAAGGCATGAATTTTCTCCTTCATAAGAACATTGGTAAAAACTTAGACTCCAACCAAAGAAATTAGAATTAATAAATCTCATAAAGTTGTAGGATACAAAATCAGCATACAAAAACCAGTTTATTTCTATACACTAATGATGAATTTTCTGAAAGAGAGATTTTTAAAAATCCATTTGCAATAGCATAAAAAAGAATAAAATTCTTAATTTAATAAATAAAAAAGAATAAAATAAAAAATAAGAATAAAAATAAAAAAGAATAAAATATTTAATTTAATAAATTAAATCAAGTAGGTAAAAGACCTATACATGGAAAACTATAAAATGTTGATGAAAGAAATTATATAACACACAAATAAATGGAAAGATATTCTACTTCATGGATCGAAAGAAATTATACTGCCAAAATGTCCATACCATCTAAATCTCTCTATAGATTCAATATGATCCCTATCAAAATTCCAATGTCATTCTTCACAGAAGCAGAAAAAACAATGCTGAAATTTATATGGAACCTAAAAAGACTTCAAATAGCTAAAGAAATCTTGAGCAAGAAAAACAAAGCTGGAGTAATCATACTTCCTGACTTCAAACTATATTACAAAGTAATACAGTAACCAAAACAATATACAGCTAGCTAAGAAGAGACACATTGACTAGAGATAGAACAGAATAGGGAAACTAGAAATAAATCCACACATACAGTTACAATTATCAACAAAGATGCCAAGAAATCACAATGAAGAGGGTAGACTCTTCCATAAATGGCTTTGGGAATAATGAATACCCACATGTAGAATAATGTAAGGCCTTTCTCTTTCTCCATATATAGAAATAATTCAAAATGGACCAAAGATCTTAAATGTAAGATCTGATACTATTAAACTCCTAGAAGAAAACATGGGAAGAGGTCCTCGACCCTAGTGTCCAGAATAATTTTTTGGATATGCCATCAAAATCACAGACCACAAAAATAAAAATAAACAAGTGGGACCGTCCAACTAAAATTTCTGTTCAGCAAAAGGAACAATCAAAATGAAAAGACAACATGTGGAATGGGAGAAAATATTTGCAAATTATCTGCCTGATAAGGGATTAATCTCTGAAACACATAAGGAACTCATATAACTCAATAATAATAATAGCAGTAACAATAATGACACAATTTAAAAACAGGCCTGAACTTTTTTCCAAAAAAAGACATCAAATGGCCAATGGGTATATGAAAAGATGTTCAACATCACTAACCATCAGGAAAATGCAAATCAAACTATTGTGTGATATCACCCTGTAACTACTAAGATGGTTATTATCAAAAAGTCAAAAAAATAAGTGTTGGCAAAGATGTGAAGAAAAGGGAATGCTTTTGGTTGAAATGTAATGTGTTACAGCCACTATGAAAAACATTATAAAAGCTCCTTGAAAAAACTAAAACTAGAACTACCATATAATCCAGGATTCCTACTTCTGCTTATATATCCAAAGGAAATAAAATCAGCATGTTGAAGAGGTATCTAGACTCCCATGTTCTTTGCACCATTAGTCACGATAGCCAAGATATGGAAACAAGCTCAGTGTTCATAAACAGATGAATGGATAAAGAAAATGTGATGCTATTACACACACACACACACACACACACACACACAAATATTATTCAGCCTTACTTAAAAAGGAAATCCTCCCATTTGCAATAGTACAGGCAAAACCTGAGGCATTATGCTAAATGAAATAAGCCAGTCAGAGAGGACAAATAGTGTATAATCTCATTTAAATGTGGAATCTAAAAAAAAAGTTGAATGCACAATAACAGATAGTAAAATGGTGATTACCAGGGGCTGGATATTGGTCAAAGAATACAAATCTTCAGTTACAAGATGAATAAGTTCTTGAAATCTGAAGTACTGCATGGTTAATAATCTATTACATACTTGCAATTTGCTAAGAGAGATCTTAAATATTCTCACCACCAAAAAGAGTTAAGTGCATGATGAATATATAAATTGACATGATCGTGGTAATATTTCACATATCTGTCAAAATATATTTTGCACCATAAACATATACAATTTTTACTTGTCAATCATCGCTTAATAAAACTACAATTTTAAAAAAAGAAACTTTAAAATCTATTAAAGAGCATTAAGAATAACTATCTCAAAGTACACTGAGGCTCTTACATCCTAGTGTGTAAAAATATTTACAAGATAGGTAATAGGAAACGGAGATAGATCTTTTGCAGATGAAAAAGGGTCCAAGAGATGGGGATAATGGAGAGGGGACATAAAAAAAATCAATATGTGTGATGTACATGTACTAGCTCCACACAGTGAATATTATCATTATGCACTTCAAATATATACTAATGAAATAAATTTATTTAATTTACAAAACTGATAATCCCCTTCTACACAAAAGTTGTACTTTCATGTGCTCAGCAATATTGGTCAAAACAGCTTTAAAACATATAAACAACTGGGGCCAGGGATTTAGCTCAGTGGTGCCGCCACCTGCCTTGCAAACACGCGGTCCTGAGTTCAATTACCGGTACCAAAAAAAAAGTATAAACAACCCAAGTGTATCAACTAATGAATGAATAAACAATGAGGTATATCCATTCAATGGAATATTATTCTGCTAGCTACTCTTCTGATACAGGATTAATATCTAAAATATATAAAGAACTCAAAAAATATTAACTCCAAAAAACACTAAATAAGCCAATCAATAATTGGGCAAATGCACTGAACATACACCTCTCAAAAGAAGTACAAAGGGCTAAAACAATACTGAAATTCTATCTCACCTCAGTCAGAATGGCTGTCATCACAAAAACAAAAAGCAACAGGCTGGAGAGGAATGAGGGACCAGGAATATTCTACACTATTGGTGGGACTGAAAACTAGTACAATCATCAGGAGAGCAGTATGAAAAAACCCCAAGAAACTAAGACTAAAAATACCATTTGATCCAGCTATACCACTCCTTAGTATATATCCAAAAGAATTAAACATAGCATGCCTAGGTGACATAGGCATATTCATTTTTATTACTGCACATTTCACAATAGCTAGGCTGTAGAAATAGCCGAGATGGCAGTAAACAGATGAATGGATAAAATATGGTATCTATACACAATGGAACATTACTCATCCATTAAAAAAATAATGAAATCATGTCATTTGCAGGAAAATGGATGGAACTGGAAACCATCATGCTAAGCAAAATAAGCCAGACTCAAGTTAAATATCACGTTTTCTCTTATATGAGCAATGTAAAAGAGAAAGCATGAGAGAGAGAGAGAGAGAGAGAGGGAGAGAGAACACTTGACTTCTAGAGATTAAAAAAGGAATTAAGGAGGGGAGAGGGAATAATAGGGATGAAAATAAACAAAATATGTTATATGCATTTACCAGTACACCAAAACAAATTTCATTATTCTATATTACTGATATATAGTAATAAAATATTATGCAAGAGTGCCAGTAGTAAATTGCCATACACAGTATGATGCTCTGAATATATTTCTGAAATAAATGATGAAATTTTAAAAACAGAACCAGGAGGTAGTTCGTTAATGAAAAGGCTTTATTCTATTTTCATAGTAATTTGTCATGAATGCATAAACCAGCATTTTTAGTTGACATACCTCATCCTTCAGCTGACTTCTACTGGATTCATGATTTTGATATTCTGTTCTACATTTTAAAACTTCACGGTCAGCAGCAGAAATCCTTTTCTCATACTCTGTGTTATTCCCAATTTCATTTTCCAAAAACTTGACCTTTTCTTTAACCAAACTTTCTTTTTCTCTTGTTTCCTGTTTTATCCTTGTTAATGCCTGGAATCAAAACAAATACATTTACTTACATATTTGTTTAATATGAACAAACTAAAATAAAAATGAATTTAGTTTTTATTTTTTCATTATTCAACGCTTATTTAACATTAAGAGAACACTTTTTAAGAGATTTTCATATGAATAAAAGTAAAATATTAATGTTACATACCAATATTTACAGATTCATATTGTTAAATGTCTCTATGCTTTCTTTTATCTATGTGGAACTTTGCTAAAAATATGAGAAAATCAGTGGACCTATATATGTGAAGAGTAACATCTAAAAATTTTAACAGCACTAAATATTTTTTTCACATAGAAACTTGAGTTTTAATGAAAGTTTCCAAATATTTTACAAATCGGTATTTTTAATCTTTCAAAAGTAACATTTTAGTTATTTGTTTCATTAAGAATATCTTCACTTCAGCTTTTGCTGGTTTTAAGCACCAACAAATGGAACATGCAATGAAATATTGAGAAGGTACTATGGAACAAAGGGATGATGAATTTCATCCAAGAGATGTCTAGAAGAAATTACCCAGGAGGCGTCATTTGAGTCACGCCTATAAAAATGAGTGGAAATGCATCAGTACTCTAACGTGGCTAAAGTGCAGGTATGAGAAGGGAATACAGTCCTAAGAAGGTCAGGTACAGATGAAAGGCGTGAGACTGGAAAGGTAGCATGTAAGGCAAATTTGTGAAGAAATTCAAATGCCATGGTCAACTTTTAAGCCATGTGAAATGAGACTTTAATGCTGGGGAACAAAAAGATCAAATGAGATTTTTACAAGTAATATGATGGCAATAGATTTTTTTTTTTGGTATGGGGGATCGAACTCAGGACCTTGTGCTTGCAAGGCAGGTGGTAGGGAAAATTATCCTAAAATGTATTTCTTCTAAGTGTTCCCAAAAGGGATCTTACCAAACAGCTAATCCTAGAAGTTGGGGGAGGAATATGAGTTCTGAAATGCTGTGTGTAATGTTGTATATATTACCCTATTAAATAGATGTATATCTGAGATGCAATATATTTTAAAAAGACATTTTAAATTTGTTTAATGTAGTATTCCTAAATGTTCTCTATAACAACAAGTGTATATGACAATCATAGCAATTCACATACTTACTGTGCTCATTCAACCAAAAGGCATGTCAAAACTCTTTAGCTTTAAATATTTCAAATGACCATTCTAAAATTTCTTGCATTATATTGATTTCTCTACCGCTGGAGCCAATGCTTTAAAACCTACTACAACATCCATATTTCTTAAAAGTATTAGTCATGGCTAAGTTTTCACATAGGTAATGATTATAAGTAATATCCCAACATTTATACACTGGAATAAAACCATAGCAGAAAAATATTTTCTCTTCCTAAACATTGTTTCTTTTAAGAAGCCAATTTCAGGATCATATGGCCAGACTTTCTAAGAAGGCACTAAGAAGATAGGCATTATTCTGGACCAAGAAGGAAAAAAGAGTTCCATTTCACTTGTACAGGATCAAAATATAACATCCCCAAATATGTCACTTCCACATACTGACCATTTTGAGTTAAAGGCACTTGAAAAATAGCAGATCCAAAAGAAGACATTCAGAACCTCCCCCCCCCGCCAAAAAACCGAGATAAAACGCCTATGTGAAAGTTTCCCTCCCAGTGTCAAGTGTCTTATCACCAGAAACAGGGAGTCAAGACCAGTAGAAATCTGTACAAATAAATATCATGTTAAACTACCTCCTGTCTTCCTAGTTATTCTTCCACAATTCCCACTTTGTTCAAACTTGTATATAAGCACTATTAGTCACTTATTTCTTGGACATGTCAGTTTTCTTATGAGAGCTCCCTGGATATGTAAATAAAATTTGCATGCTTTCTTCTGTTAATCTAGTTTTATGTCAGTCCTAGCCAGAAACCCTAAGATGGTAAAGCAATTTTATGTTCCCTACACAGACTAAATGTTCTAGTGGTGTGGACCAGCTGCCCTTCACTCACAAGAACTGATTTACACATCTTTTCTCAACTCTGTGTTCAATGGAGTCATGTTGGTACAGAAGTAGTTGTATCATAAAAATGCTTAAATTGGGGGTAGGTATTGTTATATTTTGTTTTGTTCTCAGGAAGCAGTTGTTAAACACTTAGAAGCCACCCATCACACAAAGGAACCAATTCTGAGCACTCCTCCTTGTCTCTGATGATGCAATCAAGTGTCAACCTGTAAATAAGAAACACTATGAATGGGTCCAGACAGCTATTATTTGTGTACTCTGCCAAATCAACAGGCTGAATCAATCAGTTATGAGACTATATGAAAATGCTAATTGTGGATCTATCTATAATCTTGGGTCTGATACATTTGATTAACATACAGAAAACTCTGGTACTTTTAATTTACATAGAAGAAGCAGGACTTGATATTGAAAGCAATTAAAAAATAGATACCACTGTCAGCATTAAGAATCAAGAGGACCTCTAAGTAAAATTGGTTGTTTCTCATTGCTCCTAGGGAGGCATTGCCTGTTTTGTCAGTAAAATATTGGTCTCTTACAGAAATTGAAAATAAACTAATCACAAGTAAGCCATATCTAAATACTAGAATGCTAATATCCCCGTGGCCTGAGCTTGTTGCCTTTTTGTGGAATAAATTCAGAAGAATTTAATACATCTCCTCACCCACTTTCTCTCCTCTTCAAACTCTTTGTCCCAAACCCTCCTAATCTTTCCACTTTTACTCACCAATATTTCATTCCTTAATGATTTCCCAAAAACATTCTACTAAATTACCTCTAAAAGTTACAAGTGATAACAGTAGGTATGTATCACTAGTGCACTATGCTCCTCCTCTTCTGATTTTTTACATCATTGGTGCTCTGCCTTCAATGGTAAAACTTTTTTGGCTGCCTAGGTTTCTTGTCTGAATATCCTTCCTTGTTTATTGGTTACTTATCAAGGCTCCCTACACCTTAAATTCCAGGCATCCTGGACAACCATGTGTAAGATAGCACATGGTTTTATGACAATAATATTTGTTTCACAATTAATAGATGGCAGGATTCAGTCTTTGGCTATTATAATACTATAAGCAAATAATCTTTGTAAAAACATTTTTCTAAATGGATACAGGGTCAGCTTTGAAAAATATCTACCAAAACTATTAAAGTCTGTTGCAAAAGTAACATTCAAATATCAATGTTATTTACACTTGGAATAATAAGTTAAACACGAAAGAGGCAAATATATCTGAACATTACAAGGACCAAACTACTTTACCAAGGCACAGTCATCTATGTCTCGATCCCTCTTCTGCATCTGTTCTATTGTGTTCTCCCACTGTTCAATGAGTTCTTGTCTTTCATTATGAATCTTCTGAAAATCTTGTGCTGCTTTATCCAATTCTAACTGTCAAACAGAGAGCAAACAACATTCCTGAGCATTCAAGTGCTTTTGCAAACATCAACTTGTAATTAAGAAATAAAAACCTTCAAGAACCAACCTGGGCACTTAGAGTCTCTGTAAGTTCGTTGTCAAGAACCTTTCTCTTCTGATTACATTCCAAGGTCAGTCTTTCTAACTTCAGGGTCAGTGCCTATGATGTGGTTACATACAAAATATTTACATTTATTATTTTACTAATTTAAAAGCTGTTAGATATCATAACTAACATAACTATAACTAAATCATAACTATTTGATATCTAAAGCAACTGTAATGTTTTCACACAGCTTCATGAATATTTCATTGTTTCTAAAATGACTTTAATATTTTCTAAAGGAAATTAGAAAAAGATAAAACTGTACTATGACATTTGGAAATACTTAGAATAATACATTTGGTATTTAATCTCCCAGAAAATAGCAGGCTTCATAATACTATGTTAGTATCACCAGATAGAAGTCCATCTTAAGGAATGATTATGATAACATCACTCAATAGTACTATAGTCACAAATCAGCAACACTATATGTAACACTTAACCTATATTTTAGACAAAATAGCTAAAATATCAATAAATATTTCTAGTATAAGGTAGTGCACACCTTTAATCCAAGCTACTTGGGAGGCTGAGGCAGGAGGATAGCAAGTTCAAGGCCAGCCTGGGCAACTTTGTGAGACACTATCTCAAAATTTTAAAAAATAAAAATAAAAAATAAAAAAGAATACTTCTAAATCAGGATATCAATTACAACTTATTATTTCTCACCCTAATTTTATTATCATCTTGTTGTGCATATTTCTGAAGAGTGAAGGCATCACTATCTTTATGAGCTGATTCTTCTAGCCAGGCCTCCAATGCTTGCTGGTCCCAGTTCATTTGACATTTCAAACCATCCAACTTTTGAGTTGCTTTAAATATGCCATTCTAATTTCCCAGGAATGTAAGAGAAAAAGGAAATTGGAAAATATTATTTACTATACAAACTATAACAAAACATAATATTAAAGACTACAGAATATATTCAGAAGAAATCCTGTCCCTGTCTACCAGATGTTTATAATACATCGTTTTAAATTATATAACTACCATCCTTGTATTTTAATTCAATTGTAAACTGAGAACATTTGAGTATAAAAAGTTGAAAACAGTAGTTAACCAAAGTTTTCTTTAAAAAGGCTTTAGACTTTTAAAATCTCAGTTATTCCACCAAAACCACCCCAAATGTATATATATATATATATA
>NW_004624730.1:58466651-58496143 GCF_000247695.1 Heterocephalus glaber
AAAAAAAAAAAAAGAATGAGAAATAGGTGAAGGTAGTTTAATATTAGAGTCATAAAGCTTAAAAATTAATATGAAAGGTAGAAATTTTAAATGAAATTCACACAAAAATTGATGTGGATGGTTAAAATATAACACATGTTAACTAGGCCTAGTATTTTATAATAGGCGGCCAGCATAATTTAAATATACTAAGTTTCCATAAATAAGTGATAAATGAATAATGGGGGGAAATATAATATTTCATCATTATTTCATTCAAATCATAATTCCATGTCATTCCATTTTCCAACCAAGCAATTTACGTAAATGTCAAGAAACTAAAGAATACCTTTCCTATACAAAAAATAAAATCAATGCTCATTTATTGAGAGGTACAGTAAGTACTATAAAACTTTAAGTAACATTTCAACACATACTTCCTTGTCAGTTTTCCGTTCTCGTATGGAAACGATCTCATTTTCTAGTCTTAGTATTTCACTCTTCACTCGTCCCAATTCTCTTTCGGCAATGGCCTTAAAATGTTCTTCACTTTCAATCTCATTCTCCTTTGCTTTGTAAAGAGACTGCAGAGTAATACACAAAATGGAAATACTTTTTAAATTCTATTATTTTAAAACATTTATAATAATCTATTAGGCAAAAAGAAGGTCCCCCAAATGCTTAGATTAAGTACTATTAGCTCCACTATGATAAAACCTTCACATTAGACTGTGATTACAGTGTGGTTGATGTTGCTCACTAGTGGTAAAAGTGTCATGCCACGGACTGCCCAGAGGAAATATCATCAGCAGTCTTCAGATATTATGTTCATCTAGGAAAACTAAAGAAAACCAAAGTTTATGTGGTGAGGCCTAAAAACTATAACTCATTATTTATAAGTAAGAAATAATCAATTAAAAATAATTGGGGAAAGGAATGTTTATATTGTTGATCACATAATTAACAGATAATTTCAAAATATTTAAAAACTGATGGTGGTAAATATTTCTTAGATCATATTAGTATACAACTGTCCTTTGGTTTTTTTATCTTATAAAAAAATTTCTTGACTAGTGATCTTGTAGTGCCTCACAGTTAATACTCTCGGTATTAATTTTATACTAGCAGTACTAAAGTTGCTACTGTTGTAGGAAGTTTATCATCTTTTGTCTCTATTTAATCCAGGTTTGTTTATTCAAGTTTGATGGCAATAAGATATACCAACAATGCTCCTATCTCTCAAGTCCCCAAACCACTAGTTTAATAACTTGAGGAAAACTGTCTTCCAAATAATTTATCAATTACTCAAATAAGGATCCAAGAGTATTGTTTACATGAGTATTGTTTCAAATGTTTATTAAATATGTAACTTCCTAATAAGATTTGCAAACTATCAAAAATACCCACATTAAGTATAATTTTTTTTTTAAATACGGCTTTCTTGAGCCGGGGATTTAGCTCAGTGGTTCTGCCGCCTGCCTCGCAAGCAGTTCAATCCTCCCTAGTTTGATCCCCAGTACCAAAAAAAGAAAAAAAAAATTAAAAAGAAGTATGGCTTTCTTCATTTTTAAAAATTATTATTTTTCTCAGAAAAGTAGATGAACATTTTTTTTAATTGACAAGGAAGTCCATGCTGATTTGTCAAGTTACCTGGTTTTTTGGACATTGTCAGGGAGTGAATCTCTACACTTAAATAAATTATTCTTAAAACAGAAGCTTATTTCACTACTCCAAGTTTTAATTTAATTACATTTGTGTTAGTGTTTCTAAAATGTATTCCCAAGTTATCTTAAATAGTCTACAACATAATTTAACTTTTTAATCTCATGATGATCATTAAAATTTTAGTTCTTGAACTATACTAAAACACCTTGAAGCCATAAAGGCTACTAAAGTGTGTAGAGTGAGTTGGGCTAAAAAACTGAAAAGGGATAGAAATCTATTCTGCATTATCTTAGCTCTGTTTCTACTTATAGCTATCATTTCTCGCTGCCATTATTGGATCCTTCTTATATAAATCTGATGCTTACTATTATATGAGATTGTTTGGATAATTTCTCCTTTAATATGAATTAATTTTTGTTTAAAATTGGTAGCAGTAACTGGATCCTCAAACTTTTTTTCTATCTACTTTAACATTCAAGGTTATGTTCATAATAGTTGGATTATGCTAGCTTTGTATATCTCTAACATAAAATCACAGATACAAATTGACTGTGAAATGGTCCATGACTACATGGATATAATCAACATAAATTTCAATATTACTATACCTGTGTAAATGAGAATTCTTGCTTAACATTTTTGAAGTGAGAATTCATAGCATTAATTCGATCCTCGTAATCATGTAGCTGATCTTCCAAGTTTGATTTTTCATTCTGCAGCTTTGATAACTGTAAATAATAAATACTGTGATCAAAGTCCTATTAACTTTTACCATACTGAAAGACCTAAAAATCAAAAGAAAATGAAATGTTCTGTCACAGTCCATTTATCACAGCCCACAAAAGAAATTTATTTGTCACAATTTTGAGGGCCGAGAATTCCAAGATCAAAGTCCCCGCAGCCCTGGTTTCTGGTGAAGCCTCACTTCCTAGTTTATAGATAGATGCCTTCATGACAGAAAAAAAGATCATTTGTCTCTTATCTTTTCTACTAAAGGCACTAAGTTTATTTATAAGGGTTCCAGTACCATGAACTAATTACCTCCCAAAGTCCCTACCTCCAAAACCATCACACTGGGGATTAGGACTTCACCATATGAGTTTGAGAAGGACATAAACATTCCATCATAAAATTTTGCTTCTCTAAATGTCCATAGGAACTTCTAAGATCTATCTTTTAAATGCAAAACAGTATTGTAATTTGGTGAATACTATGGAAAAGTAAAACAAAACAGAAATCACTCTTAGAATTGCAGCAAGAGCAGGATCCATTGCTAAAATGCATTTTTTTCATATAGTAGTATTATATTTTTACAGGACAAAAATGAGATTCTTTTCCATAACTAAACCACAAGATGGATTACGTGAAGAAGAGCATACTAGCAAGGCAGAAAGAGATAGAGGAGGAGGGAGTGATGGGAGTGGAGGGAGAGAAAGGGGGCAGAAACCACACATTTTGGTAGTGGCTATATACTAGGTATGATTTCTTCTTCCTCAATTCCTTTTCCATACATTTAGGTTTAGCCTAACAGAATAGCTCTTGTGTGCTTAGAATCTATTTCTTAACATATTTTGTTCTTGAATTAGAACCTCTAGTAGAAACAAAACAGTACAAATATTAAATGAGCAAAATAAAAATTTGGAAAACTGCAAAACCATTAGAAGATGCCATGCGTCCAAGCAGTATAAAAACTCAACAAAGGAAAAGCATACTTTCTCATAATCAAACAATATCTCCAAAGTTATGGGTACCTCCCAGGGGTACAACAAAGTCCACTGAAATATGGAAGAAAATACTAAAATTTTTATCTAGGGAAAAATACTAATTTATTTGTTTATGTCCTATATTTTACTAAACTCTTGAATATTAAATATTAGCTTTTAGAATTATTACATAATATTTATCTCAGATTTTATATACATATTTCTTATATTAGCTATTTCATTTATTTCAGTTTTGAAATTAAAATCCCCCTTTTGTTTATTTTGCCATAATTTTAATGTATTGAGATGAGTTATTAATTTCTTTACTTTTGTCACTTAATAATGAAAGTATGCAAGGCTATCTATATATTTTATCTACATAAGATTTTGGGGGGAAAAAGCAAGATTTTGGTGTTTTCCATGCATCTGGATATAAAGCAGTCCCTTTATATTGTTTTCTAAAAATAGATGTCATTGTTTGCATCTAAAATGTTCTCCAAAACCTCATGTGTTGAAGGTTTTCAATGCAATGTTCAGAAGTGGGGCCTAGATGATTGGATCATGGGGGTACTACTTCATCAACCAATGAATCCATTGATGAATTCATAGCTGAATGGGATATTAGGAAGCGAGGCTTTGTTAGAAGAAGTGGGTCACCGAGCATGAACTTTGAAGGCTATACTGGGACCCTGACCCCTTTCTCTGCTTCTCCCCCTCCCCCTACTCCTACTCTTCCTCCTTTTCCTGGCCTCCATGGGCTTTTCTCCATCACATCCTTCTGCCATGATGTTTCTGCCTCACCACAGTCCTGAAAGCAATGGAGCTAGCTGACTATGGACTGAAATCTCTGAATTCATGAGCCAAAGAAACCTTTCTTCTTTAAGTTGTTATTCTCACGTATTTTGCAACAATAATAGAAAGCTAACACAGAAAGCTGGTGCCAAGAAGTAGGGTCATTGCTGTGACTTTGCCTATGGCTATGTGGTTCAGAACACTTTGGAACTGGTGTGCTGGATGTATTTGGACAAGTTTGGAGATGCAGACTTGAGAAGCCTTACAATGTTTTAAGCTGAGCTGAATGGTCAGTGTTGGTGGGAGCTCAGAAAATCCAAGTGCTAGGAATTGTAGTTGATGTAAGTTTGTCCTTACAACATAAAATATTTTATGTCAGTCTGTGACAACTTGATCCTCACTCAGAAAGTTCTAAACTGCACACATTACGTTCTTGTTAGAATGTCCTTCTTAAAAACATATCAAGTCACATTCAGCTTTAAACATCATAGGAAGAAACTCACAAAGAAATATCAACTAGAACACGTTTTGCTTGCAAACATATGCAAATAATTGTTGCTATGCAAACCTCGAAAATCCCTTTCCAAATAGTGCTTAATTTCAAGGAAATATAAAGCAGGCACGGCAGCCTTTCCTCTCCAGACCAGGAGGCTAGAAGTGAGTAAGTGGAATAAGTGAGAAGAAGGGAATAAGGATCCAGGTTTTATAACTGAATATCATCTACTGTTTCATTAAAATTTTTAAATGGTTAACAATTACCCAGAGGAGCAGGTAAGGTGACAGAGGAAGGACGTGGCTCAGAGGAGCATAAACAGAATAAGGATGCGATTAGGGAAGGAAAGAAATAAAAGGGATGGGGTGGTGCTGCCAACCAGAAAACACCTTCAACAGATCTCCTCTTCTTCCTTCAAGTCTTTACCTGATTTTCCAGCATTTTGTTCCCTTCGTTTGACACTGGGAGGGCAAACCCATCCTCCCAATGCAGCTCCGCCAGGAACTCTCTACTCATGGCAAATGGATGGGGAACTCCAGATAGAGAGCAGAACAAAAAACCGCCTTCTCGTCTAGGGTGATACCCTAGTCCAGTTGAGACATTCGCAAAGTTGCTACCAGAGCCCTCGCAACTGTCTCGCGTCCTTAGTTACCAAACAGGAAGAGCTCAGGCAAGTAGGAGGAACTTCCTGTTGGGAATTCCCCACTTCCTGTTGGCGGAATCCGTATTTGAGCGCCCAAATTAACAGTGCTTCCTTACAAATTCTCCGGGATTAATTTTCAACCTACAGGAGGCTCGGGTCGCTCCCTAACTCCCCAGAGGGTGTAGGATCTGTGGTCCCGGTGCCGGCTTGACGATCCCTGGGTTCCTAGAAGGACCTCGCTACGCAGCTCTCTCAGCTGCCCGCGGTAGAGGAGAGCTAGCAAGGATAATAAACCGGTTTTATTTCCAAGTGGAGCTCCATCCAGGGACCCAGAGGTCCTTGGGCGGGCACCGAAACCACCGGGTTAAGGTTAGCGTCCTACGTTAACATTTAAAGATGTGGACTTTCACGTAGAAATATCTTTCCTTATCTCGAAAAAAGCTAGGTGACAGAACCCCCATTATCGAAAGACAATATTCAGGTGGAAAGGCGCCCCCTTTAGATCGGCAAGCATTTTGTCAGTTAACTAATTTGAATTTGCCGACTTGATCTGGATAGGCATTTGAGTTAGTCTCTGTTGTATAGTAGCTCAGGACTAGAAAGAACAAAACAACCAATCTGATTCTTTTATTTTCTAGGTAAATTGAGGCTCCCTGAGATTAAGTGGTTAAGCATTGTGAGCACGAATTAATTTTGTATATCTGATAAACAACTGTCTGTAGCACTTTGCTCTACAATTTAAATGTACATAAGAATAGAAAGCAATGTATAAAGAAGGTATGTATATATCACCTTTAACATTTCTATTTTGACATATTACCTTAATCTGTACCTTTTGCTGATGTATAAAACGTGATCAAAAGCTATAGTAAATGTTTAAATTGTAAAAATATAGTAAAAAGACACGTTGCCATTAATCCTTCTCAAAATACTCTCCCCTTACTTCAAACACAGTGATCCCAGTTCCTACCACTTTCTGGAGCAGTTCTGGAAATCCTCTTTCATGTCTTTAGTTGTCATGTGTGGCTGCTTTGATGCCCTGAACGGCTTCAAAACGTTTATCTTCGGTCATTTTGACTCCAGGGAAAATCCAAAATTCACACACTGCCAGATCACGGCACTTGGCAGCACCATTCACAATATCTATGATCACATGTCCTAAAAATATTCAGCAAACTGAACTTCCAAAACTGCTTCAGAAAGTGACAAGAATGATAGCATAAGTGTGTTCAAAGTGAGGGGAGTATTTTGAGACATATTAATGGCAATTTGTCTTTTACTATAATGATTTTTAAATTTAAATACTCACTATATATTTTTGATCACCCTTTGAACTTTAAAGTAAATCACAGACATTATGACATTTCATCCCTAAATACTTAAGCATACATTGCCAGAAAAGAAGTTAATGTTCTCTAATATAAATGCAATATTATTGTCCTAACAAAGCTAACAATTTCTCATAACCCCTAATAGCCATTTCATATTCATAACTCAGTTGGCCTGAAAATATCTTTTACAGTTCGTTTGTTACTATAGTTTTGAAATCTTCTTTCAATACTTTTGTCTCCTGCATTGTTTTTTATAAATTTAATCTTGTGGACTTAGAAACAGTGTCTTTAAAGACTAGAATTAGCAAGAAATTTTACTCCCCACTTCTATGTTGCTTTAAATCTGTCAGGTAACTGGGGACAAGACAGTTTCTAAAGAAAAATTTGGACCTGTGTAGAATAATGGAATTTTAAGGACACAAATACCTTATAGGGGTTCATCATTTACCTTTAGTAGTTTAGTCATTCCCACTAATGAAGATGTTAGTATATAACATGCTAAGATGGCACGTGGTCATTTATACTTAAGATTTGTTGTGACAATATTGGGTTTTTTAAATGATTGGAGTTATTACTGCCAATGTAAACATTACTAATTTCCCATCCTGTTTACTAATGAATATTGATCTACCCCATTTGGTGTTAGCTCTAGCTGCCAAGTACATAACTACAGCTATCTTGGTGGGCACGATGCCTATGCTCCATGGACATAAGAAGTCTATCAATGCAAGCCCTGCAAAAAAGTCCCGTGTCCCATATTTCAAGGATTCTATTTCTGGAATTTAAGGATGACATTTACATGATGTTTAATTCTACATGAAATGTCCATGTATTCTCCAAGTTCTACAATTCTAACTTAAAATAATAGCCCTGTTCTCCACTTCATCACCACTCCTGTGTCAAATCAGTTTTCAAGTTCTAGAACATAGCTGTACCTCAATTTATTCACAGCTATACATCAAAGCAAAATCCATAGCTTTAAAAGCCTTGTTGCTGAACATGAAATACTTTAATTCCAGAATGCTTAGGTAGATGTAACCCTTTTATTAACTTATTTCCACATAATTCACTTTACCTAAGTCAAGTTATTAAGGCTAACATACAAAGAGAATTTTTGTTTTCAAAAATAAGATTGTTAAAAATAGAAAAATATGTAAATATAAAGCAAAAGAAAAGCTATCTTTCACCTGCATTCCACTCCTTCCCAGGAATTTATAGCTGTTTGGTGTTTCCTCTACTAGCATATTTTTAATTAAGCTATAAATATATACATACATGAGTTTTTGTCCTACAGAAATAGAAATTGTGTAATCATATTATAAATATTCTGCAAATTCACTTTTTTAGGTAACACTGGTGGCCATATTTCCATGGCAGTACACTTAGATTACCTTCCCATTTTAATGCAAGTTTAAAATTCAATATTTTATCAATCACGTGTAGCTTTTTAAACAATGCTGCAGTTGACATATTTATAATACTGTATGTTATCAATTCTAGAATGTACTTATCGTCACATTTTAATGTCTCTGAAGCTGTGATCCATCTTTTAATAGTGTCTTAGATTAGGTGTAAGAAGATAAAATCTTATTACTAATATGTTTCTGCAAAACATATTCTTGAAGTAATATTAATAGAGAAGCAATTTTAAGACATAAGCAATTTTATTTTGATAGATAACATTAAACTACCTTTAATAAAGCTTTTACTTACCAATAAGATGAGAGCATCATCGTTGCACACTCTGAACATTATAAAGTATTAATTACTTCACAATCTAAATGCAAAATACAGTTGTTAACATTTCAATGAGTAAATGACACTAGGTATCACATTTCTGAGTCTGAGCATCCCATTTCTTCTAAGAATTTCTCTATCATACCCTTTGCCCATTTCCCCTCTCTCATTCTTTTATTAAATTATAGTGGTGCTTTTAATGTTATTGATAGTATTCTCTGTAAGTATGTAAGTAATATTTTTCTCCCAAATTTGCTTTGGTTTTATATGTACCTTGTTTTTAATATATTTTACCATCCACAGCTCAGAAAGTGCTCTTCTGCCATGATCAGGCTTCTTTATCAGGCTCTTGCATCACCAACTTTCCTGATCTGGCAGCAGCATTCGGCTCAGCTGCCCTTCCCCCAGTAAAACATTTTCTCCTCTTGGTTGTTATGCCTCTTTCTATTCACAAGGGAAAGTTTGCCATTAACCTTGTCGGTCTTGTTTGCTGTATTCTCTTGTCTTTTTGACCTCTAAATATTGATATATCTTAAAACCCAAAGCCAATACCTCTACTCTTCTTGCACTTGCTCCACAGGTGATTGTGTCTGTTTCCGTGGCTCCAAATAGCATGGCTGGGGAATGTATTACATTGCTAGGGATATCATAGCAAAATACCACAGACTGAATGACAAACAACAAATATTTATTTTCTGCAATTTCTAGAGGCTGAAAATCCAGGGTTAAGATACTGACAGGGTTGGTTTCTGGTGAGGCCTCTGTCCTTGGCCTACAGATAGTGACTTTCCCACTGCGTCATCACTTGGCCTCTTTTCTGTGTCTCTTCCTCTTTTTAATAAGGACACCCAGCATCAGTCCCTGTTCTCACCTCCCCAAACCCCTAGAGACAAGTCTTTCATGAATTAATTCCTTTTCTTAAAATTTTCAAATAAACAGAGATGGTATAGTGTGGCAGTTAATAATTTATTGCATCTAAGGTCCAAATTCACCCATTTTGCCTGTTTTGTGAAAATAATATAGGCTCTTTAAAGAGCTGTGGTTTTTGTTTTTTGTTTTTCTGTTGTTTTTTGTTTTGTTTGTTTGTTTGTTTTGATAGTGTGCCTGACATCAAGCTTTTTTGGGAGCTGGAACAGGAACACATTGCAGAATCCTTCAGTAGCTGGGATTACCAGCATGCACCACTGTGCCCTGCTTAAATGACAGATTTTAAGATTAAGCTTTCCCTATTGAAGCATTGTGTGTTTTCTCTCCTGATTGGACCCGGAGTGTTTTATGTACCTACTTTTGTAATGTAAGTTGCTTTCTTCATTTAACGTAATATTTTTGGTTTTCATCTATATTGTGTTATATACCAAGAGTTTGTTTCTTATTGCTAGATTATTTCCAATTTGGGGAAATTATGAATGAAGCTATTATAAACATGTTTGTACAAGTCCTTTAATCCTTCAACTTTTATTTCAGAATAATTTTGTATCTCCATATAAGCTGTAAAGATAGTACAGTGTCTGTATACCCCTCACCCAGCTTAAGTTTCCCCTAATGTTATCATTTCACATTGTCATAGTGCATATGTCAATATAAAAAAGCCTACATTGGTATATTGCTATAAACTAAACTCCAGATTGTCCAGTTCTTCCATGAATGTTTTTTTTTTTCTAACCCCGGATCCATTTCAGCATACCACCTTACATTTTATTGTTATGTCTCCTTCGTCTCCCTTGGTCTGTGATGAGTTCTGAAGTTTTTCTTATTTTTCATTTACCTTGACAACATTGAGGTATTGTGTAAAATGTCTAATTTGTTTTTATCTAATCATGTTTGCCTCATGGTTAGGCGGGAGTTGGAGTTTTTGGAACAAAAATAGAGGTGAAGTGCCTGTTATAGTTTATATCTAACATTTCCCCCAATGCTTCATATGCTCATAGGTGGGGTTTTGGGGGAGGTGAGTGGATCGTGGGTGTATAATATTCATCCCTGTATTAGTCTACCGATGAGTTTATAGCTGGGTGTAATGTTGGGAGGTGAAGTCTGGTGGGAAGAGATGGGTCACTGTGGCCTTGGCCTGGAAGTATATCTATCTATACATATTTCCCCAAACCTACAACATTTTCCTTTCTTAATGGCTTGTTCTATATTATTCATCAGGGCTGCATTATTCTTCAGGTTATCTATAAACCCAGAGGGGCCTTTCCTGCCCATTCAAATCCAATATAAATTTTCCCTGTCCTCTCATGGCGACCTTTTCACATTGAGTGATTGTATCCAAACAATGTGCTGAGTTAGTAATTTTGTTTATATTTTCTTGTTTATTTATTTTCTATCTTTTCCACTAGACTTTAAATGCATAAGAATAGAATCATATACTTTGTTCACCCTGTATTCAGAAACTACAGGGTTCCTACAACTTGATAGTGCTCAATTAAAATCCATTGAGAGAATAAATTTAGAAATTGAAGGGAGAGTTTTAAATTTTTATACAATTATATCTGTAAGTCTCTTTCTTGGATGACTTTTATGTTTTATGTCACACTTAGGAAGGTGTTTCACATAAAACTATAAAAATGGCCTCCAATAATTTCTTTTGCTACTTTTATAATTATATAATCTTAAGCAAAGTTTTAAATCACATGAAATTTATATTCATGTATAAAAGGAAGTAGATATACAACTTTTTCAAAAAAATAGTAGTAGACTATTAGTCTCTCTCCATTGGTTTAAAATTCATCCTTTTTGTATATTTAATTTTCTTATATGCAGAAATATATTTGGTATTTCAGTGATTTGTTTATCTCTACAAAAGTGCCACACTGTTTCAAGAAGTATAGTTTTTTAGCATGGTAGGGTCAAATGTACCATCTATCACCACCACCATAAATATTCTTCTGTCCATCTAAACACACTTTCAAATGAATTTTGAAACTGGAATCAAGTTGCCAAGTTTTTTATTTTTAAAGAGGCAAGATGCTAAGAATTTTCATTGAAATTTTAGTGAATAACAGAATAATTTAAGTAAAATTTAGTTTTATTATATTGCCTTACTATACAGAAATACGTCTCTATTCAGATTTTCTTTATGTAATTAATTCTTAATACAGATGCATATGATTAGATTCAGAGAATTTATATAACCTCAGAATTAGAAGAAACCTCCAAGATTGCCCCTGACTACAAGGTGTACATATGAATTACACTTCTATTGATTAGGTACTCACTACCTCCTGAGGAAATGCATTTTATTACAATGTATAATGAAGTAGATAATGACTTGGATAATAAAATAAGTCTCGTAGGAATAATGTCAGAGAAGATCCTGTAATTGTCCTGTTCCACAATTTCCTTGCCTACACAAAAAGTGTTCTTAGGCCAGCATCTATAATATTTTGAAAATCTGTTCACTTCAAAAGTTTATATCAGATAACTGGCTGTTCTGTTGTACACTATTAGTGAAAGATAGTTGCAAGTCCTTACAAAGGAGCCTTGAATTCACAGCCAAAAACTGAGCAGTTTCTGATGTCACTCTTGCTTTTATTTACCTTTATCTTTACTGTTGGCACATATTAATTTCTCAATTTATAGTTGCTGAATTAATGAATAGATTATCCTTACAGATTTATTTCTCCTGATAATGAGAAGCCATAACTATATTTAAAGAGAATATTTTTCTAATGCAAGGAAACCATCGAGGAAAAACAACTAATTACATTTTCTCATATACTTTTCTGGAAAATACACAATCACAAAATTTATATTGCCAATGACAACCACTGATTTGTAAAAAGCATTATGTAGTTGAGGTGGGTAGAATAGGATGTGGGTGTTATTATGGAATTAAGTTGGGTACCGTGGTTTGTGTGTGTGTGTGTGTGTGTGTGTGTGTGTGTGTGATCAATTGCTGTAGATGAATGACTATAAATAAGAGCTAACAATTTTTTTCTATGACTATTACCTAGAACCTAGGGCAAGGAGGGAAATGTCCCTTTTATCAAGTATTTTCACCTATCAGGAAAATAGTCCAAAAAGTTTTTTTAAATGGGTAAGACAATACTTTAAGAAGCTTTTATATTCAGAGGCTCACACTCTTGCTAGTGGAAATATATATTTTACAGACTTTATTCATTTATTCTAATCCAGTAGATGGTGCTACATGTCTGTATATGTAAAGTAGCATGAGTGCTTTATCCTTTTTCTTTTTTCTTCTTTTTTTTTATCTGCAACCCTCATCAAGGTCTACCATTATAATGAAGATCATTATTTCTGACATCTGAGCCAAATCTTTGGATGCAGCATTAGAGATGTACTTAAGAAAAAAAAAAAACAGAAAATGATTGTGGACCAAATACCAACCTAACAATCTATTAATATTTTTTCCTCTCAGCTCATTCTCACTCTAAAATGACAAAATCTTTGGTTTCACACAGAATTGTGTCAGTTTACTTAAAACATCCAGATACAAAATCATAGCCCCTCTTTCTTCTGAACACTGCTGGTTGGTATCATAATGAAGCAACCATAGTAAGGGTAATAATTAACAAAGAATGTTTAAATTTAAGATTGTGATAGATAGATCAACATGTAAATCAATTCTTTGAGAAGATAATGTACATTTTAAGTATATGAAAATTTATAAACATGAAGTTTGATGTTGAATCAATGATTAAGCTAACTGTATACATTAATATTTCTTTATAAATCATTGAAGACCCTAAACTTTAGAAAAGTAAAGGTTTTATGTAAGAATCAGCAAAAATAATCCATATGACCCAGCAATATTTGATTTATTTTAGTTATTTGTTCCAAACTCAATTAAACTTCATATATAATCCAAATCAGAAGTCACTGGGTTTTGCCTCCTTTTATTTGGCAGATTTTAATATATTATTTTCTCACATATTCAAAATGTTTTAGAAGTATCATTGTACTGTAAACCAAGAATAAGGATGACATCAACTACTAATATAAAAATTAGAACATTTTCACTACTGAATTAGTTTATAGTATTAAACTCTGATTTAGTTAACTGTAATACAATTTCATGAAGTCCTTTCATGTTCTTTGAAAATTCTTTTACTCTTTTCATTGTATCAAAAGAAAAATGAGAGCCATGATTAATAATGAGTGCTATACATAAGGTAGGTATCATAATCTGCTGACCAAAGACTTAATAAAATATTTTTATTCAATCAACTATAGAGAAGTCAGAAGTGACCTTTCAGATTTTGTCATTTATGCTCTCCTTCATTTATATCTTCATTAACTCTTTTACCAGCCCTTGAACAAACTCAAGAAGACAGGATTAAATTTATTATTCCTAGGTATGTTACACAACATGGAAAACCACACGCTCTAAATCCAGGGAATGACAGCTTAATTGAAAAGACAGATATGTGTAAGTGTGTCTTTTAGGCAGGTGTGTCACCTACATGTATTTATTACCTTGCCTATGTTATAATTGGCACTTTTCTATTCTTACTTTTTGAGATATGACCACCACCACAAGTAGAGTTTCTTCATCAACACTTAAAACATGATTAATGTATATTTCCCACAAAGAGTTTACCATCTAGTGGAGAACTGACCACAGCAGCTGCACCCTGGCTGATCTCCTGAGCTCTCTAGCAGATCCCTCTGATACCATCTCTACATCTCAGCCAAAATGACTTTTTTAAGCCCCAAATATGAGCACAACCCCCCTCCCCATGGCAACTCCCCCATGGCTCACCATGGTCCCCTAACATGGTTTAAAAGACCCTCCTGAAGTGATCTCACCACCACCCTCATCTTATACTCTGCTTCATCTTACACTGGAAATTCTAGCCTAGCTAAATTTGTTTTTTTCCTTGTGGTCTCTCTTACTGCAAGCCTTCACACACCTGTTCCCCCTGCCTTGGTAGACCCCTGCTGTCCACTTTCTCTAACCTGTACATGCTCCACTAGCATCATATTTTCACTACCATGACACTTGCTAAACTCTTTACTTCTGTGAGTCCCCATTATACTGTCAGAACCATAAATTGGAGTGTCTAGCTTATTTAGCTCTGGCTTATTAGCACAAATACATAGTAGACACACATTTGTTCATTCATTGCATTAACAGTCATTCAGCACCTAGTGTGTGACACACTCTGTAGGGAGAGACGGGGACATGTAACTTGAACAAAACAGATTAGGACACTGACTTGTAGGGCTTTTATTAAATTAAATAGTGCATACTGAGTGCCTAGTTGGTATGTGTTATGGGTTCTAGTTGTCCCCCCAAAGCCTCATGTGCTCATATATTCGGATTTTCAGAGCTGACTGGATTAAGGGTATGTGATACTAAATTAGTCCACTCCTTGGAAGCAGCATAGTTCTGGGTGTGGATAATGGAAGCCCCACTCTGGATGTAGGTGGCATTAATCCATAGGCTTTTAGCCTGTATGGAAAATAAAGAGAGAGACGGAAGGCAGGCTTACTTCTGCTGCTTGCTGCCTTCTTGCCATGGACTATTTCTCCTCTGCAATGCCCCTTTGTCATGCCATCCTGCCTTGGAACAAGCAGACTATGGACAGAAATACAAACCGTGAGCTGAAATAATCCTTTCCTCCTTTAACTATATTTTCTCTCAGCAAGGAGGAAAGTAACTAAAATAGATTTTTATTACCAGAGAAGCAGGGTCATTGCTGTGACATTATCTGGTCATGTGGTTCAGAAACCTTTGGAACTGGCTTGTGGAAAGAGTTTGGGAAGGTTTGGAGATGCTCGCTGAAGAAGCAGCCCTGGAATGCTGTAAGGTGAACTTGATGTGAGATTCTGGTTAGAGGTCAGAAGACCAGAATGCTGATAGAAATCCTGCCAACAAAGATCAGGCTCAGGGGGTTTCTGCTTGGAAGAAGTACTTCATTGGTTGTTGGACTCCAAACCATGTGTGTTATGCTTTAGCAGAAAATTCATCTGCATTTTGCTCTTACAAAGAGACTTTGTCTGAGACCGAGATTAAGTGTGGTGTACTAATTAATCTGGTGAAAGAAATTTCAAGGCAGTCTAATGTTGAGGCAGTGGCATGGCTAGTGTTAGCCAGATCTATATTGAGAATCAACGGCAAAGGGGCCACCAGAATGATTTATAACATTTTGAGTTTGGCTAGAAAGGAATCTCCAGTAAAGTTGCAGGCTACAAAGACAGAGCAGAGGAGAACTTGGTTGCTGAGAAGGAACAGAACAATATAAAAGGTGGCCCAAGGACATCACAGGAACCAGCAAGACTCCAGCCATTGCAGCTTCAAAGTTTCAAAGGTGAAAGACTTCGCTTTGAGAAGAGAACCCCAGAGCACCATATTTCAGAATGGTGGTGGGCTAGGGAAGTTGTTCTTCAGAATTGGGTTCTTAGTGCTCAGCAATCCAGGCCCTTAACCTCTTCAGCCAAGAGTGAAGGAAGCCTGGTTACTGCTCCAGCTGGTGACAGACTTTAGCGTCATCATGTGGTGCTAGTTTTAGGTCCATGCAAAATGCAAGAGTTACGGGGTCAGGAAAGCTACCACACAGATTTCAGAAGAAGAACTGGGAGGCCAGGCAGCATGCCCCCAAGAAAGCAGTGTGTGAAGCTGTGAGTGTGAAGGTGAAGGTGCAGTACCAAACCCAGAAAGTTAGAGAAGCCAGGAATGTGGATCATTTACGGAAAGTCACAAGGAGTGAGCAGACCCAGCCCAAGAGAGAAGCCATGGAGCTACAACCACTAGAAGTGTCATGGGGTAGAGCCACCCAAGCCCTTTGGAGTTCATATCTTGCCATGGATTGCCCTGGGTGCTGGACATGAACTTAATGTTTGCCCTGCTGAATTTTGGACTTGCTTTGGTCCCGTTCTTTTCTGTCTCTCTATTTGTGCCTTTTGGAATAGGAATGTTTATCTTATGCCATTGTATGTTAGAAGTGCTTAACTTTCTTTTCATTTGTACAGGGCCTCACAACGAAGAGTTTACATTAAATCTTAGCAGAGACTTTGACCTTGGACTTTTCAGCAATGCTGAAACTGTTAGGACTTTGGCAACCCTTAGGGATGGACAAAATGTCTTTTGCATGAAAAGATGTGCATGAGTCTTTTAGGGATCAGGAGGGAGGAATGTTGTAGCTGATGTTCACCCAGGGCCTCATGTGTTCATATATGGGGCTTTTCAGAGCTGGGTGGATCCAGGACATGTGATACTAGGATAAGAACGTGTGGTACTAAATCAGTCCACTGATAGAAATCAGAGTAGCTCTGAGTGTGGGTAATGGAAGTCCCAATCTGGCTGTGTGTGGCACGAGTGGCTAGGCTTGTAGCCTGAATGGAATATAAAGGGAGAGAAGGAAGGTGGGCTTCCTGATGCTGTTTGCTGCCTTCTTGCCATGGACTATCTCTTCTCTGCAATACCCCTCTGCCATGCCACCCTGCCTTGGATCCAGCCAACTATAGACAGAAACTTACCAATTGTGAGCTAAAATAAACCTTTCCTCCTTTAACTTTGAGTGTCCAACACATTGTCTCAGCAGTGAGGAAAGTAACTGAGACAATAAGGCTCCCAGAACTCATCAAAGATAGTGTGTCTATGTCTCCAGGTGGGATAGGAGCTGGGGCAAGGGCAGAGCCACCCAAAATAAAAAGGATCTTACCTGAAACTTTAGCAACAGGAGTAGAAGGACTCCTGGTGAAAAGTAGAAATAAAAGTGCATTTTAGGTAGAGTGAGTAACAATCTCTAATCTTGGAGGGAGCGGGGAGCAGTTGAGGGGAACAGTTGTGGGGAATTACCAACAGTTAAATACTGCTGGATATGGCATAATTTTGTGAATTGGCATATGTCTGGGAGAAGAAAAGTTGAAAGGCACCAGATCTCAAAAATATTTTCTTCTAGGCAAAAGGGATCAATTGAAGAAAGTTTTCATTGGTGTGTATTAGTTACACAGAGTGGATTTCATTTTGATATATTCATACATGCATATAGCATACATTGATCATTTTTCCCAGTTACCCTCTTTCCCTTTTCTCTCACCTGCCCTTGATCCCCTTCCTCTTCTCTGGTAGACTTCCTTCTACTTTCAAGTATTTTCAAAAATTTGTTTTTAGATTCCATATGTAAGAGAAAATGTGATATTTGACTTTCTGAGTCTAGCACATTTATCTTAGCTTGATGCTCTCCAGTGCTATCTATTTTCCTGGAAGTGGCATGATTTCATTCTTCTTTATGGCAGAATAATACTCCATTGTATACATATACCACATTTTCTTCACTCATTCACCTGTTGACAGTCACCTAGCTTATTCCCATGGCTTACTATTGTAAATCACACTGCAATAAACAGGGATACAAGTATCTCTATACTATGCTGACTTTAATTTTTAAGCAATATACAGAGGAGTAGGATATCTGGATCAAATGATACTTCTATCTTTCCTGGGTTTTTTTGTTTTTTGTTTTTTTAGGAACCTCCATACTGATTTTCATGGTGGCTATACTAATTTACATTCCCACCAACAGTTCAGAACCATTCTTTTTTCACTGCATCCTTGCCAGCATTTTTTTTTTTTTATTGTTGATGGTAGCCACTCTGACTGGGTTCTCAATGCAGTGTTGATTTCCAATTCTCTGCTGGATAAAGATGTGGGACATTTTTACTTATTTGATTTCAGTAATTTTAAATGAGGGAAATGAATGGAAGAGTTCAGTGAGGATATGAAAAACTTAAAGATAAAATGTAATATTTTGTGACTGGAAGCAGGGCCAAACAAGACTACAGTCTTCTCATTCTGGGGGAAATTTGAGGGGGCCAGTGGAATAAGAAAATCTAACCCCCAAATCTGCCAGTAATATTGTACCAGAGATAGCAGTTTCCAAAACTTCCAAAGATTACCTTGTCCAAGTGTAACTGTTTTTGCCTGGTTTTCAGATACTTATGTATTTTTTACTGTGCTTAACTACCACTCTCTTTGGAATATCAGAGTTCATATTAACACCTACAGCGATCTGTATGCCCAAACTGATCAGTGTTCTCCAGAGCCCATGGGGGCCCATGGGAGGCTCAGGACTTTCAGAAAACAGAAAGAAAAAGGGCAGGAAAGATACAATGTATCCTATGTCCTACTCAGTCCTAGAAGTTAGTAAAATAAATATTGGTGAAAGTTTACTTTGCTTTCAGTATTGCTCTTCAAAAGCCTTCTTTGTTCTTTTCTACACGTTTTCATATGCTTGAGAGCAAGCATGAATCACTTTCATAATTAAAAGAAAAAATATTTTTAAAAAACAATAATAACCAAAAAAAAAAAAATCCTTGGAGGTAATGCAGAGGAGTGAAAACAACAAACAACAAACATATCCACCATGTAACTGCTCTATAGAATAATTTAGGATAAAGATACAAGGAATATGTGTTCCTCATGATATTGCACACCCCATGTGTATGAGCACAACACAAGAACAAGTCTGGAATGAGGCTGCAGCTTGCACTTCCACGTTGCTATATGCAAAAAGAAACTTTCCACTGGCTCAGACACTTGGCTTTTTTTGTGGTTAAGGCTTTAAGAGACACTGCAGAAAGGTGGCTTGCTTTTATTCTGTGAGCTATAGCTCTCCACATAATATATGGGTAAATTTACTCAAAGCACTTGTTATCAGCTGTCAATCTGCTTCTTAGCCTGCATTTGGCTATGTTTCAGGTACCAAAGGAGAAAGCAAGAATTATTCCATGGCTTTTGCCCTGAGGGAACTAATTGTCACTTCTGAATTTACTGAATTACATGTGAAAGTAATTGCTGTTCTTCTGCTCTCTTCTGGTATTATTCACATAAATCCTATGTAAAGCTACATCTGTATACGTTGAGTCAGTTTATTCAAAAGTGGATGATACCTGTATACATGTTCTTAGATAGCTGCAAGTAGTTATTTGAAAAATTATCTTACCGATGTCTTTCCATATTGAGACATCTTTGAAGGTATATTGACTCCTTCCTCTTGGATTCTAGTCAATGTGTTTGCCCATGTTTTACCATGGACTAAGGAATTTTATGCTGTTCATTGTTTTTCTTCTTTACATATTGAACAGTAATTTCTTGGTTTTCTCGTATCATTGTCTTATTCCAAACTCCTTTGTAAATGAGCTTCTTAAGTTTCAGTGAGGATTTCCGGAGATACAAATTGTCCTATCCTTTCTTATTATCTGGCACTCACTAAGGTTCATTGCAGAGTGGTGGGAGGGGGAGGAGAGAGAGAGAGAGAGAGAGAGAGAGAGAGAGAGAGAGAAACATTAACCAACAGTTTTCTTTTATGAACAAGAAAATTGGCCGTTTTCCTATTAGCATATGAGGAACCTAAGAATGTCCTCTGTTGTCAAGGCAACAGCTATTCCTTAGGTAGCTGCAACAGAAAAGAAGCCAGAGCAATCTTTTTAGGATCAAATTTTTTTATCATCAAATCATAGAAAGAGAACCTTGATAGTCTACCTAGCCTATTTTGTCTTTAGTTAAGACCTACTGCAATAATTTGAAACCAATACAAAAAAGTCCTCTTTTAAATTGTTCTGAAGAACTCAAATAGCTTTCCCTGGTAATCATTTGTAATGTCTTACAGTGCACACTGAAAATAAATTTTTCCAATAAATCTAACTTAAATCTTCCATGCTGCCACTTGAAATCACTTCCTACAGTTCTATTCTGTGGAAATAAATAATTGTACACTTTCTAAAAGAGTCTTGCATAACCTTAAAAAAAAACTCTTAAATTTCTTAAAGTGAACAGTGCTAGATCTTTTTATCTTTCCAGCCATAGGTATTGTAGTTGTCCTCTCATGAATTCTATACTCTGCAATGCCATCTCTAGCTAGGAAATCCAGTTCTGCCCCTTAACTTACATAGAAGGCTGACTGGTGATAAAAAGAATAGGACACCAAGTTCTCAATCTGTCTATTCAAGTATCCTAGGTAAATTTTAGCTGTAGGATTTTCTTCATTGTCAGAGTTGTTTGGTTTGGTTTGGTTTCATGGACTGCCTAATACAACTTTTTCTGTGTGTGAGCATAATCATTCATTCTTCACCTGATATTTGGACAACTGATTTGTCTCTTCAAGTAGACAACTACTTTTAGCTCTCCTTGTAGAATTGTCTTGGTTTTCTTCCTTTCCACACTTGCATCAATAAATGAATGACCATATTTCTAGTTCCACTGTACACATCAATGATTAGTATATGTTGTGCACTAGGTATAGGAAAAATTCTGGACACTTGATCTTAAGATATCCACACTGGTCAGCCAGAAACAAACAAAAACTTATAACTAGGACCAGATAATTCCTTTTTTTCTCATTTGATTTCTTGAGTCAATCAAGGAGGATTAATCGACATGCTTTAATTCAGATTTTATGTGATCTAGTGAATGACCTCTAACATATGAATTTGGAAAACCTCGTTCTAGATCAATCAAAATGGCAAGTCATTTAAGTTCTCTTGCCCTATCTCTGGGTTACACTGAAGATGCTAGTGATTCTAGGATAGAGTAATAGCTTAAGTGCCAGGCTCCAGGTATCCCATCTCTTTGTTTACATTACCAAATCTACATTCCTCTGCCTGTATGATCGTGAACTCTATTGGCTTTATTTTCCTTATGAGCATATAGGGCTTTTGAGAAAATTAATCTAATCTATATAATGTACTACATATTTTGAACACCAAGTATTTGGTAAATAGCAATTTTATTGTAACATTTTGGACTATTCAATGTTTTTTAAATATTTATTTATTATTTGAAATGAGGCTTCTCTACATTGGTGAGACTTGCCCAGAAGTCCTAAGCTTGAGTGACCTCTGACCTCCTGCCTCAGGCTCTCAAGTAGCTGGGACTGTAAGTCTACACCCCCATGCCAGGCACTCAGTGTTCACTTCTGAAAGTGCATGCAAGATTCTCTAGAAAAAGTTACCAATCAGCCAGGCATGGTGGCACACAGTTGTGATCTCAGCACTAGGGAGGCTGAGGCAGGAGGATCACTGTGAGTTCGAGGCCAGCCTGAACTACAAACCAGGACCTTGTCTCAAAAAAAAAAGAAGTTACCAATCACTTTCTAAGTGGCATTCTCCTGTGAAGAATTTAAATGAGAGGGGAGACCAGGAGGTGAAGAAGAGCAGGGTGTCATCTATGACCAGAGCTATTTAAATTTGTTATGCTGTCAATGTTTTAAATGATCCCTGTGGCTTGTTAAGGCCAGTTCTCATAATCACTGTGATTACTACACCTAACTTTGTCTTATTTTTCAATGTATTTTTGTTTATATAAGTAATACATGAAAACTCTTCATTGTGAAGGAACTGAATAACAATGTTATACATACAATGAATATCTAGCGTTCCTGTTTGTCCTTAATAATATTTCCCTTCCCTTGGAGCAACATCTTTGACTAAGATTGATGTACCCAAAGTAGAAGGGAAAAGTCCACAAATACTGCTAGTTCTAACTATTTTTCCCATGCTGTAGAACAAATGATACTGGACCTTGACTATACCTCTATTTGTTAAGAAATAATTATTTCATGAAATTCTTCAGAATCTGCAGTCAATGTGTACCACTTATTTTAACTGTGCCATAGAGTATTTGCTTTTGATATAGACAGAATCTCAGATCATGATGTGATTCCTCACACACCCTAATCCTTGCCAGATAGCCGTGCCACTTTAGCTGTTGCCTGTTCACATGAGTAAGGATCATGAAGTTAAATTTTATATCATTTGGGCAAGAATAATATCAAGAAAATTAATATCTTTATTTTATAATACTCTATGGCTTTTTTTCTGAAAGAGTCATGGTCAATGTCTTTGTGCCAGCATAGGAAGTAATGAATGAACACACACATGTCCATATACATTCACACATACTCTCTTTCCAACAAATGAAATTAAGAATGTGATGATCATCTCCTCCTAACAGTTTCTTCTGAGCTCAGAAGAAACTAGTTTTGGGAAAACTCTTGCTATCTTTTGCCAATAGAGTTCTTACACCAAAATCTGAGCTGGCTTTTCAATTTGATTTGGTTGTGGGAGGCGAGGCAGGGGTTGTGTTGTCATAAGTCTTCTGCTTCCCCCCCACTCCCCACATTGGTTGAGCCTCACTGCTCTTCACCATAATCCTCCCAGACCCACTTTGCACATTGGTTGAGCCTCACTGCTCCAACAAGTAATGCACTTCTGACACAATGAAGGGATGGCAGGAGTGGTGTGGGGAAAATCAGATAATGTAGGCACAAGCTTGACAGACTTGCTGCCTTTCAAGTGGCACATTATGAACTGGCCAAGTGAAACATGAAGGTATTATCCTGTGTTATCTGGTAGTTGAATGGGGTGCAGCTTCCTTCATGGTAAGGTGCTTGGCTTATTGCCACAGGATCTCCCTGTAGCTGCTTCACATATTCACTCAGAGTGCTGCCTGCTCACCTCTACTAACTCTTTTGACTCCAACCTACCCCAGAATAAGAGACGAGAACATGTGAGGATCAGGTAATGACTCTGACAGACTGGTTTTATGAACAGCAGGTCAATTTAGAAATGTCTGCAAATGGAAAAGTGATTTTAGGGATTCCAGGTTAAAATAAAGAGAACCTAGGTTTCATAGGGTTTCCTGTACCCACACAGCTTCCCAGGACTGGCTTCTGTCTTCTCACAGCAAAACATATCAGTATTGTAAAATTATCTTCTATGCCAGAAAGGAAACTGTAAACACACACACACACACACACACACACACACACACACACCCCACAGTTAGAGTCTGTATGAAGTGACTCCAAAGTCAAATGTTTTAGACAAGCTACAGAAGTGAGCCTGACCCCTAACCCTGATGACAAACTCATAGGATAACTTTGAAAGTTTATGAGCCACTTTGAGAGAGCAAAACACACCCTGACATCCAAAGTTCCCTTGTAGTTGATAGTAATGAGCCATAAAATGTGTAGCGCCACTTTTGATAAGCCACCCATAATGGGTGCCCACATTTTATTAAACATTATAAGTAAATGGCGTAGTTTGCCAGGACTAGAAGCATAGCCGTTTCCCCCTCAGAATTAATTCAACAGAATACCAGCACACAGACCACACAGGGTTACACAGATCCAGCTGTTGACTATACAACCCTGAAGAAAATTTCCTGAAGTATCTGAGGTTTAATTTCATCATAAATAAAATGTATTCTCAAACTCATAAATTTTTCCTAAGGATTAAATGTAAGTAAAGAGCCTAGCCAAACACCCAACTGGTGTAAGGTAGGCCCCCTGTTCAGGTCGGCTTTCTTTCCTTTCTTATCTCTGTGTCTTCATTACAAACAACTGGACTTTGCACACCGTGGGATGAGAGGCCTTCATCAAAGCAGGTTCATCAAAGCAGATTGATCTATGAATTGCTACAATAAAAAAAGGTTCATAATAGTCCCATTCACCTACTGGTCCATGATGCTAAAATTGTTCTTCAATTTCAGAGCTTAGGAAATTAATGAACACCATCCTAGGACTTCAAAGGTATTTATACATAAAATTTCATTAAATTACATAAAGGTCTATATTACAAGATGCAAATATTCTCTTCGTTTTACAGGCCCTTGAATTTTTTGAGGTTGTTTGCTTCCAAGAAAACAACCAATCTGTGACCAAGATGTAATTAAAACCCACGATTTCTAATTCCCAGGCTTTGACTCCAACCTCTGAAAATGCTTCAATTCAATGAAACTAATGGCACTTTGGTCTCTGGAATTAGATCCTGTTATCAATGACTTCCACATGGAAAGATCATTCCAAAATGTGTAATTAACCAAGAAAATGCAAATAAACCAATTTGTACCTGCTATTTAGAAGTAAGACACAGAAATGGTTTGAGTCATTATTTGAAAATGTCACCCTTTTCTGCTTCAACTGCAGCCCATGTCTCCAGTTGTTTGCATATTTCTTTCAAAAATTACTTTTCCAGTAAAATATTTTAGATCATTTAATGATTCAATTATCAATGCAGAGTCCAGAATGGAGAGAGAAATACTTGGACACAATGGGAAGAAAATCCTTCTTTTAGTGGCCTTTAGCAATTTGATTCAGTACATATAAGGCTCTATGCTAAGTAAGGTGAAAGTCAAGCTCTCAGGCTAGCACAGCTGGAAAAATAGTAACACTTGGCCAATGTTAGAATGAACCTGGCAGAGTGGGTAAATGCTTATGTTTACCTTGTAAAAAGCAGGCAATAATCAGTATAATAACACAAGGCACAGTCCAGAAAGGCTCCTAGAGGAAGAAATAGTTAAGCTGGACTTGGAAGCTTCTTTCAAGTGACAGAGGCTCGATTCAAAATAACTTAAGAGAAAAACAGCACAGATAATTGGTTGTCACTATTAGAACAAGACCTGAGACACCCAGATGCTCCCAGTCTCTGTGGCTCTCTTTTCTTTGTGGTCATCTGCATGGTGACCTCATTGCATCCTACTGTATGAAGGCTCTCTCTTTGTGTTAGAAAGCATGGTCCCTGGCAGCTTTGGGCCAACATTACTCCAAATTAATGACACAGGAAGACAGACTTTCTCTTCTCTACCTTCGGTACAGGAAGGATCTCAAATGGGCAAGGTTGGGTTACTTGCTCAATCTTAGACAGATCAATATGGTCAGAAACAACAACTTGTCAAGTCCTGAGTCATGGCTGTGATTGGCAAGGCTTCTTGAAGTAGAGTTGCAGTGGGAAAAAAGCAGGTTGTCAAGGGAAGAAGGGCTCTGAATAAACTGACAGAATGAATGTATTGCAGTCTGGAGAGACAGATTAGCCACCTGAAGGGGGCACAGGCAAAATAGTTATTCCAAACAAGAGGAAAGATTTGAGCAAAAGCAAAAGAAGAAAAATTCACTGTGCTTCAGGTGAGTGGATAATATTGGTGAAACAAAATAAAAAAGAATGGAGGGATGGCTGAGATCAGAAAGATGTGCATTTTTGAGCTCTTAAGAAGTTAGCACTATGTTCTCAAAGACACAAAATGTACTACACATACATACACATATACACACATAAATACATACACATACATATATATGTGTGCATATATACGGGGTGGGTGTGTGTGTTACTGGAGATTGAACCCAGTGTCTTCACACTGAGTTGTGTCTCCAACACAATTTTTATTTTTTATTTTGAGACAGAGTCTTGCTAAATTTCCCAGACTGGGCTTGAATTTGTAATCCTCCTGCCTCAGCCTCCTTGAGTACTGAGGTTACAGGTATGCACTACAACACCCAGATAAGTGTACTCTATATTTTAAAGAGAGAATTATGACTATATCATGGAAGATATACTCTACAGAAATGTGACAGACAGGGAACTGGTTCGGAAAAGTATGATGGGTATGTCATTTTTGTCTGAAAGTATTCATTGCTCAGGGAGAACATCATTTAATGAAATGCTGGTGGGAATGTAAACCATGACATCCCACACAACCACGGTGCTTGATCAGTGCTAATAGTGCATTTCCAGGACCACCGAGATTGGTTCATGGGTAAGCACATGACTCATCAGAACCAACTGAATTCCTTCCTGATGCTTAACCCATGGATTCTTTCAGACAGCATACTGTAAATGTATAGACTGAGTTCCAGAAGCCATCCTGCCATTACAGAGAAAAAAATCTAAGTAAAACTAAATGAAACACATGAGAAAAAATATAGCTGAAAGGAAGAAAAGGGGCAGAGCTTTATTGACATTGCTTCATCCCTGAATTGATGATGTCTTGAAATTTCTGTATTCATGTGTCAATATGACTTTTCTGTGGTTTAAACTGATTTGAACTCTACCTCTTTTACTAAACAATTGAAAAAATTCTTATGGTAAAAATGTAGTTAGCTGTTAACAGTTGGAAATGATATTCTAAAATTTTGTTCAACTCCAAAGCTGTACTCTTTCTACTTAACTATTTTTGTGCTATCTTGCTTCTGTACCATTAGAAAGCAATATTCTAGGTGAGAAATCATAAAGGTCTAAACTAAGCAATAAGATCAGAGGGAAAAGAATCAAGAAATATTTGAGAAAGAGAAGCAATAGTTCTGGAGAGTTCCTTCAAACCATTTTAAATGTCAAGAAACAGTAAAGAATCTTAAGATTCTGAAATTGGGTTAAAACAAGTATAAGAGGCAAACTTGGCTGGAAAGGAACAAATCATCTTTCACTTGAAGTGCTTGTTGAATATCCAAGTGGAGCCATCCAGTGGGTTGTTAAAAAAACAGTTCTACTGATCCATAGGCAACAAACATATAGGCTTGAGAATTTGATATCTATGCCAGTGTTTACAGCTTCTGGAGAGGATAGGATTGTTCACAGATAGCCCATCAAGTGAAAAGTAAAAGATGGTAGAACATAGACCCTCTCTACTCCAAAATATCAGCATCTGAAGAACAGGGCTTTGTTCATGCTAATCCCTCAACTTGGAGTGTTCTTTTCCCTTTGTCTACTTATGATTGGAAATGACACCACATTATCTCATAGTAGTATCTCCTTGGGGCTTTGTTGGCTCTCCCATTCTTCATCCTCCAGCCCCTGGGGCTTCCTATAATAATATTCTTATTACAGTTCTTATTCTATAGCACTGGGGACCAGAGCAAAGACTTCAGACTTCATATAGACCTGAGCTGAATTTCCACTCTACAATCTTCCCGTTATGTGGCCTGGGCAAATTACCTAACTCTTTGAGACATGGTTTTCTTCTACAGAAAATGGAGGGTGGGACGGTGAAAAATGGCTCCCACAAGGGTGTTTTGAGAATGAAAGAGATCATAGCAAAACTTTTGGTACAATGACTGTCACATAGAAAATGCTAGAATTATTTGTGTATAAGTCTGTTTCAACCTTCCAGACTTCTTAAATGCAGATCCTGTGCCATTCATCTTTGTAACTTAGTTCTATAACGAAGTATTTGGCACCTAATTGTCACTCAGGAAATGTGTGCAGGCTTAATACATGAGTAGATACATCTAAATGCTTGATTATAGATTGTCTTATTTGTTCTGCATCAAATAGATCACAAAATAAACTCCTCTTATATTAAATCTCTTTCCCTATTCTCATTCTGTTGTGTTATGATAGGTGCTAGATGCTCAGTTGGTACAAAGAGACACTAAGGATGTGTTTATTATGACCAGTGTATCTAGTGCTCTATTTGAAATGGCAAACAAAACAAAGGGTCACATTTTCATTTTTTCTCAAATATTTACTATGTTTCACAGAATTAAGCACATCTTCTGAAATGTTTGTTTTCTAGAAACTCTAAAACAGTTTTCTGGGAATACAGGGAACATTTGAGATATTGATATAAGCTATAGGATCAATTTATCATTATCTATTAAGAGATGAAAAGATGTGAATAACTTTTGATTTTAGCAAGCTCACTTCTAGGAACTTATTCTTATGAAAAAAGAAAACAAAGATTAATATTTCAAAAAAACATGTTCATTACTACAGTATTTATGATGGTGGAAAAACAAAAATAACCTAAATGTTCTTCAATAAGGAAATTTCTCAAAAATTATAGTATAGTAGATAATTATTCAGTCAGTTAAATTATGTTTTCAAAGATTATATTATGTCATAGGAATATGTATACAACCTAATTTTTTTTAAATGTTGGAGCACAATTATACACATACAATCTAACAATGTGAAATGAACACATAAAAAGATCAGAAACAAATACAAATATCTCATGCTACCCCAACTCCATTTCAGTTCCTGAATTAAGGCAACAAAAATTTGGAACATTAGAAATACCTGTATATTAAAATAGTAAGAGTACTACCTTGGAGTAAAAAGATGAGATTATTTTAATTTTATTTTATAAATTATGCATATTTGCTAAATTAAAATACTTGATTTATAATTTAAAAGTTACCAAGGTACAAATATTCTTATTTTTTAATAAGAAGGGCTGAAAAGCATTTCCCTTTTTAACTCAGTGTTTTGGGGAAAACAAGAATTTATCTGCATCCGTGTGACTCCATAGCATTTTAAATCTCGGTTTAAGGTGCTTTTCTTCCTTTGTTGCAAGGTAGTTTCAGAAATATCCCCAGCCAAGAAAACTAAGTACTGAGGAATCTCCTGGTGCCCCAACCATGTTTGTCATTCAGTTTTCTCTCTTCTTGGTCCACCCAATCATGCATCCAAAGAACTGTAGATGTTCCTTTCCTGACTGACTTTGAGTCTGTTCACTTCTTGTCATTGCCTCTGCCGCTATGCCAGCTCAGTTTGTCTGAGGGACTTTATAATCTTTTAACTTGTCTGCATGCTTTCAGCCTTGATGCCTCCTCTTTGGGTCATGTAGCAAGGAGAGTGATAATCCTGAAGTGCAAACAAAAGAAAAACATTCAGGAGCTTCCCATGCCCAGGTTTAGTGAATAAGTCCTTAACACAGTACATGAGAGCCTCATCTGAGCTGCTTCCTCCTTCAGCCTTGAGCTTCCATTTCTTTCTCCTACTCTATGCCCAGTATGTGGAAGCTGTTGTGTCAGCTACCTAGAATGTGGCCATGCCCTCACTCACCTCTTGGTGAGTGGCTGTATCCACAGTGTTTTTTCTTTCTTCTCTTTTGTATCAGACAGAGCTCACTATAGGAACAGATTTTACATAGATATAGTTGACAAGACAGGCTTATGATGGCAGCCTGCAGAGTCAGGTGTGGAAGAATACAAAAGGGCTACCTGGGGAGCCAGCGGGGCCGGGGCCGAGTGGGGCTGAGTGATTGCAGGCTGACCTGGACCTGCTTACTCCAGCTTGCTCCACCAGCTTACCACCAGGCACCAGGACAGGGTGAGGAGGACCCCCCTGGGCAGGCTCACCAGCTGACGGCTTGGCCACGCGGGCACCACCAACAATACCTCCCCCCCAAGCCCGGCCCCTGGCCTTTTGGCTGTGCAGCTACTTGCTTACACACTGCAGAGGCACAGGGGGACAAAAGCCATTGTCCTGAGCTCCAGAAGTGTACAACAGAGAGAGCCCCTGTCTCAGGCTCCCTGATGAAAACAAGCCCACTGGAAAAGTGAAGGGAATCAAGGCACACCAGACCACCGTGATTGGTAAGTTGGAGGGATCATCAGCTCCCATCGGAAAATGGACTTTCTTCACGGGAAAAGCAGCTGAAACCTGCAGTAGAAACTTGCAGA
>NW_004624730.1:58512849-58542161 GCF_000247695.1 Heterocephalus glaber
GAAATCTATGCAAATAGGGAAGGGTGGAGGGGTGAAGGGCACACAGGAAATGGGGGGAAAATAAGAACCAAGGTACATCATATACAGGTACAAGGATCCAACAATAAATGTAAATGTATTGTATACCTAAAATGTACCAATAAACGAATTTAAGTAATAAAAAAAAGATAGAATGAGAACTTCCAGAACTGTTTCAGAAGTGGCAAGAACATTAGGATAAATGTGTTCAGAGACAGGAGGGGAGATTTTGAGGGAGGAATAGAGGCAACGTGTCTTGCAAAAAAAAAAAGAGGGTTACCTGCATGCTGGAGATCCAAACGGTCCAGTCAAAAGTCAAAAGCAGTGTCTCCTGAGATTCTGTATCAGGGAGCTGAAGAGTCTGTGCTCGAAGCCTGGAGACAGATATCCAAAGGCAATGGCAGAGAACTCCTCTGAAGAAGCAAAAGTGAGATTTCCTTCTTCTTTCCCTTTTTATTCCATTCAGGCTACAAGCCTATCTGTTGGTGCCACCCACACGCAGGCTGGGTCTTCCCTCTTCAGTAAGTCAGTCATCCAGACACACCCAGAACTGTGCTAAACTAATCAGCTAGGTGTTTCTTATTCAAGGTGACACCACAGTTAACTATCACACCTCCCTCTGGGCCTGACAATAGCTGGCACCTGATCATCCACTCATTGGGTACCTCTTTCTCAAGGAAGGTTTTCCAGACCTCTGGGTCTGTGTGATTCATCCCACTTGCATTCAATTACAGGCACTCATAGTATATTTAGACATCCTGAAAATATGCTATGGCAAGATACGATATGGACTACACTGTGTTACCATAACTATTTGGGGTTTTTTTCCTGTTAATGTTTATTTACTTGTTTATGTTTTTTTATTGGTTTTTGGTCTCCTCCAAACTAAACTGTAAGCTCACTGAAGAGAAGTGCTCTATTTTATTTCCTTCTATAGATTTTATAGCTAGTACAGTGGCTGATGCATAGCAGGAGCTCAGCCATATCATAGAATGATTGAATGGGACAAATGAATGACTGTATCCCAAATATTAAGAAAGATGGCTTTTGTTTTATCCAGTAGTTCCTGTTAGAGGGTGAGCACTATTCTACCATAGGCATAGATGAAGATAGCCGCTGTTTCACCATCAGCATGGAAGACCAACACACTTTTTTTAAAAAGTTATTTTAATCATTTTTATGTATATAGTTCAGTGGCATTAAGTATGTTCATGATGTTATGCAATTATCATCACTGTCCATCTCCAGAGTTTTTCATCTTTCCAAATGGCTGGCAACTACTCTTCTGTTTTCTGTCTCTATCAACTTGCCTATCCTAGGTACCATGCATAAGTGGAAGGAATCACATAGTATTCATCTTTTTGTAACCAGCTATTTCGCTTAGCATTATAAAATCAAGGTTCATCCATGTGGTAGCATGTGTCAGAATTTCCTTCCTTTTTCCCCTGTTTAAAAATTGGTTATACTGATTCAAGGGTCTCATTTTAACAGATACATACACGCACATACTTTGCTCATTGTACCCCAAGCCATCACTCCCTTTCTCCTGTTTTCACATTTGGGGGAAGTTCAATGTGTGTTTTATATGCTGCTCACATCCATTTCCCCAGTACCCACCTTTATATGCCTCCTTTTATCAACTTCTTGTCTAATAATACTCTTCCTTCAACCTTATCATCTTTGTTCAATTCCATGTATTAGATGAAACATGTGATATTTGTCTTTTTGAGTCTGGCTTATTTTCTCAAGATGATGGTCTCCAGATTTATCCATTTTTCTGCAAATGATAGAATTTCATTCTTCCTTATGGCTAAATAATATTCTATTGAATATATATGTATATACTCAATAATATTACATTGAATATATATATACATATTTTTTTCTTTATCCATTCATCTATTGGTAGGCATCTATGCTGGTTTCATGTCTTGTCTAAACAATAAATGCTGATGAAGATGCAGGGGTTGGGAGAGAAGGAACCTGCTGGTGGGAATGTAAATTAGTACAACCACCATGGATACCAAAATAAAGGTTCCTCAAAATCTATAAGTAGTGTTACCCATTAATTCAGCTATGCCACTTTTTAGAATATATCCAAAGCAATTTAATACTATATTATAGTAGAATGCTATAAGGATACCAGCATAACCATGTTTATTATAGTAGCAAAAATTTACAAAAAGCAGAATATATAAATTAAAAGTCAGAGGTGTCTTTAAAAACTGAAATAAATAAAATTAATCAATAAAAGTTTCTAGAAATCCTTAAAAATACTACTTATTGCTAAATGGATGCACACTGAGGCCATACTCTTAAGTGAAATAAATAGGACACACGTGTAAATACTGAATAGTTTCTCTGGTGTGAGAAACTGAAAATGTAAATAAGGATCAAAATGTAGACTAGATAATATGAAATAGGAAGATAAGGCCCAAAGGGGAAGGGGAAGGGAAAGTGAGAGAAGTAGGGGAAAGTAAAGAAGGGAAAGGAAAAAGTATGAGAAAAGGAAAAATCATAAACAAAGTCTTTGTAAATAGGGAAGGGTAGAGGGATTGAAGGGAGGGCAAGGGAATGGGGAAAAAATAAGAACCAAGATAGATCATGTAAAGGTACAAATTCCCATTGATGAATGTCATCATATTGTATACCTAAAATGTACCAATAAATATGAATTTAAAAAATACTACTCATTGTTTTTAATTCAAATGAGAATCTTTAAATCATCTTTACCAGAATCTGTTGTCATCTTGGTTCTTGGCTATGTGGTTTCCTTAATTTTGTTCACTGTTATTTGATTGTACAGAGTCTGGGTACTCCATTGCTGCAATGGTCAAAGAATGTTCTTCAGAACAAGAAGCCTATGTTATGTATTGTGGAAAGCAAGTTTCTGGGCCAAGTAATTTTGGGAAGTGGGACTTATATGTCATGCTTTAGAGAGGTACATGGCTGAGAAAAATGTGTTAGTTTCACTTTTTTGAAGCCTGAATTACCAAACCTTTCTGAGCTGGAAATTCAAGTGTAACATTTTAGAAATTGTTGACATAAAACACCCATGTTTATAGCAGTACAGTTTGTAATAGCTAAATCTTGGAAACAGCCCAAATGCCCATTAACTGGTGACTGGATAAAAAATACGTGGGTTTTTTTTTATAAGATGGAGTATTACTCAGCCATAAAGAATGGGAAACTAGAGCATTTATAGCTAACTGGATGCACATTGAGGCCATACTCTTAAGTGAAATAAATAGGACACACATGTGTAAATACTGAATACTTTCTCTGGTGTGAGAAACTAAAAGTGTAAATAAGGATGAAAATGTAGACTAGATAATGTGAAATAGGAAGAAAAGGTCCAAAGGGGAAGGGGAAGGGAAAGAGAGAGAAGTAGGGGAAAATAAAGAAGGGAAAGGAAAAAATATGAGAAAATGAAAGAATGGAAACAGTCTTTGTAAATAGGGAGGGGTGGAGGGGTTGAAGGGAGGGCAGGAGAATGGGGGAAAAAAAAGTAAGAACCAAAATATATCATGTAAAGGTTCACATTGCCAATGATGAGTGTCATCATGTTGTATACCTAAAATGTATCAATAAACTTAATGAATTAAAAAATGCTTTTAATTTTTTAAAAATGGAGGATTGTAGAAGCTTCTAATACTGTCTCCACCATCCCTACAAGTTACCTTACTTCCAGAGCCTCAATTTTGTAGTTTGTAGAATGAGAAAGTCAAAGATCTGCTTCAGATCTAAATTTCTATTTTAATCGTTTCAAGTCAAACATTGATCCTTTTGAGTCAGAGAAACAAGAGAAAGTTATATATGTCAAAGTTATATGTGATTATTCAGTGTCATCATGAGGAATGAAATTTATCACACATTCTGCATTTTAATTTTTATCATCATCTAGATCTCTAGAGGGACAGATACCTTAGACCTATTTGATCCTCATTCACGAAAATCAAAAATAGTTAATTTGGTCCTCTTAAATACCTAGTGCCATTTTCTTCTTTTCCCTCCTGATAAATAACTGAAATAAAACTAATGGATATACAAGTACAAAGGTATCATAAGGTTGGGACCTCTGAGTCTGACAAACAAAAAGCCGATTTTGCGTCGGCAGCAAGCTGTAGACACATCTGGCTTACTTTAGCTCACAATGGAGTAATATGAATTGTGCTAAAAAGCACTATTTGTGCAAATGCAAATAATATTCCATCTGCTCAAGATTTTTTTTTCTTTAGATAGCTTTTGTTCCAGTGTGGTAAAAGCCTGTTTCTTTACCCTGAAGTGCTCCTGCTGATGAAGAGTGAAGTACATGACAATGAACTAAAATCCATTATCAAACAAATACAGTGAGCTTTTCAGCAAGTCATCACAGGGAATGTTGCCTTTTTCTCTGGCATTAAGTTGAAAGCGATTTGTGCTCATGCAAATAAGACAAAGTGGTGGGTTTAAAAAAAGAAAAAAAAACATATTTATATATATTCCATACACTGTAGTTTGCTTTGTAAATCTTCCTTTTTTATCTTTTCTCGTGGTGGGGGAGGGCAACAGCAAAGCAGTTTGACAGTCTTCTTTATTTCTTTATGATTTGAGTCATGATAAGTTCTTCAACAGCAGAATTTAGCTCTGCCTTATGCGCTCTTGAATAACTTACTTGGGATTTGGGAGAACTGCTTTAGTCTAGGGCAAGTTAGAAGCAAAGTTAACCCCTAAGCTGCTGAAAGCAAACAGTAAGATTCAAGATTCCAACTTCAGGATTTTCCAGTGGTGACAATTAAAAGGTAAATCATTCAAGTTCAACCTTGAAGTTCACTTTTCCAAGAGCTCATACATTCCATTTAGTATCCAAATCTAAGGGCTTTGTGACAGTGGTATTTGTAAAGTGAACAGGCCACCTCTACAGTTGCAGGAAGAATGTACAAATAAGTGACAATTACATGACTACTATACATGATATCAATAAGTCAAATACGGTGTACACCAGGATTTGGGAAAAAATACTCAATCTTTCATTCACTTGCCCCTGAACTTTCCCTTACATTTTATTTCCTTGCTTTCTCTTGAGATCTCTGATTTCTGTTTCAATAAAACAGAGAAAAGATATAAAATAACTAGGTTTCTTTCTAAGATTAGAGATGAAGTGGGGCAGAAGATCATAAATGTGTATGAGCATAAAAACACTTATTTTATACAAAAATTTAAAGCTCATTTTGCATCATTTTTGGCTATTTTATTTATAGCAAATCATTTCATTCAATATAGGTTGTTTAAGTAGTTCTGCCAACATTTTCCTCTTCATGACATTTGAAGAACTTTTTTAATGAAAGAGTAGTTTACAAGATTTGCTTTTTTATAATTTGGATATTTTATAAATTTCAGAGATTACACATTTCTTTTTTAGGTTTTAGATTTTATAGTGTTTATTAACATTATTTATGAGTTTGAAATATAATGATGCACACACAGTGATATTAAGATACAATAAAGTAATAGACACAAAAGCACTGGAATTATTAGGGCTGAAGTTGTTATAAACATTTAAGGTATTAATGCTGTGAAGGCATAATTTACACTTATGGGAAAAAATGATTGAAAAAGAACAGCATTTGCTTTCTAGAGTGCACTGTAAAGATCAGCAAATGATTATTTTCTAATTTACTTTCTAGGATATATGTTAAACTATAAGTCACAATCCAAATAAACACTGAAATTAAGCATTTAAGTAAACAATTGTCATATCAGCAGTTTTGCTGTTAAGCTTTGTACAGATATTAACATCATTATCCAAAGAATTTGGATTCAACAGTTAAAATGATTTAAAATGCATTAATAATTTAGAACCAAAGGCCACTAAACTATACCAGTTATCTTGGGATAGTGTTGATAAATATATTTATACCCTTGCAGTATATTTTAAAGTTATTGAGAATTGTAAAAAGATAAAAATAATATCTATTCTAATAAGGCCACTTTTTATCAAAGATGATTTCCTTTCATGTTAGGCAAGATAACTTTCCAATCTTCCTGACTTCAAAGGGAAACACATTATTCCAAATATGTTTTAAACTTTTAACATAAAATCCCTACACATTAAACCATTAATATATGGTTGCTTGGGAAAATGTCTCATTCTACTCACAATAATGTCTGACTTTAATTAGACTCTGGAAAGAAAGGATTTAAATTCAAATCTGCCCAATGTTAATTATAGAATTCTTAATATTGTAGCCTGTCCTTTACTAAGTTTCTAGGATATCTCCTATGCTAAATAAAAAAGGAAATTAGCTTCTAGTGACAAAGGACTGGTTAGCATAAAGTGTTTCATATATATTGATATGTGCTATATCATCTTAAAGACCTCGCCCAAGATTCAAGAGGCAAGGTAGAATTACTTATGTGCTCCAGCGTTCTTTGTCCATGTGAATTGGGAGCTACCACTTACCCTGAATCTTGAACAGTTTTTCAGCCTATCTAGTAAAGAAATGACTCCCTTTTCTATCCCCCTTACAGTCTCTCCTTAATCCTAGTTGAATGGAGAATATTCACATATAGCACCTACTACTGCCGCTGCTACCGGGGTTGTTGCAATCATAGGTCCATTTCATGGTCAGTAGAAACAGGACCTAAGAGTGGGTGAGAATGAAAACCCAACAACATACCAGGTTCTCTGTAGTCCTGTTCAAATATCCTTGGTAAACTCTTCTTATTTCAGTTAGTGTAGATATGTGCCCTTATCCATCAGTCAGTCAGTCAGTCGACCAATCAACCAATACATTTTTAGTAGACTTCGATTTTCATATCAGTTCTATGAGCTGCCCCCCAAAATGGAATGCTGAAAGGCAAAGATAATGGACTAGAGTCAGCATTCACCTCCAGTTCTGCCAGTTATAAAGCCTATGTGACCTTATCAGTCATTCAGTCATAATTTTAATATAGCTCAGTCTTCCCATCTGTTAAACAATTATGAGGCCTGCCTCATTTTCACTCAAGTAATTGTTCTGAGGACTAAATAAATTAAGTCATGGAGACAATACTGAAGACATTTTAGAGTGCTACATGGACAGTAGTAGTTAGGCTTCATTTTGTGTAATTAATACATTTTTGTAACTTTTCAGAGGTTTTAAAATAATAATTTCAAAACAATCGATACTAAAAAATACTTTAAATATCAAGTGAACACTGTCAACTTTAATTTTGGTAAATATTAAAATATTTCAAAGTTGTTGTGATAGAAAAAATAAATACATTTTATTTTATCCACTGAATACTTCATTCATTTACCTTTTTATTTCAGCCAAAACTTTAGGGAATCACTCTGAGTTTCTAGAATTTAAAAAATCATAATCAAGGGCTGGGGATTTAGCTCAGTGGTGCCGCGCCTGCCTTGCAAGTATAAGGTCCTGAGTTCGATCCCCGCTATGAAAAACAAAATCATAATCAATTAGTACTCAATAATTTTTTAAAAAACTGAAAGTATTACAAAAACTCTGTAGCGTACTGCTGGGTTTCAGTGTGAGTCTCCTTCTTGGTATGGCTTAGCATGTTTGAATGTTTTCTCCAAATCTCATTTTCTCAGAAAAAAAAAATTTTTTTTTGAGAAACTGGGAACACAGGAAATACGTTATATTATCCTCCAAGAGTTAAGGCTTAATAATCAACCTGGAGACATGACAGGCTTGAAGAGATCTTTTGATAGGAAGCCAAACTCTGCCACAGCAGAGAACACTGTGAGCTCATGTAACATTTCCCACCCAGAAGACTAAATTTCTGGTCTCCTCACCAATCCCAGAGCCAAAATAAGAATATTACATGACTGAAATGTATGCTATAACACCCAGGCAGTAAAATTTAATTTTACACACTTTGCTCAGAGGAGGGGTCTCATGCCAGTAATCAAAACCAAGCTAGTCCTAATGGATATTTCTAGCTTGTCTCATAACCAAACTGATTTGAAGCAGCAAAAGAAGAGGGGAGAGAAGGACTGCAAGACATTTCCTACAAGAAGAAGTTGGTATATTAACAAGAAATGACAGTATACAAGAAACAGACAGAAACACCATAAAAATTAAAGTGAGAATGTGAAAAAGGTCAGTGTATGAAGCCATTTAAGGACATGGTAGTCTTGCATACCTTAGAGGACCACATCACTGGAGACTCTTGGAAATGCTTGCCTAGTTAATAAATAAATGATTGAGACTCAGAATAGAGAAATTTCCAGGTCGAATAACTAAAACACACTTACAGGGTTGATTATCTAGAGTTTAGTCCATAGGAAGTAAACGTTTGGCCCTGTATACAACACACTTGACAAGAATTCAAAGTACCTAGATACAATTATATTTTTGTCCTATTTCAAAACCAGCTACATTTTTACACTGTATTGACAAGGAAGCCATTTAAGAATACACTGTGATTTTTGTTATCCCGTGGTAAATTCCTAGTTCTATTCTTTAACTAGCAGAAATGATTGTTTTCCTTCAATTTCTACCTTGGTACCTATCACTCTTATTTCATACTTAAGACTGCAAAGTTTATAATCAATACTGCAGCTAGAATAACAAGAGCCACTACATTCACCATCGTTTATCAATGGAATAATTTCTTGTTTGAGATTTGTTTTTCAATTGTTTTGACATGTTATCCCATGATAGCTATTGTTGAAAAGTAGATCTGTGTACAGACTTTGTTAAATTCTTCTTTCTTTTTTAGCAGGTCACAGTTGATATGCAGCTAAGTAATAAATTCCAAGGTGAGTGCTCACAAGTCAAGAAGGCATAAGATAATTCATTGACATGTCAGAAGAAACTATGAATTTATAAACTCAATATTTATATACTCCCCAAATGGGTCAACTTATCATAAAAGTTTTGTCATTTTGGTTGAGAAAAGTGTATTATTTTAACAATGCACACATTTGACAGGAACGCCCTAATTCATAGGCAAGCTTTTGGCATATTACAGTGTCCTGCAGTCTACATGTGAGGCTAATCATGCATATAGATATTACTTTAAAGAACAGAGTCTGTACAATATTGGGAGTTAGAGTGGGAGTGACCAAGAAAATCTTGGTATATTACAGATGTGTGACAGCAGTCTCTTCAAGAAGTACTTAAAAAGGGGGAAATGTAAAGAGCCGAGACTTTTTTGAAAAGATAACTATTACACTTTTATAAACTTTTCTGAGATAGTAAGTGTTTGGCAATAGAGTGTTACCCAACAGATATTTTCATAAAATAAATAAATTTAATGATAATAATCATAATGGTGGGGGAAAAGGGTTTTCTGTAACAAGTAAATAAAATAAAATTATTTTAAATATTTAAAATAATCATAATTTCATCATTTTTTACTAGTTCCTTTCTATCTTGTGAATATATGTTATATATATATATTTTATATATATGATAATACACAAATACAGAGAAAGAGAGAGAGAGAGAAGATTACTCTGCCAATCTTTTAAGGCCTGAAGTGGCTTAGACAGGACCTTGCCTAAACCATTAAGTATGTTAAAAGTAACATAATTAGCCACTAAAAAGTTGAAATGGAATGACTGTTGAGATGTTACCATAATGTTCACTAGGTACTATCCTACCTACTTTACAGATTCTTTCTGTTTTATATGCCCCAGATGGAATAAGTAAATAATGTTACCTCACAAATGGGTCATTGACTTGACTGAAATACTTGTGATCATCATGTTTATCATTCATTTTCACCACTATTTTTGCTTAAATAGTAATAAGATGACTAAGATTTATATTCCATAAAAGATCATAATCTTAAGGGCAGAATACATAAAGATAAAGAGACCCAAATAAAAAATTAAGAAATAAGTAAGAAAGTAACATAAATCAATCAGACATACCTAATACAAGTGGTTGGAAAAAAGTGGCCTACATTTTAAAACATAAAATGAACATCCTACTTCTTCCTAAATTCAAAACTAAATCTCAGATGGACCGGGGAGGAAGTTTGTCACCTGGTGGGCGGAGGGAGGCTTTCCTCAGGGCCTGGTCTGATTCCTCAACTGGGAAAACGACTCTAAAAATACCAGGCAGAGACAAATGAGAGGGAAAAGTTCAATGGTAATTGATGGTCCTTTAAAAAAGACCTTTGTGGTTTTGGTGATAAATACCTGGGACTATGTGACCAAAGCCTTAAAAAAGTAAAAACCAGGGCCGGGGATTTAGCTCAGTGGCACTACGCCTGCCTCGCAAGCACAAGGTCCTGAGTCTGATCCCCAGTACAAAAAAAAAAAACAGGGCCGGGGATTTAGCTCAGTGGTTTCACCGCCTGCTGCACAAGTGCAAGGACCTGAGTTCAATCCCTGGTACCAAAAAAAAAAAAAAAAATCCAACAAAACACTGAAATATAAGAGACACTCTGCAAGCAGAACTCTAATTATAGCCCAACTAGAAATATCAAGATATTTTAGCAAAGCCTAGTTAGTGAGAGTGGAGAGCAAAGCAGTTCCCTTCTGGTGTTGAATGGTAAAGGTGTAATGGCAGCACTTGGGAGGCCTGAGAAGGGTCTCAAGTTTGAAGCCAGTTTAAGCAATTTAGTGACTTACAGAGACCCTGTCTCAAGATAAAAAATAAAAAGGGATGGGAGTGTAGTTCAGTGTGAGGGCCTTGGGTTCAGGCCTCAGTATCATAAAAAAGAAGAGTGAGGGTGGGAGCCATGAAGGTATGCTGTGTTTTTATGGGCCGTGTGAGGACAAAGCCTGGAATGGACAAGATGGCTGATCATGGGACTACAGAGACAAGGCAGGAGCGTTTCCCAGGTCCTGCAGGAGCAGATCCATGCCAGGGACAACATTAGCTATGGAACTAATTCTGCCTTAAAGACTTTGGAGATGCGGCAAATGTCTGGTTTGGAGGATCTCCGCGGAAGAGTGGCCAGATGTGATGCTAGCATAGCCAGACTCTCTGCAGAGCACAAAACGACGTACGAGGGGCTCCAGCACTTGAACAAAGAACACCAAGCTGCCAAGCTGATCCTGGAAACAAAAATCAAAGATGCAGAAGGTCAGATTTCTCAGCTTTTGAACAGAGTGGATTTGTCTATATCAGAGCAGAGCACCAAACTGAAGATGTCCCACAGAGACAGTAACCACCAGCTTCAGCTTTTAGCTACTAAATTTAAAGGTACAGTCGAGGAGCTCAGTTATCAGATTTTGTCTGCACGGAGCTGGATGCAACAGGAACAAGAACGGATAGAAAAAGAACTTTTACAGAAAATTGGCCAGCTTTCCATGGTGCTTAAGGAAAACAGTGTAGCCAGTGAAAGGGACACGGAGAGGCTCAGCCAGTTGTAAACCAGACTTGACAAGCTAGAGAAGACTCAGAAGAAGAGTCTGGAAGGACCGAGAACCAAGCCGGAGAAGGACAAGGTGCATGGGCGGATCAGCAAGCTGGAGCTGCAGATGCAGGAGGGTATGCAAGAGATGAAAGCGGAAGTCAATGCGGGGTTTACAGCCATCTAGGAAAGCATAGGATCCCTCAGGCAAGTGCTTGAGGCCAAGATGAAGCTGGACAGGGACCAGCTGCAGAAGCAAATCCCAACAGATGCAGAAGCCAGAAGCCCCGCTGTGAGCAGACTGGGACCCGGATGTAGAAGGTGTCGCCTGGAACTGGGAGCCCGGGCCTCTGAGGCCAGGCCCGGTGCATTCAGGACTGCCCCCCCGGTGTGCATGTGCCAGGAGACGTGTTTTCATGGGTCTAAATGTTTACCTTGAGTCTTGAAAACACTCTTAGCATATTAAATACAGTTTTTAACCACTTTATTTTACTTCTCTAAATTCAGTGGACACCCCCACCCTTTGAAAGGCTTTTATCCTCTTCATTTTATGAATGAAAAGACTTAATTTTTTAATGCTCAATGATCTAACCAAGACTATTTAATATTTTGAAAAATATGATGGTGATTTTTTAAAATTAAGCAACTAATGAGTTGTCACTGGAATGTGTTGTCCTAATAGATTAGAATTCAACCTTTGAGTCCACATCTGGGTTTTAGTACTGTTATTTGTGTGTTTCTTATATTGGTTATCTTCCTGTCAATCTTCTGTCTTTTCTGAGGGGAAGAGATTTAACACTTGAGGAAAAAAACCCTGCCATTTCTATAATGAAAATAGATTTACAATTGATAACTGCCATATAGATTGGAAATTACATAGAAATTTAAGATGTTCTGAGTACTACAAGGCACAATATTTACATCTACCTAGATATACCGGGTTTTAATATTTAAAACTATTTTTAATTAGCCACAATTTGCATAGTGAAAGCCATATATTTAATAATGAAATGGTGGTTAACCATTTGTTGATTGCACGATTAATTGTTCATTAGTCATGATAGAATGTGAGAATTTTCCAGACGTTATGACCTCTCTAAATGTTTCCAAAGTTGGCACACAGTGCCAGGGTGTATGTACATTCATTGTAACTGTATTCTCGTGCCTTGGTATAACAGCCTCTGTGCACACTACCCTATAAAATCTTTCCCGACAAGAGAAGGCATAATAATCATTCAGAATTGTGATGTCAAAATGGGATACTATGTATTTTTTAAATGTTCTAAAAATGTTACCACTGTTAAGACATGAACCGTTCAGTATTATTCATGGAACAGAAATTCATACTTTTGTATGCACAAAGAAACAAATTGCATTTATAATACTGTCAAGAAACTTTCATCTTGTGCAACTTTGTAGATGATTTTCAGTCTCCATGTTTGATCAGTCATTGACAATATGATCTTCGGGTCTTTGGTCACCTGTGCAAATTGACAATGAAATCCATTGCTCCAGATTGTGAGGGGGACCAGGGACAGGAGGACAAGTGGTTTTGTCATTGTTGTTGTTTGTTGTTGTTGTTGTTGTTGTTCCATTTGCCAAGGACTCAGGACAATAAAGACATTTTCTATTTTTAGGATAAAAAAAAATCTCAGATGGTTTGAGCAAAATGTAAAATATACATATAATATATATACATATATATATTTATATTAAAATTCATTTTAATCGGGCTGGGGATTTAGCTCAGTGGTGCCACTGCCTGCCTTGTAAGTGCAAGGTCCCGAGTTCAAAGCCTGGTACCAAAAAAATTTTAAGCAATAATATTTCCACTCTTTAGGAATGAAATATTTGAAGGTAATATTTATGAAATTATTCAAATTTATAATATTGAAATAGAGAAGAGACATATTTTTCAATATAAAAATATAAAATGATGTAGTTTAAACATCTTAATATTAAAAGACTAACAATAAGTGAAAATGATAGATAATATTTTAATAAATGTTCTCACAGCTCAATAAGAAAAAGACAAATATACTAATAAGTTAATTGGAAAAAAAGATAAGATGATTCACCAAAGACGTTATAATCCCAATAAACAACTACCAAAAAAAAGTCTTAGTAAAAAATAAACCTCTCATTTAAAAAAATTTAGTCAAAACAAAATGTCTTATTTTGTTTATAATGCTCAAGCATGATGGGATTTACAAGAAATGGATACTCTAACTTTGTAGAATTGAATTTTCAATTATTAAATTGGTAAAATTTTTGAAAGATAATATGTTCCACTTACAAAGGGTGAGGGAATTATGAGGATAGTCTCTCTTTGTGCTTATTGGAGTAGAAAGTGCTGCAGCTCTTCCAGAATTTGATATTGAACCCCAAATACCTTTTTTCCTGAATGCTTTGTATCATCTTCAATTTTTTTCTTTTTCTTTTTATTATTACATGCTTGCAGTAAATGATAATTAAATTCTTTTTGTGGAGTTGGTACATATACATAACATATGTTAATTCTAACATTTTAAGAATATTTATAGTTGTTGACAATTATCTACCCTAAAAAGAGAACAAGATGGTTTTTGACAAACAATTCCTTCTCTGCATCACTCATTGATGTACAGATTAAGGAGAAATGTGTAGAGTTCATATCAGTATACTAAGAACTAATGTACAACAGCAAAAAAAATGGTTTTCTATAACCATAGTTGATTAAAGAGAAGTTAGTTCTGGTGTGGAAATCATACCAATGAAATTACAAAATTATCTCTATCTGTATCTCTGTCTTTGTAGTTGTCTCTGTCTTGTCTCTATATCTATATCTCTATGCCTATCTATATGTTTACCTATTATCTATTTATCCATCAGTTCTAAAGTGCATACCCACAAAATAGTCTTCCATACAGATGATTAACTACACCTGTGTACTTATATACTCATTAGCCAATCATTTTCATACATGATCATTTTCAAACTTCCCAACAAACCATGAGTAAGCCGTGGTCATCCCCTTTTTTATAAATGAAGAAAATGAAATTCAAATGAAGTAATGTACCTAGCCAGAATAATGCAGCCGTATTGTTCCACAGCCAAATTTCGAATCTAAGTTTATTAGACTCAAAAGTTCACAGTTTTTCACAACTCCACACATGATACCTTTTAGAAAATTTACAGAGACATATTTGAGGAATTACATGATGAACTGATTAAAAGCAAACAGTCTGGCAGGAAAATCAAACTATAGTTTTTGAGGAATAACATCTGATTGGCTTGCTTGCAAAACTTTATTTTGTGCTTTATTTTAAATCCTGAATTATCCAGATAATTGATTCTTTTTCTATTCTTAATTAAGAGGGCCCCCCCCATCCCACCACTATTAGAAGTGGTGGGAAGCTGTGTCTACATAATGCCAAGCATGCAGATACCTTAAATTAGCTGAAGGAATGATGTCTCACTTTCCATGCTAAGCTTATGCAGATTGCTGGGGCAAAATGATACAGTGATTGTCTGCCACAGGATTTTTTGGGGCTCATATCACCACTGCCAAGGTCATAACTAGACATCTAAGAGACTTCAGTTAGTTAAGCATTTTATAAACACAGGATTAGCATATCACGCCCCAAGTAGTTGACTGATTTCAAACTCTATATTCTGTCTTTTTGAGACATTTGACAATGGCTCCATTGCTAGTGAATTTCAGTTTGCAAATTTCAGAAGAGATTTATTTGGAAAGTATTGTAAGGTATATAATAACACACTAAAAATTTTAGAATTAGTAATATGTACTAGATATATAGATGGTGTTTTTCACCCAATTCTCTCAAGGAGCAGATATTTGTCATTCATCTTTGGCATGTGGTGAAATGACACCACTTGAAAAGAGCTGTGGATGGATCTGAAAATTATATTTTCCTTCACTACTCAGCAGCAACATTTTAGAATCATCTGTATTTCCTCTGAGTTGTGTTGCTGGGTTTTATTTGCTTGGTATTATTTTTTAACATCAATTCTAAAATACTATACACGTATTTCCAACCTTTGTCTGAAAGATTTATCCCAAAAAAGAATAAAATACAAACAAAAATTCAGGGCAGAGATTAAAAAAAATATGTTTCCTTTCCCGACCCTACCCCACTTTCCTTAGACCTTCACTCTCATCTTACACATACGGGTGAGTAAAAGTACAAATACTCATTTGCAATTTTGTTTGTATAGTAACAAATACTATCAAGATGCCCATTTAAATGCTCCATTTAGTTATAGACAGAGCTTATACTGAAACATTATGAGGAAGAATCTTTTTTTTATGAAGAAGACTCTTAATAGAAACTGATTGAATATGTTATGTCCAGAGCTAGTTTAAAATGTTATTTGAGTAATACAACCATCCTCTTTGCACACGATGTAACTATCTTTTAAAAAAATCTGTTTATATAAAAATTTTATAAGGTCTGAAAGCTTTTTTAATCTTTTTCAGAATGAACTACAGTTGAAGTTGATTTGCAACAGAATGTTTTGACAGCTTGTTTTGACACTATGACAATGAGAGAGGAGAGTGTCCTCAAGGATAATGTTTTATTTGACCCTTAAAAATATGGTCACCTGATACTTCTTAGGAAGATGGTAATCATAATTGAAGAAAAAAGAAAAATTGACAGAAATTAATAAGTGGAAGAGCTCAGTGACTGAGAACTTTGGACTTCAAAACCCTCTAGAAATAAAAACTTTCCATCTGTGCTTAAGACTAGAGGTCAAGTATTCATTGACTAATAAAGATCCCCCCTCAACTAGAAAACGCCCTTTGAAATCCAATTAACTCTTTTACACAGACAATTGTCATTTTCTATTTTATCAAAAAGTTAAATTTCCCATTTTATGTTCCAATAAAAGTTACGTTGTTTTGATCTGATAATTGTAAGATGTACCATATGTATCTTAATTTGTAAGTTTTTAAGGCTAAAGCTCAAGGCTGTTCAGATATAACAGGAGTGCTGGAAATGAGGTACAAAATGCTGGAATTCAAATTAACCAATAAATATATTTTAATATATATCAGCAGGACTCTAGAGGATTCCATTAATGTTGAAAAATAGAAAGGATTTAGGTTAATTTGGTAAGAAGGCAGGTCAGAACGTTTACAACAGTGGTATAGAATTGTATAGAGATGCAAAATTTTTCAAGAGAGCAGAATTTTTTCAAAAACGCTGACTCTAGCTGTCACAGCCCTGCCTTGGCTAAATCCAGTGGAGAGATAGGAGGACTTTCTAATTTGCTTTCCCTCTATTTTAATAATAGCTGTGCATAAGTAATTTATGAAAGGCCAACCAGGCAGTGGGCAACAGAAAATTAAACTCATTTTATCTGAAAGCAGGTGGATTTCTATATATCATTAGCATGCATAGAATTCTCACAATGTTATTTCTCATACTGATGGAATGTAACCAAATAATATATGAGTTTTTTGCTTATGCACGAGTGAAATTTTTAGATAAAAGTGCCAGCCCCAATGGCAATTTTCTGCAAAACGAAAACTAATTCTGTGAAGCTTCTTATTACTGGAAAGACTCATTTGGCTTGCATTAGAGACTGACATAAGTGACTTTAGGATTTTACTAACAGATTAGATGAGATGTGCCACATACTGTAATATCATTAGAGAATGTAACAGCACTGGAACGCTTTGGGGCACTTATTAAGGGGACCAGCACAAGTAAATTGTTTTCCTTTATGACACAGGCTTTTGCTTTTTTTTTTCCTCTGATTAGAATGCTTTATTTTTATGGGGGTTTTTCCTAACATTTAAAGCAACTTTTATTTTAGACTCCTCAAAATGGCACACAAATTACGTTTTGCATGATTCAGCCCAGTGTTACTAAATGCATTATCTATGCCTTATTTCATGAATATCACCTAGGCAGAGGGTAGATATGTATTTAAAAAAAAGCTTACACAATACTAAAGTCAGAATTCTTCTAACAGAATATTATCCTAACTTACAGCAAAGACTAATCTTCATGGCTCTAAGAAATTTTTACTATTAGTTCTTTTCACTAACTCAATGTTTGTGTAGGTTCTACTCTCCACTTCTGACAAAATACTAAGATTGGATCATTAAAAATGGTTATTATAATATGAAAGCTTTTACTGTTCTGTTTAACTACTACCCTCAAACTCATTCAAGTACATGAAATATTATAGTTCTTTTTATTCTAATGAATCTTCCCTTATCAAAAATATTGTATCAAGCAAAAGATTTCTTGCTAAGGTAGGCAAAAATGTACAGTGCAGACAGAAATGTTTGTCACTTTATTTAAAAAGCTAAAGGAAAAGATAGAAGAATTTGGAGAATGATTATATACTCAATATTTTCCCTTCTCTAAGCTATCTTTTCCTAAGTTTTTAACTCTTCCTAGGTGGAGCAGAGGGTTGGTTTTTCCTTTTTCTTTTTTTTTCCATTTAAAAGTCCTTCTACACATCATCAGAAAATAAAATGAGAAAATGAACACACATAATTACCTAGAGAGCTGTGGACACATGCATTTAGGGAGATGCTATTCAGAGTTCCAATCTATAGAGTGGTAAGGTGGATTCCGTCTTAACCAGACTGGAGACTGAATCCCACCTCTGTTATTTTACTCTCCACCTGACTGCAGTCAGATGACTTTCCTTCTTTGAGTTTCTATTTCTTCATCTATAAAATGGGATACTCATAACTCTGACCTCAACAGCTCTCTGTGAAGAGGACATGTAACAATCATCCTGCTATTCATATTCTATCTCCCTCTGCCATGGAAGGGGAAGAAAATGGAAACAGAAGGTGGCCTAATGAGTTCAAAATTATTTCAAACCAGTTCTGACAGATGTCCCAGATTTCTGTAGAAAAAGGATCAAGATTGTATCAGTAAAATAGAACATGAAAATTATCTATGAGACATCCTTCCTTGAAGAATCATGAGTTATAGACACTATGATGCAGGAATGATTAAAGTCAGGCATCTCCATACTCAAAATCACCTCTTCTAAGAACTTCACTGGGCAGTTAGTCAGAGTCATCTCTATGGTCCTAATTCTATTTTTATTACCACCCATATCATACTACTTTGGTATTATTCACTCCAATAATATCCTCACGTCTAGCATTCTTTGAAGGCAGGAACTTAGTTTTTTCAACTTTGTATTTGCAGCAGCTAGACTATTTCTTCACACATAGAAGTCACTAAAAAGTGTGTCTGTGAGCTTTGCATGAACTTGAAAGAGTGTTTGAGATCTGAAAAGGGAAAAACAAGTACAAAATAGGAAAATAACTTTAGAAATAAGTTAATAAATGTTTGATTATTAAATACTGTCCCATTAGTGCCTACTTCACTACATATAAATTTTAATATTTATAAAAATTTCATTACTTTAAAATTGTAAGGTATATTTTTAATCACAAGAATGTCTGAGAATGAGCAACAGTTATCAAGTAATCACAGTCTATCTAAAACATGCTATACTAAGCTAAATAATTTCGGGTGTAAAAGTATTAAAATTCTTTCAAATTGTTTTATAGAGAAAATATAATTAATCTGAGATATTAGTGTATTTTGATGTGACATGATGTGGAACCCTAAAAGTGGGAGTGTTCCGGTCTTTGGAAGTTTTAAACAGCCTGCTAGCAGTGGGCCAGAATTTAAACAGACTGGCTGAAGCATGGTGAGACTAATCAAGAAAAGCTTCTCAGTGGAGGTTTCCCTGCTCTTCACTATAACGGTGGGGAGAGAGATGGCTTGGAGAAGGGGAGTTATACCTCACCAGAACTAATCTTATAAGTCAGCAAAGCCAGAGATTGGGGATATTTTCTAGGTTGCTAAACATGACCCCATCACTCACTGCATTCTCACCTTCCAAAAAACTTTTCCATATGCTTTTTGGGGCCTCAATTTCATGACTAAAGAATAATTTTATTATCTAAAACTCATGTCAGCGGGGCTACATAGATATGCTTCAGAAATATACAATCCTTCAAACAATATAATATGGTGTAGACTATGTTGTAAGGTTAAATTTTTTCTTTCTTGAAGTTAAAACTGAGAAGAAGAAAAAAGTAGGCTGATAGGAATATGATTGGAAAGGAGTGGTAAATCCAAATACCAGGAACCCAAAATGTCAGAAGTTCCACATAGATTGCATTGGAGACAGCTTGCATTCCTGGTCAGAACCTGAGATAAATAGAAATTATACTGAACCATCTGTGGGATAAGTGTGAGTTGTATTTGAGCAGAAACCAGTGAGAGTTCAAGTCTGGAACACCATGGTCAAGCAAGGATGGAGAATTAGCTGAAGCTGAAAAAGAAACAGAAACACATAACCATGAGCAAAAGCCACATTCTTACTGATCCACTGCCAACAAGAAAAAACAGATTTGTCCTACACAGATACTAAAGGTAGGACTGCCAATCTTAGCGTATTTCTGTAGGTAGTTGTTTTATATATTTAATTTGCAGTGTTTACCCACATGCTCCACCTAGTAGCTCAATTAAAAGGTTCCCTAGGAGAAACCTAGCAATATTTAATGGCCACTATGAAATGTCAAAACATGTACGAAATTTAAGGTTTGTGATATCTGTTATAATAATCCAAATTCTGGTAAAGTGCCCTAATAAGACACTATATTTTTTAAGACACTTAATTTAATTTAACAAATAGTATGTGCATGATAATGTCAGGGAACAAAAAGCAATAAAAATATCTGTCTTAGAAAACCTAGGAAAGCTGTGGAAAAAGGCAGGTCTCACTGTGAAGGTGGAGTAAGAGTTCATAGCACATCTTTGAGGTGATAACTATTTCTCACTGATACTTAAATTGGCTTTATCCTTACTTTCAAAATGGAAATCTATATAGTAATTAGTTTTTTCTTTTTACTTCATTGTTTTGCATTATTTTTCCTATCCTTCATTTTTCTTGAGTAAAATGTTTGGAATCCAAGATAGTATCAATGATTACTCCCGTTCACCCCACCACATTTAATTTCTTTATTCTTCTTTCCCATTCTTACCATAAAACACTAAATCTCACACCCTGGAATATTCAAACAATCTCAGCTCAGCCAAACTGAGGAAAACGTAGAATTATTATGCAGTAGTTCATCTCTATCTCTTAATTTGAGGAGGAATCTAATTATTGATCTTCAAAAGTCTTTTAGGAATATTATGGAAATGAGTTGCTATGTCTTTTAAGAAGATTCATCAAGGGTCTTATTTAAAATAAACAATTTCATCCTTTCAAAACCAGGGAATAAAAACAAGGATATTTTTCTCAAAGTATGACTGCTGCAAGGGTTTCTCACATTGATTCGTTGCTTATAGATAAAAACAACTTAAGCTGATTTTTCTTGTTTATAGAGTAAGTGTAAAATGTTCCACCAAAATAGGTAATGACATTTTTGTGTCCATAAATGTGCATGTAAGTCCAATTATGTATTTGTTGTTATTTAAACATCACCACCATTATTGAGACAGAAGCGCCAGTACTAATTCTTGCTGTCACATTTTCCAAAAATGAAAATAAGGCTTTTAAGTAAAATGCTAAGGTTTTCAATGTGAATTATTCATTCTTTGCATGGCCTTAGCAGAACACCCTTGGCAAAATAGCTAAACAAAAGCCTACCAGGGTTCTGGTTTCTAATCTGGTTAAGAAATACATTACAGGATTTTTCTTTTAACTTCACAGTTAATGGAAAAGTTTTCTTTTCCTGAAACTCAGCCAAGAGTTCAAGAAAGCTTCTCTAACTGCCTCAGCTTCCATCTAATTGAAGTACCATGAGCAGACCTTGAAAACAGTGGCATTAGTCACACAGCTAAACAAACTACCTTTGATGATCGCGGCCAACCAATCAGAAGCGTTCCCCAGATGATCTTTGCGGGAATAGCAATCCATTAATAATAACTGAAGCAATGATCTTTCATGCCACCTTCCTTTCATGCAGGACCACTCCACTAGTAATCTCTTAGGGGAACTATTAGCTACTTCAGTGTCCTTCAGAGAGGGCACTCTGCCTGTTTCAACATTTATTTCCACTGTAACATTTTTTTTTTCTCTCCCACAGAAGTGCCTTTTAGAAATTAAAATAATTCTCGCTGTGATTCTAGCAGGTATATGGGGGGGGGATGTAAAGAAAAGAAGAAAGGGTGGGAGAATGAATGGAGAAGAAAAACACGTTTTTTCCCAAACTTAACTCTGAATTTCAAAATTTCCAAAGATAAGCAATGCATAAATAATATCTAGTCTTGGTTCATTTTTACTACCCTTTGTCCTTAAAGAGATCAAATTTATGTGTATCTAGAGTCTAAACTAAATACAAATAAAGTTTTACAGAATTTTCTTATTCCTGATCTTAATAAATATGTGCTGGAAGCGTGAGTGAAAAGGAGATCAGAGGTGGCCCAAGCTGTACTCCCAGCCTCCCACAATGCCGTGAGTTCTACACTGTGGTCTAGGTACTATTCATCTTCTCATATCCAGTGACTGGTACTGCATACGTGCTCAACAAGCTGAGAGTGGTGGCACCTGCCTGTAATCCCAGCACTCAGGAGGCTGAGGCAGGAGGATTGCCAAAAGTTCAAAGCCAGCTTGGACTACATAATGGGTTCAAGGCCAGCCTGAGTCACATAGGAAAACCCTATCTCAAAAACCAAAAGATGAAAAGAAAAGTGTTCAACAAATGTTTTGTGAATAAATTCTCTGCCATGAGGGGACAAATCAGAACAAATCAACCACAATATTTCTAAATATTCTGTAGCTTGCACAGTAACTACCTTTCATCATCAGGGTTAACATTACTGTCCTTTAATTCCATGTTTCACACTAACAAACTTCTTTCTCTTACAAGATCTACTATATTTTCTGGAGTATAATTAAATCAACTCCCACAAACTCTTGGCAATGAAAGTAATAATTTGGCAAATATTTCCCATAGATAAAATGTGCAGAATACCTCATGAGGTAAAAAATTCTACCCCCTACCCCTGCACACAAAACTTGTTGGATAACTGACTGATTTTTAAAAATAACTTCCTCAGATCTACAAAATATTTGGACAATTCCCAATTTTTCATATCACTAGCACATCTAACACTCTGAATAAATAAAAGGCTACCAAGGAAGTGTCAATGTTGCATATTTTTTATCATTAAATATATCCATACTCAAAGTCTGAATTGTCTGATTAGTTTGTACAATAGGGTGAAAGTTCGAAATATTAAAAAGATATCTCCCATCCAAGAATCTTATTTTACTTGGTGACTCTTCTCATTAGTCAAAACTGCATTATTTCCAGGTAAGGAAGGATGACATAAAAGAATGAGGAATTCAGAGGTAACCAATTCTTGTTTTCTGGTTGTCAGAACAGGCTCTGAGTACTAATGACTTAAAAAAAAACTTTTGTGGAAATTCTCAAATAAACACAAAAATAGTGAGATAAATATAGTGAGTTTCTATGTATGTGCCACCCAGTTATAATCTTTAACTCAAAGCCAATCTTGATTTATTTATATCTAATACTCCTCTCCCCTCAAGTTTTGGAAGCAAATCCCAGATATCATATCATTTCATTCACAACATTCAATGTGTAGCTCAAAAAAAAACCCCATTTTTTGTGATTCCCTCTTTCTGCACCAATCTATTTGTTATACAGCATATATTGGTTGGGAAGGACTCATTTTTTAAAATATGACTACAAAATTGTCACATTTAAGCATTAAACAGTAATTCCTTAATATCATCAAATATCTAATCAGTCATATTTCTCTGATTGCCTCAGAATGCACCTAGCTTTTTATCTGCAAAACCTGAATTTAAAGTATTTAAAAAATCTAATCTCTGGAGGAATCAGGACATAAAGCTTATCCATTTTAAAAAAAGACAAGATGAAGAGATAACCATCTTAGCACAAGCCTAAACTGATGTTGTGTAGGCCAGGGAAAGTAAAAGATTCAGGGGAGAGTTTGCAGGTTAACTGCCTTCTTGCTGGACCCTCAAGGTGGGGTGGAGAGAGGGAAGAACAGACTGGAAAAATCTCCATTTCCCCTCTTTCTGCTGCTCCATTTTTTTTTTTTTTTTTTTTTAGACTGAGTCTTGCTGTGTATATCAGGCTGGCCTTCAACTTGCTAAATTGTCCAAGTTGGCCTTGAACTTGCAATCCTCCTGCCCTAGCCACCCTAGTGCTGACATTGCAGGTGTGTATCACCTTGCATGGCTTTTGTTGTCTTCTTTTTACATGGACATTAATCCTATCCCAATATCGGGGCCCCACTCTTATAACTTCAGTTAATCTTACTTTCTTACTCCAAATGCAGATACCCTGGTGGGTAAAACTTCAATTTATGAGTTTGGGAGGTAGGGGATGGGGAACATGTACACTCAGTCTATTACAATGTGTGTCTTTAAACCTTCTAGGATTTAAATGCAAACCTGAATTAATGACAAGTTTAATTCCTGCCTCTCGGTAGAATGAGAGCTAGCAACAAATATTACTTTAGCCTGTAGGAAAATAACCCAGGTTTTTAACGTACCTGGGTTGATGGCCTATACATTTATTCTCAATCCATTTGTTTTTCTAAATTGAGAACTGACAGTGAGAGCTGACCTGTCTGTGTGGCTGACCAAATGTAGAAAACCCTGCATAATATCTAACCACATATCCCTTCTGCAAAAGTTGTGCCCTTACCTGGTGCTCCCAAATAAAAGCACTATCACCGCTGAAAATGGCTACTTTGAGCATCATAAGAAATAAAATTTCCAGGTTCTTATTTCTGGGATTATTTGACTTTCTGGTTTTAAATTCCATACAATGCCACCGTAACAGGGAACTATGAACATTAACAATAATACGCTATCTTGATAAGTTTAAGACACTGAGCTAAACTCATTTATTTCTATAAAAGCCTTTCAAGTGGCTTCTATTATCCTTAACTTATAGATGAAAAACCAAAGGCACATATCTAATAAGTGAAAAGGCCAAGAAATGGAGTCAGTCAGGTGTATCAGTCATTAAAGCCACGCATATAAACACTGAATCTCTTTCTTGGTAATTAAAAAAATTCTTCTCAGGCATATAGTGTCCAAAAGTGACATTTCCTTGAACTCTTAGCTCTTCATATTTCTATCTTGCACCATCAGTTTAAACCTCAAAGTGTAGAATGAGAACAAAAGATGCTTAAAAAATAAATTCTTCAGAATGCCAACCCACATTACTGCTTCACTGTTTTTTAAACGATAATAAGCTTTGTATTTATTATCAAACTGCTTTTTCAAGCTACAAGTATAGAAATTGACCTGGTATTCATAACCAAGGTTTCTGTAATTCTAAGTCAGAATTATGAAAGAAAATTATGAGACAATGCTTGATAATATTAAAAATACTCCATATTTACAGGAGATTTTTCAAGTGACTTACCATGATGTCTATTCATTGGAAGAAAGCTTTTGAAAAGACAAGTATATAAAGAAGTTATCCTACAGTGAACAGAACAAAGCCCATTAATGACAATGATGTGAACATTCAAGGAATTATTAAAAGAACCTTTCACTTTGAGGGAAAATTAATTTACCCAGAATTTAGTGCAATTGTTGAAATAGGAAATCAAGGAGGTAGGGCAGCAGACCTTGTGGCCAAAGTTTTGCCTTAAGCCTTAGCAGTTGGAAGAACTCAGTGTTCTGCTTTCCTCTTTCATGCTTTGTCAAAAAGCACTGGAGGTATATACACTACTGACTCTTAAAAGCACATTCTTTTCCTCTCAGAACTTAAAATAATTAATAGGTCTATAGACGTTGGTCTGTTTTAACACTATATATTTTAAAACTCATTTCCTGAATTCCCGGGAAAATCATTTTGTTTAATCCAATTAGTTTTTCTTTTTTTCTTTTTATATGTATTTAAATACTTAGTGTCTTACAGATAAGGGGTAGTTATTTATCAGGGCCATGTCCGTGAAGCAGAAGGATGCCCTTTCTCTCTTTTTTTTTGTGGTACCAGGGATCAAACTTGGGTCCTTGCGCTTGCGCAGCAGGCAGTGAAACCACTGAGCTAAATCCCCGGCCCTGGGATGTCCTCTCTTAATGGCTGCCTTCACTGTTTGTCCAGGATATTAGCCTCACAGCTGTAGTTGCACAAAGATGTTTCTCTCCCTAAACTGACCAACAAACCAGCAAGGAATAATATTAAGAACCAAGGATGCTGAACATGTCCCCTGGTCTCAAATTTCAGTAAGTGAAAAGGTCCAGAAATAGACTCAAGTATATCAGTAATTGGAAACCACAGTTATAAATACTAAATCTCTTTCTTGGTAATTAAGAAAAAAGTCTCAAGTATATGATTCCAAAAGTGACATTTCCTTGAACTCTTACCTCTTTAGATTTTTAATCTAATCTTTTTTCCCATAAAAATAAAAAGAGTTTAATGTTCAAGGAACATTTTATCTTTATACTTAGGAAGAAATTTCCATTCTCTCCATTTGTCAATCTATAATTAAATTTGTCTCCATGACCTAGGGAAGAGAGATTTAAAAAAAAAGCAAAATTAAAGAAAAAACTAGCTCATCCTTAGCTTTTGAACTTCAGAATTTTCATGTCCTATCAATATCAATGATGATTTAAGAATTTTTCAAAAATTATTTTCTGGGGTTTTTTTTTGTTTGTGTGGGGGTTTTTTTTGGTGTTTTTTTTTTGGTTTTTTGAGGCAGGGTCTCCCTTTGTAGTTCAGGCTGGCCCTGAACTCACAGTGATCCTCTTGCCTCAGCCTCCCAAGTGCTGGGATTACAGGCATGAGCCACCAGAACTGGCTCAAAAATGATTTTCATGTAAGATGCAACTCTACTGATGTGTGGAGTTGTCTGTCTAATGTTCTCTTTAAATTACAAACACTGTTAATTCAGAAAAAAAATGGTTGACTACGAAAGTCAGGTAAAGTTTACACTAGATGTGCATGAGAATTAGTACTTTGCTTTGGTGAACAAACTGGCATTCTGATTCAAAAGCCAGTCTAAGCAAGGAGCACAGGCAATATACTCAAGATTCAACAGTGACTATGTGGGTTTCCAAGAAGGCCATCTGACAGGGAATACATGAAAGTAACCATAACACACATTAGACCCCCTATTCATAATACATTTTTGTGGTAACTTTTTCATTAATGTGTTATTATGTCATGGATGGAAGACACCTCTTACTTATAGGGAGGATTTAGCAACATTATTTTGAGAATTTACCCTTAATCCTTTACCTTAATAAAATGATCTGGCCAATCTGTGATGGTGCATGCCTGCAATCCCAGCTCTGTGAGGGGCTGAGGCAGGAGGATCCTAAATTCAAGCCCAGGCTGGGCAACTCAACAAGACTGTCTCAAAATAAAATAAAAATAAAATAAAATGGTCTTGAAATGTATTTAAGAAGTGAAAAGGTCCTAGTTCAATCCCCAGTACCTCAAAGAAAGAAAATAAAAAGGACCATGTGTTCTCATCAAGTCATATGTGTGATGTGTGCTGCCTGCTTCTAGCTGAGAGTCTTTTAGAACCCTTTTCTCCATCATGCTTCTTTGCATTTCAAGCCTCATTCCCTCAAGAAATGGCTTAGTCATAACTTTTTATGTGAAATCTTCCTGATACCACCAATCCCTGAAACACTGCCCCTCATTCACTATAAGAGACATGTAAAATCTAATTAACATGACCACATGACTGTATTCACTGTATTCTCTCTTAGGACAGTGCTGTTCTTCCAGCATAAACAGCTTCCTCTTTACTTTTTGGTTCTTAGCTCCAAGCCCAATGCCTGCCATATGTTGACTAAAGTTAACTAAAGTTTCCCTTTATGGGGGGTGGAAAGAGGAGAAATGAGTTTTCTTTGTGAGTACCCAAGTGACCTTAATTAGGCAGATTAGAAGCTATGAAGGTAAATATAAGAGAAAATAAAGAAAGTACAGAGGTTGTTTTGCCAGCCAAGCAGTATAGACTAAATTGTGACTATAGAATTTTGTCTTTCAAATGTTCTTAATGCCATTTTACAACCTCAGCCTCTGGGACTCCCAGTGCTCTCCTGATGTCCCTGATGCTATGAACTTCTCACCTGGACTGTCCCTCCCCAGGCTGGATCTTATATTTCACAGAATTTCCTAGTTCCTCTCCCCCAAATATACCATGCTAGCCAGGTGTGGTGGTGCACACCTGTGGTCCCAGGACTTGAGAGGCAGAGGCAGGAGAATTGAAGTGAGTCTGAGGCCAGCCTGAACTACATAGTGAGACCTTGTTTCAAAACAATCAAATAAACCATGCTAGTATCTCTTAGCTTATTGTTCTCTGACAGCAAATTCAAAACTTCAGTGTATGGAATATGTCCTTGTGTTTCCTAGTGTGTTTCATTGACCCAAGCCTCCTGAGATGCTTCATGAAAAGGGATTTCCCTGTCAAATTTGAGATATATGTACACAATATTTCCCTCCTATAGACTCAAAGCGCACAGTAATACATTAATCCAGTATTTTCCAAAAGTATATGGTCATGAAACTTTTTTTAAAAATCCCACTTCTTGGGCTGGGGATTTGGCTCAGTGGTTACACTGCCTGCTTCAAAAGTGCAGGGTCCCGAGTTTGATCCCTGGTACCAAAAACAAAACAAAACAAAAAAATCCCACCTCTTAAAGTTCCATAGGGGCCAGGGATTTAGCTCAGTGGTTCCACCACCTGCCTCGCAAGCTCAAGGTCCCTAATTTGATCTCCAGTACCAAAAAAAAATTAAATTAAAAAATAAAGTTCCATAGGATCTCTATTATACAGGACACACCCAGCAGACACATGATAAAGAATTGCAGTTCTAAGTGATGTATTTGAATGGTAACAAACCTTTTCTAAAGAGAATCTTTTTAACCCAAAAGCATGATACTTTGTTAGGAAGTTCAGGTACTTTCTTGTAATGTAGCTCTTATGATGGAGCAAATGTTCTTTGTGGAGCGCTCCAAGTAATGACAAGATACAGAAACTTCCTTCCAGGTTCATTAATGGTCAAGCCGTGTGCTACACATGCTCATGTATCTTTTTCCAGTCAATCCGAAAAATCATCTTCATAAATAGTTATATTTTTATGAACTTGTAATATGAGGAATGAAAACACAAAGTTTACATAGCATGCCCAATATTATACAGTTAGTAAATGGTGAGGATGAGTCACATCTAGTTTGTGTGTGTGTGTGTGTGTGTGTGTATGTGTGTGTGTATGCATGAATGGTGGTGAGGATTAAACCCAGGGCTTTCATACTGAGCTACATCCTAGCCCTTTTTTTATTTTTTGAAATAGGGTCTTGCTAAGTGGCCAAGTTGCCCAGAATGGGCTTGAATGTCCAGTCATCCATAATGCTGGGATTCAAATCTAGTCTTATAGTATGAAACCTGATACTGTACCAACATCTTCATGCTACCTGAATTTGTAGGTCAATATTTCTCAAAGCTTGGTCCAAGGATGCTTGTCAAATTTCAGATTCCTAATACCTAGCCAAGATTTACTAAACTAAAGTTTTGGGGAATGGATTAGATATACATATACTTTTGTGGATTGAAATCAGGAGCTTTGCACTATGATTCATCCCCAGCCTTTTTGCTAAGTCAGGATTTGAGACAGGGTGAGATCAAACTCTATCCTCCTGCCTCAGACTACCAGAGCGCTGGGATTTACAGGCATTCACTATTGTGCCCAGCTAGGAATAGATTTTTTTTCTTTTTTTGTATCAGGGATTGAACTCGGGACCTTGTGCTTGTGAGGCAGGCAGAGGCACCACTGAGCTAAATCCCTGGCCCAGGAATAGATGTATTTCAACAAGCTCCTCTGCAGGTTATTATACACACTAAAGTTTAAAGACCAGAGAGAATGTGAGCTCGTCCCAGCACACGGAAGGAAGCTCCCCCCTGCCATCCCAAGCTCCTAGGGCAGAGAAGGTGAGCTGCGCGGGCGCCAGAAGCACCCCAC
>NW_004624730.1:58551987-58576717 GCF_000247695.1 Heterocephalus glaber
AGAGGAAAAAGAATAAGAACCAAGATACTCATGTAATGGTACAAGATCCCAATGATGAATGTAACTGTGTTTTATACCTAAAATGAACCAATAAACTTAATGGGAATAAAAAATTTTATAAAAATAGAGTTTAAAGACCACAGTTTTATATGTGTATTATTTTTATCACATTGTACTACCATTCTCCAAACAATTAATCAATCAACGTATTATAACATGGACTCTTACCTTTCTCTGCTATCAAGAGCAGCACAAAAATGTTTTCATCCCAAAATTTCCTCACATGTTCCTAGATAATTACTCTGTGTAGAACAACTCACCATTCTCTGAAGACAAATTAGATGACAACGGAATGGTCTTACATTGAATGCACTGTTTTACTTCATGTTAACGGGTGAAACCTACCACTTCTAATGGTTATCTTAATAAAATAACTGATGACCTTAATTGACAAAAATTTGAAAGCAAATGATATCCAGTGAGAGGCAGTGAAATAACCAAAGAAATAACCAAATAAAATAACCAAAGAAATAACCAAATAAATTCAAAATTTTTTTATATGCTTTGGCTAGCATGCTAAAAAAGATTTCACTTTTTTAAAAGTTGATGTTTGGGGTTTGTTACTAGTTTTTTTTTCACTACTTTCCTAGACAAACCAGATGTTATTTCTGTGAAATGGTCAGCCATTCAGAGCAAAAAGCCCAAATAACCATCTTTCTTCTCTTAGTTGGATTGTGTAAAATACTCTCAATAATACGGTGAGGTGCTCTGATCAATCAATAAAGAAATAAGTATTAAAAACTAGCTAGAGCGTGTATGTATCTATATGTGTGTGTATAAGAGAGAGAATAGATGAGAAAGAAATTTGATGTCACTTTTTCCCCTTGTTTTCTGTTACTAAGTTGAAAATCACCTCTATCTTTACCTCTTGTGTACTCAATTAATTATTATTGTTTTAGGCTTCATATGCTGTAACTGATGTATCAGTGCTCTATACTTGGATTCAGAAGGAAATTAGTGAAGTTAAAAGTGAAGAAATAAGTAACCAAGATAAAGGATGGATATTAGAATAGACCTGTAGTTGGTATGTAGACACAGACTTATGGGCGTTTACTCTGATATTCATTCTCCCTTCTTCCTTCTAAGAAAACTCCAATGCTCAAATTAGTACAGTGCTACTCAGAATAAACAATAAATATCAGCCTCCCTTGCAGCTAGTGTGACCATGCAATTAGCAATGACTTTAGAAATACACTGTGAAGAGCTATATGCACCTTCTGGCAATCTCTCTCATCTTCTACATTCCCTTCTCACTCCCGTTGGGTGGAATGTAAATATGATGACTTTCCACTTTTGGAAACAATATAAACTCAGAATGGCAGAGTAGCAAGAACAAGAAATTGCATTTGTTGATGACCATGAAGCCACCACATCAACCCTAAACTAGTCACCTTCAGAATAATTTTATTGGGAAAAGAAATTTACCTTTAACTTGTTTGTGGTTTGGTAACTTTGGGCTTGCCATCACATGCAGTCAAACCTATGCTAACAGACACGGCCTCTAATTCACTTGAGGCTGTATACAGCATGACACTGGTCCAGAATTTATTTTGCTATGAAAAAGTGAAATAAAAGCAGTTTTATCTGAACTAGTCTTTTTGTTTAAAAATTTAAAATCCTCACTCTTGGAAGCTGAGGCAAGGGGAATCACAAATTTGAGCCCAACCTGGGCAACTCAGTGACTTAGCTAGACCTTGTCTCAAATAAAAAAGAGGGAGGCTGGGAATGTAGCTCAGTGCAAAGACCCCAGGTTCCATCTCCAGTATAGCAGTAACACCAATAGTAATAATAAAGTCCTGTTAACTTAACAAAATATTAAACACACAGCTATAAAGCCATGGGATTCTGTGCTTCTTCAGTGGAATTACTTAAGAGCACAAAACAGTACAGGAGATGGTAAGACACTGTGCACATTTCATAAGTGCTTGACTTTTGTTGCATAGGGTCCAAAGACCAACTTGACTCAGTTTTACATTAATTTTGGCTTAGGTCACTGCTATTCTTAAAGTTTCTATTGGTTGATTTTTTCATTTCCATTACAAATGAATTATTTTCCTAATAGCAACTGTGATACCTGAGCAACACTGAACACTTGGAAAACACAAAATTTTTTCCTTTCCTTTGTTTCTTTTTGCTCTTTGCTGATCCCAGGAGTGCACAGCAGAGGATAAGAGAATGCCAAAATCTAGAGGCAGTCCTAGGGAGGCAAGGGAAAGGAGAAGTTGAGGCTCCCAGAGGCCTTTGTTCTCCTCTTTTGCTAGGTTCTGTAAACCAGAGAGGATTGCAGAGGAGCACCTGGTACATCTGCATTTTCAGAGCAAGTCTCACAGTAGCACCTTCCTATGTTGTTGTTTTTCCTAAATTTTTCCAGCTCTTTCTTCTTATGTAAATATATGTCTTATACCCCATTTCATGCTTTATTATTCCCAAATAGCAAGTGCATTAGGCCCTTTGATTCATCTGTGGAGAATGCATTTTGAAGCAAATCTTAATACTCTAAAATGGTTAGTTCATGGGGTTTTAATTTTAGGAATATCAGAAAAGCATTAATTCATAGTCTTCAATTGGTACAAAAACTCACAGAATCTCCTCATGGAGAATACCCGCTTCTGTCCTTAGCTCAGAAGTGTGCAAGAGACTTAATGAAACTCAAAAGCCCTCATAAAACTTGTCTGCTACCCTGCTGGTTTCCTGGGCCACAGACTGGAAGCAAACTGTCTCCATAAAGGAAGCAAGTCCTTGAGGTCTTGCCAAAAGACCAGCCAAAAACAAAGCTCACCCCATTTCTGGATCTTTCAAAATGCTTTCACCAGAGACCTAGTTTTAGTCTCATCACCAAGGACAAGACCTAATGACCTCAAATTTCCCCATTTTATTTTCTCCACTGATCAGACCACCCTGACTAGCTGAATTTTGTATGAAAATAGGACTGTCAGTTCACATCCCAAGAATATTAATTTAAAATAGATGATAGTTTGTAAAAATTTCATAGCGCTAATGATAATTTTGTGATATTCTTAATCAATACGTTTTTCTCTGTGTAATTCAGAGTAAAGAGATAGCTAAGAAATAATGACTAAAAAATAAACAAAAAATAGAAGGGATATATATTACTATTTCTCTAGATATCCTCGATGTTTAACTAAACTAAATTTCACCTGCAAAAATTCTCCTAATAAACAAATGTGGGGAGGGGACTCAGCAAATCATTTTTAACAAGTAAAATGTTGTTTGTCTTTCAATTACTTTTTTAAATGTATTCTATATTATATTAAGGGCTTCCTTAAATGCTTCCAGGCAAAGTCACTACTGGGCTCATCCTAAGATTGGTCTATGTAGGAGCAATTTTAAAATTCTAGTTCTTTACATGAAGCGTTCAGTTCTCTGATCTTGGGCTCCATTTCTAGTAACTAACTGACCTTCTAGCTTATTTCTCTCACCAGCCCTTAACCTTGTACCATTGAACTGGGTTTTGACTTCCTCTCTATCATCTTACCTTCACACCTCGCTTACTGCTTTCCTATCTGAGGCCCTGTAGTCTTGTTCCTGAATGTTGGGGCCTAGCAACCTGCTTCCTTCTAAATCTCCACATAGGTCCTGTTGTGTTGTAGTCAGTGTTTCCAAGGGGATAGATTTAATACAGAACACATAATTTATAGTATTATTTTATAAAATTCACCCAAAAAGTCAAGGGCAGAAGAGTGTAAGAGATCTGTTGGTACACTAGAAACCAGAAGAATCCACCTGAGGCCCTGGGTCCCACAGCCATGTCTTCCATGAGTCTAGCTGGAGGCCTAGAGCCTATGGCAATGTCTCATGCAAGTCTGTATCAAGGATCTGCACTGGAAAGGCCCCAAGGCCAGTGGTGGAAGCTAGAAAGTCTGTGCCAGCAGAGTGAAGGATGTGTGCTAGAAGGCTGAGGGATCTGCACTGGAACCAGGAAGAAATGCTCAAGGTGAAGACCAGAGCTCCCCCAAAAAGAACAGCAGCCATCCCAGGAACAGTGAGGACCTGAGCCCCTCTGAGGAAGAGAAGAGCCAAGTTCCTATCAGGAAAACCAGCCACCACAGGAAGCTTCTCCAGGAAAATTAACAGCATGCAACTCCCCCCCCCATTCTCCTTTTATGTTATTTTTGCAACAATCCTCACATAGATCTTCCATACCCAGAACCATGCTGACTCAGTTCATCTGGGTATTCCAAGCTGATCATTAGTTAATCCATCACATGTTGATCTTTGAGAACATCTACTTTTTGCTGTACAATCCACTGTTGCTGTCTGACCTATTGATGCCTCTATTTCCTCTGGACATTGTGTTCAGTCAGCAACATGCCCACACCAGTCCAAAAGATTTGGAGAATCTCCAGGTCCTCCCTGCCCTTCCTAACCACACTCTTAAGTTATCCACCAATCTCCAGTCCTACTGATTCCTAAGTTCATAGTTTTCCAAAGAAAAAAATAAAAACCTATTAACTGTATCTAATCAAAGGATTCAAGCACCTGTTACAAAAACAGATACTCAGTAATTATTTTTAAAACCCCAATTCCCAAAATCAAAGAAAGATCTTATTGTGATCATGCCTAGCTTCAAGCTCACTGAATCCATTTTTGACAGACAGTCTTTGAACCTTTCCAGACAACCCACTCTATTGTTAGAAATTTCTTCCTTAAAAACAAACAGCATCTGAAATTTCACAATCATTCATTCATTCAATGAACAGTAGTGCAGCACCTAATATGTAAAGGGCACTGTATTAGGTTCTGGAAAAACAAAGTCACTCAGAAACCATTTTGAACACCATTTGGAGAGTCAAAATAACCTTGGCATATTATATTTAACATTTTCTTGTATGCCTCTGGGAGTGTTTCAAAGCTCTATGTGTTCTTACTTTATAGATTGTTATAGGAAGTATCTGTTTCCAGTGCTGGACTACTAGGAGAGCTCCCCATGTAGAAAAAGCAATAAAGGTGCATAAGAAAAACTTGGAGAGAGGTGCTGAAGAGTAAGACCTGGGGATGGAGGGAAAAGGGATACCCAACATCAGAGAATACTAGGCAAGTGTTCTGCCACTGAGCTATATCCCCAGCCCAAGGCCAGAAAATTTTGTCAACTGAGAGGAAAAGCTGAGATTTGAGGATGGGAGATTGGGAGAGATCTTCTTTCTTTTCTTTTTTTTTTTTTTTTTGGCATTTCAATAATTTATTGAAAGGTATATCTCTTAGTACCAAGTTGGTTAGGTTACCTCTGCCAACTCAAAATTAACACTGATGTTTTCAAAATATTGAAATATATCAGCCTTATGGTAAAACTGAAGTTATCCACAAAACATGGTTTACAAAATGTTAAAGGTAGAATATACTGTGGTTATTTGGTTTATTTTTCAATGCTTATTTATCCATAACATGATGTCAAAATTGGTTACATCCATTCTGGATAGACTCGGGCTTCAGGCTGCACTGTTTACAACACTAGCAATATATGTACATCTCCTAACATTTATTGGCTCACATGAAGAATTCCAAACACTACCTCAGCAATCTCGTAATTATAGCAGTGCCTCCTTACTTTTCTTAAGACACATTATGGAAATTTGTGAAAATATATTCTATTCTTTAAAAAAAAACTGGAAGAAATGGCAGTTTTATAGAAACAGTCCATAGTAAAACTTGGAGTGCTTTATCTAGCCAGAACTTAGGGTACAGCAAGTTTTCAGAGTGATAATTGATTTTGAGTTACTATGTAATATAATAGAACATTTTTTAAATGGAACTAGATAGAGTGAGGAAGTAGATTCTGCATAGAAATTTTTATCATTGATACAAATATCACCTTTTTTTTAGAAGAAAAATTAAAGATAACTCAATGAATAGGCCAACTTTACTAGGTCTGTATTTGGCTTAATACAAAAATATTTTTAATTTTTTTTCCATAATTTGATTTATCCTGGGGGATTTTACAACATGCAAAAGCAGGGATAAGAGTTTCATGAACCCCCATGTTTCAACTTTCTCACCAATCTCTACTTTCTCTTTAGATTATTTTGGAGAAAATCCTAGACATAATACATGATATGGCATTTGACACTACTGTACTTAAGTATGTATCTCTAAAAAATTACTATTTTGAAAAATTTTTAATTTTCAGGAGTTTGTAACTACTTATATATATTGTATATCTGGATTTACCAATTAAATTTTATCTATACACATACACACAACACTTATGTATGCATATTTCACTAAACTATTTGTGAAAAACTTGTAGATATCTTTATCCTTCACCCCTAAGTTATTCAGTTTATATCTCCTAAGGTCAAAGGCATTCTCTTGTATAGCCATAACACAATTATCCAAATCAGGAAATTTAACACACTGGTTATGAGACTAATATACAGTTGATTCAAGTGAGACTAATATACAGTTGATTAAAATGCCAATAGTATCTGTTGTAGCAAATTTTTACTCAGATCTAGGATCTAACCTAGGATTATATATTACATTGAATTTTCTTGTCTCCTTAGTTTCCTTTAATTTGAAAAATGTTCTCTATCGTTCTTTTATGATCTTGACATTTTTGAAGAGTATGGGCCAGTTTGTAGAATGTTCCTCAATTTGACTTTGTCCTATTGTCCCTCATGATTTGTTTGCACATTTTGGGCAGGAATATCACATAACTGAGGCATCACATGGTGGGGGATGAGGTCAGTCAGGAGGCCATTATTATCGACGCTAACTTTGATCACATATGAGATCCACACAGTAAAATGCCCTTTACCCTTTGAAATTAATAAGCAATTAGTAAGTCTTTAAATGCTGAACATAACTTATTCCTCAATGGATTTTCACCCAGTGACTTTTAGTATTCATTGGTGATTCTTGTCAGCATAAATTCTGATAGTTGCAACACAACACGGAGACTTAAAAATTATTCTTTCATTTACAAATCAGCATTCTACTTTAGAGTTTTCCCTTTTCCTACTTCATCTCTATTACTTTTTTACTTACCCATTTATTTATATTTCTTAGTTTCTGTATAAGCTCATGCATGTTTTCAGTTCAAAGCATTCTAATGTATTACTGTCATTTTCATGTTGATATTTCTAACTAATTTGACTAATCCAGTTCCTTATCATGTTTCTATTCTGGTCCTTTCTGTGGCAGGAGATATTCTACAGAAAAGTTTCTAAAGGCCCCGCCTTGCCTCATCATGAAATCTTGACTCACTGAACAGGACTGGTCTCTTACTTCCCACCTGGTGTTCCTTCTGTATGGAAGGCTTGTGGGAGTCCTGCTACCCTTTGTCTTTGGCCTTGGGTTAGTTATCTTCACCATCCGCACTTAAAACAGAATTTTACGGAGCAGCTAAGAGCACCTCCAATTGTTCCAACAGGAATCTCCAAATCCCAGTGGAACACAGGCCTGGATCCAAACTCTCGGCCGCCAGCGCTGTCCCGATCCAGGCCCTGGAGGAGGGGTGACGGCAGAGGGCACCCGAGGGCGAGGTCGGGGTCAGTCTCGAAAGGCTCAGGGGTCTGAGGTAGGGGCTTGATTTGCCCTCCAGGAGGTGCGGGCTCGAAAGGGGTGGCCATCCAGAGGGACACAGGCGGAGCAGGAGCCCAGGTTGGGGGCGGGTAGGGAAGGGTCGCCCTCTCCGTGGATGGCTCCTAGCAAGGGCAGAGTTGGAAGTCCCAGGGCAGCGGGGCAGGGCAAAGGTCGCCGTAATGAGGACGTCGCCGGCCCGTGCAAACCCAGCTGTCCGTGAGACACACACGCGGTGGCGGGACGCTCAAGTCACTTAGAAGATCAGCTCCAGAACCAATATTTTTAAATTTAAATGTAATTCCCACATAACAATAACATTCTCATCTCTGAACTATCTATGACTTGCATTATGGGTGCCAAGAAACCATTACATTATCTAGACTATAACCCTTATCTTGCCTTAAAAAAATGCATGTGTGAAATGTTGCTTTTGATGTAGGAAGAGAACTTTTGAATCAGAGTAGAGTAGGGACCTGTCTTTCATTGCTAGGGTCCCAGTAATGACAGATATTTCGCATTACATCCCAGGTGCTTCACAGAAAATGACGTAGTGCTACTGGAGGGGTTCTGTTGTACTTGTTCTCCCAATGCTATTTTCCATTGCAGATTAGCTTTTTTCATATCACAGGTGAAAGTCATAGTTTCTAAGATGTAGATGAAAAAATTATCCAACCTTCAATTTCTGCAGCTTCTTAGAAAAAGAACTAAAGTAATGATGATCCAATCCAGACTCTAATTCCAGATTTTATGTGATCTTATAGGAGCTATTTAACCTCTCTGAGCCTAAATTTTTCCACAACAGCTCTGCAATGTGGTGAGACATATTTTAACTCTAACTGTTTAAATTTTGAGACAGAGTCTTATGGTTTAGATTTAAAATGCCACTCCATCAAATCATGTGTGTGGAAGGTGATTGGATTATGGGGTTGCTGTACTCATCTGTGGAAAAATCAGCAGCTCAATGTGCTGTGGGGAGGGGGACCTGGTTGGAGGTGGGTCATTGGGGGTTGTTACCTGGAAGGGTGTATTCTTGTCCCTGGCTTCTCTCACCTCTTTCTGCTTCTGGATGCTCTAGGTTGAACACTTTTTCATTGCCAGGCCCCTCTGCCATCCTATTTCTGCCTTGGAGCCAGCTACCAGAGACTGAAACTGTGAGCCAAAGTAAATCTCTCCTCCTTTAAGGGTGTTGGGTGTTGTGTTCCAGTGAGCAGAAAGTGACTAAAACACAGGATCTCACTAAATTGTCCAGACTGGGATCAGACTTGGGATCCTCCTGCCTCAGCCACCCAGGTGTGATTACAGTTGTGCACTATCAAGCCCAGCTTGGGGTGTATCTTTACAGAGCTTTTTTGGAGGGAGTTGGGAGAGTACTAAGAATTGAATCCAGGGCTTCCCATATGTGCTCTACCACTGAGCTACACCCCAGCCCCTTTTAAGCCTTTCTATGAACTATACATATACATAGATTTTGTATGAATGTGATTGCACTACAAATATTATTCTGAAATAGATCTTTTTTTCATTAATCATTGGACTTCCTGGCACTTATAGATCTGTCTTATTCTCTTTGATGGCTGAATAATAATCTATATGTATATGTGCCACATTTAGCATGCTAATATTAACACATGCATGGTAGAGTCCCAGTTTTTGCGATTAGAAGAAATGTTATAATGAACACAATTATAGATATATCTTTGAGTACACAAGCAAAGTATTTCTGATTTGAAATGTGTCATCATCAAAACTATATCCCCATGTAGTTTGATCTTTTCTGTATTTTTATATTCTGTCCCATTGATTTCTTGGTCTATTCTGCATGATACTCCTCTGCATATTAGTATGTTTTAACTAATGTAATATATATTGCTGCTGGTAAGACAAGTCTCCAAACATTGTTCTCTTCCTAAACCTTTTGACAATTCTAAGTAATGGTGCCTTAGAGCTGATATATGCCCTGCAGTTTCATTTACTCTTGGAACTTTGCCAAATACATTTTTTAAAAAGATAGTGCTGCTTTTGATGAAAAATATCATTAATGGATATCATACCCTCCTCAAAAAGAAGGAAAAACACACCTCTGTTTGAAGCTACTTCGAGTACAACAGCAAGCTCAACCACTACATCTTCATACCAGGCTCCAGAACTCCAGCTCTCCACATCTTTCTCTCTCTCCAAACCATATGGTCAAGAGATGAATGTGCCCCGAATCTTGTTCCTTGAAAAGGATGAAAACTTATTTTTTAAATATTCGTTTTTCATAAATGATAATATAACACAATGACCACTTAATTTGCAGCAGTTAATATGTACTATATATTTAGTACATATTTTTATATAATGATGATATAATACATATATTTAAGTAATTAGAAGCAGAATAGTCCGGTGATTTAAATTATGAGCTTTAGATCCAGACACTTGGATCCAAATCCTAGATCATTGTAACTTACTTGACTTCTCTAGAGACCTGATTTCCTTACCTATCTGAAGATTAAATTGCTTATCTAAAGATTAGATTACTTTTTGTAAGGATTAGAACATTTTGGTTATAAAATGTTTACACATTGAAGTGCTTAGTAGGTACCCAATAAATTGACTGTTATCACAGTTATCCTATTTTTCTGTATGTATCCCATATGTGTATAGCAGTTTTCTCTTTTCAAAGTGCTTTTGTGCATCTTTTCTCTTTGTGGGCACCGGAACATTAAGAGGAGTGGCTGCTGGCAACACTGCTGTTGACGGAAGCAAGGGTGTGCTCGAGAAAGCACAGTACACTGAGGAATCTCAAGGACTCGGATTCCTCCTGCATCCCCAGTCAAGACCTGAAAGGCAGAGCTTCTTTGAAAGCATTTGAGTGCTAGAAATTTATGAGGTTTTTATAAGATGATCCACTTAAAATAGATCATATTTAATCCCATTTAGGATCTGGTTTAGATGAGCGTTTCCTATATAACCATTGTGAATGGAAAATACTATCAAAATTCTATCTTCTTTACATTTGTACAAAACCAGTGGGAAAATAAAGTTGCACTTACATTTTCCATCCTTTATTTGATCTTCAATTTAGTCCAATAAATTACACATTAAAAATCCTCAATGTGTCTACCTTGCTTACCTGCTAAATTAGCCAATTGATGGTGATATATGACCTTTATCGTAAGTGCCTTTTGGGAGAAGCTTAAATGACCAGATGGTGGTTTCCATTCAAGAGGTAAATGATTGTATTATTTTTCAAAATTGTAAAAAAAATCATTTTCAATTCAATTGCTAAGAATAAGTTGCTTGGATATTTTCTTTGTGTTCATGGTGCATTGATAAATGTGTGCAAGTATATGCGAAAGTTAGTATAGATTAACAAAGGCAATAAAGAAAGAAACCTTGCTTTACTCATAAGTAGGTCATTCTGGGACCAAATCAGAGAATTTATCTTTGGAGGGAGGGAGTGGTGAGAAAAAAAGCCATTTTTATGGGTATTAATTATTGTGTATTTAAATTTAAAGTATTATTCCTCACCCCCAATATTCCTTTCCTCTAAGACGAATGCATTTACAAAAAAGTGACATCAGTTGTAAAAGGAAGAATGAATAATATATACTTTTCAAGTTTGTGACATAGCATCTGAAATGCATTTTGAATCTATGGATCATTTTCCTTGTGAATGGCAATGTGCTAGAAACACAATTTTAAGCCATTTCTTAGGTGAACAAACAAAAAGCCACAGTGAAATTTTAAAAACACTTTTTAAAAAATTAATTAAAGTGCTACTTGGTTCATATGTGACCATATATTTCTACATTTTGCATTCACAAATAATGAAGCCTCAGATGGGTTGTAATAATTGTTACTGGCTTTTAATATTGGGAAAAGCACAAACACAAAATGTGCTTGAAGCTCAGCTTTAAGTAGATTATGAACATTTAATATAGAATGTTATCATAATATTCACAGCACCAAATTGCAGACTTCTGTCACCCACTTTCAAGCATGCTTCTGAAGATCATAGTTAATTCTGCTGATTTATGGTAATGCTGCAGCATTATCATTCACAGCATCAGAAACCACTAACAAGCTTAGTATAAGCTTGGGCTGAAATGGTTTGAGGTTTAAATTTCTGTAACGATTATAAAGTAGAAGGAGTAAAATCCCACTTCAGCAAAAAAAAAAAGAAAGGTACTGCATTTCCACTCAATATCACAACCATCCCCCACTTCCCAGTAGCCATCCCCTGCTGCATCAAGAAAAGTAACTTTTAATGGACTTGCATTTTAAATTTTCCACATAGTCTTTTCTGAATGGTAATATTCCTAATTCAAATATATAATGCCCACAGTTTTTCCTTAGTGAAGAAGATTGCTCTAAAAGAGTCCCCCCCCCCACTTTTTCCATCTAAAATGATTGCTCTTTTTAAAACAAATTCCATTCTAGAAGTCCCTTTTTTGAACATTAATTTACATTACATCCAATCTTCCAGAAAATGGTTAAAAATCAGAACATTTTAATGATCATTATTCTCTTCTGGCCACATGATTGTCATACTAATGTGTGGCCCTTAAGCAGATGAGGCCCTCTTATTGTCTTCTGTTGAAGGTAAAAGAAGCTCCTGTCTTGAACCAGCATGGTAAAGAAAAGGGAGGGGTTGTCTGCTAAGACTGCTCCCCAAAAGATGAGTAAATCTTTGTCAGTGAACACAATGAATAAACACTAATGGTGGCAAGAGGTTTGTGGTATCTTCAAGATGAAAAATACAGTAACATCATCAGCACCTCTCATGCTGCAAGACAAAGGAGCAGCTACTGTGGTCACAGCTGATTTCTAAGAAAGTGAGCCACAGGAGACCCTGTGTCACACACATGTGACTATATTCTCCTGCTTGGAATAAGGTAGAAACATATTCAACAAGAGTGTTTTCTATAACCAAATAAATTCATGGCACCATTCAGATCTTTAGCAAGTGTCTTTCAATGAAAAAGTCAACTTTTTCTGATTGTTTCTTGGTAAACAATTGAAATACAAAGGCTGAGTCTCTCCATGGCGCTCTGGTATGGAGCTGTTGGGGTACAGGTCCACCGTGAATCCTTCCTGAAAGATTCAGAGAAGATCCAGCAGTAGACTTCTTCCTGAACTATAATTTTTAAATCATCTTCAGAATAGCCTGGCACTTACAGTACCTGGAGAACACATGGGTTAAAAAAGAAGAGGAATGCATGTTGATTTACATTGTTCATCTCTGCATCAAAAACCAGGTAAAAAGGAGTATCTCATCATACCCATTTTCATTTGAGCCAAAAGTCTGACTAAAATTTAATATCCTTTAAGGCAAAGCCTTGTTTGGAGAAACAACTGAGATTTCTTAAATTTTCTCTTCTCTGAGAGAATGTTTTTTGTTTGAGTGGAGTCTGCGAGTCTGTTCATGAACCCTTGAACTCTGGCTATGAGGAAGTGCTGTGCATGAGGTGGATGGACAGGGTGAGAGTGAGAGAGTAGAAGGTTCTGGGCATGAGTAAGTTGAAAGGAGCTGGACAGGTCTGCAGGGATTTGGTATCAGGAGAGCCAGGGTTCCCAGGGAACAGAGCCATTGTCATTCCCAGTGGGCTTAACAAGACAGGACAGCAGGTCAGTAGTAAACCTTCAGCATAAAGCAAGTGTCTGGTGAAAATAAACAAACCAAAGACACACCCATGAAGGACAGTAACTCCCAATTTCATGCCTTTCCAAGCCCAGAGCTAAGTGAGGAAAGCACAGGTCTCCGGCAGATTCAGGACAGCTCATCTTCTGAAGTTCAAACACCGCTCCTCACTGAGGCTTTCTTTTCAAGATGTCACTCTCCCGCCTCCACACTCACTACCAAACAAACATAGAAATCTACTACTGTTCTCCCTATGCACTCCATTTTCTTCCAATCTGAGAGCCATTTGTGTGTATAATTGAAAATTAGCAGTGCAGCTGTTTGAAGAGAGTAATTTATCACAGCACATTGTTCGCGCCTGACACTTTAGACCTGGCTCTAACAAGCCAGTGGTTGCTGGGGGTTGAGCTACAGAAAGTGATTCGGCTGTAATGCTGCGTTTCCCCTGCTTTGTTGCTAATTGTAGCCTCTTTTTCTCCATTGAATTGGGAGTTGAGTAAAAGAGCTTGTTTGCTCTGTGCGGTGAGGCTGCCAGGGCCGCTTGGGCTATTATCACAAGATACTCTTGATCTTTTGAAAAGCAGGAAATAGAATTTTTCTCCAACAGGGAAAGTAATTTGCGATGCGTCCATTAGTTCTTCATTAAAGCAAGATTAAATTGCACGGCAAATCACATCTGTGTTTGGATGATTAAAGGGTGGCATTTTAGAGGCCAAAACTAATTACTAGTCAAAATGAATGGGAGTGAAAAAACAGTCATGTTTTTACATTAGATAGTGTGGCTTGTAATTAGATTCAAGCTAATTCCACTATTTCTTCTCTTTTAATGAGATGAGCCTGTCCTCATCTTTTTCTAGGCCATGCTAACAGCCCCAAATGTATAATTTTGATAATACTAAGAGTTTACTTTATTGAAATTTCTTTGCTACCTGCCACAAGTGACTGTTTGCTCCAGTGGTACTTCATTACACAGAAACACAAGCTACTCAGCAATACAGTTCACAATAACAGTCATTCCTAGAGGAAAAAGAGTAATTTTAAATGAATATGTATATGTGTAGACATGTAAAAATGTATGTTTTCAAATACTAAAATTAGTTATATCCAGAAATTTGTGCAAAAGAAATCCTTGTCAGTTGGGCAACTACAAGTATCTTTAGCAACAAGGATTAGGGAGCGAGGTTGTGTCCAATTACATATTGAAGGGTGTTGGGTTTTTTCCTGCCTTGTTATATAGTTTTTCTTATATCTCCTGAATGCTTTCATCTCTCCTTAGGATTAAGGCGTACTATGATGGATTCCCTTCTTGAGTGTAGTTTTTATTTTTATTAAAAAGCAAACATTAGAAACTGTAAGAATTGCACTAAGAAAAAGAAACACAAAAATTTAAAGTACTTAAACAACTCTTGATGTTTCTCAAAAGTAGATTAAATTTGCTCTCAGACATCTATTTCAGTTTTTGATGGTATAAAATGATAATTTCTATTTTTAAAGAACACAGATTCTATTTAGACAAATCAAGCAGTCATTAAGGAAAAAAGAAGAGTAAATGGGCATTTACTCTTGAACTAAATACTCTTGGATATATTGTCTTGTTAGAAACTTTACGAGAACTGAATCCATTTGGCAGTGCTTGAATACACCAGCTTTAGTTGCTTTTTGGTCAAGTAGGATGACAGTTTTGCCTTTCTGGCAATTAACCCAGAATTTGTCATCAGAATTTCCAAATCTCTCATAATTAAGGCATTATTTTAACAAAACTCTTTGTAGCAAAGACCCCATTGCATGATCAGATCAAAGCTGCACTTCCTTTCCCAGTGTATTCTCAGAGCCTCGCACCCTTTATGTCAAGAGAATAAAAGAAAAATGAGCAAAAGGAGAGATGAACAAATGAATGAATCAACTGGAGAGAAACAAGGTTAGCAAATCAAATTTTCCTTGGTATTTTTTCAGTGAAAAATATGAAGTATGGACTGTTGTTGTATAGTTATATTGTAAGATATATAGTAATCTAGGGAGACGAACATAACAAACAGCATTTTAAGACATAGACATGTGGCTTACATATGGTGCCAAAGTAGAGATTAAAACAAGAAAATGACTGTAACTGTAACAGATACTTAGAACTTTTTTTCAGTACTGGAAATTAAACCCAGGGTCTTCACATAGAGCTACATTCCTAGCTCTTTTTTATTTTTGTATTTTTGAAATAGGGTCTCACTAAATTGTCTAGCCTGGGCTCAAACTCACAAACTTCTGGCTTCACCCTGCTAAAGTGGTGAGATTACAAGTATGTGCCACCATGCTGGCTCAGACATGGACTTTGTATTTACTTGTCCTTGTATTGCTTGTCCCCTGTTTTATCTGAATTTTTATTAGGTTGATAGCATTTTTAATTCATGCTATAATGTTGTATAACCATCACTTTATACAAGATGTTTCCTAAGACAATAATTCTTATTCCAGTTGTTTTGTATCTCTTTTCTTATTCCAGGTTCCTATTTCTAATCTTCTGCATCTTATCACAAAAATGCCACAATGGCACAGACATTCAAAAGACTTTAATGGTACAAAGCAGGAGGTAGCAACGAATAGAGGCAGGCACAATGGGGTGCATTGTATCCTGGCTGTTCGTGTGTGGTGCTCTGACTGCAGTGCAGATGAATAGTTAGAGATTATTTCATTTAATGCCAATTCAAGAAAAGGACTAAAACGAAGTTCATGATCCCTAGGGAGAGTTTCCTTCCTAAGGGCTTAGGGGAGCATCCTAAGAGATGGGAGACAGGTTTCTTATTTCTAAGGAATTCGATCTGAAGATTCTTGCTGTTGGTTTTTAAAAAGAATGTGGCAGTTACTACACTTACTATTAAAATCTCTTCCTATGGATGAGACTCTTAAAAACTGGACAATATCTATTGGCAATCTGCAGATATTTATTGAGGAGACCCACTGCACACCACACACTGTTCTAAGTACTGGGGTATAATAGTGAGTAAAACAAAGTTCTACAAAATTATGTCATTTGCAAGAAAATGGATGGAACTGGCCATCATCATGTTACATGATGTAAACCAGACTCAGAAAGACAAGTATTGCATGTTTTTTCTCATACAGGAGATAATTTCTGAAAAAAAAGATGGCATGAAAGTAGTAGAATGGAAAGCCAGGCATGGTGGTGCACGCCTATAGTCCCAGCACTCGTGAGGCTGAGGCAGGAAGATCCTATGGGTTTGAGGCCAGCTTGGGCTACATAGTGAGTTTGAGGCCAGCCTAGCCCATATATCAAGACCTTGTCTCAAAAAACCAAAAAGAAAACAATAAAGTAGAAGGGAGACTATTATTAGACAAGAGGAAGGGAATAAGGGGGAGAGGTAGAGAGTCTGGGGAACAGTAATAGGGGGAGTGGATCCAATCAAAATAAATGCATGGATGGAAATACCACATTGAAAGGCAGTATTTTATAAAATCAAAAGCATTAATAATAATATATTTAAAAAACCAAAAAGTTCTGCTGTCATGAAGCCTATAAAACATAGAAACAAATATCAACAATAACTTAAGAACTGTTTTAAATAACAATGAAGAAGCCTTTAAAACACAAAGCACAATGAGTGGAGGAACGTTCAGGTGCTCACTGAGCATAAGACAGCCATTGCAGCCGCTTTATAAACTCCGTTTCAGATGTAAAGCACACCTATGCCTTTGTCTTCATCACTGCTGCTCATCTCAGCTCACTTGGGACCCAGGGACAGTGGCTGAACGAACCCGAGGATGGTGGAAGTGCCACTGTCCTCTTGATGAGGGCACCTAACTGAAGGCAAGAAGCGCTGGTCGTCTAAAACACACTACTCCTGGCCGCCATAGGTCTCTCCTGAGGGACTGAAGACTAATCGGGAAAGACAGATCATAGATTAACTTGGAAATACGCAATAAGTCAGAACTGTGAAAAATGTATATGTATATTAAAAGACCCACCAAGTTACCCTGAAGCCAAACAATTTGGCAGAGTACCAGGATCCAGATATTTGCTCCACTCTGTAGAACTGAAGTGCTCCCTGCCAGTCCTTCTTGGCAACTAACCATGGAAGTTATGGGATGACTGCTGGGGAAACCCATCCTGAACCTTTTCGTGCTGCGTTTTCCCCAACTACCTGCTTCTGAGGGGAGAAATATTTGTTAGCGCCCAAGTACAAGTACCACTCGAGATCCTGAGGCCCTTTTGGATGTGATTATTTTCCAATTACTGGTGTAATCAGAACTGCGAGTACAAATAGCTGCTCTTTGTATCCTCAGAGAACAAGAGGACATAAACCTTAAATTGCATCCTAAGTAACTTATTTTAGAAAAGAATTTAAATATAGTTATTACAATGCCTGGCTATAGACTGGGGGAGTAGAATGAATATTGTGACAAGGAATATGTTCCTCAACTTGAACCTTGGATTGTTTGACTAGACACAAAACCAACAGACTAGGACAAAAGACTTTTAGATCAAATATTTAAATTCCTTAAAATTTTTTGCCCTTCCATCTATTAGTCTCTCAAGAGAGTAGATAAGGTAAGAAAATGAAATGACAAAGATAATACCTAGCACATGAGAGTTTCCCTGCACTAATTATAATCAAGGCAAAACTTAGTCATCAGTGAAACTATTTGTGAATCAAAGGAAAGATTTTACTGAAGCTAAACTGTGGGAGGACAGGCTGAAAGGGAGAGGGAAAGAAGTTTAGATGTGTGAAAGTACTATTTTAAAAGAATAGAATAGCACTCCTATTGTTCTAATCAGTGACCCTAGCTTCATTTGCATTATCTTACACTTGTGTAATACAATACCATTTTCACACACTCACACACAAAACGCCTACACACAATCATGTACATAAATTTTGACAATATAGGATTATATACAGGGATATGTTCACTCACTTGTATACATCCTTACATAAGCTCTGCACATTGGTTTGATAGTGGAGAGGGGAGCAAATATAGAAGACTACACTTTTACACTTTTGCCTTGTACTAATAGCTAATGACATCCCTCCATTACTTTTTCTATTTAGAGCAAAGAGGGACGAGTTTGCTTCCAAAGCTAATGTGAAGCATTGGAGAGTACCCTGTGCTCCAAATAGGAACAGAATTGTGAAGCATCTGCTGAAATGTCTTTCTCCGATGCTCTGGAGAAAGAAGCAGACCCCTCTCCTGTACAAGCTTCCCTAGAGAACTGTCCCTTCTGCAGCCCCAACCCAGAATTAGAGGCTGGGGACAAAAATGGCAGCAGTCTGGGAAGGGGCCCAATCACTCTCACTGTGCAGAACTGAAAAGGGTGCTATAGAGATTCTTAGTAGGCAGAGGAGGTGACCCCCACCCCGCCCCGCCCCAGATCTGCCCTGCCTGTTTCTTGAAAAGCAGCCTGGCATTAGCAATATTCCTTCCCTGAAAATAACTTTTAAAATGCTTGCATAACAATAATAACAACAAGAACAACAGATAAATTAGACCAGAATAAAAACAAGTTAAGGGAAATGACATAGGGTCGGTTCGATCATTGTGTGAACTGGCAACAAAAAGAGAATTCCAATATATTTCTTACATATCTACACAGAGTCAAAAGAGGGCCAAAATGATATTACAGGGACCATAAATTCCACTGGTCCTTGGCACTTGGAAGAAATAAGTGGTTGTGTCAGTGCCCTTGTCCATAATTACAATACATGGGCTTTTCACTCCTTGGCTTTTTAATTCTCATAGCTTTTTCCCTAACAACTAAGGAAACTGAGTTAGGAGAAGTGAAGTTAACTTTTTTGAGTCACACAGTTCAGCTAAGTTTAAAACTGAAATATATCAAACACAAATCCCACCTACATTCCCCCTGACACACAATTTCTCCACAAAGAAGCTACAGTTTTATGGAAATAAAATAATGATAATAATACAATTAGACGTAATTTTGATTATTTTTATAGCTAACTGAAAAAACACATATTGAAGTTTTGTCATGTTTGTAGAGGAGATACAGAACAAAACTCAAACAGAAGACGATATGTTAAGTCTGAAAAGAAAAAAATATCACAGTAACCTTACCAATTGTGTCACAGACAATATAGCAAATTAATTTTTAAAATAACAGAATTTATATTCCTAGCATTCAGAAGTATTCTTTTCATGTTGATTTATTTCCTTATAGCCTTTTTAAATTTTAAATGTCTTAGCCAGGCATGGTGTCACACACCTGGAATCCCAGCACTAGGGAGGCTGAGGCAGGAGGATTGCTGCAAGTTTGAGACCAGCCTGGGCTACATAGTGAGTTCAAGTCCAGGCTGGACTACATAGTGAGACTCTGTCTTTAAAAAACAAAAAATAAAAAATAAAATTTAAATGTCTTATTTGTTTAAAACTAGGCTCATACTACTCTAATTGAACTTTGTCTTTGCTTAAAAACTTTTTAAAGATAACAGCAGGCAAAATAATGAGAATAAACTAAGTATCCTTCAACAAATGATGTTATCAAAAAAGAATCTCAGTAGCTATTAAAATAATAAAATATATCTGTATGAATTCAGCCAGAAAGTGCCCTAGGATATGTTGTAAAGTGAAAAAAGCAAAATACAGGACAATATGGAGTATACAGTCTCACTAAAACAAATAAAAGCTGTATGTGGCTATATGTATGCGTGGCTATATGTATGCATGTGCATAAGGTATGTATCCCCCTCCCCTCATACATGTTGTGTGAGCATAGAAAAAAGACTGGAACAGTGATTGTCTTTGGGATGGAAACAAAAGGGGAAAGGGGGCCACTTGGACTATTTGATATACTCATGTATATTATTTAAAATTTTATAAGTCTGTGTTATTCACTGAATGTATGTTTCTCTCCAAAATTCACATGCTGGTACCTTATCCCACAATGTGGTTATATGTGGAGTAAGGAAGTATAGTAATTAAATTTAAGTAAAGACATAAGGGTAAGCTCTGATTTGATAGTATTATTGTCCTTCCACGAAGGGATACCAAAGAGCCTACCTTTCCCTATATCCTTTCCTGGTCACCAAGGAAAGGCCATATAAGGACACAGAGTAAAGCTAGGAAAAAAGCCTTCACCAGAAGCTGAGCCCAGCCAAAACCTGCATCATGGACTGTCCAACTTCCAGAAGTGTGGAAAAATAAATAAATCTCTGTTGTCTAAGCCCCCCAGGCTGTGGTATCTTGTTATGGTAGCCTGGAGAAGACTAAGACACAGTGTGTTTCCTTTGAAATAAAGAAATGAAAATAATTTTCAAGAAATAATCTCTGTAGGTTGTAGAAATCTGTGGGGGAAGAAAAGAAAACTCTTACTGTAAATTTCATTCCCCTCACAACAGCCGTTGTTAACAGCTACAAAGACCCTTTTAATCTTTCTTCTATGCACACAACATAATTCTTACCACCATGAGATCATATTCTCCAAATTGTTTTTAAATCTGATTTCTTAAAACTACGTTATAACAACTTCTCACCTTTTTCCCCCCTTGCTGGGGATCAAACCAAGAGCCTTGAGCACAGTAGGCATCTACTACTGAACTACATCCCTTCCCTCTAATGCTTGATATTCTTATCTAACATTGTTTAATGGGTACAGAGAAGTCTATAGGATGACTACACTACAGCTTGTTTTAAATAATAAGAAGAAACTGTGTCACTGGACACAAGGAGTTTCTCTCCCACACTTCTGCAACCTTTCCATACCCCACCCTGATCTCCATCCTTTCCAAATACAAGGTTAGTGACTTAGCCTTCATTGTTTTTCCTAATTGCATCAGCCAAGCAAATTTCAGACAGTGCTATTAACCAGATAGGACTCCAAGTTGGTTAGAACCTTCTACGCTGTTGTTGACATGTTAAGATGAAGCTGTTATTTACTTCTACAGATAAATATGTAGAACATTTCTAAAAGGAGAATGATCCAGGGCTAATAATTTAAACCTGACAGGGTCATCTGAGATTGTGGTACTTCATATGCAGAAGATGTATTAAACAATCAGTTGAAAAGAAACAGGGAGGCTCACAGAGCACTTGACCAATAACACCGTGTATAAAAGCTAGGAGTGCTTTACTGAGATAGTGAAAAGATACGTTTCCAGTAATAATATAGCAATGCACTCAACCCTCATTACACAGTGCTGACTACAAACACTGCTAGAGTTTATTCCAACTCTGTTTCTATTATAATAAAGCCCTACTTTTGAGGACTTATAATTCAGCCAAAATAATTTGCTGCAGGAGTGTTTCAAAAGACCTTTCTTGTAACCCTTTGAATAAACTCCAACATCAGAAATTCTAAACAATAAAGACCTTGCCACTTCTAAAGCAGTTCTCCTTGGATGAGTGTTAAAATTTTGGTCACGTGGGCTTTATTTCTATTATATGAAGTTCTTCTAAATCACATCTTACTTTGGTTAATAGGCAATAATAGGAAATGAAAGGATTCAAAACACATTTCTTTGGTACACTTTTTTTTAAGAGAATGAACAGAAAAAGCATTTGGATAGTAAAAAAAAAAAAAAAAGGTAATGAATGTTTACAAGGAAGTCACTTAGTCCAGCCCTGAAAATTTAGATTTACAAAATATGAAGATTGTATTTTGCCTAAACAATGCAAAAAAGCCAAGTGCCTGTGGAAGTTCATTTATTTTTCAAGATACTAAGGGAAAATGGAAAATACTATGACAGAAAAATCAACTAATCCAGGACTTTCAAAATTTGTTCCTAGGAATGTCAAATGTCAACAATTGGCCCACCCCAAAATAAAAGAAACTAAATAAAATAAACAATGAAGTAAATTCCAAGAATTATATAAATTTAGAATATCCTGCCTAAAAAGCCTTCCTGAAAGTTACAAAGCATCTTAGAAACACATTTAACTTGTTTAACACAGCATTGTTCACATTTATTTTTAGTCTGTAAGTCTAGAATTTATCCTCACTGTATAACTTTTGCAGTCAACCACTGCTAATCACATCAAAGAACAGGAATTGGTGATTCAATCCAGAGAGTTTCCCATCACAGAGTAAGAGACCCCTGCACCGAAATTCCTTTTTAAAGTAGATTCCAGGACCCCAATCAGTCTTACTACCTCAGACTCTATCAAGTAGAGGCTCACCCTGTGTACCAATACTCTCCCCTTCCCTAGAGTTACTATGCACACCAGGCTTGGCGGCCACCGAGCTATTCACCAATAGGGTACCCCAAGCAGGTAAAAATGGTATATGCTACTCTCTGAGACTGAATGAGTACATATTTTAAAGGTTAAAATTTTTTTATTAGAAGTCAGATTGTGGGGGACATATGTCCAATTAGTGTCATTAAAAAGACACCTCTGTAAAGTGATTTTACAGTAACATACAAAGGTTCTTGTTGAAAATACCCTATCATCAGAGCATTAAAAATTCCAGTATTAGAAATTTTATGGGTATAGACTAGTGTATAATGCTTTATTTGGTGTTTCTATTGAAGTTTCTATAAAATAACATGGAAAATATAGTAATATAGTGCTAATTTTTAAACAAAGATAATGTGCTGTAATCAAAATTAGAGAAAGAAGAAAGAGAAGCAGAGTAACTTTTACTTTTTCACCTGTTAGAATCACCTGCAGAGCTTTTACTTTTAATTTTTTGTTAGAACATGTTTGCAAAACATAAGGTTTATATTCCTTGTTTGGAGTTGGTACCTGTACGTGACACGCCTTTCTTCACTCCCTCCCCCTCCCTCCATCTCTTGCTGCCCCTCCCATTTGAAGATCTCCCTACTTCCTAGTATCTCTTATTTTGATCTTTATTTATAATTTGGATTTCTCATGTGATATTTGAGCTTGTGCATCTGATTTATTTCACTTAAAATTATGGTCTCAAGGAAAGCACTTTATATTTTAACTTTTAAAATATTACATTTTTTTCTTTTACAAAAAAGCATGCACATTTGTTTTTTTTTTTAATGTTTTTTTTGCCCCTCTTAGGGTCCTGCTGTGTCATCCAGGATAGCCTTGAACTCACTATGTAGCCCAGGCTGGCCTCAAACTCATCCTCCATCAGCCACATGACATGTAGTCACATGTCACCATGTCTCACAATTGCCAATTTTTTAAAAGTGAGATTAAAAACAGCTTTAATACTATGAAAAAGTACACTTATTCCTATGTCTAAGGAATAAGATTTGGTGTAATTTTTAATTTTCATCTTCAGTATTATGTACTTTCTAAGGTCTTTCTTGTAAATGTTTATTCCTTGTATAACCATAATCTGGACATTATTCTTTTTTAAATTCCACAATTGGAAACAGCACTCATATATTGGAAGTGGGACTATAAACTGAAATCAGACTCATACATTGGAAGCACTCTTTATTATTTATTTACTAGAATGCTAAAATTCAGAAGACTAACAATATCAAGCCATGATAAAAATGTGGAGGGACTAAAAATCTCAAATATTACTGGTGAGAATGCAAAATAAAACAGATCATTTGAAAAATAGCTTAGCAGTACCTATAATGTTAAACATACTATGTAACCCAAATATCTCATTCCTAAATATTTATCCAAAATAAATAAAAATATATGCCTGCCAAAAAACCTGCACAAAAATGTTTATAATACCTTATTTTTAATATCTAGAAACAGTAACAAAAGAAGTCTATTATCTGGTAATTAGATAATCAAATTGTGGTACATCCATAGAATGGAATACTACTCATTAATAAAAAGGAATATATTACTAATACAATTTTACATTTCAAAGCATTTGAAAGCCCAAAAGGCTGCATACTCTATGGATCCAATAATATGATATTCTATAAATACAAAAGTATATATGGAGAAATCAGAGCCATAAAAACTGCTGGTGTAAAGGGAATTGTGCAAAGAAGCAAGAGAAAATTTTAAGGTTAAAAATCTATTTAAAGTAAGGAAAGGGAAAAGCTACAATAACCTTTATAGATTAGAATAGATTTGGATTATTAACTCATGATTTTTCATATGTAGATGAGAATAGGTAGGGAGTGTGTGTACGTGTCTGTACTTGTGTGTTTGTGCATTTAATTCCTAGGTTTCTCCTCTGAGAAGGCCCAGAGGTAATGACATCCCACCAGCAATGGGTATTAGCAGAAAGTACAGATGTACTCAAAAAAATGATAAGAACACAAGGGCCAACTGAAGGGATTCCTATGGTCCAAATCTGAGACAATTTAAGTAACAAAATAAGTAATGACAGTAACAGGTTATAACTCCCAATTTAAAATAATTACCCATGAGTCCCTGCTGATATTATTTAATTCATAAATAAATTGACCAAATAGAAAATTGTTTCTTTTTTTTGTATTAAATTCTTTAATTGGTACATTGTAGGTATACAACACAATTACATTTCTCATTGGGAATTGTACCTTAACATAATGCATCTTGGTTCTTATTTTTTCCCCATTCCTAGCCCTCCCTTCACCCCATCCACCCTTCCCTATTTACAAAGAC
>NW_004624730.1:58586387-58636097 GCF_000247695.1 Heterocephalus glaber
TTTATTTATTTATTTTGTAGTACTGGGGATCAAACTCAGAACCTTCCACTTGCCAGGCAGACTCAGTGCCACTGTTCTACATCCCTGGCCCTCTAGTCTCTTTTTTAAATTAAGATTTCTATAATTATAACCATCTGATTATATCAATAAGTCATGTGAATTTAAAACAGCTTCAGTTAGAAAATGGAGATACTCATCTAGTAGTAGTTATAAAAATTTCATTTAAGACCACCACTAGAGATTGTTGTAAATATTTTCGTTTATAGACGAAAAGGTAAAAAGCATAGAGTGGCTAGTAGATTTAACTAAGACTTATGCTTATAGCTCTGTATTCTGTCTTTGTAAATTTTAGAGTTCAAATTTTTCATAAACATTTACTAGTGCCCTCTAGTGACAACCTGCATAAGAAATATGTGTGACATGAGCCCTCTTCTCATAATGCTATTTTTCTTTAGAAAATGGAAATTGAGATTATTTAGATAGGTATGGTACAGCCTTCACTCTTTATGCCCTGATCTCATTGAATGAATCAATGTGAACTTCTTTTTTCCATTTGTTTTTTTATCTCATAATTCTGAATATTAAATAATCATCTTGGACGTGATAAAGTGATAATGTGAAAATGACCTTCTACATTTTCTTCTTCGGCTTTGGGTGTGTTTTTTCCAGCTTACTTTCATCTTTTTTATTTCATTCACAAGGAGAGGAAAGGACAGGAGGCCATGGATGCTGCTCCTTTATATCCTTGCTGTCTTTTATGCTGCACAACATCCAACTGACCTCAGGGTATGCTCCTTTGAAAAAATAGTGTCTATTTGCAATGCCCTCCTGCCCCATGCCCTGTAGTACAATCTGAGACTTCTATAACAACAACGACAAAGAAAATGCTTTAGATTCACCACACATGAGCTGTGAATATCAATCTGAAGAAAATATTATAAAAGATTTTCTTTGTTTTCCTCTAATAAAAATTATTGTTTTAAGTTCAAAACACCCCAGTGAATGATTAGAAAGCCAAGAAGGGTTTTAAAAAATACAACTTATGCCATTATAATTCTGGTGAAAATCACTTCATCCACCTAGTCCAAAGTAGGACAGAGAATCAGATAGTGGCCTGGAATCTTGAGCAGAGGGCAATGGAAAGAACTGAGATGACCATCCATGCCGGTCTCTTCTGAAACAGTATTGTTATCCTTTTTTCTCTTGGTAACAGCTTGCAGTGTTCCATAAATAACTAGGCCTCTAGTGTACCACATGGGACCTGATTCACTTGTCAAACTTATCTCAAAGTTTAATTTTCCTTACAGTAGGAAGGTAGAGTAGGAAAATGGGAAAATGCTGGGAACACAAAGTAGTTCTGTGTCTGGAGGATTTTATCATTTCAGCTTTATATTTATTTAAAATCTGTCACACACACTCATATGCTTAGAAAATCGATTTTTTTCTACAGAATACCAGTTCCATGAAATAAAAATTCTAAAGTCGTATAAACTTGGGAAATAGTACAATTTTATCTCCCTCCTAGAACTTCACAATGCATTGTAGCAACTTCCAGACCAGTCAAATAGGAAAAAGAAAAAGGTTCCTTTTATTTACTCAGTTTCCTAAATTTAATTGACCACAAAATACTGGTTTTTCATATAATGCTCAGCATCAAGCAAATGTTCAAAGATTATGCTTTGGGAAATACTGACTTTATAGATTCATAACCAGCAGATTTTGTTCTTTACAATTTCAGGATAATGACCTCTTTTTCTTACATGTGTGTGCCAATGTATATTTATTTGCAAATTCGTAAAACTAAATCTAGACCAGTGGTTCCCAACCACAGAAGATCTTGTATCCCAGGGGACAGTTGGCAATGACTGAAGTCATTTTGATTATCTCAACTGTCAAGTTGCTGTGAGCATCTAGTAGGTAGGGGCCAGGGAAGATGCTAAATATGCCACAATATTCCATAATGAAAAGGGTAGCTCTCTACAACAAAGAATTTTCTGGTCTTTATGCCTGTAGTGTCAAGATTTTGAAATCTGATCTAGACAATGATTAATTCTGGAGAACAAGATTGGGAGTAGAGGTGAAGAGAGGGTTTCACTTTCGAGTTTGTACAAGCATACTTTAGTGACATTTGTAGTTTAAAATATAATTAAACAAAGCAATGTATATACCTCACAGAAAAGTTGAAAAGTATATGAACTATACATTTAAAATTATCCAGATATAACCATTATTAAAGGAATACTGTAATATAAATTCACATTCTAACCTCATACCATACCCCATCCTAGATTTCTAGAAATAGAAAATAATATTGGCCTGGGGATTTAGCTCAGTGGTTTCACTGCCTGCTGCACAAGCACAAGGGCCCAAGTCCAATCCCCGGTACCAAAAAAAAAAGAAAATAATATTAATAAAATCCACAACACCCTAAGATAACAATGAATAAAAGTCATGTTGATCTAGAAAGCATATAAAATCTCTGAACTATGGAAGGCAAAAGAGGTTACTGAAGGAGGAAATCATAGCCCAAAATGAGTAGGAAAATGTGTGTGGAAGCAGCTCAGAAAGTATTTCAAAACAGAATAACACACATGGGGAGCTGCTGGAGGCCTGGAGAAAACCACTGGTGATTATTTGGGAATCCATGGAAAGAGCAGCCAGGTAAGTCTAACTTTACTACCCCACCTTACTTTTATGTATCTAATGTGAAGCAGCAGAGGGCTCATCCCTAGACAAGAACATTGAGCATGGAGCGCTTAGTCTAGAGAGGAAAATTAGTGCTCAGTGAAGGTGGCAACTCTCTGAAGGTATAAAGAGATCCTATACCTAGAATGTGTCACTCCATCTACATCCCATGCCACATTTCTCCTACAATCACCAGAAGCAACTTAGTTAGAAAAATGAACAGACTACATTCATAGAGGGGACAGGAGAGAATCAAAAATAAGATTCAAAGAAATATACATCAAGTATTTGAGAAAAACCAATTCTACTCCTCACAACAACAGAAGCAAAAGCAAATTCTCTTCAGAGGGATATACATCTTCAGCAAAGACTACCCATGAAGTCTTTGGTTTGATGAAATTCAGTAGTTGCCATTGACTAAGGTGTGCTTTTTCAATGTAATGTAATACAGTTGTGATTGGTGCTATGAAAACATTTTAGGAGTATTTTAACCAATTTTCCTTGATTACATTTTTCTAATTATGTACAAGAGTGACATATAATAAAATCTATGTTTAAATAAGTCAAAAATGTTATTTCAATAAACACAAATAGAAAAGGTAAAAAATGTGTCATAATGTAGTTGACAGCATTCTTTTCACAGTGACATATAAAATAGTGGCATTTTATATTGTATAATATATGATAGATGCAAAATTCCTGAACTAAATACATAAAGGATAATTTATCATGTATAAGTACAATTTATTCCCAAAATGTAAGACTGTTTTTTAACTTAAAATCAATTAATATAATTTATCATATTAGCAGATTAAGAAAAAGAATTGTTTTACGGTCCTGGGGATTCAACCCAGGACCTAATGTATGCAAAGCAGGCACTCTGCCATTGATCTACATCCGCAGGCCAAGAGAAATATCATTTAATCTTCTACTTGAATCCAGAAAAAGGCTTTTGATAAAATTCAGTATACAGGCATGTATATTGCAAACTAAAAACAAACGGAATTTTATTAACCTAAGAAAAGTATTAACAAATAAGCTACTGCAAATGTTAGCATAACACTCTTGAAAGCTTTAAGACAAATACACCTACTATCACCACTTCAACTCAGTATTGTATGAGGATCCTAACTAGCATAGCAAGGCAGAAAAAAAAGAATTAAAAATTAATTTTTCAGAAAGAGAGAAACAAAGATGATTGTTATTTATGTGTAATACAGTTATAAGGTAGAAAATCTGAAACTGGCTGCAGATAATTTTAGGTTAAACATAATATAATAATAAGGTTACAAATAAAAAACTATAGATAAGCTTAACAGCATTACTGGACATAAAATCAATTTCTAAAAATATTGGGCCAAGGGTTTGGCTCAGTGGTTCCTTGCAGGCGCAGAGCTCTGAGTTCGATCCCTGATACCAAAAAAATTTTTTTTAAAACTAATATTTTTATATGCCTTCAACAAATAGTTATTCATAATAATATTAAACAAACCAACTACCTAAGAAGAAAGAGCTTTTGAGACTTCTCTGGAGAAAATTATAAATTTTACTAATGGATATAAAAGAAGACCTAAATAATTGGAGAGCTATACCATGTTCATTGAGTACAATATGCAATATTTAAAGATGTAAATTTTCAGAAATTAATTTATATGTTAAATAAAAAGTCAATTAAAAGCTCAACTTATTTTTATGAATCTTGACAAACTGATTCTAAATTAATGAAAAATTATATAGAACAAAGAATAACCTAGACATTCTTTAAAAAAGAAAATTAGATTCACTTTACTAAATAGACTTATTAAAAAATGATTGTATTTAAAGACATTTAAGTATTCATACAGGAACAGATCAATAAACAGAATAAAGCTCAGACATACTCTATAAATATTAAACATACATCACTCAAGATTATTGTGGAAATGATGGAATAAACCCATTGAGTAGACATATAGAAAAAATATATTTCTACCTCATACAATCTCTACATATAGTCATACTTCTACAATCAATAAAAATCAACTCTAGGAGTAATAAGGACCTATAATTTATTACTAACCATAGTAAATAATCTTAAAAGGTTTTAGAAGTGAAGATGATGTCTTCATAACTTTGGTATAGGAAAAGATTTTTGTTTTTACCAAGACACAAAGATCACGAAGGGTAAAGTACTAGTAAGTTGAATCATATTAAAACCATTCAGCAAATGCCATCTTAAAAGAGTGAAAATACAAACTACAGAATAGGTTAAGATATTTGAGACATGTTTAACAAAAAAGTGCTTTAATTCAGAAAATATAAGGAATGTCTAAAAATTCTGAGGAGCAGAATAATTGAATGCTCACAACAGGTCACCCTCAAGCCTGTTTATTAGCTGCAAAGAGGAAATTAGTAAATATAGTGAAGCTAGAAAACCTAAGTGCATGACCAAAATTGATATCAATGAGGGTCAGATAACATTATGTGTACCCAGATGTCACACCATCAGAGGGACACAATGTCACATATGTAGCAGTATGGCTCACGATACACAACTTGAACAAAATTTGGAGTAAACAACCAACCTTCTCATGCAAACTTCTACCACAAAATTAGCCTTACAGAAAGTAACTTGAACGAGAATGTCCACTACCACCACTCTTGCTCAAAATAGTTTTGGAAACAGTAGCCAAAATAAGAGCCAAACTGTATAAAAGGTATTCGAAAATGGCAAGAAAATGTTCAAATGGAACGGCGAACACGGGAGACCAAAGGGGAAAGGAAAGATGGGACAAGAAAAATATGGAAAAAAAGCTTTTGTAAACACAGAGGGGAAGAGGAGTTGAAAGAAAAGGGGCATAATGGGAAAACAATAAGAAACAAGATATATCATGTACTAGTACAAATTCCCTAAGATGATGTTATCATTATGTATATCTAAAATGTACCAATAAAAAACAGAAAAAATTGAAAGGAAAAGTAACTTGAATGAGTTTTCTCAATGTTGCTGTGTAGATGAGACTAGAGAATTTAGTTCATTCTATACAATCAATGCTCCTTACCAGTCTTGAGGAAACCCAATAGGAAATGAATGTCTCCAACAACAGCAACAAAAACTATTGCTGGGGATTTAGCTCAGTAGTTCCGTGCCTGCCTCACAAGTGAAAGATCCCAAATTCGATCCTCAGTACCAAAAAAAAAAAAAAAAAGGAAAGGAATGTCTTAAACAAATCCAATTTACAGCATTTTATTATAAATAACTAGCCAATGTTCTTCGAATATAATAATGTCAAGAAAGACAAAGAGTAAACAATTGCTTCAAATCCAAGGAGATGGAGTAACCAAACGTAATATGTGGTTCTGAAATGGTCTTTGTCTCAGAGAGAAAAAAATGTAAACGACAATATTGGTACAATTTATAAATTTAGAATATACACTGTGGACTAAATAACCTATGTTAAATTCTCTTTTGTGACTGAGCTACTGTCATATAAAGAGGACATTGCTGTTCACAGCAAATATGTATCAAAGTGAGAAGATAGTAAAGGGTATGAGGTATCAATCCACTCTCAATAGTTCAGAAAACAATTATAATACATATATAAATATATCCAAAATCAATGATATGTTTTAAAATAAGTACAATAATGATTTTTGGCTCCCCTTGTTATCTCAGAAATACAAATCAAACAAGATCTCACTTTATATCCATAATAACAGCAAATACTTTAAAAATAGATAATACCTAATGTTAAGGTTGTGAGAAAATGGGAACCCACATGGATTGCTGATGAAAGTTCAGACTAGCAGAAAATTCTGGAGAGCAAACTGACAATGTAAGTCACACTTTGGTCCATTAAAAAATGTAAATATATCAACATTTCCAATCTATCTGAAAGGACTGAATTTCCAATTGAAATAAAAAACTCAAATATCAACAACAATTAAATGAAAAATAAAAGTGAATTAATATCTTTAATATTGTATGGCAACGAAGATGAATTAATTGCAGCTAAGCACATTGAAACAGAAGAATCTCAAAGGCATTTAAGGAGAAAAGCAACTCAGAAGAGTATAAAAAGTACTATTCCATATATAATATATGTATATAGATATGACACATATATGAGCTTCCATATGTGTAAACTTCAAAACAGGCAAAGCTAAACAGCATGTTCCTTACTATACAAACATGTGCAATAAGCCTTGAAGAGAAGTAAGGAAATTGCCAAGACAAAATCCAGGATAATTGTACCTCTTGGGAGGAAGAGCAGAGACAGTAGGGAAGGCTGCACAAGAAGCTGCTCCGATTTGGGTGATTCTCTATTTTCTAAGCTGAGTGATGGTTATGCAGGTATTTATCTAATTGCTAGTATCATTTGAACTGTACATTCATACTTTCTGCTCTCTTGGTAAGTGTAGTTCACAATAAATGGCTAAAATAAAAGCAATAATTTCAGAAGTATATAGCACAAGCTTTGGCATCTCACAAAGAAAGATGAGTTCTCTAGTGTAGTATATTCTTCTGTATTGTTCTGTGTATTTGAAATATTGAATAATAAATTTAAAAGGAAGGAAATAAAAAGAGACATGCCTCCCTTGGGATCTACAGATCAAGGTGATGAAAACTAATAAGGATATAAAAGATTTGAATTTATCATTAATCAGTTACACTAACAGTTTCATATAAAATTCTTCACCAGCAAAACAGTGAATATATTACCATACACAAACCAAAAAAAATTTTGAAAAGCAGACAAGTGGGATATAGACTAAATTAATGTATTACATGCAATAAAATTAGAAAATATAATGATAGCCAAATGCATATATGACTATTTGAAAGTCATAAAATTCCACTGTAATAAATATGGGCTACAGAAGAAATCAAGGTAGCAATCAGAAACTATTCAGATAGGAACAATAGCAGCACCTTATAACAAAACTTAAACCTAAATAATGTCCCTGTCAAGACATAACTGTATCTAACTTTTCAAATGATTTATCCATTAAACTTATATCCAGCAAACAACTAATAATACCAATAAGAAGAAAATTTATCTGAGAATCAATGTCATTCATTGCTTTTAAAAACTACTTTATCATTCTGCCTTCTATATTTTCTTATTGTCCTTTTGTAATTTTATCCTGCTTTTAACAATTGGTGAAGGCTATAGAAAATTCTTAAAATTTTAAGGAAAATTAAATGTAGGTATGCTTAGAATAAGGAAGTCTTCATTAAATAACATACAAATTACAACACTATAAAAGAAAATATTGGTAAATACTTATAAACATGATCATATAAATATGGAAATCTGTAGGATGAAAAACAATCTAAATTAGTATTTAATACTTAATTTTATTGATATTTTATGTTCTTGTTAATTACACATTGTATAACATAATAAGAACCTCCTAACAAAACAGCAAGACCAGTAAAGTGTCAAGTATGTCCTACAAAAAAGACAGGAAAGCTAATCATGTGTGCTGTCAGTGTAAGCAATATATGTGTATGGAACATGCTGTTGGCATGTGTGGAGACTAGTTTAGGTGTGTGAATTGAAGTAAATATTATTTTTGTTGTAAAAATAATTAATTAATTAATTAAAAGACAAGTTGTAAATAGCAACCAAAAAAAGAATAAACTGGAGGAAACTAGACACATGCAAGATCTATATGAGTAAAACTTTAAAATACCTTGATAGAACATAACAGAAAATATGAACAAATATGTTGACAAACCATTTTCCAGGATATGAATATTGATTTTTAAAAGATAGTTAACTCTCCCAAAATGAATCATTCAATAAAATGCAAACCAATACAAGGAATGATAGATATTTTTAACAAAATAAGCTGAAGTTATTAAAGAAAATACTGAAGCAAGAATAGACAATTCAAAAAACAGATGAGAAGATTGACCCTTCCTGATATTTTGTATTGGAAAAAAATGCTGTACTTCTACATGAATAAACATACGTGTCAGTAGAAGAAAAAATAATGTCTAGAAATAAATCAAAAAAGCATAAAGAAATTTAGTATATGATGAAAGTGGCATTTCAAGTCAGTAGATTAAAAATGAGCAAGGAAGTCCTATGTGTAACTGCTTAGGGATGGTGGAAGTGGGAGGAGAGTACATCTTAGTTCACTCTTCACATTTTGGTCCAAAATAGATTCCAGATGCATCCGAGCTTTAAGTATAAGAATAGAAGCCCTGCCAAGCATAGTGGCTCACACCTGTGATCCCAGCACTTGGGAGGCTGAGACAGGAGGATCATTCTGGTTCAAGACCAACCTGGGCTACATAGCAAGACCCTGTCTCAAAAAAAAAAGCTCTAAAGAATGATAAGATCCCATTGGAATTTAATTGCAGAGTAAGGATGGTCATTTTATATTTTACAAAATGCAGAAGTCAAGGAATATTAATAAGCTTGATAATTTCAAAATTTTTTAAATTTTTTCATAACTTTATGAATAAATAAAAGGGACATATAACACAGGTTAAACAAAACACAAACAACAAACTGGAAAAAAAGTTGTAACTGAGATCAGTGGAAAAGAATAAATGCCAAAATACATATTAGGCTCCCTAAATCTCTAAGAAAAAGCAAAAATACAGGAGAAAAAAATTGTGGAAAGAATATCAACAATTTCCATTAAACACAAATGATTATTTTTTTATGTATTATTTTTTCCTTGAAACAGTTTCACTAAGGCGCTAAGATGCCCAGGCTGGGCTCACACTGGGATTCTCTTCCCCCTCAGCCTCCCAGAGGGCTGATTTTATAGCCATGCATCACCTCACTCAGCTAAATGGCTCTTTAAATTTTGTAAAGATGTTTATTCTTTCATTTCTCAAGAAAAATACAGCTGGGCAAGGTGGTGCACACCTACAATTCCAGCAGTGAGGGAGACATGAGGCAGGAGAATCACAAGTTTGAGTCCTATCAGGGCAATTTAGCGAGATCCTCTCTCAAAATGTAAAAACAAAATTTTTTTAATAAATAGGGAGGATATAGCTCAGTGATAGAGTGCCCCTATGTTTGATCCCCAGCATGGGAAAAGAGAGAGAGGGAGAAATACAAATTAATATTATGCTGTGATACAATATTTCAACTATTTAGCCAGGGTTAAAAAATTACCACTCTGATGAAGGTGCTATGAGAAAATGGTTACTTGCAAACATTACTGAAGGTATAGTCACTACAGAAGAATTTGGTATCATTGTAGAAATAGCTAGTATATATCTTTAATTCTAGCACTCCTAAATGTACAAGAGAGTGTATGTACAAGGTTTTTAACATTATTTTTTTAAATAACAAATTACTGAAAACAAACTAAATGTCCCCAGAGGGACTGGTGAAATAAATTATAGTGCAATTTTTTGAGGAAGAGAAAGAGTATATCACTGTTACACAGGCCAGCCTCAAATTCCTCAGCTCAAACAATCTTCCTACCTCTCAGCCTTCCAAGTAGCTGCAGAGATAGGCCACCTCTCCTGTATCTACTGCAGACATTTACAGGAGCAGTATGCAGCCACAAAAACATAAAAGGAAAATCTTCACATATTGGTATGGGACAATCTTTAACATTACCTTTTAAGTAAAGTAAGACTTAAAACTGTGCTTACACACTAGGCCCTGTGTTCAATATGGTCATAGAATAGGACTATTTGGAGGAATGCTTGGGTATGAGACTGTCTCCAGATATATACACAAAGAGAAATAACATATATCTTGGTTAGTTCTTGAAAGAATTGAATGATTGCCTAGGCAACAGAGGTTGGGTGAAGGGAGACTTTTCTAATACCATGCCATGTGAATATTATTGAAGCCATTTTTAATAATGGTTTTAAGACATGTGCTGTAGATATATTTTTAAGGAAATATTAAGAAGATGAAGAGAGAGGGATTATAGGTAACTGCCTAGGTTTGGGATGCAAGAAATTAGCAGATGATGGGACCACTTTCAAAGCCCCAGAGAGAATCAGATTTGGGGTGTGATGGAATGAATAATTCTCCTTTGGTCACAAAGTCTAAGATACCCATTGATATCCAAGAGGAAATGTGTTGGCTGTGTGAACCTGCAGCACACTGAGGAAGTCCTGACTAGAAGTATAAAAGCTGAGAGTTGTCAGGGTATTAATAATATTTAAAGCCACTGTGTGGAATTACTTAAGGAAATAGTCAAGATAAGAAGGCGACAGGACTGTGGTCAGAGTCCTGGGACACTCCAACATTTTACCAAGTGTGGTAAAGGATTAGCTAATGAGTGAGTAGGAAAATTAGGTGAATGTGTTATAGTAAGAGATGACTAAAGAAGCTTTTTTCAAAAAATTAGAAATGATCAAGTTTCAAATACTGATGGGAAATCAAGTAAAATGAGAATAGACGATAGCTGTTGGTAAAGTACATATAATTGGCCATCTTTAAAAATAATGGTGGTAAAAACAAAATGGAATGGTAAAGTTAAAATATCTTTTTTTTAATAGGTTAAGAAGAAAATGAGAAGTAAAAAAGCAGGGATCAGCCTGTGGCTAGGAAGTTGTGGGCTTTTGAAAATGGATATATAGGATACAAATGCAACAGATCTATGTAGGCATAATGTTTGTATCACCTTCATAGCTACTTGAAAAAAAAAGAGGGAAAGAAAAACTGTGATGGTAATTTATTTACATTGGTGCCATTAATAGCCTCTCAAAAAAAGTCTGATTAATGTTATCTTTTAGCTATTAGTAAACTTAGATCAGTTGGACTTTTTTTCTAGTTGTGCATCACAGTCAAAGATTATAGTATTGATGAACATTGCCATCACTGCATACATTTGTGATTAGTAAGAAATTCTGGCCACATAGACATTATGCAAGCTAATCTGTAGCCATTCCTTAGAACGCCTGTGGTATGTGGCTATTGTTTCTTTGATTAGCAGACCATTCACGAAACCCACATGTCCTCTCTGACACAGTTACTTATCAATAATAAATACTGATGATTCTAACCCCCAATACCGAGGATCAAACCCAAGGATTCACACATACAAGGCAAGCATTCAACCAATGTGCTACAACGCCAGCCTTGCTTTTTCTATTTTTAGGGTTTATATTTGGCCTGACTTTAGTTCCCTTTTTTCATTGTTGTTTTTCTACTATTTGCACTTAGAATGATTATTTAGCTATTGTTATCATCTAACTAGCCATATATTTAAGCACGCCATGCTGAGAATAAGGATATCACAGCTTCAATGCTGGTGGCATGCCTGCACTTAAGAAATTTATTACAGTTTGTTCAAACATGCCACCTAATAATAGGTATGGTTTAAGTGATGTTGATGACAATAGTAATAGCAAGTGCAAGTCTTATAACTATGTAACAGTTTGAACTGTGAGCTGCTTTATTTGACTGAATTTATGCAATTACAATAATATTTTACATTAAATTCTTTTGAAAACAAAATTTTACCACAAAGGCTATTTAAAAAAAAAAACAGCTCCTGCCTCAGAAGGCTAATAACGTAGTAGGGATAGACAGTGAAACTATTTTTATAAGAGTAGGAGCACATCAGAGGCATCAGAGAGAGCCTTTGTAGCAGGTCTTTCCAGGGATTGGCATTGAGGTCCCATATGATGCCATCATTGGGGAGGTAAAGGAAAGTCTCTGAAAGCCAGATATAGGGCAAGTAAGCCAGGTAAATCCTCAAAAACTTACAATTTTACCATACTTGGATATGAAGGCGTGAACTGTACTTACCTAGGAACAAATGAAATAACTGCTTGTAGGCTCACTGCCTTAGTCAGTTTTGCATTGCTATAACAAAATACTTGAGGCTAGATATTTTATAAAGGACAGAGGTTTATTTTGGCTCAGAGTTTTGGAGACAGAGAAGTTCAAAAGGATGGCACGAATGTCTTTCCACCTTCTGGTGAAGCCCAGTGATGGTTCAACTCATGGCTGGAAAACAGAAAGGGAAAGCAGGCCTGTGTGGAAGAACACATGTGAGAGAGAATGAGAGGAGGTAGCCAGCTCACTTATACCAACCCATTCTCTAGGTACCCAGTCCAATACTACAAGAGTGAGGACTCACTCCCACAAGAAAGGCATTAATCCCTCTTACAGGGCCCCAGTACCTCTGAACAGTACTATAGTGGGGTCCACACTTCACCAAGAGCTTTGGTGGAAATTGACTACATTCAAGCCATAGCACTCACCAAGGCCGAAAACCTACAAAAAAGCTCCAACACCTACTTGGTTTTACTTCCCACCTCAGCAAGAATATGCTTATCTGATCCTGTCCAGAGAACACATTTGGAGAGAAGAAAAAGAACACATCTTCAAGCCCAAGAACCCTGAGGTCGTACCGCCAAGTGAAAGAAGTGGGAACAAAAAAGAAGAAAGCAGAAAATACTCAAGACAAACTCTAACTATTCCTAAGTGGTCCCAGAACCCTACACGGCATATTGCTACACCTGGAAATCCCTAGTGAGTAGCACGCATATGCACAACCTCTGACAGCTCCCTGGCTTTTCTGCCTCTGGTTGGATCTGGGTTTTCTGCGGCTGGCTGGAGGTCATCTTCCATTGCTTCACTTTAACTCTAGGTGGCAGCAGCAGAACAAAATAGAGAAGAAAAATATGCTTTCAGCGAAATGCGTTCGTGTGTCTACTGTGTAAAATGTTATTTGAAACAAAATATGTCATTTAATTTTTTTTCTTTCAATATAGAAGTACTTCAACAATATTCCAATAATTAAAATCAATGTACAGCTGTCCTCAGATTTGTTCAACTTGTCAGGACACAATTGAGATGATATTTCTAGAGGCCTTTTTCAATAATAAAAATACTCCTTCTTATATTTTACAAATTTACATTTGGAAGCCAAGATGTTGAAGTTAAATATCAAACATACTCTAAGTGGCTAGAAACTCATCTCATAATAATCAAATTATTATGGGGGCCAAATAATCAAATGGCCAGTAGGTAGACATTCCCTAACTGAGAATAAATGAAGTTAAAACAAAGTAAATTTAACTTTTAAAAGTTGTTTCAAACAAAAATATATACACAAAATTTGCCTTTGCATATATTAAACTATAGTTATAAGTATTTAAAGAGAAATAATTATGTTACAAAATGACTATTTTCCACCATCTCTTTCAGATGAGAAGACATCTAATCCCAGAGCAGAAATTGTCCATGAGATTTTAGAATAATGGAAACATTATTTTTTTAAAAAATAAAGACACCTGGAGAATAGCCAGAAGATTAACAGAAAGGTGAAGGTTGTTTCAATTTTCAAAAAGGAGTATCCAGAAAACACAGTTTACTTAACTTGACATTATACCTTGACAGAATTCTAGACTGCATTAAACAGGGAATCCCCCAGGGCTTAGAAAATGCAGTCCAGGTTTTATGTATTACGACTCCAGAGTGTGCAATTCACACCTCCTTATTCATAGATGAATTTATCAAAATGATTTTCTTACACAGGTCATTAAAATGTCTTGGAGAAGGGTTATCTTTTTCTGCTTCACACAAAGGTGCCATTTGTACTAATGGTGGCTCTGTTATCATGAGTCAGAATGGCCTTATTAAGTTAAAGCCCTACCAAACTAACCTTTTCTTTTTGTGCTAGAATTACAGACTTGATAAATTAGAATTAATTAATCAAAATCTGTAGATTACCATTGTTCAACCAATTATTTAACTACATTGATGGAGAGGTAGCAGAGAATAGTGTGAAGGCCCCAAGATTTGGAAATGAGTTTAGCTGCATTTGTAGTTATGCCCTTTACTCATAGCTCTGCTGATGTCAGTGTAAATTGGAAGACAGTTTGGCAACATGAAATTGGAATCTTAATATTTCTTGTTCCCTTAGATCTAATCACTGCACCTGTGAAAACTAATATGTAGGAGAAATCAGAAAAGTGGAAAAATATTTATCCACAAAGAAGCTGATCACAATGTGACTACAATAGTGAACAAACTGGAAATGGCATACAGCAGGAAAATGGTTATATAGATAATACAACATAGGGAGATTCAGTAATTTAATTAGTATTTGTCAAGAGTTTACTACTCATCATCTGTTTTTCTAGGTACTGGAGAGTTGCAGTGAGGATGAGAGATATGGAACCTGACTTCCCTATAATGACAATTTAATGTCAAATATTTAAAAGCAAGAAGCCAACCCCTAAAGTAGTATAGCATCCATTATATAATTTATGTAATACTGTATATGATTATATATGCAGAGAAAATACCAGAAGAAAATGCATTAAAATGTTAATAATGGTTATCTCATTGGTTGTAGTAACTATTATTCACTTTTCTGGATTTTCTACGATGAGTTTGTTACTGCCAAAACTTTTTTCGTTATACACAATGATATTCTAGCAAAGATTGGCTAGGATAAAATGAGTCTTATCTAATAAGGTACTCAAAAGTCAAGATCACTTCATAGTACAAAAGTTACCTACAGGTAAAAAAGCAAACTGCGAAACAGATATGAAGGCAATTTACAAATTATTTTTTGTGGGTCTTGATTTCCATCACAGTGTCCTTTGCAAAGCCTGCATCCTCCTCCGCTTTGGGAAGGACTTTTGCAGGGGGAAGGAATGCCGGCAGCACATTCCACCCAGGTGACACAAGGGGGTGCACAGGCCCTGCTTTCAAATTTCTCTTTGTCCTCATGAAAAGAAGAAAATGGCATTTTATTTGATGGCCTGATAAAATGCTTTAATAAGCTTATTATAGAGTCAACAACATGTTTCTAACCTGAGAGGTCTCTGAGCGCATGAGCCTCTGTATGAACCACCTCTACTTCCCCACATTTATTTCTCAAGAAAAAATACTGCAGGAAAATGAATGGCTTTTGAAAGCACAATTAGCAAAACTGAAGACAGCTTAAATGGCCAAGAACAGATATTATTAAATTACTGCACGTAAATTATAAAATAAGCATTAGAAATGATATTGGCATAAAAATACATTCAAAAGCAATTTATAGAATAACATGTACAAGATAGTCTAATTTTTGCTTAAATATATCATATACATAAATAGAAAACCCCAGAAAGATATATGCCCAAAAATTACTAGTCATTATTCTTGAGAGGTGTTTTACAGGTTATTATTTTATTGCCTTCTCATTTTTGTCTACGGTGAATAAAGATTTGTTTTTAAAACAATGTAATATATGGACACTCTCAAGTAAAAGTATCAGTTATATGACCTTTATAAATTAAAGATGCATATAAATCATTACAAATCATCCTATTTGCCATTTTATGACTACCGCTCTGGTGAAACTCTTGATAGTGCCCATTTCACTCTCAAAGTTTGGAAGATAAGTCACCCTAAAGGTGTATTTTTAAGTGTTTCCCCACAAAGTTAGCAAGACTTGCAGCCTCTGTCTTATATCAATGACCTATTTCCAATCCAAAGGGTCCTAATTCTTGCTCCACCAATGTGCTGAGGTGCAAGACTGGTGCAGAAATTCTGAGATTGTCAGAGCTGCATCAGGATATGCAAGGGAACAGAGTAACCCCAAAAGCCATCTGAGTCCCAGTCAAGACAGAAAGTATTTGACCCTACCACCTCAACACCTTCTAATAGGTCTTTTGGAACAGAACCCAAGCCCTACCAGCATAGACAGTATTTTTCAAAGCACCACTATTGATGGAAAATAAACCACCCTACTACCTTGGTCAAAATTCCTTAGACTGGAATTTTTAAATGCCATTCAAATAACACATAAGAATGGAAAACTTCTGAAATTCATCTAGAGTGTGTTCTGGGATGTACAGCTCAGAGCCTAACCAGGCCTCACATGGAACCACAGCCAGAATTTGGAAAGCATAGCAGCTGTTTTCTCTCTTTCCCTATGTCCTTCTCCTCCTCTTCCTCTTATAAGGTTACATAGTTTCTTGACCCTGCTTCTTTATGCACATTTGTGATATTCTTCTTACTTTGCAGAAGTGCTTATTCTGCTACTCCAGACCCAAAGCCCACGGTCCCCATGGTGAGGCCCCTACTTGTCCTCTCAGGTTTAGCTCCAGCAACAATTACTTAGTAGTAGAACTTCTTAGTCCTAATTAACAAGGAACAGAATCTAACTGATTCAGTATAATAAAAGGATTGGTTCCTCTTGGTGTAGGTGACCACATTATGTCCAGAAAGGAGTGGAATAACAGTACTAAAATGGCCCACCCGTTAAAGGAGAGGGATGTAGTATGGCAGACATCCCTGCAGAAATCTGCTACCTTTCCCTCTTCCAAAGAACATGGCAAGTTCCTCTTCCACAATGACATACTCTGTCTACAAGGCAGAAAAGAAAGTGTTCTTGCCCCATATCATCAGTACTGTATTGTGGCGAAGTTACCAGGGACATCTCAAGCACACTTTTCTCCCTAGCTGCCTCATACTTCCTAATTCTACTGCAAACTTCCAAAGGAATTGGGAACGTAGTCTTTATTCATTTTCTTCCATATCTTAAATCCTATGATGAGGAGTCATAAAGAAGTCACAAGTCACCATTTGAAGAGCAAAATCTTTATCCTCTTGCTTTTTCATCCATTCACTCATGTAACAAACATTTATTGCATTACTACCATATGTCAGGACCTGTGCTTAGTGCTGTGGCACAGATAAGATGTGGTCTTTATCCACAGGCATTCACAATGTACTGAGAGAGTCAAAGAGATAAAAGAATAATTATGTTACAATATGATATGACTTACAACAGAAGTATATGTAAAATGAAGTGAGTGCAGAGAAAAGGGATCTAAATCATTCTTGGAGAAATGTAAAAAGGCATCAGAAAGGAGATTGTATGCCACTCGGATGCTGAAAGAAGACTATTCCTGATGGAGGTGAAGGAGAAGATTCCAAGCTAAAATAACAGTAATTAATAATTGCCATGTACTTAGCATTTGCTGCACATATGCACTGCCACATGGCGTATATGGATTATCTTGTTTAAAACTTGCAACCCACTTGGTCTGTCTGTTGCTCCACTACCCACATGTATCTCACAGTCAGTCAGCCATTTAGAATAAAAGATCCTCAGGAGGATAGAATCATGAACACATAGGAACTTCCAATAAATGCCAATCAATGAACTGCAAACTCTCCATGCTAAAGCACACACTTCTGGAGGAAGTACAACTCTCTGGAAGTCGAGGTAAATCAAAACTCACTCCTAGACATTTGTCTTAAGGAAAAATTGAAAATTTAGACAAAGTTACAGTTAGAAGAATGTTCATCTCAGTATTATTCATAATAATCTAAAATGTCCAATAGTGTTTTCATAAGAAGTGATGTTGTAGAAGTATATTTATTAAATGGAAATATATCCATAACAAATTCTTAAAAATCAGTATATAAGCATAATAAATAGAATAATCCCAATTATGTTGTATGTATGTAAATATATAATTACGTATATTTAAATTAAAATGTACATATACATTTTAAATGTATGTATAGTCTATGGTTTGTAGCTATGTTTTACTTTATGTATATATTTTAGTTTATATGTACATATATACACTTATATGATTATGTGTGAATATACAGCTGCTCCTAGACTTAGGGTGATACCTAATAAATCCATTATAAGTTCAAAATATCACAAGTGAAAAGTGTATGTAATACACCTAACTTTCTGATCACTACAGCTGAACAACACAGAACACTGTAGAATCCATTGGTTACCTGTTAGGATTTTGTGATGGAGTTGCAGTTCACTACCCCTGCCCAGCACCACACAAGAGAGCATCACACCTCATATTGCTACCCTGGGAGAAAATTGAAATTCAAAGTGTAGTTCCCACTGAATGTGTATGATATTCCCAGCATGATAAAGCTGAAAACTGAAAGTTGGACCACCACAAGTTAGGAGCTGTGTACACTTATACATCAAACTAGGAAGATGCACTAAAATTTACCAGTGGACTTTCTGGTCAAGAATTGGAGGATTCAATTATCTTTATTTTGACTCATTTCTATTTTCAAATTTTTCTACACAGGATTATATCCTGTGTGTAAATAAAACAAAATGAGAGCTTTGAATGCTATGTATTCATAGCAACTAATAATGTAATTATTTGTTTACATTTGCAAAGCCACAGAACAAAATCTCAGTGTGTTACCTGCATACAACATTAAATTACTTACTCACTTATATATGAGTGGTATCTCAGAAAGCTGTGATAATTTTTGCAGTGAACATATTTTTGTAGAGGTTGCGTATATATCCAAATTATGTCTTTTCAAATAAGGCTGAAGAAGCCAAAAGAGAGAAGTTTCCAATCTGCCACTTATCAGTAATCTGAGTTTGGATAAGTCACCTCACTTCTCTAAGCTTCAGATTGGTTATCTTTTTTTTTTTTTTTTTTGGTGCCAAGGATCCTTGCACTTGTGAGACAGGTGGCAGAACCACTGAACCAAATCCCCAGCTGGTTATCTATTTTTAAAAAAGGAAATGATAACCTATATTACAAGTTCTTGTCAAAATTGAAAGAATGTCCTCATGAGAGTCAGTGGAATTTTAACTAATATCACATACTAGGTCCTTCAGTGCTTCTTTTGAGAATCTTCTAATTTTTAAGAATGTCAAGTGACTTTATACATCACAGTTACTCTCTGTTATTCAATCATACACAGTCCAGGAGGCATTGCCAATCCAGGAAAATTGCACTGTTCTCATTCATGGGTTTGACCACTGCTCTTACAGCTTTGGAGATCTACCATAAAGAAGGAATTTCACATTGCTACTTGAAACCTTTTGTGAAACTGATTCAAGCTTCTTAATATATTTAATTGCCCCCATGCAGCAAATTGCTAATCCTGGCAGAATAGTCAATAATACTCCTGCTAATTTTAACTCCCTTGTCTTTTTGTATCCATTTGCCCAAGGATCCAAAACTAAAATCATTCTCCCCACTGTGGTCAGAGTCAGTTTTTTTAGTCATTGAAATTCCTTTTCAGTCCAGCTCCTTATGCCCTCCCTAATCTAGAAACCACTTTTAAACATGCTGACCACAAGATTTTATTTAAACCTCATCTCATCTGTTGAGTTCTATCTCTGTCTCTTAGGGCTTCATAAAACACCTGTTCTGCTTACTGTACATTATTAAAAGCTACAATGTACAACATAAGGGTCTTTATAGGAAAGCATTTCTTTACAATAAAACTCTTTTTTACTTTTTCATGCTCATAGACTTCCTCTCAAATGAACTTTTGACAAATACACGTGCAATCCTTATTAACAAAGCTGTAAGCACACTCACTTTGGAAAGACCAATAAGATCCTAATTTTGGACTCTTGATCTTTTGGCATCTGTGAATTTGAAAGATGATACTAGAGGTGAGCTTATAACAGTGTGTTCTAGTCTTCTCTGGGTCTCTGACACTATTATGAATGCACTAGGACACTCCTGAAGGGTGTCTGCCTCCCACACTGCCTGTCATCCATGGCCCAGTCAACTCTTCATACACTCTCATCCTCGACCCTTAACCCTTATCAGGGTGGACAGGAATAGCAACTGCAAAGGGAAGCTGAACTCTAAGTGCTCTTCTTTGTTTATTAAATGATAGTTCAACAGTCATAGCCGTCAAAATTTGTGTTTGTAATCGCTTATAAATTATATTGCCTTCCTTTTAGACCATACATTTTGCCCACTGTTTACCTTTTATCTAAGTTAGAGCTTGCTACCAAGTAGATGCTGAATAAGGGCTTACTAAGTAAATGAATCCACTCTCTCAATCATGGATCCCAAAATTAATCAAAGGAGTTTGTGAAGAGAGTAACTGAACAAATCAATTCCAGAGCATACAGTGCACTAATGCCAAGCAAAGTTTGACCACTGGAATATGAACCAAGCCCCACTGTCACCCACAATAAAAATGTCTTCACAATGACAAAAGGGTTATATTCAAATAAAATATTAAATTACATTATGTTTGAATCAGTGGGCCGGTATCTAACATACTTTTCATTTTTTCTAATTTTTAATTTTATTGATACGTTTTAGATATACATAATGATAACATTCATCATAGAGAAATTGTATATGTACATAATATATCTTGCTTCTTTTTTTTATTCCCCTCCCCTTCTTCAAACTGCTCTTCCCCTCCGTGTTTACAAAAGCTTTGTTTCCATTTTTTTCTTGTCCGTCTTTCCTTTTTTCCTCCCCCACCTCCCTTGTTCACCTTCCCATTTGAACATTTTTGTCTCAATTCCCAATATCCACAATGGCTCCCACCAGTTGAGATGGATTCCTTTTCTCCACAGCCCAGCCAGCATTTGTTATTTGTTGATTTCTTGATGATAGCTGTCCTTTCTGGAGTGAGATGAAATCTCAGCATTGTTTTAATTTGCATCTCTGTAATAACCAGTGAAGCTGAACATTTTTTTCACATCTATATTTGCAATTTCTACTTCTTCATCTGAGAAGTGTCTATTCATTTCCGATCCTCATTTTTTTCATTGAGTCTTTAAGTTTCGGGGAGAGGTCTGATTTTTTTGTGAGTTCTTTATATATCCTAGGTATTAGTCCTTTGAAGGACAGCTGGCAAAAATATTTTCCCACTTTATGAGTCACCTCTTCACTCTGTTGGTGGTATCTTTGGCTGTGCAAAAGCTCTTTAATAAGATGAGATCCCAGTTGATGATTCTCTGTGATATTTCCTGTGGGATCAGGGTTTTGTTCATAAAGTCTTTGCCTACACCAATGTCTTCAAGAGTTCTACCTATTCTATCTTCCAGAAGATTTAGTGTTCTATTTTAATATTTAGATCTTTGATCTATTTTGATTTTAGTTTAGTGCATGGTGAAACATATAGGTCTAGTTTTAATCTTCAGCATGTGGAAAGCCAGTTTTCCCAGTCCCATTTATTCAAGGGGCTATCTTTCTTCCAATGAAGGTGTTTGTCTCCTTTGTCAAAGATAAGGTGGCTGAGTATGTTTGGAGTTGTTTCTGCATGTTCTAATCTGTTCCACTGATCCTCTGGTCCGATTTTTTGGCTAGGTATTTTTGTTTTGTTTTGCTTATCATAGTAGCTTGTAGTATAATTTCAAGTCAGGGATTGTGATGCCCCCTGCCTTGCCTTTGTTGCCCAGAATTGCTTTTGCTACTCTAGGTCTCTTCTGGTTCCAAATGAATTTTAGGATTGTTTTCTCTAATTCTATGAGGTATGCTGTTGGTATTTTGATCGAGATTGCATTAAATCTGTATAACAATTTTGGAAGTATGGCCATTTTCACTATATTGGTTCTTCCTACCAAAACACAAGGGTTATCTTTCCATTTTCTGATATCCTCTTTGATCTCCTCTTTCAGTGTACTGTAGTTTTCAGTGTAAAGGTCTTTTACGTCCTTCATTAGGTTGATTCCTAAGTATTTCATTTTTTGGGGTGTTATTGTGAAAGGTGTTGTTTTCCCAATTTCTTTCTCAGGGAATTTGTTACTCGATGACAGGAATGCTATTGATTTTTGAGTGTTGACTTTGTATCTAGTGACACTACTGAATTTGGTTATTAAATCCAAAAGTCTTTTTGGGGTCTTCTGTGTAGAGTATAATGTCATCTGCAAATAATGATAATTTAACTTCGTCCTTTCCTATCTTTGTTCCTTTTATTTCTTTCTCTTGTCTAATTGCTCTGGCTACTGGTTCCAAAACTACATTGAAAAATAGTGGTGGTAGTGGACGTCCTTGTCTTGTTGTTGATTTTAGAGTAAAAGCTGTCAGTTTTTATCCATTTAGTATGATGTTGGCTGTTGGTTTATCATAGATGGCTTTTGTCAGATTGAGATAAAGACCATCTATTCCAATTTTCTGTAAGATTTTTATCACAAATGGGTGTTGGGCTTTGAAAAAAAGGCGCTTTTTTGCATCTATTGAGATGATCATATGATTTTTGTCTTTCGTTCTGTTAATATGGTGTATTACATTTATTGATTTGCATATGTTGAACCATCCCTGCATCCCTAGGATGAATCCTATTTGGTCATGGCATGTAATCTTCTTAATGATTTGCTGCATTCTGTTTGCCAGTATCTTCTTGAGGATTTTTGCATCTACGTTCATTAGGGAGGTTGGCCTGTTGTTCTCTTTTTTACTTGGGTCCTTCTCTGGTTTTGGTATCACGGTAATGCTTGCTTCTAGGAATGAATTTGGAAGTATTGCTTCCCTTTCGATTTCATTAAAGAGCTTGAGAAGTAGCAGCATTAGGTCTTCTCTAAATTTGTTTTAGAATTCAGCAGTGAATCCATCAGGACATGGGGTTTTTTTGTTGGTTTTGTAGGTTTTTAATTACATCTTCAATTTCAATGCCTGATATTGGTTTCAGAGTATTTTGGAGTGCTGGTTTGGTAGTCCTGAATTTCCTCATGTCTATGTCATGGAAGTGTTATTTCTCCATCAATTTTGAAAGATAGTTTTCTGGATTACATCAATTTGCCTTGGAGGTTGTTTTCTTTTGGGCCCTGTAATACTTCACTCACTCCAAGCTCTCCTTGACTTCAAGGTTTATGTTGAAAAGTCTGTTGTTATTCTGATGGGCTTTCCTTTATAGGTGATTTGTTTTTCTCTATCAGCTTCTAAAATTCTGTTCTTCAGCTGAATTTCTAGAATCCTATTATATGCTTTAGTGTCGTTTTTTATCATGTCTAATTAGAGTTCTATATGCCTCACTTATCTGTATGTCAGGTTCTTTTTCCATGCTTGGGAAGATTTCTGCCATTATTCTGTGAACAGGTTATGTCATTTGTGCTGTCTCCTGCTTTTCCTTGACTCCCATTGATCTTAATGTTATTATACTTTGCATCATCTAGCATCTTTTGGATTGATTTTTCACTGTTCCTTGCTATTTTAAGCAATCTTTCTTTTCAAAATAAAAAGAAATCTTTCTTTTCATGATTGTTAACCACAATCCTGTCTTCTATATCTGATATTTTGTCCTTACATTAGCTCATTCTGCTTCATATACTTTTGATGAAATTTTTAATCTCCTGGATATCTATTTGAATCTGTTTCATAGATTCCATTTCTTTCCCATGTTGGGAATTCATAGTTTCCATCATTTTCCTAAGCTCCTCTACTTTTTTATCTGTATCTGTTCTAAAGTCACTAACCAAGTCTTTCATTATGGTCACCATCTCTGTGGTTATCTGACAAATTATTTCTGATTTGATTTTTTTCTAGAGCCTCATTTATCTGCTTTGTTACTTCCTCTGTTACAATTTCAGAGAGTTCAGGTGTATGGCTTTCAAATTATTCCATCTCGTTGCCCCCTGGGTTTGCTTTCAGTGAGCTGGAAGTCTGGGTTGCATCTTGTTTAAGTGCCTTCTTATTTTCTTTCTTTTGTTTTTTTAGTTGAATTCCTAGGTTGGTAGTTGTATGTTGCTTATGGAAAGTACATTTATTGCTAGTATTTAGAAGCCTTAGGACATGACTACTTCTCAGAGATGATTTCAGGTGTAGCCAGCTTTTGTGTTTTAAGTCTGTTGCAAGATCCTACCCCTTCAATTTATTGGGGATGAGAAATTGTTGCCTATTTGGCCTAGCCCCTGGTTTTTTGACACTGGACTATAGTATTGTTTATGACCTTTATGCAATCTCAGTCTTGGCATACCAGAAAGAACAACTGATTAGAACAATTATGTCACTTTGGCTAAAGTAGTATAGTTAGCCATAACAATAGCATCAAACTCAGCCTAGAAAATGAAAAACTGATAACTATTGATTTGCTACCTTTTACTATGTGTGTATGTTTGTGGTTTTCTAATAAAATCTTTAAAAACCCAGAAAATTGTATACAGTAAATATGCTTTCAATATGGCAATTTTACTCTCAGGGGAGAAAATTTAAAAGGGGTTAGGGAGAAAATAGAGGAATAAAAGAAGAGAAAGAGATTAGAAGCAAGGCAAAGGAAGATTATACAAACTTTGGGAAACTAATGAAGACATGAAGGAGAGAAGAAAGAAATATAAACAAGAACAGAACAGAATAACAACAAAATAACTAGAAATAATGTTCACTCTCATAAAAACAAGAAAAAATATCAAGAATAAAGGAAACAAAACATAAATAAAAAGAAGAAAAAAAAAGTCCACTTCAAGGTGTGTCTCTACTGCCACTTGTTGACAGTGTGGGCAGAGCCAGCTGATTAATCCCATCAAGCCAGCTTTAGATTTATGGCAGGGTAGTAGATAATCCCAGCAAGCCTGCACCTCTAGTTCCACTGAAATTCAGGCTGGTTTCTGGCTATGAAGATGGGACCAAATTTGTTCGGGCTGCAACACTCCATGTGCCTCCTGCTGGCTTGAACTCTGCTCCTTGACCTCCTGCAGACTTGAACTTGGTTCTGCCTCACTCTGACACCGGGAGCTGTTGGAAGGAGCCTAAAGTTGCTGAGTTCTGAGCTCAGTTGGCCCCTCTCCAAGATGGCTACCAGCCAATTGCCCTCTCCTAGGGGACATCTGAACCTGAATAATAATAAATTCCCTATGATGAATGTGATCAATATGTACCACAAATATGTACTAATAAAACAAAGCTTTTTAAAAAAAGAATGATTGAGTTTTTAGCTGGACATGTGTCCTAAGCCTGGGACCCCAAGGCAGGAGGATCCCAAGTTCAAGCCCAGCCTAGGCAATTCAGCAACTTAGTGAGACCCTGCCTCAAAATGAAAAGTAAAACGGGATAGGATGCCAAGATCCTGGGTTCACTCTCCAGTGCTGAAAGAAAAACAAATAGAATGACTGAAAGAAATTGTGCTATATTCTCTTTATTTTTTATTATTTACAAATAATCAAAATCTCCAAATAAATTTTCTATAAGAGTAAGAATTACTTTTATAATTGGAAAAAGTAAATATCATTTAAAAATAAAACAAGGGTGCAGATCACTAAGAGGCTTTCCTCACATCTGTGACTCCAGTTTAGAAGTGATGGCTAAAGTCACAGCAAAAACCTCCACCACCTCACAGACACCTGACCTCTCTGAACCTGCAGCACAGATCCCTGGCTGAGTTCCAGTCAGAGTAAATGAATCAACAGGAGCCTTTTACTGTGGGAAATTCCATGTTTTCTTTGTTCATACATTATTGTGGCTATTCACAGTAAGACTTAACAAGTCAAGACTTACCTTTCAAAAAAGAAACTCAACTTTGACAAATCATGATAAATACAGTTCTGAATTTGTTTGCATGACTGAGCCAAGACTCAAGTCCATCAGACAGGAAATGTCCCTGAGGGGAGTCTCACACAAAAACAAACATATTATTTAAAAATTCACATTTTACTGTTTTCCTTTCACTACCCATGCCTGAGCATCCCCTGGTCAGGGGCAGGTAAACAATTAATGACTTGATCTTACGGAAATTAAATTTAAAAGTCTACATTTTTTCCCATTTCCCTTCCCTCCCTTCCACCCCTCCACTCCTCACTATTTACAAAAGGTTTCTTTCCATTACTTCCTTCTTTTCTCATTTGTACAGGTACAAATTCCCTATGAGGAATGTGATCATAAGGTACACTTAAATTGTACCAATAAACTCAATAAGCGGGGGGAAACAATTGAGGGGAACAAAAAATGATTGCAATACAGAGTGATGGATTGGTGGATGTTACCTTGAAAGTAAATTTGATAGGCTTTAGAATTCTTGGGAAAGAAAGTGACAGCAGTTCTAAAGAGTTGGCAAACACAATTTAGAAGGTAATAAACTATACTAAAGTCTCTTTGTCAATCTCCAAATGCTTTATTTTATTTTTGGTACTGGAAATTGAACTTAGGGCCTCACACTTGTCAGGCAGGTGCTGTGCCATTGACCTACAACCCTGGCCCAAGTAAATAATCTTGGAGTGATCGTTTCTTCATTTTTCTTTTTGGTACTGGGAATTCCAAATGCTTTAGAACTTAACAAGATTTTTATTTATCATTGTGTAGTACATGCATGACCAGCATTGGTATTACTTGGAAGCTTTTCAAAATATAGAATTTTGAGCTCCAAAGCTCTTAAAATCCTTCAATGGCTTCTTATAGATACCATGTTATTGTTTGTTAAAATCAGCAATGGACACTGAAAATTAAAGAAGAAAATAGGAGGACGAAGAGGAGGAGGAAGAGGAGGAGGAGGAAGAAGAAATAATAAAAGAAAATGGCAGTATAAGTTCTGAGGAAGTAGACCTGTATGGCTCTCTATGTGAGTTTATGTGTCTGTCTCTCTGTCAATCTGTCTGATTGATTATATGTAATCTATGTTATCACACTGACCTTTTCATCAGTTATCTGACCACAATAACATTGATGAAAATGTGCCCCAAAAGTGTGGCTTAAAATGCTGAACAAGTCACTTACAGATATGCACACTGTATAAAGATTGTCTACACTGTTGTGGTGGAACAACTAATGGTCAACTTGGAACACCCAGATGAGCTAAATCAGTGTGGTCTGGGCATGGAAGACCAACCTGAGGACTGTTGCCAATGGCGTAAAAAGAGAACTGGAGGGAAAAATCATGGGCTGTTGATTTTCTAGGAGAAGCTTGCTGCAGTTGGTTTTCCTGATGCAAATTTGGCTAGTCTCATCAGAGGAGAAGCTTAGGTCCTCACTGTCGCTGAGAATGGCTATTGTTCTAGTTGGGGGAGCTCTGCTAGTGCCCTTAGCTTAGTGGCACAAATTCTTCACTCTGCTGGTACAGGCTTTCTACCTTCCAGCCTTTGGGCCTTCCCAGAGCAGATCCTCTATACAGACTTGCATGAGCTATTGCTGTGGGCTCCAGGCCACTGGATGGACTCATGGAGGACACTGCCTTGGACTCTAGGCCTTCAGCTGGACTTGTGCAGGACATTGCTATGGGATCCAGGCCCTCAACTGGATTCTTTGGGTCTCTAATGTGCAGCTAGGTCTCTTGCACTCCCCCGCAATTGAATTTTTGGGTGGCTATTATAAAATAATCCTATAAATTATGTGTCCAGTGTTAAATCTATTTCCCTTGCAAACCCTGACTACAACAACTGGCAAAAAAAAAGTCTACATTTTGAGAAAGAGAAATTTAGTAGACAAAATTATCTTCCCTTTAGGAAAGCAATCAGCTTTAATCAAAGAGAAGCCAATCACTTGACCTGTTGTAGGTGTTTTTTTCAAACACAAAAGGATACAGAACATTCATCATCTATGGTAATAAATAAAAAATATTCAGTGAACTCTATGCCACAGGGATAATATTGATCAGATGATTTTAGACAATATTAATTGAGATAATGTATGTGAAAAATGACTACAGAATCCAGAAGTAAATTAGTGTTTTGTAAAGGCTAGGGTTGACTTTATGGAGCATAGGGAGTTTTTTGGAATGATGGAGCTATTCCACAATTAAGTTGTGTATTTGTGTCCATGGATCAAAACTTGTAGAGTGAGTGGGGCCGGGGATTTAGCCCAGTGGTTCTGCCGCCTGCCTTGCAAGCGCAAGGTCCCAAGTTCGATCCCCAGTACCAGAAATAAAAAAACTTGTAGAGTGAATATTACTGTGTCTAATTAAATCTTAATAAAAAAATATTTAAATGCCTAGCAATAGTAAGTAATCAATAAAAGAGGTACAGAAATGAGTTTTCACTTTAAATATTGTGTCAAGTTCTTCAAAAATGAAAGTGCCAGTGTATACAGTATATCTAAATTTCATACTCATTTTCTGAAAGCTGACATCCTCAGTCTGATAAGACTCAATGCCTATAAATTGTGTTTCTCTCATTCCTCACTGATAAGACAGAGTTTTAACGATTGGTGGCCAGGAAAGTCATGTCAGGTCTATTTCTAGTATGGAGGTAGAAAAGAAACTTTTTCAAGTCAAATGACTCAACAACAATGTATTTAATAGGACTTTTTAAATTGAAAGCTGAAAAAAATAAATAAAATGAAAGAGAGGGCTAAAAGCTACAGAGCCATAATAATCTTCAGGTCACAGTCATAACTGGCAGGGACACTTGAATAAGTGAAGCACAAAACCTCACAATTCTTGGGGACTTTGAAGGACATGATTCCATAGATATGTGACTGGGTAGTTAGTAGCACACTAGATATGTGGCAGCCACAGAAGCAGACAGTAGTAAAATAGGTCACACAGTGGAGGAAAACTTTGCAAACTAAAACTCTAGAATTTTATAGGTTTATTCACTCCTATATTGGCAAAATGTTAATGTTTCTTGAGTTGTTCCTTATAATAGAAGGAACTTTACTAAATGTTTTCCATGTATTACCAAGAATAATTTATTGCTGTGCTATTAGCCCTGTTTTACAGATAAGAAAGTTGAGGCAAAGAAGTCAAGTTACTTACTCAAAGTTACAAAGCTGATAAGTATGGCAGAGTTGGGATTTGAGTCCTTTCTTAGAATTCCTGCTCCTAACCACCATGTATTCTGACAGCAATGTAATAGCTACTGAAGAAAAATATTTCTTTCTTTAATATTGTAAAAACACCTTGTAAAGGGGGGCAGATTGACTAGAAATTTCAAGGTGTTTTGGAGTTTTAGACAAGTTCCAGAGGGCTATGTCTGTAATGTGGGGTTAAATATGGCTGCTGCTACTTCTCCTTCTCTTTCTTCTCCTTTTCCTACTCCTTGTTCTTCTCCTTCTCCTCCTTCTTCTTCCTCTTCCTCTTCTTCTCTTCCTCCTCCTCCTCCTTTTTTATTCACTCTTTTTTCTTAGGGAGAGAATAGTAAAACATCACAGAGGAGTTGGCAGCAAGAACTGTTCTTACAGCCTCAACGCAAGGCACTCTGACCTTGCGATTTCACATGTAGGAATAACAGGAATAACAGGTACCAGTTTGTAGACTTCTAATACTGTTTATATTACAGCCAAGTTTTATCTTTTTCTTTTTTGCTGTTGTTGTTGCTCTTGTTCTTGTACTAGAGGTTGAACCTAGGATCTTCATACTGAACTGTGTCTCCATCATTCATTTATTCATTTATTTGCAGGTTCTTGCTAAATTGCTAAATTGTTCAAGCTACCTCATCTTCCCACTCTTCTGGAATTACAGTTATACACCACTACACCTAGCTGATGGAAGTTATATGCTTAAATTAAATACATTAGAAATCCTAAATTTAAAAATACAAACATGCATATACATGTACAAATCACAAGCAAATTATCTAAAGCCATAAAAGAAACACAGGCATTCACAATATTGAATCAGAAACGTGTTTTCAGATAATTGATGTTGTTCACAAGATAATAATCTATTACAACCATATATTGTTATATCTTTGTCTATCAATATTACATTTACTATCGCATTGATCTTCCCACAATTTTATGAGGTAAATAAGCAAGAATTGCTGTATTTTTTTAAAGTAACATCAATTTTTATCTGGTTACCAACCTAAGATAGATTTCCTACAAATAATGTGGGAAATAGAATAGAGAAGAAGTAAGGGACTTTTCTCCATTGCTTTACTGAAGAAATTTGAGTCAGAAAGATTCAGTTGCTGACTCGGGGTCTATCATCTAGAAGGTGACAGAGCTAGGATCGAAAACTTGTTGACTCCAAGATTCCAACAGTACCTAGCATGCGCCGACTTGGTGTCAACCCCCTTGATGACAGCATCCATGGTTCTATAGTGTCCCTTGGCTTATAAACAGAAGAAAAGGCTAGAATTTTACAACCAAAAACTTCTGTGGGAATCTAGACCAGAAGAAAGTAATAAAACTTTCTTTCATTTTAAGAAGAATGTCTAATTTGCTACATAAAGCAGAATCTTCTTTCCCAAAGGCTCTTGAAGCTATTTGATGGTCCTTGAACTCAACAATCACTTTACTACTAGTGGGGCCTTCCCTCTACTGTGGATTGGAGCTAATCTGAGACCAGTTTCTCCCATAAATGGCCATACTTATTTTATAAGATGTAAACATTACTATATGCAGCTAATGGAGTCTATTGATGCCTGGGGGGAAGGGATGGATGTAGACCAGTTTGGAGAACTATTTAACAGTTTCCAGAAGCTCAGTCTTGCCGCTGACACTGTGGTGAAATGATTAGCATTAAACTCTACTTGACAATTTTTAGAAAACTGACTTTTAGTGAACTGACATAGAGACATTTGTTCCAAGTGTCAGCCTTATAATAAAATTTTTTTGTCTGCAACTGTAGTCATGGATACACTATGTAATAGGTTTCCCAAGGCTGCTGTGACAAGGTACTACCAACTGCTTGGTTAAAACCATAGAATTTATTATTTCATGGTTTTGGAATCTCTAAGTCTGAAACCAAAGTGTTAGCTCAGTTGGTTCATGTTCTGAGGTACTGAGCATCAGGACCTTAATGTCTCTGTGGGGGTGGACAGTATGAAGGTTAACTTTATGTGTTATCTTGAAGATTGTTTTTGGATGAGACTAACATTTAAATTAGTAAACTGTGTACTGCATATTCCCCTCCTTAATGTGAATGAGGCTTAGCAAATTAGTTAATAGAACAAAAAAACTGGCCTTCCCTAGAAAGAGGAAAATCTCTTGACAGTTTTTAGCAGAGAGGCTTCAGACTTCATCTGCACCATCAGCTCTCTGGGTCTCCAGCCTACTGGCCTGTGCTGCATGTATTAGACTTGGAACCCTCCATAATTGTATCTGCCAATTCCTCATTACAAATCACACATGCTCACTTGTGCGTGCATGAACATACACACTCTAATGGTCCTGTTTCTCCAGAGAACCCTGACAAATATAGAGAGAGACACAGTTCAGTTCATAACACAGTCCCAAGGACAAACACCCTAGTAAGATTGAAAAGAGACATGCATCATACATCATAGAACTTTAAAACTTGTGATCTATTACCATAGTACTTCATTGGTGGTGTATGATAAGTTAATATCTTTTGTATAGACATCTTTTTTTCTTTCTTTTTGTGTTTTGTTTTGTTTTGTTTTTGAGACAAGGTCTCACCATGTAGTTCAGGCTAGCCTTGAACTTACTAGATAGTCCAGGCTGGCCTCAAACTCATGGCAATCCTCCTGCCTCAGCCTCCTGAGTGCTGGGATTACAGGTGTGCACCACCACACCAGGCCTGTATAGTTACTTTGAGAATGGTACAGTTATACTTTTCTGGTGTTGCAAGTGTGAAAGAGATCTCTTTGAAATATACCATACATTTTTCAGCCCTGTTTTGGAATTTATTTCTATTTTAATATACTGGAAACCTCAACAACTGCAAATAACATAGATCATTCTGAACCTCTCAGACTCCACTCCCTTTTGTTTCCTATTGCCCAGAAATCCTTTCTTATTCCTGCCTATTGGCCTTTACACATAATCTTCTACTTTCTCTCCACCAGGTCGCATTTATCACCTATCCTAAAACATCTTACTAAATAAACTCCAACTGTATTTAACCATTGTCCAATTAATTGTATATTTAACTTGTTCTAGTACAAGAAAAATTTTCTCCTTCTTCTACTTTCCACACTATATTTGCCAGACTCCTTTAAAGTTAAGTGTATTTTTGTGACAAAGTTCTCTCCAGTGGCCTATAGACCAGACTAAGGTATTTGGATTCTAAAGTACAGCAGGAGGCCACTAAAGTATCAGGAGCAGATAAGTGATATGATTCCATTTATCTTGGAAAGATTCCTCTGCCTGATCTCTAGAGAATGGATAAGAGAAGGCAAAAATGGATGCAGCCAGACAAAACAGGAAGCCAAAATATCAATCCAGATAAGAGGATTATAGATTTATCTGGAATCCTTACAAGTGAGGCTAATAAGAACAAAAATCAAAACCTTGGTAATGTGTGAGATATGGGGAACAGGGAAGGAGGGGAGGAAGGAAATGTCTAAAAAATAGAAAGTGATGATCGATTTTACACATAAGATAAATGCCAGTGAGATCTATAGTGAGGTAACATTTTTCACCTATTTGGGAAAAATCCAAAATCTTGACATTTTCTGTTTGTGAGACTTGAGGAAACATTCTTACTTAATGTTGGAGGGATTGCCAAATGGTACAGTCTCTTTCAAAGACAAATTAACAACACAAGCATTTATCTTTTGAGCCACAATCCCACTTCTAAAATGTCTCCCAAAGATAAACTGGCAAATATACAAAATTGACACATGCACAAAGATATTCAGCCCAGAAATATCTGTAATAGCAACCAATGAATCTATTACAGCTGGCTTGTATCCACTTGCAAGAAACAACTGTTTGTTTTTTGGTTTTTGGTTTTGGTTTTTTCGGGGGTTTTTTTTTTTTGACTGGGGATTGAACTCAGGACTTTGCGCTTGTGAGGCAGCCACTGCACCACTGAGCTAAATCCTTGGCCGAGCTGTTAAATTTTCAGAAATTTAGTAAGCTATTTGTTAAATACAGCCATTGTTAGAAATTAAATTACATAAACACAATAAATGTTAAAAACAAAGGTAACACATATTCAAAATCCATCATTTCTTAATTGTTTTACAATACTTTATTATTATTTATGCTTTTTAAGGTTATTTACATGTATTATATTTGAATGTTGGAAATGTGATATAATGATATGCTACTGTACATCACTTCCCAACTTCAGTCAGTAAATTTTGTTGGTAGCTTGAAATCAGCTATGGCAGGAAAGTTCACAGTGACCAAAGAAATTTTTTTCAGAAAATTTTCCTTACTGAGAACTGATTGTTAAACATTTACCAGTGTGAAACTGGAAACAATGCAAACCTCCATCACGAGTTCTGGTTGAATAAACCATGATCCATCCACTCAATTAAGTATTATGAAACTATACAAGAAAGTAAGTCTATTTTCATATAATGCTATAAAAGTGATCTCCAGATATATAGGCAGTGAAAAAAAAGCAAGTTGAATGATGGTATATTACCATTTATTTTTAAAAGGAGGGAGAATACAAAAACATGTTTTTGCTTACTTTTTTAATAGCAAGATAAAGCATAAAGATTCTTAAATGACTACGTGTAGGGAGAGGAAAGAAATTGTAAATAAAAGATAGGGATAGATGATAGACTTCCTTTTTTGAAGGTTACATAAATATTTATTTTTTTGTTTTGTTTTATTTTATTTTTTTAAGAGTAGCAAATTTACTGAGCGAGAGGCAGCACCTGAAAGTCAGGAGAGGACCTGGAAAGCAGCTTCCCCTACATAAATATTTAATAGAAGTCAGGAAAGAAGAAAAAATGGACAGAAAATATATGAAGCAAATAAAACAAAAATTAAGGTAGTAAACAACCCAACCATATAAATCATTCTATCAAACATAAATGGAGTATAGATTCCAAGTAATAATCAGAAATTCTCAGACTGGAAAACAGACCTATTATATGCAATTAATGAAAGATATATTTTTATTAGTCCATGTTTGTAGTACATAATGTTGACACTCCTTGTGTGGAGTTGGTGCATGCACATAACATCTTAATTCCTTCTTTCATCCCCTGTCTTTCCTTCTTTAAATACAGTTTGGTAGGTTTCTTTGGAACTATTCCACTGTGTTATGTAATTAAAATTAAGATTTAATTTAAAAATAAATCTCTAAAAATATAAAGCAAAGTGAAATAAATCTGTGCACTGAGTTGATGGCATAATCACATAGCGAAATGATTCAAATGAATTGAAAATACAATAATTTTATTTCCTCATTTAATATGCCCTAAAAATAATAAGAAATACATGAAATGTAAAAAAATTCTTCAACGATTTTCATTAATTGTATTGTTAATGGTAACATTGGTTGTTTTACTTATTTTTTGGGTACCTGGGTGTGGCACCACTGAGCTACATCCCCGGCCCAGTGATAACATTGGTTGTGTTACTCTGAAACTTTTTTATATTATCTATGATAAAGAAAATAAGTAATTAGCCAGACATGGTGACACGTTCCAGTAAGCCCAGCACTCCGGGAGGCTGATGCAGAAAGATCACAAGTTTAAGCATGGCCTGGGCAATGTAGCAACCTAGTAAGACCCTATTTCAAACTAAAAAAATTTTTAAAAACCTGGGGACACAGCTCAGTGTGAGGGTCCTGATTTCAATCCCCAGTACAAAAAAAAAAAGACAGAAAAAAAAATTACATTTACACTATTAAAGACCAGTACTTTTAACGATAGCAGAAAGGACACAAATTAAAAATCAAAAAGTTAAGTAAAACATATTGCAATTTCAAAACTAACTTTAAGATGTTAGGAACTCATATTTTCTCTTTAAAAAGCTTTATGTACTCTTAGCTGTGTCCACTGAGCAAGTCTAGAAAGAATTACCACTGCAGCAGCAATGACCACTCCTAAAAATTCAGATTGTGGCTCCTAAACAGCAGTTAGTCCCTTGGAGAAATGGACGGCCTCGGTACTTGAGCAGCACATGTCTCAAATGATTTTGAAACATCTTAAAAGAAAATAAGGAAGGGCCGAGGATTTAGCTCAGTGGTTTCACCACTTGCTGTGCAAGTGCAAGGACCTGAGTTCAATCCCCAATACCAAAATAAACAAATAAATACATAAATAAATAAATAAGGAAGCTGTCAAAGACTATTGAGGTTTGTTGAAAGGGCTCGGGAGTCAAACTGAAGAAGCTCCTATTACTTTAAGATGTTATAATTTGAACATCAATAAAAATAATTATTACAATGGATTGAAACACTCAAAACTTTTTTTAAAGTTCATTGCTCACCTATGAAAGATATAGAATTAACATCATGCTGAAAGCTGATAAACAAGGGGAAAAAACTAAGTATGTAGTGTTTTTTAAATGGAAGTTACTACTGGGCAACCAGAAGTGGTGAGAAATTTCTCTTATCAAAAATACTTCAACGGGGCTGGGGATTTAGCTCAGTGGTTCTGGTGCCCACTCTGCAAGCACAAGATCCCAAGTTTGATTCTCGGTACAAAAAAAAAAAAATTCAACCAATAAGTGAAAGAGTAATAAAAAGAGAATATTAACATTATGTAACCACCAATGTTATAATGGATCTATTCTAAACAGTGACCATCACTGGGTGTTAATATCACAAAACTGAGTTATAGCCAGATTTTACGTGCTTCCCGATGAAAGTGCCCAACACTTCCCATGCAGAATCCTTATCAGAAAAGCAAACCTGGCTATAATCCTAGCTACTCCAGGAAACTGAGGCAGGAGGCTCTCAACTTCAAGGGCAGCCTGAGCAACATAGTGAAACCCTATGTCAAAATAAAATTTACAAAGAGTGGTAGGGGCAGTGGAGATGTCTCTAGTGGTTGAATGCTTCTCCAGCCTGAAGTGGTGAGTTCAGTATCCAATACTGAAAAAAAAAAAAAAGAAAGAAAGAAAGAAAGAAAGAAAGAAAGAAAGAAAGAAAGAAAGAAAGAAAACCCTGAATAAAACCATGCCAAATCTTTAGATCTAACTAACAATTCACAGAAAATTCAGGAGACAAAAGAAAACTACAAGGCAAATAACATGTCAACGAATAAATATATTTGGAGAAGGAAGATTCAGAATGAAGATTAGAAGAAATGAGATGTATCAACATTTGCAACTTGTGAATTCTGATTAAAATAAACAATTAAAAAAGAAAAAAGAATTATGAGACAATTCATGATATTTTGATAACATATTTTAAAAGAGTCCTTAATTATGAGATACACAAAAAATATATGTGCATGAAATACTGTGGTGTTCGAGAGTCACTTGCAGTCTAATCTGGGGCATGGTGAAGTAAGTGATTGGCAACATAAATGGAACAAGATCAGCCATGTTGTGCTAAGTTTCCATCACTGTGGCAAAATACTCAACATATTATTTTGGCTCATGGTTTCAGAGGTTTCAGTCCATGACAGGCTGACTCCATTGCTTTAGACCTAAGATGAAACAGAACAACATTATTTCACCAGGTAGGGGAGGAAAGCTGCTCACCTCATGCAGGAAGCAGAGGGAAAGAGCTTGAGAGGAAGGGTCTGAGGACCAGATATAATCCCCAAGGTCACACCCCGTGATCTACTCCCTTTAACTAAGTTCCCCTTCCTCTTGCCATCATCTCTCAGCAATGCTATCAAATTATGATCTTGTCACTGGATTCATTACCCTGATACGTTAGAGCCCTCACAATCTGATCACTTTCAGAAAACTCCACTCCTGAATATGTGAAACTTGTGAAGGACATTTCAGATCTAAACCGTAACATATATGCCAAGTACTCTCTTTTTATACCTATATTATAAATTTCCCATATTCAAAAGTTGAAGTTGAAAAGAATTGACAAGGTAGTTTCTGTTTTGAACTAGGAGGTTGGATATACCCTTTAACAATATTGTAAATGTTTTGAGGAGGACCAGGTTAGAGGTGGAGAACAGCAATAGACAAAGAAAATTAATCACTTAACTTTCAGCTCTGAACACAATTCAAAGTATTTGAGACATTCAAGGAAATATACTGAAGAGTCAGATACATAAGGTCTGAATCTCAGAGGGGAGATCTGGACTAGAGATAGAAATTTGGGATTTATCAGCATATCGGTGGGAATTGATGTAATTACTTAGGAAACAAAAATAATGCTTTATTACAGAATAAAAACAAAAAGACATATTGCATGCCTATCATGTACCAGGTATTAAGTTATGTAAATTTATTTACTTAGCCTTCACAATACTCAATGAAGGGGGTATTTTTATTATCTCTTTTAATAAATTAGGACACAGAAGCAGACAGAGTTTAAATCTTGTCTATAGGGAGTTCGAATACTGCAATCAGGATTTGAATCCAAGAAGTTTGGTTCTGTGAAAATAAGACAGGACTAGGACTGTGATCTATAAAGATCTATGTAGAGTTACAGATGTCTAAAGTTAAAGAAGGAAAAAAACAGGAAAGGAAATCTCAATATAAGCCAAAAAAAATCACATTAAAGAAACAGCATGGCCAATGGTATTGGATGGTAAATGCACACTAGCATTAATTGTATCATTGGTAGCATACTCAGCTCATGATTCACATTATACTTTCATTTCCTTCAAGATACTTTATAATAGAATGACACAGTTTGATTTCAATTTGATAAATTAAAAAAATCCTTTTATAATAGATTCCACTATAACACACACTTTGTCTTAAAATATGTGAAATATACAAATCCAGATATTGAGAATAATTTAGGGAAGATTTTTCATTAGAATTCCTTAGGATATATGAATTCATCTTAGAATTTTTTATCTGAAAATTTCTCCTGATGCATTTAAAATATGGTTCAAGGGCTGGGGATTTAGCTCAGTGGCACCACACCTGCCTCACAAGCGCAAGGTCGTGAGTTCAACAGGTACCAAAAAAAAAAAATTTAACTAAATTAAAATATGATTCAATTTTCAAATCTGTCAGACATGGAATTTTAAAGACAAATTTGCTGTATACCTGTACAATGATTTTTATATATTCTGGTGTTTCCTAAGATTAGGAAGAATGTAACCTTTCAGGAAGAAAGAAGTTTAAGAGCTGTTAAAGAAAAATGATTAGGGCCAGGGATGTAGCTCAGTGCTGCTTCGTCTGCCTGGCAAGCACAAGGTCCTGAGTTCAATCCCCGGTACCTTAAAAAAAAAAAAAGATTAGTTTTCCTACCACTCAAAGATTATCTTTTTTAAATTTCAAATCTTATTTTCAGTTTCTGTGAATATATGCTAATATTTTTGTTCTTCAGTTAGAATCTTCACATTCCTGAAAATTTCATTTTTAATAAGGATAATAATGAAGAATTGTATTTTCATCTGCATATGTGCAGTTCTTAAAAAATTTTTGCTGGGCATGGTGGTTTATACCTGTAATCCCAGCACTGAGGCAGGAGGATTGCCACCAGTTCAAGGACAGCCTGGGCTACTTAATGAGTAAAAGGCCAACCTGAACTATATAGTGAGACCCTGTCTCAAAATAACCAAACAAATTTTCAAACATCAACTTCATTATACCTCATGGAAAATGAATGAGTTTCTTCTAAAAAAAAATCTATTTGTAATCATCGGAGTAATATTAGTTTATACTTTAACTTTTATAAGAGAACCACGCACATTGTGTTAGTTACTTTCTCATTGCAGAAATAAAATACCCAACACCCACAAGCTAAAGGAGGAAAGGTTTATTTGGCTCACAGTCTGTAGAAGTTTCAGTCCATAATCAGCTGGCTCCAAGGCAGGGTGGCATATAGCAGAGGGGCAACATTTCATGGCCCCCAGAAGACAGCAAAAGCAACCAGCAAACCTTAACAGTGGCTTTCTGACCCTTTTTATCTTGTCCAGGCTACTGGGGGTTTAGGGCAGTGTCAAACCAATTAGTGCACTGGTTTAGTAACCACACGCCTTTAATCCCAGCATCATACACTAGATTTGGTCACCTATGAAAAAGTCATCCATGACCGCATGAACACAAGCTGTGACAACTATGTAAGGTAGGTTTGGGCTTGAATTTCTAAATTCTTAATGACAACATCAGAAAATGGGAGACACTTATTTCCACATTTATGTTTGTTGATTTAAAATGTTAGCCTTGGTCTGGGGGTGTAGGTTTGTGTTAGAATGCTTGCCTAGCATGTCAGAAGCCCTGGGATTGAGCCCCAGCATTTAAAAAAAAATTAAAACACTAAAATGTTGACCTAAAGATCAGGATGCAATCATTAGCAGGCTGGCTTTATTTCAGGAAAGAACAAAAAAATGAATAGAGGAAAATGGTAGAGTAGTTGACATTAATTGCTTCGAGGAGCCCTGTAAAAAAAATGACCATATTATTTCTCTAGTATCTGTAGCTAAATAATAGTTATTTTAGAGCTACCAACTATAGCTTCATCACCTAGCACAGTGACTGTTATAGTTTGTATTCAGTAAATCATTGTAGAAAAAACAAATGAGCAAATACATAAATAACAAATGAAGCTTGTATTTGCAGCAGTATTGAGAAGCAGGGGGCAATGCGTTAAGTAAAAACAGCCAATGTGTATTGATGGTGATTACCTGCCCAGTACTACAAATAATTAAAATAACCAAGATTCACTACTGTTTACCATGTGCTATCCTACTTATCACACTATTACTAATGGAGTCTCCACAGGCAGCAATATTATCATCCTTCCTCATCATTTCAACTTATTTCTCTCTATTTTTGAGCACACTGAAGCACAGAGAGTGAGGTTAAGTAAAACTTGCTCATAAGCACAAAACGGGTCACTATATATGATAAACAGTTTGGCCAGTTCTTTAAACCAATAGGTTGTATGTTTAATACAGTTAAAAACTCTCTGTTAATTGTGTTTGCTAAAATCCTTCCAATGCCACCCAGAAACCTTTGGGTTCATAAGTACTAAACTCTTTAAGGCTGACTATGGGTTTTTTTTCTTATACCAAAAGTCTCATCTGCCACTCCTGGGTTATATTTTCTTCTAAAGTCACTGACTTTCAGGTCTGGGTACCAGCACAGAGATCTGTACAAAGGAGTGGCTAAGTATGTGAATTTTGGCCTCAGGCTAGATTCACATTCTGGCCTTGCTGCAGGTGGTAGCATGTGCCAGTAATCCCAGCACTCTGGGAGGCCAAGGTAAGAGAATCACAAATTCTAGCCCAGTCTGTGAAATTTAGCAACCTAATGAGACCCTGTCTCAAAATAGAAATTTTTTTTTAAAAAATGGGCTGAAGATGTAGCTCAGTGTGAAGGCCTTGGGCTCAATTCCCAGTACCACAAAAAAAAAAAAAAAAAAAAGGGGAGGAGGAGGAATTGGAGAGGGAGGAGAGAGGAATTATTAACACTGAAGCTTACTCCTTAGAAGCAGGTACTCACTTCTTAATGACTAGATTTCGCTGGCTTGGTGGCTGAGAGAATTTTGTAGCACTTAGAACTCGTTCCAGGGTAGTTAGCACTTGGTAAGCAGTACATAGTTGCTTTTTTCTTATTGTATTTGCCTCTTTTTCCTAAGATGGAAAAATAATAAACAGATCTTTAAGAAATTCTTGAGAGCTGGGCAGAATGGCATATTCCTGCAATTGTAGCCCTAGGGAGGCTAAAGCAGGAGGAGGATCACCATGAGTTCAGCGCCAGCCTGGGCTATATAGTGAATTCAAGGCTAGCCTAAACTCCATAGCAAGACCCTGTCTCAAAAAAAAAAGCAAATGAAAGAATTTTATATAGGGGCAAGGCAAATTTTTTTTTCTTTCTGCAGTCCTGGAGATGGAAGATTGAACCCAGGGCCTTTATACTAAGCTACATTCCCCAGCCCACTTTTTTATTGTTTATTTTGATACAGGGTCTCGCTTAGTAACTAAATTGCCCAGCCTGGGGTCAAATTTGCAATCTTTCTGCCTCAGCCTCCCAGAGTGCTGGTATTACAGGCATGTGCCACCACCCACAGCAAAAATTTCTTACTTCTGATGAAGCAACTCTGGAAAATGGAGAAGAAGCTGGCCCGTTGTTACACAGAAGAAAAGTCAAGGCTACTGTGATATTGAATTCTACTCCAGCAATTTTGAAAATGCAATCTACATTCTCCATGTGTCTAATACCATTTGAAGAAGTCAGAAAAGTCAAAGCTATGCTCACAATAAAATTAAGATGTTATTTTTCTTCTTTACTGTGTTAGTAGTTACCAGTGGTGCAAAAGCAGTGATGGGCAAAACTGTGGATTCCATGAGAAAAATCAAGGCAGTGATACTAAACTACAATGATGGTTATTGCATTTTTCACCACCAGGTTCTCACAATAAAAATAAAATGTCAATTCCACTACGAATGATTTTATAAAGGTAGTAAAAATATTAACTTTATGAAATCTAGACCCTCAAGTCCATGTCTTAACATTCTGTGTGATGAAATAGAAAGTGCACATAAAGCAGTTCTGCTGCAGACTGGAGAGATGGTTGTCTGTAGGAAAGGAAGTTTATGTGACTGAGCTACAAGTGGAACCAATTTATGTTTCCAGGGAACATCATTTTTAGTTGGAAAAAATACTAATAAACAAACGACAAGTTTTCAGATTGAGCAGTAAGCATACTTTCTTATAAACAAACAAAATAAACCTGTCAATTCAAGGAAAACAAAAAAAATGGTATTTATTACTGTATTAGTCAGCTTTCCCATTGCTGGAACATAATACCTGATACCCACAATTTAAAGAAAGAGAAGTTTAATTTAGCTCATGATTTGGAGGGATCCAGTCCATGGTTGGCTGGTACCAAAGGAGAACAAAGGACAAGGGACCAGACTATGATACAGTTCACAAAGTCTCACTTCCATGACCCACCCAGACACATCTGCAAGCGTCTTCCACCAATTCCTAGGGCAGACCCCAAAACTGATCAAGTTGACATTCTCCTATCATGGCCACAATTGCTCATGATAAAACTTCACCTTTTATGAAAAAAGTTTAAATTTTAGAGAGCTTGAATCTGTCACTGTGGATTTGATAGTTTTTCAACATTTACAGGTTTCTCTGATAAAACTGTTTGTTTTTTGTGGGGGTTGGAACCCAACAGCACACCACCACTGAACTACTTCCCCAGACTTTTTTATTTTTTATTTTGAGGCAGGATCTCACTAAGTTGCTAAGGCAGGACTTGAATTTATAATCCTCCTGCCTCAGCCTCCCTCGGTTCTGGGATTACAGGCATGTACCACCACACCTAGCTGATAGGACTAATTTTGATACTAACAAAAAGATGTTGATATTGTATAATGAATCAGCATTCAGAAATTTTGAATTAAAAAAACAGTATTTTCCTAATGAATAATGAATGACATTACAAAATTACGCATTAGTAAAAGATCTATTCGAAGTCCAAGATAGATCAGTGAATTTTAATACAATCATGTATGTAAAAGTTATTTATGTTTTCAGATTCCACAATGAAATTAACTTTTAAAAAACTAGCACTCATAGAAGTTTGACATAATATAAAAAACAGGAAAGCAGGGACACAGAGCAAATGAATTGCCTAATACATGAAATAAATCACCAAAAGTCTAGATTAGAAACTTGACTTCTAAAACTCTACTTCCCAAGAAAATGTTTCTAGCTATTTTACCCATGTGTTGGTGGTACTTACCCTATTAAGTTTATCATACCAATCTGATTCCCAATTATTAGATCCCAATTTACAAAGAATTGATATTCAAAACAGATTCCAGTTTTTAATGCTAAAATACTTCGATGTTTTCTACATGTAGTGCTTGTAATTTTAGACATCCATTGACAAATACTACAAAAATTATATTTGGTCTACAGAAAAAATGTTGTGCTCATTTTTTATTCAGCCGTCTACCTCCAAAGCTCAAAATCCCACAATTTGGAATTTAAAGATCTCATATCTAAACTTTTGAAAGTGCTAATATCAGGGGCATCCCTCAAATTCAGACTTACACAGAAGACAACATTTGTCCCCATAGCTGTGAAGAAATCCAAGTGTGCACGCGCGCGCACACACACACACACACACACACATGCATGCACATGACAATTTTTCTCAGCAGGAGTCTGTCTAGTGTCTTTTCCAAAATTCTCACAGTGGGCGATATGGGACTCTGTCTAGTCTCCTTTGTGAGGCAGCACTACTCTAGTTTTAGTCAGTGTTCCGATTATCTTTCATTTCAACCTATAGATATAACAGCACCATATTATTCCATTGCCAAACCAAACCTGGAATGGAAGCAGGCAGGAGACACAAATTAAAAATGGTTATATGCAAATATAAGAGATTGTCAGGCCAGAGACATAGCTCAGTGGCATAGCACCTTCTTGGCAAGTGCAAGGCCCTGAGTTCGATTCCTGTTACCAAAACAGAGAGAGAGAGAGAGAGAGAGAGAGAGAGAGAGAGAGAGATTGTCAATGTCTATTCATATTCTGCCCAAGATTTAGAATTAGAAAATTTCAGATTCTGCAGAAGTCTTACATATCATCTAATCAACCCTTCCTTTTCAAAATGAGGAAACTGTGGCCCAGAAAGTTTTAGTCTCTCCCTCATATTTTTAGAGGGAGTTAATGCCAGAGATAGGACTGAAAACCACAGGCATTTCTTTATACCACAACTGGGTGATCTAATTGCTTTTTTCCTTGATTGTCAGTTCCCTATCACTAAACCTAGATTGAGATTTTCTTAACCACAACCAAAAGACACAGCATGATAAAGAGCTAGTTAAATAGAATCAAGGAACCCTATTTACTTTCAAAAAATAAAAGATAAAAACTTTTGTTAAATGCTAAAAAGTTCATAATAGTCTAGTCAGTTGGTACAAGTTCTTAGGTTTCAATCACAGAAAAACATTATTGCCGAAGTCCACAAGTACTATCCTAATTTATCAGATTACTTCCTTAGAAAGCATGCTTTTGATCTGCTCTTCTAAAAAAGAACAAGTGTGCAGACTTCAATGGTTAATAAAGTTGAAAGCTTCTCTCTGGGGTAACTGAAATTTTTATCAAAGGGACGATAGACCTGGTTGCAGCTGCAACAAAGAAGTGCCATATAAAGCCAAGTGGAAAGAAGTTGTACATCATTGGTGATACAGGGCCATTGAACACGGCCATATTAATTGGAATCTATTGCACAGGACATTCTACTACATGCTGGGCAAATGACCCTGAAAGTTTTGAGTCCCTCTAGTGTATAAAAAAAGTTCAGATGTAAAAATAATCATACAGATAGCAGATTCTCTATCCTTGAATGGGAATAGCTACCCTGAGATCTGGGTGGCTAGAAATTTTCTTTTTTAAATAATGCCCTTTGAGTGAGTTCCCACATATGCATCTTCTTTTACAACCATCTGAAAACTTGTCTTCTAATAATTTCACACAGAGCTTTTAGCAAAGCAACATTCAAAAGAATGAAACTAATGAAACATAGCAACTTCTACATTTTTACTTTCATGCTTTGGGAAAATTCCGATTAAAAGATACATGGTAGTTCAAATTGGAATTTCTTTATATGTCCCAAAATGAATAACTTCTAATCCAATAGAAAGATTAGAGATATTGAAAGACAGATAGTATGGCATGTTGCAGGTACATTAGGATGCAAGCCTTATGCACTTAATAATTTAAATTCTTTTATCCTTAGATGCTTATATTGTTCCTGACTTCAGGTTCTGTGTAAAGAGCAATCACTGTATTTGTCTTTTAGGCAGATCCTCTTCCTGAGTTTCATCACAGCCTCTTTATCTTATTCTTTAAGATAAATATTAAAATAAATCCTCACAAGATACCATAATGTCAATGAATAATAACCTTAATGTCAGAAACACTATCAAGATATGCTCACTGAAAAGAATCCTTTTCTAAGATCACCAAATTTTGCTTAATTTTAACAAAAAATTATCTACAATGCAAAGCAGTGAATGTATAAATCCTAGCTCAATGAAAGTCAAAGAATGAATGTCCTTTGAAAGTATTGCATATCAAACCAACTTTCATTTTCTCTAAATTTGAAGCCTCTTAATCTTAAGTATATCTATCTATTCTCCCAGGCTACACATCACATGCTAAAAAGCTGCCATGTTTATAACATATCCAAGTTCTATATTCTACCAAGGATCAACACATTGGGTTGATGAGATTTTTAAAAGTTAATTAACATGTATAAACATATATTTACAGTATATAACATGATTTTTAATATATGTATACATTGTGAGTAGACAAATCAAGCTACTTAACATATGCATTATTTCACATACTTATCATTTTGTGATGAGAACATTTAAAATCTATTCTATTAGCAATTTTCAAATATATGGTATATGTTGCTAACTGTGACATACATTGGGTTTCTTGAAATTATTGCTCCTAACTGAAATTTTACATCCTTTGACCAACATCTCCCCAACCCCACAACTCCCAAAACTCTGATAACCACTATTTTACTCTATGTTTCTATGAGTTTGACTTTTTTATACTCCACATCTAAACAAGATCATGCAGTTTTGTTCTTTTGTGCCTGACTTACTTCACTTAACATAATGTCCTCCAGATCTATCCGTATTGTTGCAAATGTCAGGATTTCCTTCCTTTTCTAAGGCTGAATAATACTCCATTCACATTTTTTAAAGTCCACTTTTCTTTAGACACTTAGGTTGACTCTATGTCTTAGCTGTTGTGAATAGTGCTGCAGTGTACATGAGAGTATCAATGACTCTTTGGCATACTGAATTCATTTCTTTGGATATATGCCTAATAGTGAATGACTTGATGGATCATCTGGTAGTTCTATCCTAAATTTTTTGAGAGAATTCCATACTGTTTGTATAATGTTTGTATAATGGCTATACTAATTTATATTCCCTCCCACTGATATTTGTTGTTATCTTTTGCCTTTTGGATAATAAGCATGTAGAAGGTGTGAGACGATCTCACATTGTGGTTTTGATTTAAATTTCTCTGATTATTAGTGATGTTCAATACATTGTCATATATACATTGGCCATTTGCATGTCTTCTTTTTAAAAATATTATTCAAGTCTTTTTTTAAAATCAGGTTATTTGCTTTTTTTCTGGCTATTGAATTGTTCAAGTTCCTTATGTATTTTGTATATTAGCCCCTTATTTGGCTATTGAGCTGTTTGAGTTCCTTATGTATTTTGTATATTAACCCCTTATTAGCTTATTGGTCTGCAAATATTTTCCTCTATTCTGTAAGTTCTCTCATCATTCTGCTGTTTACTTCCTTTGGCACAAGTTTTTTAGTTAGATGTGATAGTTTAAAAGAAATTGAACATTAGGTCAAAAACTGATAATGATATCTGAGAGATGGAAAACAAATAGTAAACTAACTTTACAGCTACTTTGAAGAGTTGGAGTTGAGAATTTTAGGGACAAAGGCAGCTAGAATTCACAAAACAAATTACCAGAGAAAAATCTTCACCAAGAAAGAACTCCAAAAGTTTACAAAAGGAACCCCTAGAATATAACTGATCAGTACATACATGTAAGGAAATTACTAGAGAATAGGAAAAATTCAAAGATTTAGAAGTACAATCCTAAGACTCCATAGAGAACTGAAATCAGTTCCTGTTCTCACTGATTAGATTGGCAAACCTCATACATAATTCACACAGTATGAAGAATTTTGCCTCAGAAGTAGTGAAAAATTAGTTCTAGAGCAAATGCTACTCCGGTATCACCTAATAAAATTTTATCCAAAAGGATTAAGTTATTTCCATATAATTTAACTATATCCCAAGACAAAGTTCAAGAATTTGTGTGGGGATGGCAAAATAAGCCATTTTATCAAACAAGGTAAAATGCTACCTGGCGTATAGTAAAAAATCATTAAGTATGAAGATAAGAAGGGAAATTATAACCCATAATGAGAAGAAAAATAATAGAAATTTATCCAGAAATTTCACAAATGATTGAAGTTTTAGAGAAAGACATTAAAGTATGTATTTTAAACATTATAACTGTATTCCATATGTTCAATATGTTTAATTAAAGATTGAAAATGTATGAAAACTATAATATTTGAAGTGAAATACACTGGATATAGTTCACCATAGGAAGACATTGCAGAACAAAAATTAGTGAATGAAATAACCTATGAATAGAAACTATCTACAATGCAAAATATAGAAGTGGGGATGAAAGATGGAAAAGCAAACAACAGAACTTAGATTCAAGTAACCTGAGGCAAGTATAATCGGGGTCTCCAAAAGAAAGGAGAGATGGGAAGAAAGAAAAAAATGTTACAAGAAGTAATACCTGAAAATTTTCTAAATTTGATAGATGTTATAAACTTATCATATATCCAAGCATCTGCTAGGACCATAAGCACAAGTAACATGAAGAAAACTATAGCAAACAATGTCATAAACAAACTGTTTCAATCACTGATAAAGAGAAATTATTTACATAGGAATAAATATAAGAAATACAGATTTCTTTTCAGAAGCAGTGCAAGCTAAAAGACAGTAGTGTAATATCTTTAAAATACTAAAAAGCATCTAGTATTCACTACTCAGGAAAAATATGTCAAAAATTAAAAGAAATAAAAACTCTTTCAAAAAATTTTAAAAATTAAAAAAAATATATGTGGAGTATGCTAGCTAACTGGAGTTTTTTTTTCCAGACCACTGTTTGTTCAATAGTTTGTTTTGGGGACCTTTCTGAAACAAATCACATCATCTGGTGTCTTGTTGGTGCTTGAGATGTTTTATTAAGTTATATGGGAAAATGTTTAAGTGCTTTTCAGTTTTGTTTTGGTTGAGTTCTACTGTATTTGAATATTATTGCAGTTTTTTTCCCTTGCATTGTTTTTCTTTGAATGGTTTTAATTTCATGTATGTGTGTGTTTGATAATAAAGTTATTTTTAGATAAATTTTTAAAAAATTTAAAAAATTAAAAACTCAACTCTTTCATATATACAAAAGCTGAAAGAATTCATCACCAGCAAGCAGAACCACATTATAAAAAATGTTAAAGGAAATCCTTCAATCAGGAGGAAAATGATACCAGATGGAAATCTGTATCTTTACAAAGGAATGAAGAGCACCAGAAATGGTAACTATGTGGGTAATTATGCAGCTTTAATCTCTTTAGAAGGTAATTGCGTAGGGCTGGGGATTTAGCTCAGTGGTTTTGCCGCCTGGTGCACAAGCGCAAGGACCCAAGTTCGATCCGCAGTACCAAAAAAAAAAAAGATAATTGTTTAAAGCAAAAATAACATATTTTGGGGTCCATAAAAAATAAGAAGGTAAAATGTATGAAAATAGTATAAAGGCTGGGAGGAAACAAATGGAAGTATAATTTTATAAGGTATTATATTATATGAAAAGTAATTTAATATCTCTTAAAGATTGACTGTGATAGAGTTGAGGGTGTGCCTCAATGGTACAAAGTTTACTTAGCATGCATGAGGCCCTAGGCTCAAACCCTACCACTGAAAAAAACAAATTGACCATGATAGCCAGGGATGGTGGGGGAGGCCTGAGTTGCTCAGTGAGACCCTATCTCAAAATTCTAAAAACTTTAAAAATGGCTGGGAATGTAGCTCATTGTGAAGGTCCTGGGTTCAATCTCTAGTACAGGGGGACTGGGGTGGGGGTAACAACCATTAAAACAAATATCAAAGAATTGCAGCTATAAGCCAACATCAGAGATTAAATAGAATAATAAAAATATTTAATTAATTCAAAATAGGCCCCAAAATTTAAAAGTAAACAAAGACAGTTGGCAAAAACAGAAAGCAAATACAAATAGCAAGATGACAAATTTAAACCCAAACATCTCAATACTCACATTAAATGTAAATGATCCTGAACATCCTAATTAAAAAGTAGAGATTGCAGGTTACTTAAAATGACTCAACAGCATTCTACTTACACACAAACACACACACAAAAAACTCACATTAAATGAAAATCACAAAAGTTAAATGTTAAAGAACATGGTAAATACACTATGCTAATTCTACTTAAAGCTATAAAAGGGTCAAAGGTACAGTGGTAGAGTGTATTCACTGGAACCTGGGTTGAATCCCCAGCACACATTAAAAAAGTGATAAAGGAGCCCGCTGCAGACAGGCAGGTCTGTGCACGCCCTACCGAGGTCCTGAGTCACGCAGAAGACGCGGAATCACCTCGCTGCAGACAGGCAGGTCTGCCCACACCCTACCGAAGTCCCCAGTTGCAAGGAACACACGCCAAATCAGTCCGCTGCAGACAGGCAGTACTGTGCATGCCCTACCAAGGTCCCCAGTCACGCTGAAGACACCGAATCACCCCGCTGCGGACAGGCAGCCACCTGGTTCCACACTACAAAGATGCAGAGGACACCAGACCACCAGACCAAGGTACTGAGTCCCACTGTTCCCGGCCCAGAGATAGGGGCTTCTGACCAGCATCCCACTGCTCCTGGTCCAGAGGGAGGGGCTTCCGAGTCACCAGCCCTCCCCCTGCTCCCAGCCCAGAGGAAAGGGCTTTTGGGCCACCTTCTGTCCCACTGCTCCCGGCCCAGAGGGAGGGGCTTCTGAGCCACACTGCTCCTGGTACAGAGGAAGGGGTTTCCCGGCCACCATCCCTCCGGCTGCTCCCAGCCCACAGGAAAGGGCTTTTGGGGCACCAGCCCTACC
>NW_004624730.1:58652790-58679257 GCF_000247695.1 Heterocephalus glaber
AGAGGGAAAGGAAAAACTATGAGAAAAGAAAAAAAAAGGAAATCTATGTAAATAGGGAAGGGTGAAGGGTGCACAGGTAATGGGGAAAAAAAGAACCAAGATATATCATGTACAGGTACAAACACCCAATGATAAATGTAAACAAATTGTATACCTAAAATGTACCAATAAAAGAACTAAACAAAAAACAAAAAAACAAATATATAGTTTTTTATTTTTAATAACTACAAAACTCCTATGTAACAATTACACAAAGAAATCCTATGAAAAATTCCTAACAGGCATTAGCATATCTTAGTGTGATTAGCATGTTAGTACTTCAGATAAATCAGAAGTTTGCCATGCTCTAGCTTCTTTCTCATTGTAATCATTACAGTTCACACTTTGCCTCCAAATCTGAGGTGCTATATAATAGCTTTTGCTATTGGTATATTTGATGATTGGTTGCATTTTCGGTAGAGTTGGGAGGAAGGAGTTTATTCCTATCCAGGCGTTCCAGATTCCCTGGCTCTGAATTTTCCACTAAGGGAGAACACAGGCTTTCCCTACTGTGGGTGCTTTACAGCCACTTTCTCTGAAGCCCTGTTTGGTGATGGCTGGGCTTGCATTTTACCATCCAGCTCTGGAATACATAAAGTAGAAATGGTGGAATGAACAAACACCAAATGAACTTAGAAACCAGGAGTGAGGAATGAAGCTAAAGAATAGAGATCACCAACTCATGTCTAGAGTAATTCAACAAAACAAGGATTTGGGAGATTTAGAAACTGATAGGGTATATTTTGTTGTTAATATCAACTAGAGGCATTTTACATTGGGTTAAGTGATGAAACCCTTTAATGGAGTTGAACACCAACATACTGGCTTACACTGTTGAAATATTTTTGGTTTCATTATTTTGCACTGGATCTATTCTGTGAATACTTTCAAGTAATACATTTCAACCACTGTTTTTTCTACTCTTTTTCCTGCTCATGAAAATCTTTCATGTAGGTGCCAGAACAATGTGTAAACAGTAAGCTTTTTTTAAAATTAAAAGCCATAGAACTTGTCATGTTTTCCATTGTAAAATGATTTATTGAAAGAAGATAATATGAATAAAAACCCACGGCCACCAAATAAGCTGATTTAGTCTTATGAAAGACATTTTTGTAATGGAATACAACTAACAAAAGTTTTGCACATTGGTAAATTAAGGGTGAAAAACAGTATGTCACATCAGGTATGGGGGCAGGATTCACACAAGGTCTCAGGTATCATTTGGAAAGTGTATTCAGTGTCATGCTGATAAAGAGAACTGCAGCATTCCTCAGGTTGCAGGAATTTGTCTTTGCTCTGCAACTTCCAATCCAGTTTTGAGTCATACAAATGTTTTCTAACTTTTATTGTGTTATTGCAATAAATCTTTTAACAGTAAAAAAATAAAAATGGCTGTCATCAGCTGTTAATGTGGTAACATTGACAATTTATTTGACTCCTGTTCTGTGACATAGAATGGAATCCTGAGAGAGAGAGGTCCCTTTTTTAAAATAAGTTGCCTAATGTAGGCTTGAACTTGCAGTTGTCCTCCCTCAGCCCTCTAGCGTGCCAAGATTACAAGCATGTGGCACCACACCTAGCTATTTCTCATTTTCTATAATCAACTTTGGTCAAATAATTACCACAAAATTCTTGAATTTTTCCGTTGAATAGACAAGAAATTCAAGGCATGGAAATGTTAAATAACTTGCCCAAGCTCACACAGCATTTTAGTAAGAAGGCAGAATTCATTTTCTGGAAATTTCAGGATATTACTCAACCTGCCAAACAATCTTAGAATACTAATGCAGTTCCTGAAGTTAGAAATGAATGGTAGTTGGTATAGTATAGTACAGATGCTTTTTCTGTTTCCCTAGAAGGGAAAAATATTTAAACAGAATAGAAATACAAATGGCAAATTAACATATAAAATATGTTCTCTTTCTCTATGAACTATAGAAAAGTGATTTTAAAAATTCTACATAGATATATAGCACTTAATTGTGTAATTGGTTTGGGGGAATCAGAATTGTGAACTATTTTGATTTTTAAATTTAAACATTTTTGTTTTGTTTATATTTATTTCAACTAAAAAGAATAATTCAACTAAATACTAGCCTGGTGTGGTGCCACATGTCTGTAATCTCCACACTAAAAGAAGCCAAGACAGGAGGATTGACAGTTCAAGTCCCACCTGAGCAACTTAGGGAGACTGTCTCAAAATAAAAACTAAAAAAAGTTTGGGAATGTTGCTCAGTGGTAGAGCACCCCTGAGTTCAATTCCCAGTACTGAAAAGTACAACAGTCAACAAATATTTATAGAATTTCTACAGTATGCCAGCACTATATCTGGAATAAATTAGTAAACAAAACAAAAACCCTTGTTGCCATGAAGCTGACCTTCAGCTTTTCTTACTACAGATTTCAAAAATGCCTCAAGTTTCTTTAATTCAAGTTTAATTCAAACAACTGACACAGGAAAAATTATCAGAGGGAACTGTTTTCTCAAGCTATTTAAGTAACAATGAGCTGTTTTTTGTTTTTGTTTTCAATGACTGAGAGAAAAGAAGACTCAAGTGAAGATGGAAAAGTAGACAAAACAAACAGAAACAGAATTTAATGATAGATAATACAACACATAAACTACTTTCACCTCCAGAATTATTCACATTTCATGGTATCAGAAAATTATCTAAACAAAAAAATACAGATTAGGGTTTGCATTGGTAACAGAGTGTGGTTTCTGTAGCACATTTTTAAAGCTAAATGCAATTTTCATCTGATCCTGTGCTTTTATAATTTATTTTACATTTTTTATTAGTATGTGTTTGCAGTACATAATAATTACGTTCACTGTGGGGAGTTGATGCATGTATATAACACATCTTAATTGTTTTTACTTCCCTTCCTCTGTACACATTTGAGAGCTTTTTTTTTTTTTTTCCAGTACCAGGGATCAAACTCTGGACCTTGTACTTTTGAGGCAGGCGCGGCACTGCTGAGCTAAATTCCCCGCCTAGTGCTTTTATCTTTTTGTTACTTGGGTAGCAGATGGCACAAGAGGAAACCTATGAAAAAAGTGAAAGTACAACAAAATTCAAACAGAATTGAGCCTCTGAATCTTAAACCAACAGCTTCAGCTAATTTTCCGAACAAGGTATTGTAAATATGCCAGAGCAAGGGCATTAACTGCATTGTAACCAAATAAACCAAGTGGCCCAATGATTGACTCAAAATCCCTATTTTATTAAAAATTGATTCCTGGAGGCCAGGGATTTAGCTCAGTGGTTCCGTCGCTTGCCTTGCAAGCGCAAGGATCTGAGTTCGAACCCCGGTACCAAAAAAAAAAAAAAAATTGATTCCCTTCTTACAAGACTTAATCATACCTATGATTTAATATTTTTCCACTACCAAAAAGACAGCTTAAATTGTTTATCCTTAGAAGACACTTATTTTTATTTATGAGCAAATACATATTTTTGAAATGTCTTTCAGATGTGTACATGAATACCATACTATTCACGGTGAAATTTCAATCAAGTTTAATTGTTGCTAAATTTATCTTGAAATTTTTCTCTGCTACATGATGCATTTTAGATTTGATTTGATTTTGAATGCTACAACAAAGTTTTCAAAATGCTTCATATATCCTACGCATTAGCAGTCATACTAAAGGAAAGACCAATATTCCAGTACTCACCCATAATAGAGCCATTGCATATCTGCAGGTAAAGTCTGTATCACATATTCATTCCACTGTCACTCTGCTAATCTTGGATTCTGAAATACATAAAAATGTATATATCCATGTATGTCTTTGTATATTATATATAGATGCTCCTTGGCTCATGATGAGGTTATGTCTTGATGTACCATTGTAAGTTGAAAATATTGTACATTCTGATGGGGTCATAGTTCAGTGGTAGAGCACTTGCCTAGCACTGGAAGTCTAGGATCTGATTCCCAGAATCACCAAAAAAAAAAAAAAAAAAAAAGGAAATCAAACATGCGTGTAATATACCTAAACTACTGAATGTCGTAGTTTAGCAACATGGTGCAATATAGAGTATCAGCCATTTGTTTTCCTGATCTCTCATCTGACCGGAAACTGCTCATCATCACTGGTGAGCTTGGGAAAGAATATCATACCACATATTGGCAGCTAAGAAAAGATTAAAATTCAAAATTTGAAGTACAGTTTTTACTGCATAGGTCTTTTTGCACTATTGTAAAGTTGAAAAACTGTAAATCAAACCATTGCAAGTTGGGGCTGCTCTATATGTTTTTTCTCTGAATTTATTTAACTAGTGAATGAAGAAAAGAGTCAAAACAACGTAAGTGGAGAAAAATTTAATAATGAGGAGAAAGCAATGAATACTTTAGATGTTTTTAATATTAATTTTTCAAGTGTCAATACTTAGCAATTAACCATTCCACATTTTTTAAATCACATTTTCCCACAAGTGAGGTGAAGTATATATTATAAATTGAATCAAGCTATTCTAGACTCTTTTTTTTTTCTGGTACTGGGGATCAAACTCAGTACCTTGTGCTTGCAAGGCAGGTGGGGCGCCACTGAGCTAAATCCCTGGCCCTTTTCTAGGCTCTTTTACACACAGCTCTTCTAAATGCTACTTGGTAAAATCAAATAGTCATCCAAGAACTGGTGATTAGGTTTTTTGGAATTCTTTGTGACACTTAATGTTTAGTTCTATTTTGTTTTCACTTTCTCAAACCATAAGTTCTATTTTATAGAACATAAACTAAGTTGATATTGAAAATCTTGGAATCATGCCTAAAGGTCTGAATTTATGATATATGAATTAATTGGAACAGATTGGAGTGGTTCATTTTTGTAGTATTAAGAGGTTTTAGCCAGGCCTGGTGGCACACGCCTGTAATCCCAGCACTCAGGAGGCTGAGGCAAGAGGATCACCATGAGTTCAAGGCCAGCCTGAACTACATAGCAAGACCCTGTCTGAAAACACCAAAATAAAACAAGAGGTTTTGATACTTTTTCATATTCTAAATTAATTCAATATCAATAAAAATATACAAACAGAAATTACCTATTACTTTAGAAGTATGGATAAAAGATAAGGTATAGGGAAAAGAAAAATAAATAACAATTATTAAAGACTTAAATTTGCCAGGAATTAATATATTTTTCATTAATCCTGCCTCAGCCTCCCAGAGCGCTGGGATTACAGGTATGTGTCACCACACCCAGCTCAGAAACTCAGCCCTGCGAAAGGAAAGAAGGGAATGGAATTAATATGAGAAAAGGAAAAAATGGAAACAAAGTCTTTGTAAATAGGGAGGGATGGAGGGGTTAAAGGGAGGGCAAGGGAATGGGGAAAAAATAAGAACCAAGAGAGATTATGTAAAGGTATAGATTTCCAATGATGAATATCATTATATTGTATACCTAAAATGTATCAATAAACTTAATTTTTAAAAAAACTCAGCCTTGTTGGTGAGTAGTGATGCACACCTCTAATTCCAGCTCCTCAGGAGGCTGAGGCAGGAGGATCGCAAGTTTAAGGCCAGTCTGGGCAACTTAATGATACCCTGTCTCAGAACAAAAAATAAAAAGTGCTGAGCATGTAGCTCAGTGGTACATGCTCCTGGGTTCTATCTCCAGTGCTGAAACAAAAACAAAACACAAACCATACTCTGCTACCCATTTGAATGATCTTATTTTCCTTTTGTCTCCTGGTTTATTATTACTTTTTCTATCTTCATCCTTCTTCCTCTTCTTCTTTCCCTTCTTTCTTTCCTCTCCCAATACATAAAACACAAGAAAACAACAAATATTTCTTCAGTATATTTGAAAAATACATCATGGATATATTATATCATTTTTCACATTCTGTAGAATAAGAATAAAAATCATCAGAGACCCAGGGGTCTTATCATGATTGCCAGGAAATAGATGACATATTCAAAGGCAATAATTTAAGGAGACACTTTCAAAAGCACTGTTTTTTAAATTTTTATTTTATTTTATTTTATTTTATTTTAGTACCGGGGATCGAACTCAGGACCTTGGGCTTGCAAGGTAGGAGCGGCTCCATTGAGCTAAATCCCCAGCCCGGCAATATTTTAAATGTGAGATCAGAAGTCAAAGAAACTACACGAGACAGGCTACATTGCCACTGTTAGGCCTGAAGAGGTGGGAAGTTGTGGCTTTCAGAACCTGTAGACACAAAAGTACGTGGAGAAGGCCTCCGGACGGGTTCTCTGATCTTCAGTTAAGGGATGCAAACACTGGCAAGGTGGTGCAGCCATTTTCCACGGCTGCCTGCCCTCCCATGATCTCTGCTTGGGGCTCTCCATTGGCTGTACCCACCAAAGCCAGAAGGCAAAAAGAACGGAAGATGAAGTCCACACAGGTCAGCTCTCCAAGGCCACACACCAGGCTGCAGGAAGAGTGGAGGGAAACTCTGGAGGGGTAAACAGAAGCCCCACACTTCGGTGAAGGGAGACTGCTCCCCTATTTCAACCGGAAGTATTTGTTTCTTCAAAGTATTCATTTTAACTAATGTCAGAAATACATCTCACCAGAACTCGATTTCTTATAAATTACAATAACCTTAAATACCTTACCTCTATCCGCTTCCTTTATAGTTTCTTTTATGTTAATTATTGTTGTTCCTAAATTTTATAATACACACATCTTATCCATGCTATGCCCAAATCATAGAAAAAGGCAGAGCTGGGGCCTCCTGGTCAAACGAGTAGGTCCAGGCTAGAAAACACGAGGGTGAGGGCTGTTGGGGGCCCCAGACCATACTACTAGCCTATGCTGAAGAGGAAGCGCTGAGGCTAGACTCTGCTCCTCACTACCCCAATCCTATTGGGCAGATTATTTCTCCACCTATCACCTATTTGCAAGATGGGGAGTAACGACACCATCTACCTCAAATGGCAGATGAATTAACAAAGTGATTAGAACAGTGGCTGACACAGCCCACAAACATTACAGATGTTAGCTTTTATTATAATCTCAAAAATAAAGAGCTTTGATGTGACACAACACATTGACTGATTATAAGGAGACACTGAGTCAGGCATAAGTTCCTGTTAGAAAAGCAACTCAAAGTGACCTCAAGACCACTTACAGAAATGTCATGGCAGAAATCCCATTTACAAGCAGATACCACAGTCTCAGAAACTAAGTTGGCAATCTGAGGGTCTCACGTCAAATCTTCTTGATTATTGGGTTGATTATGAAATTTTCTTCATTCCACAATACTTTTTCCAAGTATTTTCATGTCGTTCCAACTCCATAAGCTCAGGTCAAATTGCTTTCTCCCCAGCCGGCTTCTCTTTACAGATCCCACATTTCCAATGCCCCGCACCAGCCACTTTCCCTCTTCGTCTCCAGTGGGCACTTTATTTTCCCTCTTCCTAGGGACGATGCTTTCTCCACCATTCTTGTTCCCACAGTTCTCTGGTTAACTTTGCTTAGTTCTTTGGTTAACTCTGCCTAGATACTTGTAGCTTACCACTCAGTTTCTTCCTCCCACAAAATGATTGCTTGTGAATATTCATTTTACGTATTATCTAGAACTTTGATGGACCCCAAAAATAAAAGCGTAGTAGACATGTTATCATAGATCAGTGAAAGAATGTCACAATGGATCTTTGACTTACAAGGATGGGCTGGTTGTAACACAAGTTGTTTGTAAGTCAATACAGCTGAGATCTGGATGTTTACCTGGGTATACACTACAGATAACAAGAGACAGATGAATCTTCCATTAACCTAATTAATCTAAGTTGTTTGTAGGTCAGGCCAGTTGTAATTTGAGGGCCCATTGTAAGTAATCTAATAAGATCAGTACTTTCCAAACAACAGGTTATGACCTATTATGGGTCATAAACTTTAGTTGGCAGAATTTTTTTTTATTTTTTATTTTTTAGAATTTTTAGAATTTGGAAAAACACAATGAAAGAAGACAGGATCAAAACACTAGAATTCAATCAAAATAAGAGAATGCATTGTTTCATGAAATATTAGGTGTTTGTGTGTGTGTGTGTGTGTGTGTGTGTGTTTGTGTGTGTGTGTGTGTTTTCTAGTAGCAGAGATCTAATTCAGGACCTTGTGCACAGTGCCACTGAGCTAAATCCCCGGCCCTATGAAATACTAGTTTTAAATATTTATGTGTACATATATGCTTGGTCACCATGTGAAATGTGTTTCATATTCTGGGTTAAAATTTTTTAAAGTTTGTGAGCCAGCCATGGTGGTGCATGCAGGCTATAATCCTGGCACTAGGGAGGCAGAGGCAGGAGGACCATGATGAGGCCAGCCTCAGCTACAAAAGAGAGTTCAAGGACAGTCTGAGTTACCTAGCAAGACCTTGTCTTAAAACACCAAAAAAAAAAAAGAAAGAAAGAAAGAAAGAAAGAAAGAAAGAAAAAGAAAAGAAGAAAAAAGAAAAAAAAAACACCCAAAGATAAATCAAAAGGTATATTTAAAAGTTTGAAAGCCATTCACATATACTTATTCATTCCTTTGAAAATGCTCTTAACCCATAAGGACAAGGCCATTATTATATTTTCAAGTAGATTACAAACTGCTAAAGGGATGAGATTCTCATTTATTTTTTGCATAGCAGCCCCACACATGTGAACAAATATTATTGAAAGCTTTAACATATAAAATACACTAAATATCCAATAAATATTGTCCATCCAGACATCTCTGCAAGTAGAGAAAAAAGAAGGCAGTGCTAGCTAGCTGAAAATGAGTCTATAATGAAATATTTTATTATAATTGACCTATCATTTATTCTTTTATTTAGACCCATTACTTTTGTTCAATCCCATTAAGTTAAAAAAATTGACCGTTTACTATATGTCATATCAGACATTTTGCTAGATGTGTAGATAGATATGTGATTAATATATGGTTCTTGCTCCCAAAGAGTTTATGATTTACAGAGAACATGTATTTTGATCCAAAAGAATTGAATTGTAAGTACTAAACCGTGTTTTGCCTCACAACAATCGACTGAAGGAGTATCATTATTTCTATTTTACAGGCAGATGTTACAGTACTACTGAAATTTAACCCTTTTGAATTCAAAGCTCAGGACCTTCCTACTACATCTGCACTATTTGGCATAAGGTTTGTATGTGGCTTTCTTTGCCAAATCTCAGAATATGAAAAGGCTTAGCACTGAGACATTCATACTTATCAACCATTTTTTTTTTTTTTGAGACAAGGTCTGGCTTTGTAGTTTAGGCAGCCCCAGGCTGGCCTCAAACTCATGGCTATCCACCTGCCCCAGCCTCCTTAGTGCTGGGAATACAGGCATGCACTACCATGCCCAGCTCACACCTATCAACTAATTAGTATCAATTTTGGGTCATCTATGATATATCCATGTTGCAAGAGGCTAAGACATAAGCATTTAAAAGCCCCTTAAATTTAAAGAGAGGCAACTGGGTATCTTGGAGGATGCCTGTAATCCCAGCACTCAGGAGGGTGAGGCAGCAGTGCCATGAGTTCAAGACTAGCCTGGGCATATAGTGAGTTCAAGGCCAGTCTGAAGTACAACAAGACCTTGTCACACACACACACACAAACACACACACACACTCAAAAAAAAAAGGAGAGCCATAAAGTTGGACAAAATCAATTGCCAGAGGAAGGTACTTTATGAAAACCACAAGAGAAGTCAACTCAAATAGGCTCTATTTACAAAGAGCATTTTAAGGTCAGGCTCCCATACAGTAATACAAACCTGCAACATGCTAAGAAATGCTACCCATATGCTTTTCCCCTTCACCCCAATTGAATCTAAAACGAGCAAATTTGGGTGAAAAATGCCTGAGAATATCAGTGTCAAGTAATTATTGTTTATTGCAAAACTAAGAGTTTCCTCTGCAGCAAACTCACAAGGTAGTTTAAAATGTAGATGAGATAAATGGTGAGCTGACCCTTAGACAAGCAAAGTGACAGAGCAGCCTCTTTCTTACCCAGCAGGGCTCAATTATTACATGATGGGAAACAATTTAATATGGCAGATATTCCTTAGGGAATATTTACGGGATACTGGGAGCAGAAAGTGAATAAGGAAGTTGGGAGGGGGGATAGATTTAAACAGCCTTCGAGAGTTTACAAAAGGTATTGCTACATTTTGATTTCTTACAATAATGTTGTGTAGGGTTGAGGATTTAGCTCAGTGGTGCCACCGCCTGCCTCTCAAGCACAAGGTCCTGAGTTTGATCCCCAGTACCAAAAATAATAATAGTAATAATGCTGTGTGGTGAGAAGCTCTGGTATCGATGTCAGATAATTTATCAAGACTGTGAAGCTCCAACTTTTTTTTTTCCAGTACTGGAGATTTAAACCAGTGTCTTTGCACTGAGCTATATCCTAGCCATTTTATTTTATTATTTTATTTTATTTTGAGACAGGGTCTCACTGAATTGCCTAAGCTGTGCTCACACTTATGATCCTCTTGCCTCAGCTTCTCAGAGTGCTGGGACAGTTGCCAGTCAGCCTAGGTAGGGTTCTTTTACTGATTCAGATAGAAATTATGAATCAGCAAAGTGCAGCTCTGGTAGAAGTTCTGAGGTCACCAGATGACGCCAAACAGTGCTAGTTGCCAACAGTTGACATGACCAGCTACTGGTCACTGCCATTGCTGGCTGCCACTGCCCAGGGCTGGCTCATGCCAGACACACTGTGGGTGCTGATCTGTATCCAATGCTGGTCTCTGGAGCCTTTCAGTGCTAACAGCCCATAGTGTTTATTGCTCTTTGTTTTGAGCTGACTGCTCAGTCCACATTACTCATGATTAAGAATCTTGAATAAACTTACAGAACTTTTGCAGCCCACATTACCCAAAAACTAAATCACATGCAGGTTTACAGGTCCACTAAAGCAAGTTTTTATTTTAACAGACCCTGTGCTACAGCACAGTGGTATCACTACACTGGAAAGTGCTCTCCTAGGCTAATTGGAAAAGTGTGTGGGGAGTGCTGCTTATATAGCAGCTGCAGGCCTGTGATTGGCCCAAGCACAGGCCTGTGATGTGCAGGGCTCCTGGACAGCCTCAGTTATCATGAAGTGATCCAGTGAGGGGCAGGGCTGAAACTGGGGAATCTTACGAAAGGTTAGCTGTGGGGCTTGGGAATGTTAACCATTTCTTCTTGCTCTTAGCCACACCAGGGTGCTTCCATCCCTTCTTCAAAAAAGCAACAGCAGCATCTGCAGTGGTGTGAGCAGGGAAGGGGTGCAGTGCTTGTAGTCAAGGTATACCCATGTTGGAGTGGAGTGGAGGACAGTGACCACTAGATAACCAGGGAGGACCCTGAAGCAAGTCCTCCCAGTCCATTGTGTGTGTGTGTGTGTGTGTGTGTGTGTGTGTGTGTGTGTATGGGGGATGACAGCCTCAGCCCCAGCCACACCCCCTCCAGCCTACCCTAGAAAAAACAAGAGAGTCCAATCGGGCACTTCTGTGTCAGGACAATAGCCATGTGCCACCACGCCTTGCTCCAACCAATTTTTTAAATTGGTTTTTGCTTCAAGAATTGTCACACAAGTAGTTTTGTGACTGCCTGGTGGGTCTATCAGATGGATCCCAAGCTCTTGTGTATGACAAGCACACCTGATGGCAAGTGAAAAGGAGCTACCTTTATTGAACGTCCAGGAAAGATGTGCTCAGGGCATGTCCATGCCAACAAAATATGGCACAAACAGAAAAGTGATGCAGGGATGACAGGAAGTAAAAACCACACAGTACTGAGCATAGCACACAAGTAAAGTAGGCCTTCAGAATTCAAAGGACACACAAACATCAGTATAGGTCCTCCCACTGAATCTTTAGGTAGGATCCACAGGGTGCTTTGTCATCTCAGAGGCTCTCACCAAGCATGCCTGTCTCAGATTCACTCTGGTCTTAATAACATATATGAGATGTAGTACATATGCACAAACCCTTAATAAGGTTTGAGTAGAATAAAGGTTACAGAAGATCAGGCCAGGAGATCTAGCGCATGCAGGCTCTCATCTAGGGTGTCAAAAATTTTCTGGGCTTTTGTTATGTTATTCTCTATCCCTCTTGGGACAATGGAAGGAGGGATGGCCTGAGAGTACTGTTTAAACTCAAATGGCTAGAGGGGAGTGATTTCCTCAGCTCTGTTGTTCTAACTGCTCTACTTTTATAAATATACTCATAATCGCTTCTCAACCTTTTGGCTAAAATCAAGTGTGGTATAAATATACTCATAAAAATGCTGGCTGTGGTGGTGTAATCCCAGCACTTGGGAGGTTGAGGCAGGAGGATTACTAGGAGTTTGACGCCAGCCTGGGCTACCTATTGAGTTCATGGCAGCCTGAAATACAGAAGTCTACTAAATGTACAGTGAATAGGGAGTCAAACTTTGAGTTTTTCCCCATTTCATAACATTTTATTTTCAGTATTAAGGATTATTGCTCTAAAAAATAATAAAGGCTGGGCACAGTGTTGCATATATGTAGCTCCAGCTAATAGGGTCTGAGGCAGAAGGATTGCTTAACCCTAGGAGTTTAAGACTAGTTTGGGCAATATAGCAAGATCTCCATCTCAACAACAACAAAAATTACTAATGCAATCTCCTAACATTCTATGTTCTGATCACTTTACCTCTAATCCATTAATGTGAACATTTTGGCATTGAAAATGCAATAATAATGATAACAAAAACAAATCAATGACAGGAAAATGCTTTCAAAATATTTTTACCTAGAAAACTGATGTATTTGAATGAGGCCTTATCAAGAGGATGAAATTCAGAGTTACTACAAGTTTGGTCTCTGTAAGTTATTCTCCAGAAATATTATTTTACCAAGGATAAACTATTCCCTAAGAATTTAATTCTTAGTAGAGAAAAAAAAATGTTTCTATTTTCTAGCCAGGGCAAAGGGGATTTATAAAGCAAGATAGAAATAAAAATCAAATAACTTTATAAGTAACTTTCAGAAAGTAAATTGTAATGAAATATCAATACTGTATTTACAATTATTTTATGTTCTCAAATCATTTTCCATGTGAATTTATATTATTTTGTCTTTCTAAGGAGAAATGCCAAGCCAATCTACATTTAAACAAATAATACAACCTTTAAGTAGAGGTATTATGGTTACTATCTTGATATTGTAAAAGCTGATACAAAACTTAATCAGTAACCTGGAGAATTTAAAGGAAAACTGAGGACTCAGCATTATTTCCTCTTTCTCCTCTTTTCTTCTATTCTTTACTCTGTGGAAAGAGGGTGATGAATTTCCTTCTTTTGAGTGTCTCTCAGTGTAGACTTATGCTGACCTTAAACATGGTGACCCTCCTGCTTCAGCCTTCTGAATAGCTGAGATTAGTCATGCGCTACTGCACCTGATTTGAATTTACGTAATTGTTAAAATTGTATTCAGTGTGTATGCAACAAAAGAATATGAGATTTTTTTTAAAAGATGATAAGAAAGTAGAAGGAAGACTATTGTTAGACAATAGGAAGGGAATAACAGGGATGGGAGGGCTGAATATGAGCAAAATAAGTATATTATACACATTGAGACCTCCCCCAAAAATGTAAAACTCAGGGGGTAGGGGCAAAAGGGGTGAAAATGATCAAAGTTTGTTAACTGCATGCACTAATCTACCAAAATAAAACTCTTTAATCTGTATAATCAATAAGAGTGCAAAAAAATACGAGATTCAAAGAAACCGATCATGTCTTTTTTCGTACCCAACACACTTGGCACCGGCCAAATATTTAATATGTGTTGTGTATTCCAGAAATGTTTATTGATGACTGAATAGAAAACTGCTGAGTGTGTGTGTGTTGTGCGTGTGTGTGTTTGTTACTAGAGATTGATCCTAGGGATTTCATGCTTTTTTTTTTTTTACTAAATAGCTCAGTTGCTCAGGCTGAGCTCAGACTTGCAATCTTCTTGCCTCAGCCTCCCAGAGTGCTGACATTAGAGGCATCCCCACCACACTTGGTTCAATAAAACATCTTTTATAAGAATTTTTTTGTACCAGAAATCAAACTCAGGGCCTTGCACTTACCAACCAGGCACTGCGCTGCTGAGCTATATTCCTGGCTTATGAATTATTTATTCTTAAATTTAGATTGCCAAGTACAAATTTTAAAAATCTAAACAGTAGAATTGAGGCCGAGGATTTAGCTCAGTGGTTCTGCCGCCTGCCTTGCAAGCACAAAGACCAGAGTTCGATCCCTGATACCAAAAAAGAAAAAAAGTAGAGTCGAGAACTTTTTTTCTTATTCTGCACATATATATGTCTCTGGTTACATGGTAATCAATATGTTTGATAATGTTTATCAGAGGGGAAAAAGAAGCATATTTACATATAGGTAAGAGTCAAAACTTTATTCAATGTACTGGATTCAATATTCCTCCCACTTTCTTTGCTTGTGGAGTTTCTTGACAGCAGTGTGTCATTATTATTACTGTAACTTTAAAAAAGCATTTGTTTAGCTCAGTATAGTGGGCATGCTTGTAATCCCAGCAGGCTGGGAGCCTGAGGCAGGAGAATCACAAGTTCCAGCCCTGCCTGAGTATCTCAGCAACTTTGTGAAGCCCTGTCTCAAAATTAAAAAACAATAAAAAGAACTGGGGATGTAGGTCAGTGCATAGATCCTGCTTTCAATCCCCAGGTCTGCAGAAACAAAAACAAACAAATTGCCGTATTTACTAGGAATATAATAAAGACATCACAAAAGGAAAACAAAACAATTTAACCAGGTCAAGTATTTCATTAAATCTGAAAAAACAAAATTCTCTATGGACCTTTAGTTGTAGCAGATGTCTTCTTTCTCATGTTTGCACAACATCTACCTGATTTTAATGCTTTTAATATAAAAGTATCTGCCTTTCGATATCACCAAGACTATATTTAAAGCAAAAAAATTTTAATCAAATTCACATGCAGATTATATGGGCTCCATCCAATTCCTCTTATCCTAATCAACCAGAAGGGTGGTATTGCCAGGCTTCATACAGTTTTAGAATAATTTTCTTTGATGCGCATTTCATATCATTATGAAATGATATAGCCTGTTTAAAAATATTTTTTATAAAACCAACTCCCTCTCCTACCTTGTTAACTCTTGAAAGTATTAGTAAAATTTTTGAAGTTGTTTGTTTTCCTTTTTTTTGGCTTTAAATTTTGCTTCATATTGGAAATTGAAGAAAATACTAGTAAATTTCACCTATATTTCTAACCAGTTGTACTTATCCATAATATAGTAAACAAATACTTCAAAGTCCATATCATCTGTAGTTATCTTTCTTTTTTGTGTCTTTTTTTCCTTTGTTTGTTTTTTGTTGTTGTTATCTTTCAAAATGCCTCATAGAGATGGTATAGCCAAAATCAGCAAAGACAATTTATGTCCAAAAGCATAAAAATTCCATAGTAAATTTGAAAATGCCTCTTTTTAAAAATTTTAAGTGTACAGTATAAGTGGGTGCTTACTTTTTATTCATAAAAAGATACAGATTTAATATGGTAGTTTAGAAAATAAAGATAATACACTCATGAACCCATTGTTTTAAGATTTAAAACCTTACTCATAGCCAGGTGTGATGGTGCACATCTGTAATCCCAGCACTTGGAAGGCTGAGGCAGGAAGATCCTCAATTCAAGGTCAGCCTGACTTGTTTCTACTATATTTTTTAAAATTAATTTTATTGGTACATTTTAGGTATACAATATAATGACATTCATCATTGGAAATTTGCACCTTTACATAATCCATCTTGGTTCTTATTTTTTCCCCATTCCCCTGCCCTCCCTTCAACCCCTCCACCCCTCCCTATTTATAAAGACTTTGTTTCCATTGTTTCTTTGTCTCATATTAATCCACTCCCTTCTTTCCTTTCCCCTATCCCTCCCATTTTCCCTTCCCCTTTGCCCCTTTTTTTCCTATTTCACAGCATCTATTAAACCTTTTAGTTCTTATTTACACTTTCAGTTTCTCTCACTAGAGAAACTATTCAGTATTTACACGTGTGTCCTATTTATTTCACTTAAGTCTATCACCTCAATATGCATCCATTTAGCTATAAATGTCTATAGTTTCTCATTCTTTATGGCTGAGTAATACTCCATTTTATTTTTTAAAAACCACATTTTCTTTATCCAGTCTCCAGTTGATGGACATTTGGGCTGTTTCCAAGTTTTAGCTATTACAAACTGTGCTGCTATGAACATGGGTGCACATATATCACTGTGGTATGATAATTTTAATTCTTTGGGGAAGATACCCAGCAGGGGAATAGCTGGGTCAAATGGAACTTCCAGTCCTAGTTCTTTGAGGTATCTCCATGCTGATTTCCACAGTGGTTGCACCAGTCTACACTCCCACCAGCAGTGGAGCAGGGTTCCTCTTTCCCCACAGCCCTGCCAGCCTTTGTTATTGGTTGATTTCATGATAGCAGCCATTCTTTCTGGGGTGAGGTGCAATCTCAGTGTTGTTTTCATTTCCATCTCTCGAATAACCAGTGATGTTGAACCTTTTTTCATAAGTTTATTTGCTATTTGTACTTCTTTGTCTGAGAAATGTCTGTTCATTTCAGATGCTCATTTTGGGATTGGGTCTTTAAATTTGAGAGGTTTGATTTTTTAAAGTTCTTTATAGATTCTAGATAGTAGACCTTTGTCTGAGGGACCACTGGTGAAAATTTTTTCCCACATTGTGGGTTTCCTCTTCACATTAGTGGTGGTTTCTCTTGCTGTGTAGAAATTTTTGAGTAAGAAGAGATCCCACTTGTTGATTGTTTGTGCTAGTTCACGGGCAACTGAGGTTTTGTTCATAAAATCTTTTCCTACACCAATGTCTTTAAGAGTTCTACCTAACCTGTCTTCCAGCTTCCTGCTCCCAGGGATCTGCCTGCACTTAGGGATGGAATGGCAGGCCTCCAGATCAACTTTTATATTCTTTAATTTTTGTTCACAGGCTTCTGACTTTCCACATTGTTACATAGATTAAGTATTTATTTTTTATTATTCCTATTAATCTATATTTATTTAGAGCCTACAATGGATTAAGTACTGGGCAAGATAATGTGCAGAAACAGAAATCAATCTCTCTAGAGAAATTTATATCTAGTCTACATTAGTCAAATACTTAGCTTATTATTGTCTTTTATTAGTATTAGTATTAAATATAATAGTTGACATAAATAAGATAATGCATTCATTTGGGGGGGGTACTGGGGATTGAACTTAGGACCTTGAGCTTACCAGGCAGGAACAGCACCACTGAGCTACATCCCTGGCCCAAGATAATGTGTTCTTTAGTGCTACTTAAATTATGATAGATCTGCACAAGCGCAAGGACCCGAGTTCGATTTCTGGTACCAAAAAAAAAAAAAAAGAAAAAGAATTATGATAGATATGTGGCTTCTTTTTTTTTTTTTCAAAATAATCCCATCTGTAAATTGCACTTGCTTTTATTCTACTTTCTAAGCATTTCTTAGAAAAATCTGCTTTCCAGTTCTTAAATACTAAATATTTCCCCAAAACTTCCAATACTTAATCTCTACCCTACATTTCTCTAAAATCTTCACTGAATGTTTTAAAGATACCTCAAACATATTTTCCAAACCAAGCTCCACAGCTCCCTTCACAAATCCAGGCATTTTTCTCTGAGTTCTATATCATTTACTATCATCACATACCAATTTGTTTAAATAAAAATATTTTCAAATCTCTCCTCATTTCTCAGCTCCCAAGCCCCGTTGCTTCAACATTTTAAATATCTCACTTTCATCTCTTCATCTATACCCTCATTGTTTTCCTTCAGTTTCTTTTCCCCTCTGCGTGATACTGGAATTGGGAACCAGGACCTCTGATGTGCTATGCAAACTCTCTACTAAAGTGAACCTCCATTCCTTTCTTCAGCTCCTACTCATCTACTCTCTATTCTTGGAGGTACCATAGCCTTTTAACTGGTTTCTGCTTTCTCTATTGTGATTTTTCAATCTTTCATCTTCTCTACTGATAAGAATTCTCTATTAAACTCAACCATAGTCAAGTTTTCTCTCTACTTCTAAACCAGTCATAGCTTATTCATTATCTGACACTATCCCCATCATCACATTGTCATCATCATTTTTAAATTTTTTTAGGATTTTTGAGACAGGGTTTCCCTCTAGTTCAGGCTGGCCTTAAGCTCACTATGTACCTTAGGCTGGCCTCAAACCTGAAGCAATCTTCCTGCCTCAGCCTCCCAAGTGCTAGGATTACAGGTGTGCATCACCACACCTGGCATGTCATCACCATTTAAAAATTTTACTGATCCCTGGCACCAAAAAAAAAATGATGTTTGTATATTTCAATATTATATCTCATTAAAACAACTCAAGCTAAAAATAGTGCTACAAAGTTGATTAAAAATTTTTAAATTTTTATTTAGCTGTATATATGAGGTGTCAGTGGACAAAATTAGTGGCTGCAGCAACCAAGGTTGGTATCTGAGTCATGACACACGTACAAAAGAATAAAATTAAAACAGTTTGTTTTTTATTGGCTCAAATTTAGGGCCTCTGACACGCTAGGGAAGCATAGTACCATTGAGCTATATCCACAGCCCTTTGTATTTTTATTTTGAAACAGGGTCTGTTTTCCTAGTCTGGCCTTGAATTTGAGAGCTCTTGCTTCAGCCTTCCAGGTAGCTGGGATTAAAGGTGGGCACTGCCACTTCCGTGAACACAGCAGCTAGGTATAAAGGTCTTACTTGGCTCTATTATTGATTCTAGAATTGGAAAATTCTATAAAGAGTGTTCTGATGAGCTGACCAAATGAGGTTTTTTTTTAATCTATAGAAAGGCTGAAGAAAGCAGAAACAAAGCACAGAAAGCAAACTGGTAATTTCAAAATTACTTTTCTGGTACGGTGGGGACAGAAAGAGAGGACAAAGCAAAAAGTAGTTGATCAAATTGAGTGTGGTAGTTTGTGTCATGTCCCATTATGAATGTTACATGGTGCTGCACAGAAGAGTCCCTGGAAACTGGGTGTGTTGGTGCACGCCTGTAATCCCAGCACTTAGGAGGCTGAGGCAGGAGGATTGCCATGAGTTTTAGGCCAGCCTGAGCTACAAAGCGAGACCCTGTCTCAAAAAAGTAAAAAAAGAGTCCCTGATGTGAACACTGGAAATAGAAAGTGAATGGCTTAAATCCTGGTTCTGCCACTTAGTATTGGTGTGATCTTAGATAAATTACTGGTTACTATTAAAGTTCAGTTGCTTAATGGAAATAATGAATGGGAAGTAGTAAAAATGTTGGCTGCAGTCTGAAATCAAATGTTTTTACTATCCAAGCCCTGAAGAGGACCAACTCTTATTTTTCATAGTTCAGTCAATGCAGAATGTTTTGGCCTATATCTAAATAGAACTTTTGTGGCCCTGTTTTAAATCACTTACATTGAGAAACAAACAAAATCCCTCACAATATGCTGAAGACAAAACAAGAAAAAGGCAGGAGAAAAGAAAGACTGAAAGAAAGGTATCTCTAGAGCAAACGAGGACTCTTAAACACTGCTGATGAGAATTCAAATCATGCTGCTACTCTGGAAAAGAATCTGATTACATGAAAGTTTAAACACAGAGTTATCATATTAGAATTTAGCCACTTTTAGGGTTTTTTTGGTACCGGGGATTGAACTTGGGTCCTTGTGCTTTTGAGGCAGGCAGCAGAACCACTGAACTAAATCCCCAGGCCCCACCACTTTTAGGTTTTTACCCAAAAGAAATGAAAAAATAAAAACTTTCTTGTCACTGAGACACAGTATCAGATATCTGTAATTTAAAGGAGGAGGGTTTGTTTTGGCTCACAGTTTGTAGAGGTTTTAATTCATCATTGGCTGGCTCTAAATTAGGATATCGTGGCAGAGGGGCATGGCAGAGGAGAGCTACTCAGAGCATGTTGGATAGCAAGCAGTGAGAGAAGAGAGGACCTGGGAAAGGAGTTAAACCCTTCCAAGCCATGCTCCCAGTGACTCCCCCCCCCCCGCTTCTGAAAAGAGCTAACCTCCTGACATCAGGTTAGCTGTAATGCCCCTATAATCCAAAAAAGTCCTACCTATGATTACATGAGGTTTTATGAGGACATCTAGATATAAACCATTACATTCTGCCCATAGCCCCCAAAAGACTCATGCATATATTTTTATGCAAGTTATATTTAGTCCATCTCTAAGAGTTGCCAAAGTCCTAACAGTACCAGCACTGTGGAAGAGTCCAAGTACCAAGTCTCCTGTGAGACTTAAGGCAAACTCTAAGCTGTGAGCCCCTGTAAAAATCAAAAAGAAAGTTAAAGGCTGCTGATATACAATGGCACAGAATAAAAATTTCATTTCAAAAAGGAAAAACAGGGGGGATAGGAACAAATGAGACCAAAGCAAGACCAAATCCCACCAGGGGAAACACTAAATCCTGTAGTTCTATGGCTAGCACCTGGAACAAGCTGTGGTGAGATGTAAACTCTAAACAGTTTGGGCAGCCCCATCCCTAGGCCATTCCTGGTGGTTGTAGCCCTCATGGAATCTCTCTCTCTCTGGTTGGCTTTTCTTACTCTTTTCAGCTTTCCTTAGATGTTCTACTTTCCTGGCTTCTCCAACTTCCTGGGATCTCCTCTGTACTTTCAGCTTCACTTTCACAGTTTCCTGCAACATCCTCTCAGGTCACACTGCCTGGTTTCCCAGGCCTTTTTCTGAAATCTGGATGGAAACTTCCATGACCCCAAAACTTTTGTATTCTGCATGTCTGTGAAACCAGAACCACATGGATGATACCAAGGTGTGCCACCACTCAAGCAGTAGCCAGGCTCCTTTGTATCATGGCTGTAGTAGTCTCTGAGTGCCTGGATGACTGAGAACTATGAAATAAATCCCATCCAGGGAACGAATTCCCTAAGAAGACATGAATGATGATGTTGGGGGTCTTTACTCAAATCATTCTTTCACTTTTGCAATTTTAAACCAGTAAAGGATGGGGCCTTGAAGTTTCCTCACATGCCCTCAAGCTGTTTTTTCTTTTTTCTTTTTTTAATTCATTAAGTTTATTGGTACATTTTAGGTATACAATATGGTAACATTTATCATTGGGAATTTGTACCTTTACATAATCTATTTTAGTTCTTATTTTTTCCCCATTCCCTTGCCCTCTCTTCATCCCCTCCACTCTTCCCTATTACAAAGACTGTTTCTATTTTTTCCTTTCCTGTCTTTCCTTTCCCCTACTCCTCCTACTTCCCCTTCCCCTTTAGATCTTTTCTTCCTGTTTCACATTATTTATTATACATTTTGATCTTTATTTACACTTTCAGTTTCTCACATAAGAGAAACTATTTGGTATTTACACATGTGTGTCCTATTTATTTCACTTAAGAGTATGCAAGCCGAGGGCTGGGGATTTAGCTCAGTGGTTTCGCCACCTGCTGTGCAAGCGCAAGGACCCGAGTTTGATTCCCGGTACCAAAAAAAAGAGTATGCAAGCCACTTTTTTTCTATTGCTGTGTTTTGTTTTTTGCTTGTTTGTTTGTTTGGCTTGTTTTTTGAGCCAAGGTCTCCCTATGTAGTTCAGGCTGGCCTTGAACTTACAGCAATCCTCCTGAGTGCTGGGATTATAGGAGTTTACTCTATTGTTCTTATCCAAAGTATTTTTGCTTTTTTTTTAATGCTAATCTTTTCGGCAACCAACTCTCCTCTGTTCCAACTTTACTAGGCTTAACTTCATAGGAGCTTCCTTTCTGGTGAAACTCAAAAGTTTAAAAACCATCCAGCTGTGCTGTTTGCTCAATTCTTACTGTAAAGTGGGCTAAAAACACCCAACAATATCCATGCCCCAGCCTGAATGTAAGGTTGGCTTAGAATTTCCTGGGCTGGGGATTTATCTCAGTGGTGCCACCACCTGCCTCACAAGCTCAAGGTCCTGAGTTTGATCTCTAGTACCAAAAAAAAAAAAAATTTCCTCTGCCAGGTTAGTCTGCTGCCCTTAATCTCAGTCTCCTGCAAATTCTCAGGACATGAGCAAAATGTAGACAAATTATCTGCCAGAGCATTTGGCCTGGAGTCCAAATGCTGATGGAGTTCTTTTTCCTAACTGAAACATCTTGGACTTCCCCTTTACTATCTCTTTATCAGCATTTTAGTCATCTAGCTCAGGTCAGAATCTGCCATCAAGCTCACTTTACAGCATCCTAGGGCTGGGTCTCCAGCTGGCATCTCCAAACCTTTCCAAATTCTTCCTGCAAACCAGTTCTAAAGGCTTCTTAACTACATGCTCAGATAGTGTCACAGCAACATTATCGCTTCTCTCACATGGAAATCTCAGTTTCCTTGTCACTGGGACATAATACCTAACACCCACAACTTAAAGGAGTAGAGGTTTATTTGGGTTCATGCTTCTATCCATAGTTAGCAGGCTCTAAGGCAAGACAACAAGGCAGAAGGGCATGGCCAGAGGAGAAGCTGCTCATGGCATAGAAGACAGGAAGCAGTGAGAGGGAAGGGAGGAGCTGGTAAGGGAGATACACCCTTTCAGGCCACACCCCCAGTGATCCACCTTATCCAATCAGGCCCTACCTTCTAACACATTCAGATATAAACTATTTGGTACACTAATGCACATGAGGCTTTGAGGGGGACATCTGGATATAAATCATAGCATCTGTGTATACAAAAACTTGTATAAGATTCTTCCTAGCAGCATTATTCCTAATAGACAAAAAGTAGAAATGATCAAAATGTTAATCAACTGATGAATAAATAAATAAAATGATATAAGAATCTAGGAGTATAGCTCAATTGTACAGCACTTGCTTAACATGCATGAAGTCCTGGATATAATCTCCGGCATCAAAAAACAAACCAGTCCAAAACAAAATATTAAACAATAAAATGTCATATACACATGCATATACTGTATTTGATAAAAAGAAGAGTTCTGATGTGTTGGCACATTCCTGCAATCCCAGTACTCAGGAAGCTGAGGCAGAAGGATTGCTGTGAGTTCAAGGTAAGCCTGGGCTACATAATGAGTTCAAGGCTAGCCTGAACTATGTAGTGAAACCCTACCTCAAAAACCCCCAAAGTAAATAAATGAAGAGAGAGAGAGAGAGAGAGAGAGAGAGAAAGAGAGAGAGAGAGAGAGAGAGGTATACATGCCAAAACATAGATGAACCTTGAAAATATTATGGTAAGTAAAAGCAGTCATAAAAGATTAATATGATTCCACTCACATAAAATATCTAGACTAGGCAGGTCTATACAGATAGAAAACAGATTAGTGGTTTCCTATTGCCTAAAGATGGATAAAATAGGGAGTGAGGAGTGACTGCAAACAGGTATGGGATTCTTTTTTGGAGTAATGGAAATGTTCTAAATTTGTGGTGATGAACGCACAACTGTGAATATACTAAAAAACCCAATGAACTGTGCACTTAAAATGGGTGAATTGTATCCTAAAGAAAACTTAAAACTGTAGATTGAAGTATATGCATATAACCCCAGCAGCCAAGAGGTTGAGGCAGGATAGGAAGACTGTCTCAAAAACAAAAAAAAACCCCAAAAAAGCTTTTCTTTTCTTTTTTTTTTTTGAGAGAAGATTTTGCTATATTGCCTAAGCTGGCCTCAAACTGTGATCCTCCTGCCTCAGTTTCCCATAGGTATACACCACCGAACCTACTTAAAAACAGCAAATGGACAGAAAAAAATAAAGGAAGGGAGTGATAGTGTAGGCCTATAATCATAGCACTCTGAGAGGATTACAAGTTCAAGCCCAGCCTGGACAACTTGGAGACTTAGCAAGACCTTGTCTCAAAAGGGGGGGGGGCAGGGATGTAGCTCAGTGGTTCTGCCACCTGCCTCGCAAGCGGAAGGTCCCGAGTTCGATCTCTGGTACCCAAAAAATGGGGGGGGGGACTGGGGATGCACCTCAGTGTAAAGAAGGCCTTGGGTTCAATTTACAATACAGAAAAGAGAGAACAAAAAGCAAACTAGGACATTATGATATAAGGATGATATAGGACCTTCAAATAATCCAAAGAATAGAAGGGAAATATAACTCCCAACCTGCTACATGTCTGATTTGCTGAGGTGATGTTCCCCAGAATTGAAGAGTGAATTCCGAGGAACAGTGGTGGTTAAGAGTAGGAAGTATTTATTGAGGGAAAGATAACTTCTAACAGAGAAAGAAGAGGGCGTGGAAAGTGGGTTGCCATGGACTCCAGTTATGAGGAGGCTTTATAAATCACAAAGTGTGTGCGAAATCATGAGGTGAGTATAAGGTGAGACAAAACTATCGTCAACTAATAAGATTACAAGTATAGTCCCTTAGGTAATAGGGGAAGTAAGTCCTGTAGTGAACAGAGTTTTCCTGAAGGCATAGGTCAAGGTTTTGGTCCCCTACTCAGGTGATTGATGCCTATTTAGAATATCAATCATCAGCTGGGGATTTAGTTTAGTGGTTTCACTGCCTGCAAGGACCAGAGTTTGATCCCCATTACCCCCCCACCCCCAAAAAGTTAAGACTAGTAGAATATCAGTCATCATTGTTTATCCTCGGGGAAGTAGGTGTAGTCATGTCCTCTCTGTCCTGAGGTCTAGCCTTTAATGAATGTGCCTCCACCCACTACAGGTGTTCTTATCTTCTGCACTGGCTTCTTTACCTCTAGCAAAGAAGTGACTTCTTCTGCACTAGGATTCTTTGAGGCCTAGCCCTGTCTGGCGGCCTATAATATGACTAGGTTAGCTGTTTATAATAATTATAGTTCTGAAAGATCATAATAATACAGTCAAGTGCTGCCAGAAGCCATAAAAAGTGGCCATTATGGCAGAAGAATCACAAGTTCAAGGCCAACCTGGGCTACATAGTGAGACCTTGTCTCAAAAAACCGAGCAAGAGGGCTAGCCATTTAGTTCAGTGGTTCTGCTGCCTGCCGAGCAAGGTCCTGAGTTCGATCCCCAGTACCAAAAAAAAACAACAAAAAAAACACCAAAAAACCAAAACACCAGGGAAGAAGCAGAGAGGAGGAAGCAGAAGTAAGTGGCTATTACTTATTGATGCTTTGTGTTTTTTCTCGCCATGGTTAACATTTTTAGTTTCAATTTTTCCTCAACATTTTCATTTGGTAATGTATTATTATTTTTATTTATCTATTTTTTTTTTGGTACCGGGGATCGAACTCCGGTCCTTGCACTTGTGAGGCAGGCAATGGAACCACTGGGCCAAATCCCCAGCCCGGTAATGTATTATTTTTAAATTTATGATTAACATAAATTTATTTGGTTATGGTTCTGGAAGCTGGAAAGAAAGTCCAAAATTGAGGGGCCAGCATCTGCCTCATCCGAAACAGCACATGTGCTTGGGGACATTTTTGAAAGAACTGTGTGGGCCAGGAATGTACCTCAGTGGCACAGCACCTGCCTGGCAAGTGCAAGGTCCTGAGTTTGTACAGAGTAAACAAACAAAGAAACAAATAAAAGAACAGTGTATACATAACAATACCTAGCATTCTTTGAGTCCTTTTTTTTTTTAAGTTTTTTTCAGACCCCAGCCACTCGGGACATTTTTGGGGGGCATATCCAGCACTAGTGAAGCATCCTTTTAATAAAAGTCTTTCTGTGACAATGGTAATACAAATATAACAAGCACACACACACATAAAGGAGGCCTTCCAGTATCAGTTCTAAAAGCCTGGCTTTGAAAACATGGTGAATTAAATAGTTGAAACAAATGTTCAAAGCTACTGTGCCATGCTGCTTTCAGAGCTGGGGTAGGTTCCAGTCAAGTCTTATCTGGCAGTTTTACTTTGCTCCTATTTGTCAAACTTCGAAGGTGTTACAGCAGGGGAAACCATGGTCTCCTGTGCTGTTAAGTTCCCCTGACTACTTCTAATAATAAGTATTGACCTACACTGTTCCACGTTGTGAACACTGAAAGGTTGCACTGAAAATAGTGTATGTGTGTGTGTGTGTGTGTGTGTGTGTAGACCCACAGGGCCTTGGGCATGCTAGGTAAGCACTGTACCACTGAGTTACATCTCCAACCCTTTATTTTTATTTTATTTTATATTTATTTTTGGAACACAGGGTCTTGAACCCAGAAGGTCTCACCAGCCCTTTTCATCTTTATTTTTTTTAGTACCAGGGATCGAACTCAGGACCTTATGCTTGCAAGGCAGGTGCGGTGCCACTGCACTAAATCCCTGGCCCGAACCCTTTTTATTTTTGACACAGGGCCGCAAGTTGCACAGGCTGGTCTTGAACTTTCAGTCTTCTTGCTCCAGTCCCCCAGGTGGCTGGGATTTCAGGCTTGTGCTACCATATCCGGATTTATTATTATGATGTTTTGCACTACTGGGGATTGAACCAGGACCTCTTTACTGAGTTACATCCCCAGCCCGTCTTTAAAAAAAAAAAAAAAAAAA
>NW_004624730.1:58679357-58763058 GCF_000247695.1 Heterocephalus glaber
AAAAAAAAAAAAAATATTTTTTTGAGACAGGGACTCACTAAAGTCGCTAAATTGCTTAGGCTGGGCAAAGATTTGCTATCCTCCTGGTTCAGCCTCCCAGGGCGCAGTAATTACAGGTATGTGTTACAACACCTGGCTTTTAGTCCGACTTTTAAACAGGTGGAGAGAGGGCTTGGCCAAACTAAGAGAGGGGTATCAAGTGTGGAATTTGAAAGAGAGCCTATTTTAAAAAACGGAGGAGGGGCTTGGACGTTTTTTAGGCTCATCTTTTCTTTTCACAGGTTACTTCAGGGGGCAACAGGAACCCCCAAATTTGTTCTCCACTAAGTGAGGAAGCCACTCCCGAGACGCTGAGTCTTGGATCCCGACGCCCGGGTCCGCTCCTACCGGGCGGCCGGCGGGAGGCACCGACCAGCTCCAGCGGGTGGAGCCGGGCGCACTAGTGGGCGGGGACGGGGTTGGGTCAGCAGGGTTCGGGCGATTGTGTCGGGAGGCGGGGGCGGAGCCCAGGGCGTGAGGCGTGAGCTGTGGGGGGATCCCGCCCGCAGCGGCGGGGAGACACGCAGAGACCCCAGGGGCGCGGGGCGGGCAATTCCCAGTCCCCGCCCAGTTTCCCCGCCCTTCCCCCCGCCTCCTGCACGCCCCTCCCTCCTCCTCCCCTCTGGTTGGAAAGTTTCTAGAATCTCTTCCCAGCGGCCTTTGCGGTTCCAACATGGCGGAGCTGACGGTGGAGGTTCGCGGCTCCAACGGGGCTTTTTACAAGGTATTGACCCCTTGGCCTCGTTGTCTGGTGTTCTAGGGGTTGGAGTGGATTGGGAGGAGTGTTGATATTCCCGGCGAGTGAACTCGGGAGTCGAGAGGGCGGCCAGGCCAAGACCAGAGGCCGCAGGGTTCCTCGCTTCTCCCCCCTCTACCCGCGGTTTAACGGTCTCGGGGGCCCGGGCTCCGTTATGTTTTGAAACAACACGTCGGACACCTCTTGCTTTTTCCTTTCTAATGAACCACCTTTTTTGGATGCTAGGGAGGCCCTTGGTGGCCGTTGAGGAGAAGCCAAGTGGCTCCTGGGTGGCGGGGAGCTCCCCGAGAGCAGGCCTGAGCGCCTGGAGGTGGGGGCGCCTTGCAAGCGGCGGTGGGATTGTATGGTCACACCCGCTCCCCGCCCCTCGGCTGTGTTGCTGAGCGGGAGCGCCTCGGCCGGCTGCCCCGAACTCTCCCCACCCCCTGGGGGAGCCCTTCGCGGAATCTTAGGAATTCACCTTTGTATTGTTAGGTCTTTGGACCAACGAATCTTAAAGGTCCATAGGGTAGGGGGTGTGGAGGGGAGAAAAGTAGATAAACGTGGCGGGTCGAAATATTTTTTGCAGCCTGGGAAATTGGGCGTCGCCTTCACCCCTCTATTACGGAAGGCGAGAGTTCTAAAGTGAGACTTAAAATGGGGAATGAATCAGGCAGACAGGTGGGGAGGTGACTAGTTTCTTTATATTCAGTTATCCCATCAGGTGTTATTAATTTTTCCACGAGGTTCTTGTTTTCTTCGGAGGAAGGAGATGGGTTACTGTGGAATCAGGCTGGCAACGAAAGAGGGATTCTAGAGTACAGGAATTTGTTAGGGGCTTCCATTGTAAGGGGCAGGGTGTCACATAACTCAAAATGAAATCCTCACAGTTTATTTTTTGCGATTATAACGATCTCTTCTCGGATCCTTTTTCCCAAAGTATGTCAGGATGTTACAAGATCAATACAAAATCTCCCCAGCTGTTGTCTGTCAGTCAGTCTCACTAAGCCAGGATCTCAAATGTTTGAGAGTCTTGGCTATTTATATGAAAGGCCTTCTGCTAATACGTGAATATTGTGCGTGTACAGAATGATTTTTTTCAAAGGTTTTTATTTCATCTTTTATTCTGTGGGATTTGTTTTCTAGTCAGTACTTCCTATTTCCATCGTTCTGCTTTTGTTTTCTTAGTTTGCTGATCAGCTCTGGATTTGGTTTAAATGTCAAGTGGTAATAGTATAGTTGGAAATCACAGTTTGCAGGGTATACAGGCTTCCCCTAAGCTTTTTACAATTTTAAATTTGCTGTCTGTCGGAAAAGTCTTTAGTGTGACTTACTACCGTGTAACTCGTTACATTAGCGTTCTAGGTTTAAAACTTAGGTGTCAGACAAATGATCTATGAAATTGTAGTAGAAACTTAATTGACTTCGGTTCCCATTAAAACCTAGTGGTTTTCTTCCCTGAAAGACTAGATGATATGGTTAGCTGAGGCACAAGGAATGAACTTAACTTGCCCATACTTTTCCTGTGTAGGATAGATAGGTAAAGTTCATTATTTTGCATCTTATACCCTTCAGAAGTTTCAGTTCAGCTCTACCCTTTTCGTGTAAGGGAAGTATGGTTCTTTTCCTTGTGTAATGAAAAACAGAAAATGGTTATTTTGCTTTAACAAATTATTTCGCATCATGTAGATTGTTAGAAAACGATTTCTTTGTAGCATGTTATGTTGATATATGCTCTTGAAATGTAATCCTCTTGAAATGAAGTTTTCACTTTTTATTTGATAATTAAGCTGTTTTAGTAAAGATTGTTTACAGCCTTACGTTTCTTTTGCACTTTTGTCCCCCCCCCCATTCAATTCACAATAAATCAAATGTCCCCATATTGGAACTCTGAGTGTATAATATTGATCTCTCTTCATACTTTACAGATCTGCTTGGTTCTACCTAGCATTGACTCCCTTACTCATTTTACTTTACAAAGTGAAGTGGTTTGGCAAAAATTGGGAAAGATACATTTAGCCACATTTGTATGTGCTGAAAGTTTGTGTTTAAATGTTTGGAGTTTTGTCCTGACACAAATCCACTTGTATCTGCACTTTATGGAAATATTGCCCTTAAAAAAAGCCCATGACCTTACAGCCTTCAGAAAGAACTCCAGAAGGAGAATGAAGAATGAATGAGTCCTGGATTTGAAGTGAATGGCAATCTTAGAAATGTGCTTTAATATATCATTATTTTGCAATAGACCCTTGAGCAAATTTCTTTTAAGTCTGTACACTGAGAAATTTGTAGTAGTAGTTCAGTAGTTCCCAATTTTTTTTTTAATCCAGTGAAATTGTTTGGAAAAAAATAGGCTTAACAAAGAAGCAATTTATTGTTTTTAGCCACTCTGAATTTTTAAATCGAGCTTTATACAGTACATATTAAATACCGCCCCCCCCACCTGTTTTTGGAGAAGGGGGTTCCTGCTTTGTTATCCAAGTTGGTCTAACTCTTGATCCTTCTGCCTAAACTTCCCAGAGAGCTGGGATTACAGGCATGTGCTACTGTGCCAGGTGTAGAATAAATTTCTTTTTTTTTTTTATGTTGTGAGCTTTGACAAATGCTGGCAGTGTGACCACTGACTGCCCTGCTACCCTCATCACGATGAGAGATTAGAGTATTTCACCATTCTCCAGATTTCTTTCATGTTCCTTTTAAGCTCACTTCATGCCAAAGCCACTTGGGCAGTGGTGGCGAACCTACAGCACACATGGTGCACTAGACTGTTTATACAGTACCATTGAAAGCTTTAAAAAGGTTCGCCATCACTGCTCTAGGTAGGATGTTTACTACACTCATTTTGTCTTATCCAGAATACCATCCTGTGTATAGAATCATACAGTATACTGTGTAGTATTTTGGGTTTGGCTTTTTCCTGTAGCATAGGAGCAATAAATTTTTTTTTTCTAATTAGAAGGTAATAGATGATCATTGAGGGAATTTTGGAGGTCAAACAAAAACTGTCTCGAGTTAAGAACTGTTAACATTTTTATGTGCTTTTTCTTTTTAGTGGTGTTTTTCCATATAAGTGATTTTGAATCCCCCCCCCATACTTGGCTGTAAGTGAATTATCATTGAAGAGTTTCAAATTCAAGTATTCTCATTCCTTAAAATATGCAGCCAGTAATATCCCTTGAGGCACCGCTCTGTAGACTTCTTAAATCAACTGAAACAGCATTCCACAAAATAATTAGAAACAGCAAAGAGCGGAATATTTGAAGATTTTACATAAAATTAGGGTAACTTTTTTCAAAAATATATAAATGAAAATGTAAACATTCTGCAAGTTTTTTTGTTTTTTTTAACAGATTTATAGTTGTTATGGAGATAATGTGTCTGCAGGTACTAGAAAGAGTGGAAAAATGTTAAACATTTGGTAGGCTATAATTTTATATATTAAATAACATAACTTTTTTTTTTTTTTTTTTGGTACCAGGGATCAAACTTGGGTCCTTGCGCTTGTGCAGCAGGCGGCAAAACCACTGAGCTAAATCCCTGGCCCTATAACTCCTTTGTGTGCCTTTCCGACCTGGAACAGCATCTCAGGGTTTACTATTGGACAAGATTGAACCTAGGGCCTTAAGACTGAGCCACACTCACAACTTCTTTTAATTTTTCTTATTTTGAGACGGGGTCTCACTGAGTTGTTCAGTTGCCCAGGCTGGGCTCAAACTTGGTGCTCTTGCCTCAGCTTCCCAGGGTGCTGGAATTATAGGTGTGCTCCACCATGTCCTGTTTCAGGTGTCTTTGATTTAGTCACAACCCCAAGAAGAAATGAGCATGTATATTTTGTAAAACCTACCTGAACAATTGAATGATTTTTTTAGTGTATGTACAGTTGTATAACCATTACTACAGTCTTAGAATATTCCATAATCTGAAAAGAGACCTTGTGCTGGTTGTGGAGTTGCAGGCTTGTAATTTCGGCACTCTGGGAGGCTGAAATTTGAGGATCCAAGTTCCAGACTGAGCAATTTATTGAGATCTTGTCTCAAAATATAAAATTAAGAAAAAGGACTGGGAATGTAGTTCAGTGCAAAGGTGCTGGGCCCAATCACCAGTTCTGCAAAACAAAACCTTGTGCCCATTTTCATCATTAAAGTTTTTATTTTTAATATTTTATTTTGCAATGCTGGGGCTGGAACCCAGGTCCTTGTACGTGCTAGGTAAGTGCCACTGAGATACACCCCAAATTTCATTAACAGTTTTTTTCTTTTAAACTAGCATATATGATACTAAGCTTTTTTTTTTTTTTCAATGGGAGGGAGTGATGGAGTCTCACCATGTTGCCCAGATTGGTCTGGAACTCTTAGATTCAAGTGAGTCTGCCTGCCTCAGCCCCCTGAATAGCTGCAAATACAAACATACATCATCATAAACCTTATGCCATTACATTGATAGGCTTGTGTTGAACATAATTATTATTTTGGGGTGCTAGTGATTGAACCCAAGACTGTGTGTGCTGAGCACACATTGTACTTCTGAGCACCCCTGCCTTGAATATTTTTAAAATTTTTTTGTTAAATATTTTTGTGATCGAACCCAGGATCTTCACATTGAGCAGTACCTAGCTGTTTTTGATTTAATTTTGAGACAGGGCCTTCTGAAGTTGCCCAGACAAGGCTGGAACTGTGGATTCTCCTGTCTCAGCCTCCCAGAGTTCTGGAATTAACAAGCGTATGCCACCATGCCCGGGTATAATTTTAATTAAATTTTATTTTATCCCATTTCCCCCCCCAGCCCCCTCCCTTCTGTATACAAAAGCTTTGTTTCCATTTTATCTTTCTATTTTCACTCTTTTTCTTATTCATTTCTTTCTCCCTCCCCCCTCCCTTGTTCCCCTTCACACTATAATTTTATTTGTTTTTTTGTTTGTTTGTTTGTTTTGTACTGGGGGATCAAACTCGGAAACTTGCGTTTGTGAGGCAGGCGACAGAACCACTGAGCTAAATCCCCAGCCCTACACACTATAATTTTAAATAGAAGTTAAAAGTAAGTCATTTAGAGCAGGGGATGGTGGTGTATGCCTATCATCTTTGCTATTTAGGTTGCAAGTTTGAACCCAACTTGGGTAATTTAGCTAGACCCTATCTCAAAATATTGCTCAGGCTGTAGATCAGCAGTCCTTGTGTACCACCAAAAAATGATAATAGTAATAATTCAGTTTCTGTCTCACGTGGAGATGTTTCCATGACGTTCAAAGAAAGTGTGTAGTCTCTAAGATAAATAATGAAATTTCAGGCCCTTTCTATAAAAGGTAGAGTTGCTTTTAGAGCTTTGGAATTTCTGCTTTAAACAAATCTCAAGTATATATTTATAATTTCCTTTTATCTTTACCTTGTTATTTTTTGGTGGTACTGGGGATTGAACCCAAGACTTTTCACCTGAGCTACATCTCCAGCCTGTTTTGTTTTGAGCAGGGTCTCAGTAAGTCTCTAAATTGCCCAGGTTGGATTTGAGTTCGGGATCGACCTGCCTCAGCCTCCCAGCTGGTTGGAATTACAGGCCTACACCACCATGCCTGGCTTTCTTTAGCTTAATTTTATTTAGTTATTTGAAAGAATGTCTTGCTATGTAGTCCAGGTTGGCTTTAAGTAGTATACTCACTATGTAGCCCAGGCAAACTTTGAACTCTAGCAATCCTCCTGCCTCAGACTCTCAAGTGCTGGGATCACAGGTGTGCACCACACCTGGCTCTTTAGCTTATTTTAATATTAAGTGAAATTTGAGAGTAACAGCTAAAGTTTGTAGTAGGTTTACTATCACTAATGCTGAACTATAGAATAATAGTGAAGTACTTAGGTTCTGAGGACATACTGACTCTTCCTTAGTATCAGATACTGTCTTTTGTTTGTAGAAGTTAGTAATTGAGGAAAGTACGGTGGCTGTGGTCTGTCTTTGCCTCTTTGTATTGAGAGGATTAAATCCAGACCCTTAGCCCTGAGGTACATCCCCAGCCCTTTTTAAAATTTATTTTGAGGGAGTCTTAGGAGGTCACTAAGATGCCCAGACCAGATCCAAAGTTTTAAACATCCTGCTTCAGGTTCCTATAGTGCTGAGATTACAGGCCTGTGCCTCTGTGCCAGCTTAAAAGTTTTGTTTTTTTATTACAAGAGAAATAATCATGAAGCATCTGAAAGCAGAAAAGTTAAAAAAATTCTACCTTGATATATTGTCAAGGCTTTGGCTTTACATACTGTATCTAAAGAATACTTTTCTAGATTTTTACTGTGTGCACCTATATATCTTTTTCTTCTGTTTTGCAGTGTGTTTATTGAGAGACAGTTGTGTTCCCGTCTGTGATAACCTCAAAGTCTTGGGGAAGCAATCTGATGGATATTTAGAAGTGCAAACAATTTACAGACCACAAACAAGGGTATGGAAAGTGAAGAGTTAGTTGGCACTTGAAGTAACTGGGTGGTGTGTGGAATTGGAGGCACACCTGATCTGGGCAAATGTATTGTGGCTAGAAAGCCCCCTTCAGGTTCTGCAGTGGCCAGGAAGTGAGACTGCCAGACATGATTGTCAGGGCAACTGGAGTTCATCCAGGGAGGCCCTGACTGCCACCCTAAAGGTGGTGTTGGAAGGAGGATCCTGAGCCAGAGAGGAATCCTACCAGAACCAGACCATGAGCTATCCCAGGGTGACTGGGAAGGAGCCATGACTAGCTGCACTACATCAAATGTTTTGTGCCTTTTGTAGGATGCGTAGTTTGTAGTTCCATATGAGAACCTGTTGTTTACAACATACCTTATTAAGCTTCTACATGTATTTCAGGTATATTCTTTCAAGGATTACAAGAGGTATGTTTTTTTTTTTGGTACCGGGGATCCAACTCAGGACCTTGTGCTTATGAGGCAGGCATGGTGCCACTGAGCTAAATCCCCAGCCCAAGAGGTATGTTTTTAATCCCCATTTTAAGTAATAGGAAATGGACATTAGTGATGGAGGAATCTCTCCAAGATTACACTATAGCTGAAATAGCATTTAATTCTAGGGCTTTCATTTCTAGTTGCTTAGTTTAGCATACTATTTGAGACTCTTTAAAGGAAACTTTTAAGATAGTGAACTTAACGTTTTTGTGAGGAAGATAGGGTACAAATGCTTGACTAGATTAAAATTCAGTGAGTTCTCTATTATAATGTTAATGTAACGAATTATTATTTTTTTAAGATAGGATTTTGCTCTTTAGTCCAATAGACCTTGAATTCCAGGCACCACTCATGCCTCAGCCTCCTGGGTGCTGGGATTACAGGCGTGGACCACTACACCTGGCTGAAAATTTTCAATTAAATATAACAACTCATGTAATGTTTCTGTTTGATGGTGTGATTTATTGGTCCTCAATTTTTAACCTGTAGATTGTTGGTTATATAAAGTATTTGAGAAATATTTGAAATGCACATAAAAATTTTTGTATGTATTTATGCAGTTATATGAATTGCTTTTTTGTGTGTTTGGTGCTGGTTATCGAACGCAGGGCCTTAAACATACTAGGCAAGTACTCTATCACTGAGCTACATTGCCAGTTCTTGTAGTTTTTTATGATGTGGCGTCTGTTGGTATTTTTGACCATCAGAAAACTTTAGAATGTTGGCACAATAGCTACTCAGGCTGAACAGGAGGATCACAAGTTTGAGGCAATCCGTGACATCTTAATGTGAGAGACTCTCAAAATCAAAATTAAAACCCACTGAAGATGTAGCTTTGTGGTAGAGAACTCTTGAGTTCTATCCTCCATCTTCCTAAATCAATTTAAAAAATGGCTTTGTACATTCCTTCTGTACTTAGCTAATAGGAGAAAAGGGGGCCTATGATGACTTTTCTAGGCTCAAATTTTCTAGAACCAGAATTTCAAAAGAATAGCTGGAACAAAGCAGAATTAAGCAGTATGAGCCAGACATTGCTTTGTTAATCTGAACATTACAGATACGCATGTATTACGTATATACATACATTAATCTCAGTTTATTTCTTTACATTAAATAGAGTAAAAGCTATGGTAAAATTGAACTATTTTAATTTCAAATTTAGCAAGTTTCTGTCCCCATTGGTATGTATTTATTTTTAAGGTAATGTATGGTATCTCTTTCAACTTGTCTGAAATACTCTAGGCTCAACATTTTATGCTTCTCTGTTTTGGGATTATGAATAGAGAGGTCTCCCCAGTAATAGCTGATGAGATTTGTAGTCATTGTTGGCAAAGGTATATGCCCTTTTGTTAATGTTTCTTAAGGATTATGTACCTCATGTCTCAGACTTCTCTCTCCCCCTTAATCTGGCTAATTATAAATTATTTTATTCCTGTTTTCATATTTTTTTGTTTTAGGGTCTTGTTAAAGAGTTTACAGTTTCTTGTGAATTGATAGGTGTATTTAGTACATAGTAGTCTTCTGTGTAGATACAAATGAATAAATGAATCTCAGTCTTGACTTCTGGACACTAATCATATTGTCTTAGTGACCCTATATATTTAGAACTGCTATATCCTTTTCAGAGTTTGGTTCACACTGAACTTAAATGATTTTTTTTAGGGGTGTATCAGTTAAAGTTTAGATATTGTCACAAAACTTTGTTTGCAGGGAAGTATATGGAACTTCTGCAGTGCAAAAGTTAGAATAGTTTTGGGTAGCTATTTGCAATCATGAAATCATCCCATTGGGTATTATAACTTGTGAAACTAGCAAGCTGAGACCATTACTAGCATGCAAGTAGTCGTAGATGTTTATGGAGTGTTATGAAATCTTCATATTATCATTGTCCTATAATTTAAAAATTGAGAACAATTAAATACTGATAAATGAATGCTGAAAGCTTGCTTTCAATGATTTTTTGCTTGTTAGAATTTATAAAAAAATGCAGTACTTCTTGTAATATCTAATTTGTGGACTTTCATTTCTAGACCATGTATCATTGATTTGAAATAATTTTCTTTTTGTCGATTTAGTTATGTAGGTATTTGTATTGGTAGACAGTATCCCCTTTTTTTGGAGTTGATGTTCACTTTGTTGCCTGGGCTGATGTCATTAATTCAAGTGATCCTTCTGCCTCAGCCTCCTCAATAGCTGGTACAGGGTACACCACCATTCCCCACTAAGAAAGTTTTTGATTGCAGTAGTAGTAGCCTTGAGTGTTCGGTGCTTGTTATCAAATTGTAACTAGGATCTTTTAGGTATTGTAAACATCTAACATATTTCTTCCTTAAAATGTAGATTTGAAATTCTTAGAAATAGAAAAATTTCAGACATGTGTTGTGTGGTGGTAGTGGCGTGTGCATGTGCCATATGCAAAAAGTGCCAGTTAGCAAACTAAGATATAGCTGAATTCTTTTTTGGGGAGTGGGGTGATGGTAAGACATAGTCTTGCTTTGTAGCCCAGGCTCAAACTTGGATTCCACTTGTCTGAACGCCTCCCAAGTGTTGGGACTATAGTTGTAAACCTCTACACCCAACTCTGTATTTTCTTTCTTTTTTTTTTGTATTTTCTTTCTAAAAAAATGTGTTTTATATATATTTGTGTATAGCTTTATAAATGTATAGATGTGATATTCAAACTTAGTTTATTTTTAGTTTTTTTGTGTGTGTGTGTGGTACTGGGGATTGAACCCAGTGCTTTCACACTGACCTACATTCCCCAGCCCCCTTTTTAATTTTGAGACAGGGTCTTGATAAGTTGCCCAGTTTGGGCTAGAACTTGTGATCCTCCTGCCTTATTCTCCCAGAGTACTGATAACTGATACTACAGTTGTGCATCACTACACCTGGCTATAAACTTGGTTTATTCTGATTTTTTTTCCCTTGTCTTTTTTTTCCTGGCTTTCATTAAACATTTAATCTGTCTTCTATTTCAGGTATCCTCTATTTATACATGATTCTAGATTTCTCTTTATGCTCAAAGAACTATGTAGATGCACATTTAGATACAAATGCAGGGTTTTTCAGTATGTTCTAAAAAGAAAACCCAGAATCATCCACATCTTGACTGTTTTCATGTGGAGTATAATTTATTTGTAATGACTACATAATATATCATAAGAACATATCAAATTTAGCTATTCCTTAGTTAATAGACACTTTATTCTTTCTCTTTTTTCTTTTTTGGTTGCTCCACATTTGCGTTTCCAGGGGATAAATTTCAAAAAATGGGGTAACTTTGAGAAAGGATATTTAAAAAAAAAAACAAAACTTCTAATGTTAACAAATTTTTTTTAGCAGATTATTTTCCAAAAAGTCTTAACCCTTTGTGTTTCTTTCATCAATAAAAGGCAACTTTTTCTTTATATCTATTCCAGAAATTGGTATTGTAAAACTTTAATTTTTGTCAGTCTGTTGGATGTAAAGGAAAGGGTATCTCACTGGAATTTTGATTTACAGATCCCATGTGTGAATGAATTTAAAGGTTTCTTTGCCCTTTGGATTTGCCCTCCCATGAATTGTCCTGTCTTTTGCCTCAAACACATGGTAATCCTACCTCCACCTCCCAAGTACTGGGATTATAGGCATGCAACACTACACCTGGCTTTTTTGCCTGCTTTTCTGTTGGGGTGTGCTTTATTAGTTTTTGAGATCTCTTTGTTGTTGTGCATATTAATCCTTTGATTTAATATAAGAATGTGTCATCCCCTCCCCCCCTTTTTTTTTGCTTTCTAGTATCCCTGACTCTGGAGAAATTTAAATATTTAAAAATTTAATATTTACTATATTGAGAATTATTTTTGTCTTCATATAGTTATGCTAACGTATATTAAATAATCATCTGCTTAATGAATCCCTGCCCTTCTCCCCCAATTAGCTACTTCCTTTCTTTATCTACATTTTACTAACTTCTAGAATTGGAAGAAGGGAATGACATCTGGCATTCAGGAGGGCTGAGTCTCATTTGGAATTGATAGGTCTTCAGAGGATTCAGAAAGTCTCCGGGGCTACTCTGGGAAGATCACAAAGAGGCCCTTAAGAGGGAGCTTTGTGACTTGCTTTTGGAAAATAAAGCTAGTTAGGACTCCCTGTATCTTGCTTCCTCTGTAATAGCTGTAATGGAGAGTGAACCCAGGGCCCTTGCGCTGAGCTATATTCCCAGCCATCCTTTCCCCCTGTATTATTTTGAGACAAGGTCCAGCAGAGTTGCTTGAGGTGGGCTCAGACTTGAGATCCTCCTGCCTCAGCCTCCCTGAGTCCTGGGATTATGCACCACCATGCTTTCTGCCTTTGTCTTGTCTTGTTTACCTACCATGTATTAGTGGATCTGAGACATAATCTTAATTGTGATACCATTATATTACAGTCCTTACAGGAAAGCTTTTTTTCTTTGTCCTTAATATCTGTTGACTATATAGATAGTCGAGAAACATAAAATGTTTTAAAAATTATTTGACATAAAAGCTCCAGCATATTTCAAAGAACTAGGCTTGGAGGTCCCATTTGACCCAGCTATCCCCCTGCTGGGTATCTTCCCAAAAGAATTAAAAGAATCATGCCACAGCAATATATGTGCACCTATGTTTGTAGCGGCACAGTTTGTAATTGCTAAAGCTTGGAAACAGCCCAAGTGCCCATCAACTGGAAAATGGATACAGAAGATGTGGTTTTTTAATAAAATGGAGTACTACTCAGCCATAAAGAACGAGAAACTAGAGATACTTATAGCTAAATGGATGCATACTGAGGCCATCCTCTTTAAGTGAAATAAACAGGACACACATGTGTAAATACCAAATAGTTTCTCTAGTGTGAGAAACTGAAAGTGTGATTAAGGATTAAAATGATTAAAACAAATAATTGATAATTTGAAATAGAAAAGGTTCAAAGGGGTAGGGGTAGCAGGAGGGGAATGGGAGCGATCAGAGTTACAGGCTGGAATCTGGAAAGAATCCATATATAGATTGTGTTTAAAACTGTAGGAAGAGATATAGATAGAGACTAGGCTGGAGCTCATCAGTGGGTTGGGAAGAAAGAGTCACTGAGATCAAAGGAGAGAAGGGTGTGTTTCCAGAAGAAGCACATACAACTATGTATAGTACACAGCACTCGATAATGTGATAAATGACTGTTACTGTTTTAGGTACTTATCATAACATGCTGTGCTTTTCATCCTTTAAAGCATAATCCTACTTATATAAAAGAGTTTACTGTAAAAGTGTGCTGCTATGCCAGTGGTAGCCTCATATATCTCGTGTTTAACTGCATACTTGGATAATATCAAGGGGCCGTCACAGGTGATTGATGTATATACCTTCTCAGTTTGCACTTAAAAGTTGGCACTCTGTGTGGTACTTTGCGATACACAGGGATGAAATTGCCTAATAATGTATTTCTCAGATTATATTTCCATCACGTGTCACATGACTGGATTGAAATTTAAATTAAAATTTGGCCTATGTGGAGTCTACTAGCCAATTAGAATTTTTTTTTCAGATCACTATTTGTTCAGTATTAGTTTTGAAAATATTTCTAAAACAAATCACATCCTTTGATGTCTTGTTAATGCTTAAGATTTTTTTTAATTATATGGAAAAATGTTTCAGTACTTTTCAGTTTTGGTTGATTTCTATTATATTTGAATATTATAGTTTTTTCCCTTGCATTGCTTTTCTTTGAATAATTTTAGTTTCTGTATATGTGTGTGTTTAGTGAATGAAAATAAAGTTACACACACACAAAAGAAAGCTACAGCACATTTGAGTTCTGAGTTCCTCAGAGTGCCATAGTTGAGCATTCTGAAGTGTCCACTCCTTTTCTTTGCAAATGGAGAAACACTTTTTCTGTGATGATTAGCCAAATCTGGGAGACATTCAGCCAGCCTTTCTCAGTCTAAGTTTCCTGTCTATGCACTATTTTTTTTAATTCACTCATCTTGGCACATAGGTAGTACTGTGTATAAGAGACATGTTAATTCATTACACACAGTGGGTGCCTTATTGGATTGGGCTTTATAGATGCATATTTATAAACAAGTCTGCTTAATTATTTTTGGTTTTTTTGAGACAGGGTCACATGAGGCTAGCCTTATACTCACAGCGATTCTCTTGCCTCAGCCTCCCAAGTGCTGGGATAACAGGTGTGTGCCTTGGTACTACCATGCCTGGCTAATTTTCTCTTTTAAAAAATTGTGAAATGGATCAAAAATCTGCAAGTTTTGACTCTGGTGTTTTCTTGGTGTTTTCAGGAGGTGTCAAAGGAACAACAGGTGGACATTTGATTGATTTGAGGTGTCAGCCATGGGTAGAGATATCTAAATATTAGAAGTTGAGTTGAGAATCCAGAGCATTTATTTCCACACAAAGGCTTGGGAAATTGGTGAAAATAGAATTAGTTGTATGAGGCAGTGTTGCTAATTAATCTGAGCAGTGGTTTTCTCTTTTTCTATTATGTACTTAAAGATTTTGTTTAAAAGTATTACATAAAATGGGAAATGGAAGCAGAATAAGTTGGTAAAAACATCTTTACTTTAAGATGAGTTTGCTTCATCATATGATCCTGAGTGCAACGGAGAACATTGATGTTGTAAACATACTTTAAAAGACTTCTGCTAGTTGCCAGGATTTTCTTCCAAGAATTTTCACCCACTGTACAACTTTTGATGCTGGTACTTTGATTTTATCAGAAGGTGTCAGCACTACCTTCTGGTAAGAAAACTCAGTTCTGGGCTGGGAATGTAGCTCAGTGGTGGAGTGCTTGCTTAGCATGGATGAGGTCCTGGGTTCAGTCCCCAGTGCCAAAAAAGGAAGAAAGGTCAGTCATTTCGAAAGTGGTTCTTTTAGTGGCTTACTGACTGGAAATGTCAAAGGGTTATAGTCAAGTGCCACAGAAAAATTGTAGGCAAACCAAGTTTAAATATCTCTAAACAGTGATATTTATATCTTGACTGCCATGTGAGTAGAAGGACATCTTCTAAGATGTCCTCAGTTCTAAGAACCATCCTGATTTCAGCGATGTTAAATTGTTAGAACTGGGGCTGGAAAGCCAGGTGTGTTGGCATACAGTTGTAATCGTAGCTGCTTAGGAGGCTGAGTTGGAAGGATCTCTGGCTTGAGTCCAGCGTGGGCAATTTAGCAGGACCTTGTTTCAAAATAGGATAAAAAAGGCTAGGGTTGTAGCTCAGTGCTACTGGGTTCAAATCTCCCTTCCCCCAACAAAGAGTTGGGAGCAGGAAGATTGATTAGGGATAGAAGAAAAAGCAGTAAATACACTAATAATTCATCAAGTGATACCAAGTGATAATCAAATGCATTGTAGTGGTTCATGAGAAATTAAAAACCTGAAGTAATGAATTTTGCATAAATTATACCAATAAGTTTTCCTTTTTGATGGCTTATATTTTTATAATTAGATTTATTCTCAGTAATTTTTAACCGACATAGTGAGATTGAAAATGGACATTTAGTGAGAGGAAAGACTACAGCCTCAAACAAATCTGAGCCTAGTACCTCTAGTAGAAAATATTTTAATGAGTTTAGTTTTAGAAATGCAATACTACAGTTGCTTCAGTAACTAAGCAATGTTTTTTGTTTTTGCATATTGGAGAAGGGATAAAAAAATGTAAAAGTATTTGTGACCTTGCCAAATCTGGAGAAAAATCTTTAAATTTTATGCTAGTATCCATGGCAAAAGACTGTAAAAAGGAAAATTTTGATGGAAACATCAAAGCTAGAGTGACTCAAACAATATGGTAAAAATACTTGGTGAAATTTGAACTAAACAATATTGTGAGTCTGGTAGTTCCTTTTGCTTGCTGTAGAGAACAAATGTGAACTAGGGGCTTGGTTTCTGACAGGCCCCTTGTTTTACCATGAAAATTTTTAATAGGTTGGACTTGAGATTGGGATCATTAAAAAGCTAATGATTCCACTAAGTATAGTTTCTGACCTCCATTTAAGACGATTATATTATTTTCGGCGGGGAGGGGTTGGCTAGCTATTCTTTTGCTGTCAGTAATTTATTTTGCAATCAGTAAACTTTTCTAACAATAATTTTGGAATGTAAGAGTTAAATCTTAGGTTTGTCCTTGTGTGCCTGTAATTCTGTGGGAGGCTGAGGCTGTAGAATCACTTAAGGAGTTCCAGACCAGCCTAGGCAAAATACTGAGACTCTGTCTCAAAACAAAACAAAAAACAAACCAAAACAACAAAATTAAAGCTTTAGGCTGTAAATCTTGAAGTCTTGGATTTTGCTTTTAGGTTTTCATTCAGAACTTCACTTTGTGAATTCAAGTGGTTTAGTTTCGGATTACTGATTATGTTTGTTAATAGTGTGCTGAGTATTAAGTTTTTCAGTTTGTTTCCCCCTTTAAGTGGAGTGTAAATGTAGTGTTGTAATGAATTAAATAATAGGAAGGCATTGATGATTTTTAAAACAATCTAAAGTAATAAAGTTTTTCAGTTCGTTTCCCCCTTTAAGTGGAGTATAAATGTAGTGTTGTAATGAATTAAATAATAGGAAGGCATTGATGATTTTTAAAACAATCTAAAGTAATAAACTATTTTCCAGTCACATTTTTCTAGAGAGAACAGTAATGTAATGGGTTTAGTGAGAATGTTTTTCATGCCTTTGATATACTGATTAGTATTTTAAACATTTAAATTTTAACCAGAGTCCATGCTTTGCACGTATTTTGTCTTTATGATTGCGAACTACATGTAGGTGTTTTGTTCTAGAGTTATGAAAGGTACCTCATGTACCCTATTGAGTGTTTGTACCATGCTTAATCTTACCATGTGTCATAATGATTAAAAGAAAAGAACACCAGAAAGAAGACTTTTAAAGTAGTACACACACACACACACACACACACACACACACACACACAGTCCACAAGTTAGGCAGATAATCTTTTTTTTCAGAAGCCATTTAAACTTTATCTTAAAATTGGGACGAATCTTATGCAGATGTTTAAAAAATAAGACTGAGATTTATATGCTGATAAGGATCTACAAGACACAAAGTGTGAGGAGTAAAGGGAAACATTTTAAAAGTTACATATTAAAATTGTTGTCTCCAAATTACTTCGTTACATGGTTCATATCCTGTTTCTTCACAGCTTGTTCTTACCTGAGAATATTAAATTGGGTATCTAGACATTTGTTGTTTCATCCACTTTATTATCTTTGTTAACTTTTATTTACTTGTTTATTGGTACTGAGGATTGAACCCAACCTCAGCCTTTGCACTGAGGTAAATCTCTTGCCTTTGTAAAATTTTTAAGATGGTCTCACTAAGTTGCAGAGTTGCCCAGGCTGGGCTCAAACTTATGTTTGTCTTACCTCAGCCTCTCAGAGTGCACCACCACACCTGACTCCCTCTTCTTTTATTAAGAGTTTGTATGGACTATTATTATTTATTACAGCTCATCTTTTAGTTACTATAAATTTATAAAAGTATGACTTTTCAGATTTTGTTTCTTGGTTTAGGAGGGGATCACTCATTTTTTCTCCCAGAATTTTTGATTCAAAAAATGTTGAATCTTTAATCCACCAATTGGTTTTGATGAAGGCACTCACTTCTATTTTCCTCAATTATGTATTAGCCAAATATCCCATTATAAATTAAGAGAAATCCATTCCTTTCCTGTTTGTAACATTCTAAATGACTTTCACATATTGGAATCTATGTTCTTTGGCTTTAAAATTTTAACTTTTTTCTTGTCGCTTCCTTCCTTTCTCCCTCCCTCCTCCCTTGTTCCTCTTCCCATTTGAACACTTTCTTCCCATTTCCCAACCTCCATTATACATCTCGGTCCTTATTTCCACATGCATTTTCTCACACCAGAGAAACAGTGTGGCACTTAAACATGTGTGTCTGACTTAAGAATATGGTCTCAAGGTCCATCCATTTAGCTATAAATGTGTGCAGCTTATTTCAGTTTTAAAGAAACTCCTATTGTAGGTAAAAAATGGTCTTGTTATCTGCCACCTCAGCCCCTAACTTAAAGTTTCTTTCTTCATTTTTTTTTTTGTGGTAATGGGGATTGAACCCACAGACATCACACTGAGCTGTATTATATCCCCAGCCTTTTAAAAAAATTTATTTGGAGACATGATCTCACTAAGTTGCCCAGGCAAGGGCTCCAGTTTGCTATCATCCTGCCCTAGCTGGGATTACAGGAATGTACCACCATCCCCAGGTAAAAGTTTCTCTCTTGAATGCTTGTTTTCTGTTTTGAGGTACATTTTACTATGTTTTTATTATGATTCTTTTTCCTCTCAGTAGAGTATACAGTATCAAAATCTAAGATTATGATGATGTTTTACATTTTTGTAAATTTTTAACATTAGAGTTTCAGAAATTCCTGCACATAGGTCCTACACATTTTTGTTGATTTTTTTTTTTTTTAAGTTGCTGTTGTGAGAATGTTTTTTGTCCATTTTAGAACTGCTTCTTGCTTGGATACAGAAAGTGAGTTGATAGTTAACTTGCCACCTTACTGAACCACTAGGAAAATTTTTCTCTTAATTTCTATTTTATGATAGATAACATTTGAAAATCAGCTTTTTAAATAGTGCCTCCATTGCTCACAGGTTCCTGCTGTTTCCTTCATTCCTTTACCCATGCACCCTCCAAAACATACTGCCAAGTATTGCATTTATTGTATGGTATTTCTGTGTGTTTGAATCCAGGGAGCACTAAGCCTCATCCCCAGCCCTTTTTTATTCTGAGATGCTCTCATTAAGTTGCCTAGACTGACCTTGATCCTCCTACCTCAACCTCCGGAGTAGGTGGAATCACCAGTCCTCATCCTTTTTGACATCAAGATCTGATTTCATGGAAGACAAATTCTGTGCACACGCACGCGTATGCAGAATTAAATTCTTATTAAAAGCACACAGTGTAGATCTTGGGAATGTGCAATTACTGTGAGAATCTGATGCTTCCACTGTTCTGACAAGAGGTGGAGCTCAGAAATTAATGAGAACCTTGAGGGAGTGGGTATAAATACAGATGAAGCTTTGCTCCCTTGAGATCTGCTCACACCTGCCATGCGTCTAAGTTCCTAACAGTTTACAGACTGGTATTGGTCCTTCCCTGGGGCGGGTAGGGGCCCCTGGCTGGGATTATAGACATACACCACTACACCTGGGTGGTTGTATAGGCATGCAGTACTCCGTTGTTTTTACTATATGATGCCCTGTTTACTATTTTGTCACATACATGGCAATACCATTTTAAGATATTGATAACACGTCAAATGTGTTGTACTGTACTCTTTTTTTATTTTAAATTATACTTGTGTTTTAAATGTAAAATACTGAGCTATGTGAATGAACAAAATGAGCAATCATTTAATGATGTCTTAGAACCTTTTGAGTTTGCTTATGTATGGGGATAAGAGGAAAAATGTTTTATTTTGAGAAGTAAAATCTGCAGGTGCTGTGATCCAGGCCCCTCAGTTAGTGCCTGAAATTGGCTGTTTTTTCTTATACATGCCAACCATTTCACTTAAAGCACTTTAGGACTTCTCTTTGGTGTGTCTGAACTGCCAGCAGCACTACTGGTGCTTTGGGGGCCACTACTGGTGCTTTGGGGACCATGAAGTGTACATAATCACTATGTTATTGCCATAGTTGATCTGACAATGAAGACAGTTACCAAGTGGCTAGGAGAGTGAGTAGCATGTACATGGCATGGATACACTGCATGAAGGAATGATTCATGTCCTGAATCATGAGAGATATCATCATGCTACTCAGAAGGGTGCACAATTTAAAACTTAATGAATGGCTTGTTTCTGGAATTTTTCATTTAATATTTTTGGATTGTAGTTGACCTCAGGTAACTGGAACTGCAGAAAACAAAACTGAGAATAGAGAAGGACTATTGTATGGGTCCTGGACCAGGTGAACGCAAGTAGGAACAAATGTTGGGGCCACTATAAGGTGGCTAGAAGTTGTGGACACTTAATGGCATAAAGCCTCCCTATACCATTTGCAGACAAATGTGGTTATTTTAAACATTTTCCTAACAGAAGATTTCAGTAAGGATCTAGCCCTGCCATTTTGTATTTCTTAAGCAGATAGGAACTCTACATCATTCTGAAAGTTTAAAGGTATTGTCTGTCCAGCATTAAATGGGCTGAGTTTTATAGAGATCTAGCCATTAGAAGTATCTTATCCCTAAGATTTAGGGATTACATTTTGGGGCATAGGCCATTAGAAGTTGCTCTTTACAGTCCAAATAAGTCTTAAAGACTTAAATATAAAGTTTTTTTTACATCTCATTGTAGAAAAGCATTAGCAATAAGATGTCTAGAGCCGTGTATTTTCTTTTTTTTTTTTTAGAGCTATGTATTTTCTTATAGTTTGTGCAAAATGTGCACCTCAACAAAGTATTGGTACTAAAGTTTATGGTGGAAATTGTGGTGTAAGCACATTTTTGTTTTTTTGGTGCGGAGGATCTAAACTATGGTCTCATGAATGGTAGGTAAGCACTGGTCTTTAGATAAAAATAATTTTATTATGATAAGTGGAATTTTCAAGTGGCTGAAATTCTGTTTTGATTTAATCCATTATATGAATTATTCAGAAACTAGTGAATTAACTATTGTGAAACTTGACAAACTAGTGTTGAAGGACTAGAAACTTATTGAAAGCTGAAGATAGGAATAACTGCTGATAGCAAGAGATGATTTACTAATATTTATGAACTGGTGATTCTTAGTTTTTTTAATTATTTGCTTAAAACATGGGAAGGATTTGTTGGTGACATAAATATGAAAGTGCTGACCAAATGATTGCTGAAAGTGAAGATGCATTGTACTACAAATAGAGAAACAAGCCAGGATGTCACTATAGGATGGTTAGAAAATCAGCCTGAACAGGAGTGGCAACTCTTAACTTTAGATTTTGGCAGAGAAAAGAATAACAAATACTTTTCAGAATTGTAAGGTAGAAAAGCTTAATGAGGTATGATACTTAATTAACTAAAGTGTGCTCAAGAATGTACAAGAGGGCCGGGGATTTAGTTCAGTGGTTTTGCTGCCTGCTGAGCAGGCGCAAGGACCCGAGTTCAATCCCCAGTACCAAAAAAAAAAAAAGTACAAGAGATAAAGCTGGGATGAGTCCTGGCAGCCAGATTCCAGATCTTGAACTCTTAGTCACAGCGCTAAATATGGCCTCATTCAGCTAATGCCTGTGATTCAAGGATGTGCATTTGTTTTTTGCTAATTTCAAGGTAGGTGATGCTATGTGAAAAATAAGGTTCAGAGAGTTGAATTTACAAGATTATACATCTCACGAATGGTGGAGATGAGAATCAAACACTGATCTATGTAATTCCAAACTTTAGATGCTTTCAGTATAGCATTTTCTCTATCTTACTGTCTCTATGTCTTTATCATATTGTAGTTACATGTAACATTTAATATTGATAAGCTTTTAATGTTTTGTTTCTTACAGGGATTTATCAAAGATGTTCATGAAGACTCCCTCACAGTTGTTTTTGAAAATAAGTAAGTTATTTTTATAGACAGATCTTAATTTTAAAGATTGCTAGTGCTACACTGTTTCTGATATTACTACTGCTGGTGGGCAAATGCTTTTGCTTTTGAGTGGGAATGCTTTGGGTGTTATGATCATCTTAGGAGTTTGTATAAGGCCAGCTTTGATAACTCTTCAATTGTTTTTCTCTCAATTTACTCATCACTCTTTGTCAAAACATATGGATATCATTAGGTAGTTTTTTGCAGAAATAGATCCCACAAATGACATTTTAATATGCTAAATTTTATCTTTTATTAGTACATGTTTGAATATGCTTAATTTTTAAAAGCCCAGAATGTTAAAATGAGACTAAAGGTATTATGCTATCATCTAATTGCGTGATATTACTTAATTAATGAGAGCTAGTGTAAATTTATATATATGGGCTAGATAGTCTAAAAGTAGGAAGGTCAGTCAAGCATCGTAGGGTTGGGAAAGAAGGATTATAAAAGCAGATTCATTGAAGGTCAAAGAACTGTTCAACTTCCACATTTGAGCTGCTTCTGGAACTGCCTGAAAAGATCTTTGCCCAGCAGCAACTTCAGTGTAGAAACAAGTATTGAGATGATTTCTGTCTTTGAGCAACTGCCATTTAGATGGTAATGATGAAAAGAAACAGCCCAAAATCATTTCACTTGTCACATGGTGCTTTACCACCCAGTTTGGCAGATAGAAGCCTTAGAAACATTTTATATGTTAGTATACCTCTCAGGCATTTAACTTAAGGCCAACAAGAACTTATATCTATCAATTTAGTTTATGGAATACAGTAACTCATAGATAAGTAGTTTAATATATTAATATTTGCTACAAAGATTAAAGAAAACAAGTGTTTTATAAGTCTTAATTATAATGTATATGTTTGTTGTAGAACAATGAGAATAAAGCTTTGGTAATTCAGCTATTTAAAGGATTGCTTTTTTTACTTTTTTTCCCCCACCTTGGTGTTAGGGATTAAACCCAGGGCCCCTGTAAGCTAAGTATGTGCTGTACCACTGAGCCGCACCCTCAGCCCGAATTGCTGTGTTTTTTTCTCTGAGTGTATGTACTAAAAAGAATTATGCAGTTTTTATTGTTTTGAAATCTATGAAATTGTGTTCCTTTCTTCACAAGTCATGTAGTTGTGTTTTGAGATAAGTTGGTCCCACCACTTTTACTTGGCATCTGTGGAAATGTTACTTTATTTTGAACCTAAGTTAGTAATAACTGAACTTAGCTTATTCCGTTAATAGAATAATTTATGTATCATTCTTAGGATGATTAACTTGGAATTTAATGCAGTGTTGTTTATAAATATTACTAAGAGTTATGCAAAATCTTTTCTACCTCTATTCAGAAATTGTAGTATTACACTAAATAATTAACTTAAAAAATATGCAGTACTAAGCATAGGCTATTATATAGTTTATGTTTAAGGAGCTGTTAGAATAGTACATCTTTAAATTATTATTTCTTTTCTGATCTTTCAGTTGGCAACCGGAACGCCAGGTTCCATTTAATGAAGTTAGATTACCACCACCACCTGATATTAAAAAAGAAATTAGTGAAGGAGATGAAGTAGAGGTATGTGTTAAGTTTCTTTTCTTATGGTACCTACTGTTTAAAAATTTGTGGGGGAGGGTGCTGGGGATTAAACCTAGGGCCTTCACACTGAGCTACATCTTCAGTCCTTTTTTAATTTTGAGATGGAGTCTGACTAAGTCTGAGCTGCCCAGGGTGCAGTGAGATCCCTCTTGTCTCAGCCTTCCGGAATGCTGGGGTTAAAGGGGTATGACACCTCTGGCTTGTTTTAAATAAATATTCTTCTAGAAAATCTGTTCAGTTGGTGGATAATATAATTCTAACTTTCTATCTGTGATGGCTTTGTAATGTAGAATTGCTTGAGATTTGGAGTCAGAACTGGATTCTTGTCTCAGCTCAATTTTTTGCTTTGTGTATTTGATGATGAGTGTCTTTTTCACTAAAGTGAAAATTGAGCATTAATAGTACATTTGGATTGGTTTTAAAAGAATCTGACACAGAATATGGTATTGGTCACTATTTTTCGTTTTTACTGGTTAGACTAGTGATTTGGTTCGGTATCTTTTAAAATGTTGATAATTGGGCCGGGGATTTACCTCCGTGGTTCTGGCGCCTGCCTCGCAAGCTGAGGACCTGAGTTCGATCCCCGGTACCAAAAAAAAAAAATGTTGATAATTACCACCCTTTATTGTAGAGATTAATAATCTGGTTCATATGTGTTATGAAATATTATAATTAGCAAACCTTGTGGGATATTGTAGAAATGTTTGGGAAAATTTTAAAAGTCCAGAAAAGCAAAAAGGAACAGAAAGAAATCAGAAAAGAACACTGTACAGCCCCACCCCCACAGTGGGTTCTTATTGTACTACTCTTTTATCTTGCTTTTTTCAAACTTAGTAGCTCTTGGGTGTCTGTCTTTAATATTAACTGTTTATTAACATGCCTGCTGTTACAAAAAAACTTAAAAATAATTGTTAGAAGTTGAATGATGAGTCTAGAACATTTTATTTTCATTACAAGAAATTGGTACTATTCTACTAGATGCTCAAATATGCTATGTAATTTTCACAGGAAGTTGGCTTGATGGAAGAGATTTTTAAAAGTCTTTGTGTGTACCTAATTTATATAGGAGTGGGTAGGAGAACCTCTTAACTGATGAAATGAGTGTCAATGTACATACATTTTTTTTCCTGCTATGCCGAGGAAAAGCCAAAGGCCTTATGCATGTTAGAAAAGTGCTCTACCAATGAGCTGTACCACCTAGCCCTAAGTCAATGCTTTTACAGTCCTGTTCTGTTCTACTGGTCTCTGTGTCTACCTTTTGTGCCAGTACCAGGCTGGTTTTGTTACTTTGGCTTTGTAGTATAATTTTTTAAAAATTTCTTATTACTTTATTAGTACATGCAGTATGTAATTATATTCATCATAGTTATTTGTACACAGTGGAGTACTTCTCTGCCATAAGGATAACTTCGAGGCCATTTGTAGGTAAATGTGATAGACATTTCTGAATGCTTTTTTCTGCCGGTTTCATTTTCTTTTAATAAGGTTTTGAGTCTCTTAATCCTTATACTAGAGAGGCAAATAATTTTATTACTTTAACCTCTGATTACTTAAACTTACTTCCATTATAAAATTGCTTTGATTTAAATTATTCTGAGTTCACACAGTGCTATTTTATTTTGCTAAAACAAAACTATGTTGTAACTTGTGTTGAGGTGTTATTAGCCCACTCTGTAAATATTAGTGTTCAATTTACTCACTTTTTCTTTTATAGTTAGCTTCCACCAAAAGTGAATACCAAAAACTTTTTGGTAAGGAGACCTGTAACTGTAGTCTAAATATATTACTGTTCTTGAGGAAAATGTCATTGGTAGCACATGGAAATATGATGTAAATCAGAGTGTGAAGTAGGGTATGTGGTAGGTATTGTGGATCATGACAGTGGTGCTGGGGATTATGAAACTATTTTCATTTGGACTTGAAACATCAAGGCAGCTGTTTTCTTTTTTTTAGTGTTGTCTTTCTGTAATTTTGTTTTCTGTGAAGATATCAAAAAGACCTTGATTTATTTTTATTTTTCAAAATTAATTTCTCTTATCAACATTTTCCTTCTGGAATTCTAGGCCCTTCAAGAGTCAAGTCAGGCAAGGAATGCCTTGGGTTCAGAAATGTTCTAGAATTAGAAATACATGGAGGTCAGTTTTGGTAATAGTGCTTTTTATACTTTGTGTTGTCCATGCTCAGACACTTTATGAGTCTATTTATGGAAAAACTGCTCACTGGTAGGCTGAAGCTGTTACAGTGCTCTTTTCCTAGTCCATGTGCAGGAAGGTTCAGCATTGTTCTTGGACCTGCCTCCTGATTTGTGAACTGTTGTGATTGTTTTATTTTATTTTGTGCTTCATGATTCAACCTTGATAAATTTTTCTCTGCATGATTTGATGAATTACCAAAATTGAAGATATCATCACTACTTACTTATTTATTTATTTATTTATTTTTATTTTTTTGGTACCGGGGATGGAACTCGGGTCCTTGCGCTTTTGAAGCAGGCGGCAGAACCACTGAGCTAAATCCTCAGCCCTCATCATTACTTTTTTAACGTTTGAAAATTTAAGAAAAAAGTTTGAGCTTAATACCCATGGATTGTGTATATGTGTGGGGGGGGGGCAGGTTCCTTTTTTTTTTTTTTTGCAGTACTAAGGATCGAATTCAGGACCTTGCACTTGCAAGGCAGGCACTGTGCCACTGAGCTAAATCCCTGGCTCTGGTATTTGTTTTTTGCCACCCTTTGTTATCTGAATGACCTGGACCATTTAGAAATTTTTTTATTTTTAAAAATTTTTTTATTTCATACAACTGTATTTTTAAAAATCTTGTTAATGTACAGGCCTTGGCACATTAAAAACAAACTTCATAAACAGATCTTTCCTGAACTGTAGGATAGTGGAATGTCAGAAGTCAACAAAATGATAAACTTAAAGTGCTGAAACAGAAAGCACGTCACAAAATCTGTTCCCTGAAACGGTACATAGCCGCATTTACATACTTCACTTTTTAAGTGGCAGTGAATGTCTTCTTGGCCTGACTCATGCAGAAATAGTTTCATGGCAGTAAAAATCAAGGGAAATAAGTGATTAGCCCTTGACCAACTTTAACCTTCCTTTCATAAGAGAAAACAGAAGGATTCAGAATTGGAAGTTGAAATCCCAAAATGTAATTACTTGGAGATTGAGAAGGCTGGTAGATAATTAAACCCCCTTTCCTGGGAAACAGAGCCCTTCCCTCGCCCTTTTTTTGGTATCTGGGCTTGAGCTCAGGACCTTGTGCTTTTGAGGCATTGCGGTGCCACTGAGTAAAATCCTTGGCCTGAGAGCCACCCCCCCTTTTTTTTGTACCAGGGATTGAACTTGGGTCCTTGTGCTTGCGAGGCAGGCGGCAGAACCACTGAGCTAAATTCCAGGCAAGAGAGCCCTTTGTTTTTATGCTTGAAGTTTTGTGAAGTAAAAAAAGAAAGTATTAGAGAAGAACACTTCAGAATCAGTGAACTAAAAAAGTTTTAAATTCATTATTTTTAAATACTTAGGTTATTAGGAAATCTAAAATGTTACACAGTTAGAAGTAAGTAACAGTCCCAAGTTTCCATGGAATCTAGTAGTTTAGTGTCTGGACATCAAACAGGTCACAAACTCCTTCATTATCATCTAAATTATAGTTGTCATCTTCATGGGTAGGAGAAAGCACTAAGAGTGGAAGCACTTCAGAAGACATTAACTCATCAATAATATCTCCACTAATAGATCCTGCACAGAAGCTATTTCTGTAGCTGGTATCTGCTGAAGATTCTGGCTTCCTTTCGGACACATGTTGCTTGGGCGGGTTCTGAGCCAGCATGCTGGATTTCTGTGGAATCATTGGAGTGGAGGACTTGAGAAGAAGGCTGTTGAGGTCATCAGGTGGGGGAATGGGAAAACTCACAGGCTGGACTCTTATATTACAAGCAACACATGGATAGGTCCTGAATGACTCTTTAAACTGATCTGGTATTTCTTTTGTCCATTCTGACCCATTTCGGGAATAGGTACCTCCAGCTGCGTACCAGAAGGTGCCTGAATAGCCAAAAGTGTATCACCATTAAAGCAATTGCAGGCATCTTCATGAGTTACATAGGAAAATCTGTTATTAATGGATTCATCCACATTTTTGATGCTTTGCTGAAGCCACAGTTTCTGCTGATCAAGTTCTCTTTCCTTCAGTTCTAGATCTTCAATTTCAGCTTTAAGAAATCTTTATAACTTCTTTAATATTACAGCCAGCACCTGCACCTTTCCATTGGATACTATTTTTCGACTTTTTCAATTAAATCAATTCCTTTTAAGACATCGGTGATATCATAAATTCTTTTTTAGCCTCACAGCCAAAGTATCTTCAGCTGCTTTGAGATCCAGGATGCCATCTTTGGCTTTCTGCAGCAGTGACAGGAACTTGGTGGTGAGCAGCCCCAGGCTCTTCTCATGCCTGCTGCGGGCCCCCCCCCCCCATACAGAGATGTGGCATCTGGGGGCTGTCCCTGCAGGGACTGCACCTTCGGCCATGGGCTCTGCCGCCATTGTATCAGGTGGTAGGGCCCACCTGCCTCAATTGCCACTGGCCATTGTGCTCCCTTGCCGCCACCTGCTGGGTTGCAGCGCTTACAGGCAGCTTAGCAGGGCCTGCACACAACAAGTATGCTGTGCCTCCACCCCATCCCCAAGCCCTGGAGCGGGGGAAGGAAGCCCACTGTGGAGGGGAGGGGGAATGGAAACAACAAGTAGCCCAGATTTATTTTTTTGAATCAAGCAGTTTTTTTTTTTTTTTTCAACACCCCCCCCCCCCTTAGTGCTTGTGCTTTTTAGTGGTCTTGGGGATTGAACCCAGAATATCCAAGCATCCCCTACCCTTTTTATTTTTTTTTAAATTTTGAGACAGTCTAAATTCCTAGGCCAGGGTTGAACGTGTGATCCTTCTGCCTCTCAGCCTTCTAGAGTGCTGGGTTTACAATTCTCCCCCTTTTATTCAGAGTAATAAAGCTTAGTAAGAAAAAAAAATACAGAATTGCATAAAGCAAAAAGTGAATCTTCACCCATCCCAGATTAAATATCATTTACTACAGTGTCTCCTTAGTTTTTTTCTTTGTATTTTTAAAGAATATGTGTATATTTAAGTTGCGAAAATTGGAACTCATATATGATTTTTGTTTTCATTTAATTGGGACGGCATAGATAATTTTTATATGTGCTCAAACTGTTTACTTCATTCTAAAAACTCCGTAAAAGTTCTTGCTATGAACGTGTTATAAATTAAAGTACATTAGCAGCTGGGTGTGGTTGTGCACACCTGTAATGTCAGTACTCTGGGAGGCTGAGGCAAGAGGATCCAAAGAGTGAGCCCATCTTGCGCAACTTAGTAAGACCCATGATTCAAAATAAGTAATAATAAATAGAGAAAATGATGTAGCTTAGTGAGAAAGCCCCGAGTACCCTCAGTATTAAAAAAAAGAAATTATTAGTGGACTTTTTTGCTGTTACAACAGAACTGTCATATTTAACGTTCTTATGTTGTTTTCTGGTGGTATAGATTGTAAGACCTTCAGTTGGTGAATCAAAGGACATGTCTAATTTAAGATTTTGGTAGTAGGCTAGGGATATAATTCAGTTCTAGTGTGCTTGTGTTACATTGCTAAAATACCCCCAAAATTTGATAATACAAAAATGTACCACCTTGTCTTTCAGAAATACTTTTGGAAATTACTGCTTCCTAATTTTGGTGACACACAAAAATATGTGTTCTGTGTGCATGGACTTATGAAATTATTACCAGTCTAAATTTTTTTAATTTTAAGTTTTAAAAAATTTTATTGGTACATTTTAGGTATATAGTATAATGACATTCATCATTGGAAATTTGCACCTTTACATAATCTCTCTTGGTTCTTATTTAATTTTTATTAGTATGTTTTTGTAGTACATAATAGTTACATTCATTGTGGGGAGTTGACACATATACATAACACATCTTTTTATGTCTCCTTTCCTCTCCCCTCCAACTCTTGCAGTCTGTAAAGTCTTGTAAACCTAATAGGTAAAATCGTGTGTCTACTGAATTGTTTGATTAGTAATGACATGAAGCACTTTTAAAATTAGTCCCTGGTTTTGCAACCATATTTCCTTGATTAAAGAGGGGAGAACACTTTCAAAAAGTTAACTTTGCTGTAGAAATCCTTCCACTTTGAAGATGGGAAAAGTGACTGATTTGGCTGTTGGTGTTACATTTAGAACAAAAATTATCTGGTATTTTAGGGTTGTCAGGAATGTTTGAATATTGACAATTTTATGTAGTGTACCCTCAGATTTTAGTAAGTCAAAAATATATTGGCTGCTCGAATATTAGATTTGCCTTTATAGCCAGCTTGAAAGGCATAAATGAAGCTAAAGCATGTAAATTAGTGTCATAGTCTAGTAGTAGCATCAAGAGAGTTGATTTTGAAAAGGTCTGGATGAGTGTGGTGGCACATTTATATCCCAGCTAGTTGGGAGGCTGAAGTAGGAAAACCACAATTTCAAGGCCAGCCTGGGCAACATCGTGAGACCCTGTCTCAAAATAAAAGCAGGTCTGGTGATGGATGTGGCACCCCGGGGTTTAGTATTCTGGGCCATTTCAAGGGCTGTAGAAATTTCCACTCCACCAGGTGATTTCATATTCATTTTCCTTTTGCTATAGAAATCTGCCTTGTTTAGCAGTAACATGCTACACACAGAGACACACGTTAACATTATAAGCCTAACATCTCAAGCTGGTATGTAGTTTATTCATTTATTTATTTTGGAAACCAGTCAGTCTGTATTTAGGCTGGCCTGGAACTCCCCATGTAGTCTGGGTTGGCCTTGAATTTGTGATCCTCCTGTCTCCATCTCCAGAGTGCTGAGATTATAGGTGTACACTACCATGGTAGGCTGATAAGTAATTTTATAAAGTTTCCTAAGTTGTTTTCTGGGCTTTGGCATATTTGAAATTTTATAAAATTGTTTCTGGACTTCAAGGTTTTTGATTTAGTATCAATAGTTGAATTAAGCTGGTTGTGGTGATGCATACCTATATAATCTCAGCTACTTGGGAGGATGAAGTTGGAGGATTTTTAAGTCAGAGGACAGCTTGGGCAATTTATAGTCAGATTGCCTCAAAATAAAAAGTGCTTGGGATATAGTTTAATGGTGAGGTATTTGCCTAGCATGCATGGGTTCCTTTGTTCAGTCTTCAGAATTGCCCCCCTCCATTGAAATAATTGGTAGATTATTGTTTTGTGACATATACCCTTCCATTTTCAGCTTTGTTGCAGATTGTCAGCAGGTTGTAAACCTATATATTGCCATTAAAACGTTTGAAATGATGGCATCTTGAGAGCAGTTTGATAAAAAAGGGAGTAAAAAATCAATTTAAGATAGGATTCTACCTTCCTTGAACTTTTTAAACAAAAGATATGTGTATTTTTGTGGTCTACCTCCTAAAGGTAGGGAGTTTGATTCTTGTACCCTGTCTTAAAGTTTTAACTATCTCTACTTAGACTCAGTCTTTCTTATAATACCGAGTCCATTGTTAGTCTTACTGTTTAGGAAGTGCTCACTGGAGAGGTGAGCATGTTCTTCATTCGTTTCTCTTTTGAGGGGAGGAGCTAGTTTCTGGGACTTAATTAAGTTAGGATAAAACTCACGTATTAAAGTATTAGCCGTAATATGAATGAGATATTACTATTGTGTAGGTAGAGAAATCACATTTGTGAATTCCATATGTTAAGCTAGCTTTTCTAATGTGCATTTTCTGGTTCTTTTTTTTTTGGGTACCAGGGCTAGAACTCAGGACCTTGTGTTTGTAAGGCAGGCGTGGCACCACTGAGCTAAATCCCTGGTCCAAGTTCTTGTAAATTACTGTATTAGAAAATAAAAAGGCAGACACACAGGAACACATTCAGTAAAAATATCTCATGTTGGAAAATTATGATTAAGTATTCAGTTTATTGATGTTATTTGGAAAATTTCTTTAGAAAAGTGAATATAGTTAATGAAAAGTGGTAAAATTGATGGTGTTCATTTTTTGTTGTTACTTGAAAGGCACAGGGGAATTCTGTTCACATTACTTGGTTGTGTGCTTGAATGTAGAGACCATTTTTTTAAACTTTATTTTTAAATTTTTTGAGAGGGTCTTGCTATGCAGTTCAGGCTGGCCTTGAACTCCCTGTGTAGCTCAGGCTGGCCTCAAACTAACATCGATCCTCCTGCTCCTGAATGCTGGGATTATAGGCAGGCACCACCATACCTGGCCCATTTATTTATTTATTTATTTTAACAGGATTTGACTTGAGATCATTTGGTGGAAAGAATCTTGAAATAGACTGATGGAATTTGGTTCTTCTGTTATAACCTTCAACATGAAACATGGTAGTACAGTATTTAATTTGAATACTGTTGTGTTTTTGGGATTCCCGCTATCATTCCTTGGTCTCTCCTGCATTTTGAACTCTTTAGCTTTGAAGAGACTTCAGCCCATTAGAGAAACAAGGGCCATTGCTTTGCATATGAATTGTTTTTATGGTTTAGTTTGGAGAGTTAAGTGAAATCTGAAAAAAGGTTTTTTTTTTTTCCAATGACATTCATAAATGAATTCCATAATCAACATTTTAGACATAGTATTAGTAGGGTGCAGTTTTAAATTCTGGGTCATTAAAGTGATTTTTAAAAAATTAAATTGTGACGTATAGTCTACATTTTGTAAACTTGAGTCAGCCTCATAGAGTTTTGATTTAGGCTCAGGAACTTAGATGTAGTTGCCTTAGACTGGCTTTATCTTTCAATAGTGAAGTTATTGAAGCTTACAGAAATAAGGCCGGGGATTTGCCTCATTGATGCCATCGCCTGCCTCGAAAGTACAAGGTTCTGAGCTTGATCCCCAGTACCAAAAAAAAATACAAATCAGGTATAAAATTGATTCCACCTTTTTTTTTTGGTATCGGGGATCAAACTCAGTACCTTGCGCTTGCAGTCACTGAGCTAAATCCCTGGTCCGTCCACCTTTTTTTTTTTTTTAATTGACGTGCTGGGGGTCTAACTCAGGCTTGAGTATGCTAGGTAAGTGTTCTCCCACTGAACTCTCTAGCCCTGTGAATCTCGCTTTAATATTCACTGAGAAATAAAACTTGCAGGCAATTGAGAATAGTTCATTCTCTTTTTTTATGAACAAGCTATATAGGAATCAAGATTCCTGGAAGGCTATTTTGTTTTGATAAAATGAAAGGGGTTTATGTAGTTTCAAAACTTGTCTTTAGCAAATCAAGATCAACATACCCACCCACTGATATGGTAGTGAACTTCAACTTTAGCAATTTTCACAAGATTTTTACAATAAGAAATCCCAGTTTTTATTCCATATTTTCTTGGTGTTGGTACATAAACCTAAAAATAGCCACCCACCAGCTGTCAAATGTCCTAGAACGTACACAGCTTAATATTGATAATCACATTTATATGTCTAAAAAGATCTGTTGTTATTCTGGTTCATATCACAAGTAGGTCATCAGAATACAATACTTGAAAAATATTTTGGAACTCTGGGTGGGTTTTAATTTTATTAAAAAGTATAGCCTTTGTTTTTTGGCACCAAATTAGAACAATTTTTTTAAGTATAGCCATCTTTGTTATACTTACGGTGTATTTTTGTATTTAACCAATTGGATTGACTAATCCATTGGGAATTTTGTATTTCTTCATCATGTGTTTTTTTTCTAGTCAGCTTTATAGACTGCCTGAAGCATTTTTCCACTTAGGAAGTAAATTTTGATGCATAGATATAGTAAAAAATGAAAACATACTGTATATGTCCTTTTCGGTTCTTCTGAAAGGATTTTGTACAATGAAGTTCCAATTGAGTGATGAAGTAGATGAGAATATCTCATTTTGTTCTTAGAAATATAGGATGTTGTCGGGCCGGGGATTTAGCTCAGTGGTTTCGCTGCCTGCTGTGCCAACGCAAAGACCTGAGTTCGATCCCCGGTACCAAAAAAAAAAAAAAAAAGAAATATAGGATGTTGTCATCTGAAGACTTCATAGTATGAAATACGTAATTTCAGATTCATCAGTAGGATCTAGAGTGCTGCTCTCTCTTAATCTCAGATTTCTCTATTAATCAGTGGCCTTTCACTGTAAATTTTCTTCTTTGTAAGTGGAAAATAAGAGATTCCAAATTCTTTACACTTCAGAAACAGCCACACCAGCCAACAAAGATGATGTCTCCGGTAGTTTTTGTACTTTTTTTTGAAACAAATGCAATACTTCAGGTTATGCAATATGAAATTGTAGGATGATACAGTAATAATTATTCATTTCATTATGATACCTTTCTAGGTGATGGAATCATTCTTCCGTTTTAATTGAGTCATTTTAAAAAGTGAGATGTAGCTCAGTAGGTAAATAGTATAGCTGAGAATAATTGATGGATGGTAATGAATTAGTAAATATTAGGTACAGAAGAAATAAGGTCACTGTTATTACTTATTATGGAAGTGAAAAGATAGATTTTACTCAAAAGCTTTCTTTAGAAGATCTTTGAGGGGTAAAAAGGATGAAATACTGAATAGTTAGATCTGCTCATAAAAGAAATTCAGACGTTGAAATTGAATCAACTGGATTCTTAGTGGCATAGTGACCTTCATGATTGTTTTTTTTTCATAGCTTTTCCCCCTAATCATGTTGTACAGTAAAGTTTATCCTTAGGGTTTGTCTTATTCATTTACTGTTCCAGTATTCCCAACATTTCAAGATGCCTACCTTTCACATGATCTTTTAGAATAATTTTGTTTTTTTAATATGGCATCTTGCTATGTTAGCCAGACTAATGCTCTCAAGTGATCCTCTTGCCTCAGCCTCCTGGGGTTGTAGAACAGATACATACGACTATACCTGGCTTCATATGATCTTAATAGAAGCTTCAGCCTTTCCAAAATTGTTTGCATGTATTTTGCCACATCACTGTTGACCTCCGTGGGTAGATTTTCTTGGCTCCCTCTGGACAGGAGTTTTAGTTTCTCTAATTGTTATGGTTATTTTTCCCTTGCTGAGACATGCATAAGTTAAGGGAGGAAAGGTTTATTTAGCTAACAGTTTGTAGAAGTTTCAGTTCATATTGGGTAGCTCCAAGGCAGGGTGGCATGGCAGAGGGGCAACAGAGGAGAAACAGTTCAAGGAAGGAAGGCAGCAAAGTAGCAAGGAAGCAATCAGCAAGCGACCAGCAACAACATTAGCCCTCCTTTCTGTCCCTTATATTAGGCTACCCACCCTTAAGAGGTGAGTAGCACTCATACCCAGGGTGGGGTGGAATCCTAGCATCACACCAGGAATCAATCCCAGCATCACATAGTTAACCCCAGCATCACACATTCTAGATCTAGCCACCTCTCAAAAATTCCACTTAGGATGTCACATGAGGCTTTAGGAGGACATCTGGTTACAAGCTGTACAATAAGCAAGATTTTTGTGGGGACAGTTCATTGTTTCTTTGGTATATTTTCAGTACAGAGAAGCTGCCACCCCCTTCTGTGCACTGAAAATATGCTGGGCTGCTGAGCTGTGTGATGTCTGCCTGTTAACTCCAACTACTTGCGAGGCTGAGGCAGGAGGATCAAAAGTTTGAGGACGGTGAGGGCAGAAAGACTATCTTAATTGAAAACTTTTAAAGGGGTTAGGGATATAGGATATAGCTCAGTGGTAGATATTCTCTAGGTTTCATCCCTACTACCTCAAAAACAAAGAAACAAGAAACAAGTCATTGTATCATCAGGAATGCTAACTTTGCTGGCTCCCAGAAAAAAATTTTCTGATCCCTTATGATACTTCCTAAATTGATACTTTACATACTTAAAAAATTTAAGATGCAGTTTTTTATTGATGGAAGCTTTTGTAAGATACTTGTGTTGGGTGTGGTGATAATGTGCATAGTCCCCACTACTTTGGAGGCCAAGGTAGAAAGATCAGTTGAGTCCAGGAGTTTGAGACCAGCCTGGGCAACATTGCAAAACCCTGTCTCAAATGAACAAAAACTTGTGTGCAAGATACTTGGGTGCACTGCTAGATGGCTACATGTTTGTTTAATTTTTTGTTTTAAAGCTAAACAATTACAGTAAATTTGATTTAGGGTCTTTATCAATGGGGCTAAATGTCATATTCTTACAGTAATTTTAATATTGTGTCTATTGTTTTTTGAAAGCTCTTAGCGAGTGTGGTGGTACAATACCTGTAATCTTAGCTACTAAGGAGGATTGAAAGTTGGAGGCCAGCCTGAGTACCTTAGTGAGACCTTGCCTCAAAATAAAAAGATGGCTAAGAATGTAGCTCAATGGTAGAGTATTTGCCTAGCTTGAGCATGGCCCGAGGATCAGTCCTAGCACTGAAGGAAAAGATCAACAAAAAAAGCAGTTCCTAATTTTGATGGTGTTGACAGAAACTGAGGGACCTATGTTACATATTATGAAAAAAAATGCCTTGTAAGAACCTTTTCTTTAAAATGATATTTATGTTTAGTAAGCCTTCATTAATTTGGAATTAGGTTTTCTTTGTGTGGGGGGCGGGGAACAGGGGCTTGAAGCCCTTTTTTATTTTTGAGACAGGGATTCCCTAAATTTCCCAGGCTAGGCTCCAATTTTCAGTCCTTCTGCCTAGGCCTCCCAGAGTGCCGAGATTACAGGTGTGTACCACAATGCCCACCTGGAGTTAGATTTTTAAGAAGCCAAATTATACCCCATAAGTGGTCAATCACATTTTTAAGTTTGTACCACTTTCTTAAATTTCGCTTATGAACACCAATTTATTTCTCTTTCTTTCCCTCTTTGCAATTGCCTCTCTCCTGGCCTCTTCTCCCCTTCTCTGGGGATTGAATCCAAGCCTTTGCAGCTACATCCTCAGGCTCTTTCTAATTTTTATTTATACTTAATTATTTGTGATGCTGGGAATTGAACCCAGGGCCTTCACACTGAGCTACATCCTAGCCTTTTATTTTTCTGTTTAGTTGCCCAGGCTGGGCTTGAACTTGGATTCTCCTGCCTCACCCTCCCAGAGTGCTGGGATTACAGGTGTGCACCACCACACTTGGCTCTTAATACACCAATTTTCATAACAATTTTTTGTTGTTGAATTCAGTTAGATTTTAGATTTATAATAAACTGTTGACTATTCTGAAATCTTTTGGGATGAATGGATAAAAGCATTTTTCTCCCTTCTCAGGTATATTCAAGAGCAAATGAGCAAGAACCATGTGGATGGTGGTTGGCTAAAGTTCGGATGATGAAAGGAGAAGTAAGTGATCTTGACACTTGCTTTCTAAGGAAATGCAACTCTTGCTTCCAATAAATGTTATTCTAACTCTCAGTGTTGTTCCAAAAAGCCTCCCTCAGAAATAGTTGAACACACATTTCCAAAATTCACTAGACCACTATTTTCTGTTTGTGTTCTGTAGTGGCAGTTATCAAAGCTGCTCTCTGGAGGTATACTTCAAGCATATAAAGACCACCAAGATGCTTGTAAGAACTTGGAATTTATTCCAGGCAAATTTGACCTCTGAAAGAAACTAAGCTCTCTTAGTATTTGTACCTTAAGGGGAAGATGTACAGAACGTCATTTAAAGTTGATTATTTTTGTTTAGGTGGAATTTTTAAAGTATTTTGATGTCTTTTAGTTTTATGTCATTGAATATGCTGCTTGTGATGCCACTTACAATGAAATAGTCACATTTGAACGACTTCGGCCTGTCAATCAAAATAAAACTGTCAAAAAAAATACCTTCTTTAAATGCACAGTGGATGTTCCTGAGGATTTGAGAGAGGCGTGAGTAATTTTGTTCACTGTTGAATTGCTTTGTGAAATTAGTGTTTTTCAGTGCTAAAAAACCTTTCCCTTGACCAATCAACACTCCTAACAGAAAATATTTTTGATAAATAAAGGTTTTATTGGGAGATGTCGAAATGAAATGTTGACTTTTGCATTAACTCCTAAATTTAGTCTATTACTGAGGTCTTATATTGAATTAATTTCTGTTTAGGTGTGCTAATGAAAATGCACATAAAGATTTTAAGAAAGCAGTAGGAGCATGCAGAATATTTTATCATCCAGAAACCACACAGCTAATGATACTGGTAAGATAACACCATAGTTAAAGGTAGCTAATTAATGGTTTTTGTGTAATTTTTCTCATTAGATATTTCAAAAGATAAAAGCTTAAGCTAAACTTTGTTCATAGTAAATTTATTAATATAGTATAGGAGAAATTTTTATAGCAGTAAAATGTTGCTTTTTGATCATTTCTAGAATAATGAGAAACATGAAACAATATGACATTCTTTTTTTAAAAAATGTATTTTATTTATTTGACAGGATCTCCCTATGTAGTTCAGGCTGACCTTGAACTCATTATGTAGCTCAGGCTGTCCTTGAACTGGTGGGAATCCTCCTGCCTCAGCCTCCTGAGTGTTGGGATTACAGGTGTGCACCACCACACCTGGCCAATATGACATTTTTAACATCACTGAATTCTTTTTTTTTTTTTTTTTGGTACCGGGGATCAAGCTCGGGTCCTTGTGCTTGCGCAGCAGGCTGCGAAACCACTGAGCTATAAATCCCCGGCCCATCATTGAATTCTTAATGTGTGAGGATCCTGGATTTCCCACCACCAAACTTAGTGTGATGAGGAAATACAAATAATAGAATTCAGAAAGGAATGTAGAATTATGTAAGAAGGGGAGGGGTTGCTAGGTGAAGAGAAAGTGCAGTGATACTACTTAAAGGAAGGCTTTGTGTAGAATATCATGTTTGTGTTATCTTGAAGAATGATTAAACTTTTTCGTGATTAACTTGTTCATAGTCTGCTAGTGAAGCAACTGTGAAGAGAGTAAATATTTTAAGTGACATGCATTTACGAAGTATTCGTACGAAGTTGATGCTTATGTCCAGAAATGAAGAGGCTACTAAGCATTTAGAAGTAAGTGGGTTAACTTAACAGAAGTTTTGTGTATGTGTATGTCCCATTTACTTTCAGTGGTATACTCCTCCCTTACCCCAAAGTACCTGAGCCTTAGACAAGGCAACCAGGGTCCTGTTTCATGCTTGGTGTCAAAGTCCTTAGAATAATTACTTTTATCCAACATAGCTTTTCTTTTGCTAAATGTCTCTTGACTTTTTGTAAGGGATTAGGTGATAGATGCTAAAGAGCTTAGAACTTTAGAGTAGAACTATGCTGCTAATTCTTTACTCTGTCTTTAACATTTTTTTTACTGCTGTGTCACTTAGTCATGACACTTTCTGAGTAACTTACGTTTACTATAACAATTGTTAGAACCTATCACTGGGTCTGTGCCCTGTCTTAAGTTTTGTTTTCTCCTATTCTTCATTGCTGTTCTATTATGATACTTGTACATTCCCTTGCTCTCACACTTCCCAACCCAGTGCAAGTATACATGCGCACACACACGCACACACACACACAATTTTGTCTTAGAGCATAGAGGTATTTTTATCCTTGAGATAAATTTATGAATGCCCTCAGTAATTTAAAAGTTCCGAGTAAGGGATATATGAATGCATTTCGAGATGAGTATCAAAAAAATTGGAGAACTTATATCTGTAAGTCTCTTAACATTGTTTTAGGATTAGTGTTTTCTGTGACCATAAATTGAGGAAAGCATTTTTCATTTTATGACATGTTTTCTTTATTCAAGACTTAGCCATTTTTCTTATACAGTACTTTTTCAGAAAAATTGTGAAGTATACGTGAATAAAATTTACTATCTTTATTTTTTAAATGAACAGTTGAGTACTGTTATTTACATTCTTAATCTCCATAATTTTTCATATTTTGAAACTGAACCTGGCCTGTTCATAAAACAGCTTTGAATTGCCTCCTGCCTCCAGCCCCAAGGTGTCATGTGTTACTTTATTTTTTAATAAATTTGATTACTGTAGATACTTCATATATAAATTGAATCTTACTATATTAGTGATTTTTTTGACTTATTTCATATAGCATAATGTTCTCAGAGTTCATTTGTATTAGAGCATGTGTCAGAATTTCCTTCCTCCTTAAGCCTGAATGATACTGAATTACATATACATATGTATATATGTATGTGTTCGTGGATGGACATTTGGATTGTTTCCATCTCTAGACTATTGTGAATAATGCTGTTATGAACATGAGTGTACAAAAACTATTGTTTTTTGTGGCTGGGGATTTAGCTTAGTGGCACTGTGCCTGCCTTGCAAGCACAAATTCCTGAGTTCAATCCCTGGTACTGCCAAAAAAACAAAAACAAAAAAAACTATTGTTTTTGAGTTGATAATCTTAATTTCCTTCTTTTATTAGTGCACAAAACAACTTGCAGCAGCTTTTCATGAAGAATTTGTTGTGAGAGAAGATTTAATGGGCCTGGCAATAGGAACACATGGTAGTAACATACAGCAAGCTAGAAAGGTTCCTGGAGTTACCGCCATTGAGCTAGATGAAGATACTGGAACATTTAGAATCTATGGAGAGGTAAGTTGCTGCTTTGGCTAACAACTATACAGTAGTAACAATCTATTTTTCCATTGTGTTATCTGGAATTTCATTTGTCAGTGAAACACTTTTGAGATAGAATCTCCTCGTTTAGTAAAATCATTCAACCTGGAGATATTTACTTAAAAAGTGGACTGAAGTTTTATTTAGGAGCAGCAAAACATTTACTGGTTTATTAACATGCAGTATTTTCAGAAGTTCCATAACTGTATCTCAGATTAAGTACTCCCACCCCTTCCCCAGCTGCTCAGGGATTTTTTTGTTTGTTTGATGCAATTTTTCATTTTTTACAGTTTTGGAAGATCTGGTGCCAGGACCATGTTAATGCTAGGCAAGTCCTTTATCCCTAGCACTGAGCTACATTGCCATCCTAGCTATTCAAATGTTTTTTGAATGCTTACTGTGTGTCAGGCATTGGCAATAGTAAATCACATACAAGTTTTTATGTGATTTGAATATGGATAATACTTTGTCATTGATGAATTGTGAAATTATGGATATTGAATAAATAAATTTTTTAAAAAATATATGTAATTTAGACTTTGCTTTGAGACCATTTTTCAAATTAGAATAATTTTTAAAGTTTTTATTATTTCTTCTTAAATGATGAAATTTTAAGTCTTGACATCTCAATTTGATTCATAGAGTAATCTTTTTTTTTTTTTTTTTTGGTACCAGGCATCGAACTCGTGTCCTTGCACTTGCGAGGCAGGCAGTAGAACCACTGAGCTAAATCCCTGGTCCCCATAGAGTAATCCTGATTAGAGGCTTCATTAGGGGATAGGCTTTAGACCATACTGCTTGTGTTAGAATCCTGTCTTTATCAATTAGAGTGGGCTTGGACAAGTTACATAAACTTCCCTGCATAAGTAAGTGTCTATGTTTTAAAATGATGGTGCTGTTTGTCTTACAGTTTGAATATTAAATCCATTTTTCCTTGTTTTGGTTCTGGGGATTGAATTCAGGGCCTTGTGCATGCTGAGCAAGCTCTCTCCTATGGAGTTATACCCCTAGTCCTGAGTATATCTTTTAATTTTTCTTTTTCTTTTTTTTTTTGGTACCGGGGATCAAACTTGGGACCTTGTGCTTGCAAGGCAGGCGCTGGAACCATGGAGCTAAATCCCCAGCCCCATGAGTATATCTTTTAAAGTACTTATTGCATATGGCACATGATGTACTAAGCAAAAAATGCATTTGACGATCTTTGGTTTTTAAGAACAAACCTTAAAAGAGAAAATAACTGTTATTCAAAATCTTTAAATTCTATTTTTTTGGGGGGTGTACCTTTTTAGCAGATAGATTTTAAAAACTAGTCTCTGCAAAAACAGCTTTTAAAATAATTTCTGATGTTGAGAATAAATTAAAAAGCAGTAGGAGGCCAGGGGTTTCGGTCAGTGGCACTGCGTCTGTCTTGCAAGTGCAAGATCCTGAGTTTGATCCCCTATATCAAAAAAAGAAGCAGTAGGGCCAGGGATGTAGTTCAGTGAGCCGCACCTGCCTGGCAAGCACAAGGTCCTGAGTTCGATCCTTGGTACCGAAAAAAAAAAATTAAAAAGCAGTGCAGTTTAGAATTTTTGAGGTAGTTTAGAATTATATGAGAATATGGACCAGTACAGTGTATTTAAGATTGGGTTAAAGTTTGGCCGCTCACTAGCTACGTAACATGAGTACTGTAAACCATTATTCTCTCAGCAGTCTATAAAGAACCTTAGTGATACCTAACATTATTTGGTTTTAGTAGTTCTGGGGTTTTTTTTTTTTTCTCTCTAAGTATTGGGAATTAATTAACCTGAGGTGGCACTCCATGGGTTGAGAAGAATCTTAGTGTAATGCACTGTACTTCAAAATTTTCTCTTTTTTCATATTTTTCTTTTGGGCTATGGGTTGCTTTAGGATTATAACAAGACATCGTGTTTATTTTTCTCCATCTAGAGTGCTGATGCTGTAAAAAAGGCTAGAGGTTTCTTGGAATTTGTGGAGGATTTTATTCAGGTTCCTAGGAATCTTGTTGGTAGGTAATTCTTTACTAAATATTAAGTTAAATGTTACTTAGTTACATACAGTCACTCAATTGAAAATGAGTCTTATAGGCTGATAACCTTGTTCTACTTTTAATGTAGAACATTTAGGTTACAAATAATTTACTGTCTTTTTAGTGATAACATTTTATTTGACTTTTGTTCTCTTATTAAAATGAAAAGATGTTTTTTTTCTGTTCAGGGTGACTCATTCTTGTAATAGTTTGTCATTTCAGTTTTTCTTAAGTCTTAACCTTGGAGTTTTTTGCTATTTTCCCTTCTTTATTGTCTTATCGTTTATATGTCCGCAGAAATTGTGGTGGTACTTTTTTTTTTTGGTACTGGGGATTGAACTAAGGACCTTGTGCTTGCGAGGCAGGCGCACTGAGCTAAATCCTTGGCCTCTTTGACTGTACTTCTTGATGAGGTGTTTGTGATAATTTTTTCCTTTTGTTTAGTGCAAAAGAAAAAGTAACTGGACTAACAGTAGGGTAATAAGCTTCTATACAGTAGGCCCTGAATAAATAATAATTGGTTTTTGTAAAGGCATAGAAAAAGGTAAAAGGTCATGGGCAGGAGAAAAAGAATGATGATGTTGATACATGAGGAGAGCAGGTTTCGCTGTTGTTTATCATCATTAGTGAAAACCATTGTACCCATGGGTTAAAAAAATTTGAGTTGAACCTGGTTAAATGAGCATTTTAGCTTGAGGTGAGTTAATTTTATGACTGTTATTAATGTGCCCATGCTCATTTAACCATAGCTAAGTCTGTGCTATGTGTTTTTAAGTGGTATTTGAGGCAAATGGGAGGCCTTTTTATGTTTTAAGTCCTTAGTGATTATCCTAAATAATTATAATGTTATAAAGTTTACTTAGGAGGGGAATATGTTTTTGTTCCTTTTTGTCTCATTTTCGTTAACTTTTTGACTAAGGAAATTGTTTCAGCCCTTTGGGTTTCATTTGTATAATGAGGCCAGTTTAGCCTTTAGGAAGTAATTTCCTAGCAGTAGGTGTTTCATTAGTCACATCTAGTAAAACAAACGTAAATAGAAAATTTAAAACATTTCGTTCTTAAAAATGTTTGAATGCTTGACAAAAAAGTGGTTTACCACACAAGAATATGTTTCTTGGGATTCATGTATTGGTAGTTGAAGTTCTTAGCAAAGAGCTTTTCAGTTCTGCCTAGACATTTGGGTAGGCATGGCATTCTGCCAGTTATATATGTCCCATGCCAGCAGTTCTTGGTGAGTCATTGTTCACCATAGACCTGCTGGAGAGATGAGTTGAAATGTTAGAATTGAATAAAAACTTGAAGGATTTTGCATAATTTTAATAAACATTAGTACATAAAATGTTATCAGGTCACCTTTGGCAAAGAATTGGTTTTGAAAAATGATGTACTTTTAGCTTATTTAAATCATACCTAAGTATCAACACCTATCTGGTGTTAATGTGAATGGCTCTAGAACATATAGGACATAATTTAACTGTACTAAGGTTCCCTCACTAAAAATGATTTGATGGTGGGTTATGGACAGGAATCAGATTTCTTTTCAACTCAACAATTCTAAGAAGATAGCCTAGGTCTTACGGAGTTTATGGTACTGTTAATTATGAGTAAAAATCCTTGACACTTGAGCAATAAGGAAATTGGCTATATTTGTATTTCTCTGATTCTGTTCTTGCAATGATGTGAGTCCATATTATGTGTCTTTTCCATCTTATCTCTTGCTTACCTTTGGTGACATGGATTGTGTGCTCTGTAGGAAATAACGTGTTAATAGCACATTGATGAGACAACTCACCCTTGGGTTGTATTGGTTTTCATATATAATAATTTTAAAATGTTCCCTCTAAAGTGGTTTTGGATGAAGCAGTCTTTTGAAAAATGGTACATTCTTAGTCCAAGTGAAAGAGCAAAAGAGAAATAAAGGGAATGAGGACCACTTAGTGGGTAAGTTCCAGAGAGGATTCCTTTACACATTTAGGTTCTAGAATGTGACCATTCCTGTCATTCCCAAATCAGAGGAAACTGTATTCTGTGAACATTGATGTGAAAATGGATCAAAATGTTTCATCTCAGAAACCTTCCTTAATCACTTCTTTACTCTGTCCCTTCAGCATTTATACTCAGTGCTCAATTTGTACTACAGGTCTGCTTCAGTTTGTCAATATGCTCTGGAATTTAAACTATGGAAATGATCAGTTAAAATATTGACGGTCTCTGGTGGGACTAAATAAAACTTGCAGGTAGGTCCCTGCCAAGGACCCCAGAAAGGTGATGGAAGTTTACTCACCACTGGTATAGATTCACAAAAAGAACGTGACAGATTCTGGGGGAAAGAATTGCGCTCTGACAACGTGGTTTTTGCTTTTCGAAAAGATCTTTGCTTATTTTTAGCAGGGTCAAGAATGAAGTTGCTGCTTGAGCATCACTGTGTTAACAAGGTTGTGTTTGTGCTTCTGCTAGGGCTTCTCAGAGAAGATACTCGTCATGTGATTTCCCTCTCCTGTTCTTTTTAAAAACCTGCTCAGTTTCTGCTGCTTTTAAATACTGGGTTATTAATAGGGAAGGAAATTTGAGAGTAAGAATAAAAGAGTGAGGGAATCTTCATTATAGTGCAGTTTGTATATCAACCAGTTTACTGTTGTTACTGATCTTTTATTCATTTGTCATTGGAAGTTTTTCTTTTAAGCATGCCATAGGACATAACTTGCATTTTAAACTCCTTTCAAACAACTTAGTTTAACCTTTTGTGAAAATGATTTAGTAAAATTATTTTGGGATGTAGAGTTGATAAAAGGAGTAACTGTCTAAGACAGTGGTGGCGAACCTCTGGTATGTGTGCTGCAGTGGGCTGTTTATAACACTGAAAGATCTAAAAGGTTCGCCACCACTGGTCTCAGGGATACTTCTGTTCCACATAGTGAAGATTACTAGAATATTTACTTCCACTGCTGGGTGATAGTCCCCAGCGTTGCTTTGTTATTTTATGTGTTAATCTTTAGATAGTACGTTTCTTTGGGAGTCTTCCTGTTCCTCTTTGAGTTTCTGTGTTGATTAATAACTACCATTTGGCAGGCTTACAAGTCAAGTATGGAGAAGGTAAATAATTTGAATTTTATGTTATTTTACAGTATTTCACAGCAAGACATCAGGCATATCATGCATGCTATATGTACTTGTATAAAGCTGTGAAATACTTTGAAACTTACTGGTATAAAATAAGATATTTGTTAAATGTCAACATATCTTAAGATATTCATTCTAAGATTGTCAAGTCATATATCTTATGGATAAGTACAAACTTGAAAATAAAGGCCAGATTGATAATTTATTACTTGTGTGAATGTAATATATAGTAATAAATATTAAATGAACACATTGATACGGTTAATGCTAAATTTAGTTTTTTCTTTGGTGTTATGAGTTGGGGTTGATATTTTACAAATATGAAAAAGACAGGACATTTAAAATATGTTTTGAAATATATTAAATAGGTTGGGATTGATAATTTTACAAATGTGAAAATAGTAGGACATTTTAAAATGTAGATTTTTGAAAATTTCTTGTATGTTGAGTAGCATGGTCAATCTCAGTAACATCAGGCACACTGAAAGGAAAGTTTCAGATTATGGATAAAATGTCTTGATAGTCTGTAGGTGAGTTAATTGAAAGTATAAAGACGGAGTTTTACTTGGTGGTTATAATTTCATGGTAAATCATAAATGATTTGAGCTGATGTTGAAACTGTAGCATTTTAACTTACATTTTTTTTCCTCTCACTAAAGGGAAAGTAATTGGGAAAAATGGCAAAGTTATTCAAGAAATAGTGGACAAATCGGGTGTTGTTCGGGTGAGAATTGAAGGAGACAATGAAAATAAGCTACCTAGAGAAGATGTAAGTATTTAAAATATAATTTATTTACCTACCCTCTTTCCTCCATGTTCTTGGCTGACTTAGTGTGTTACATTTTGGAAATCATGTTGGAAACAGTTATGCCTTTTGTAGTGCTTAACTCTGATGTAGTAGGTTGTTAACTTTTTTCTATTCCTTGTAATATTATTTAACGTACTTAAAAAGAAGTTATCTTTTAATTGTAGGCTGTGGGTTCTTAGTTTTTTTGTTTTTTTTTTTTTTAAAGCTCGTACTTGATACAGAAGTTTCAGTTTGATTATCTTAGAAGCTATTTTATTCTTACATGATAAAGCTATAGAAGTTGATACTCAGCAAGTCTATTAAAAAGGAATTTATCACAGTCTCTTTGACCTGTTTTTCTTTTAGTCTGAAAGAATTGATCATGTCTTAATTAAATTCTTTCATGTTTTTGTGTTGCTGTTAATTCTGATCCCATCTTTTTGAAATTTTTTATTTTTAGTCTCTTCTCACATGTTGATGCTTGGTTCAAAATTCTGTTTACTCTTTGCACATCACCTTTAAGGGGATCACACACATTTGTGGGTACAGTGATCATCTCTATACTTGACTGAAGCTTTGTATGCCTAAATATAAGTCAAGGTTTTTCTCCAGAATTATGTTTGAGAAAGCAGTACACTCAAAGTTTCAGTTTTGAACAATATCATACTGTTTGGGGGTGTGTTAACTGTTAACATAGTATTAGTCTTTTAAAACAGAAGATAGAATCGGACTTTTTTTTTTTTTGGTACCAGGGATCGAATTTGAGTCCTTGCGCTTGTGCCACAGGCGGTGAAACCACTCATCTAAAGCCCCAGCCCTGGAATCAGACTTTTAAAAGAGAAAAAAACTTGTAGACATTTAGCCCAGATGAATACCCACCAAATACTGGGTGTTGCAAAGATGCCTGTTGATGAAGATTAAAGCTGATGGTGTTACATTTTTGTAGTTGTCACTTTTTGCCTATATACTTAGTATGTGAAATAATGGTGATCCATTTCGCATTCAAGAAGTACCTAAGTACTGGTCTGAAGATAATGATAGCCAGGACCATTAAATGGCTCAACTGTAAATTTCTAAGCTTGATATTAATATTTGCTCTTCATTTAGTTCACCTTATTCCCACTTGTTTTACAGTATTCACCATTTTGGTGTAACCTTCTTATTCTAGATTCTTCATAAAAAGGAACTTAATTGTACTTTCCTAAATTGGAAGTTTGGACTGTTGTTACTGCCATTTTTTTTGCAAGGGTAAGAAATATAAATGGTTTGCTGAGACCAAAGGAGTTAATGATTTTAAATGACTAAGCAGTGTGGGATGTAAAGATAAGGGGGTACTATTAGGGATTGAACCCTGGGCTTCTGCACTGAGCTTTATTTTTTGAGACAGTCTCACTAAGTCACTCTCTCAGTCACTTTCTTTGTTACTGGGACAAAATGCCCAGTACCTACAACTTAAAGGAAGAGAGGTTTGTCTCGTGATCTGCTGATTCCACAGCAGAACCACATGGAAGAGGAAAGCTGCTAATGTCATGGTGGCCAGGGAGCAGTGAGAGAAGGGAGGGACTGGGGAGGGTGATGTACGCTTCTAAGTCATGTTCTCAGTGACCTCCCTTTACTGAACAGACCTCACCTTCCAAGAGCAAGTCAGTTATTGGTCCAGTCCTCTTCCAAAAGCCCTGCCTGTGAGGAAGGCTTTATTGCTATAAACCACAATAGCAGTTATGTTGCCCAGGCAGGGGTTGAACTTGAGATCTTCTGCTTCATCCTCCTAGAGTGCGTTTGCCAACACGCCCAGCCAAGACACCACCTTTTTGTCTGTGATGTGTTTCTTCCTCTTTAATTAGTGGATTATAAAAGTATTTTGCACCTTAAGGATCTAGGCCTTTGTTTTTACAGATGTATAGCAAATATTCCTTCTTTTTTTCCTTGATTCTTGATTTGATTTTTTTCCCTCTGTTTAGACATTTTAAAATTTTTATATCATTGAATTTTTTTCAATTTATGCTTTATGATTTTGAATTTTCTCTCATGCTTGGCAAGGTCTTTTTTGCTCCTAGATCATTTAGAATTCTCTAGAATTTGTTTAGTATGTGGAATTGTTTATTTGGAATGTATTTGGCATAATTTATAAGGCATCAAAAATAGGGATCCTGATTTTTCTGAGTGTGTGGTTGTCAGTGTCATTTATTAAATATAATCAGTTCTTAGCATTTTTTAAAATCTTGAAATTTCACCGAGTAACTAATGAATTTGTGTTCATTAATAATCATTTGCTCTTTAAACTTTTTTCTTACGGCTTTACAATAGCCATTAAATTCTGTAAGATATGTGCTTTTAAGATTTCTTTTTTTTTTTTCTTTCTGGGTACCGGGGATCAAACTTGGGTCCCTGTGCTTGCAAGTCAAGCAACGGAACCACTGAGCTAAATCCCTGGCCCTAAGGGTTTCTTTTAACACTCTTTTTTCTTTGGAGGTAACTATTGGTGATGGAATCTCCTATTCAAGGTTACTGCATTGTGTTTCTCCTGTTCCCTAGAGATAATCTATCTAGAATGACTTGGTTTTTATCTGCTTTTAACATCTACTTCAAATTACAATAATATTTATTCCCCTAACTTTTCATTTTTAGGGTGGCATAATTCACATTCTACCTTCTGTTCCTGTATGGTTTTTTTTGTTCATATCACTAATGTTGTATAACGAGTTTATTACAGGAATGTTTAGTATCCTTCCTAAGATGGTAATTGCCTGGAAAAGGAAACATTCTTTTATTTATCCTTATACATTAGCATAGATCCTGGCAATAAACAAATAGGTATTATTTGGGATTAGCTAATTAGATATAAATTTGCCTGGCCAAGTTGCTAAGTTTGACTTTGGGTAAATTATTTTTCTCTTATAAAAGTGGGATATTTCTTAGTTATGTTTAGTGAAAGTGAAATAAGATATAGATGTAGAATGCATAACATAATCCAAGAAATGTGGTAGGAAATTAAAATTGTCTTAGTTTTTCCTCCTTCCTCTCTTTTATTCAGTTCGTATCTTTCTTATCTGCTTGTTAATGCCGAAGAACACTGTCAAGACTTCTCACTCTCTAAACCTAGATTAGATATCTCTTGTTTTTGTGTACCTTCATAGTTTTCTGTAAGCACCATGACCCTGATACTTTTCTGCCTTTTAATCAGTGATGCCTAAAAGTCACTGGTTAGAATTTTTGAAAATAAATCAGGGTGGATTCATATATAGAACAAAAAGTTCTTAAGCCACACTTGGTTCCATATTTAGAACCAGAAGTTCTCAAACCAGGCTATTTAAATAACTGTTAGACAATTTAGTGTGTAAATTCAAGAAAATGAGGAAAGAATTGAAAGTGGCTTGGAAGTTTAAGCTTTACTCTCATTTTCCAGACTTTTAAGAAGTTGATATGTGTTTCTATAAAAGAAAAATCCTCACTTAGCCATCTTATTTCTCTTATCTTCAGTGTTTTTAAATCCAAGGAAACAAAGTTGTTTAATACCTGTGACTAAGTATCTGTTATTAGTACTTTTAATTTTTGCATTATGTAAATATTTGTTCTGTATATAGTAGTCAACAATCACCCCAGTGCAGTACACACTTGACATCTCATTTTCACATGTTTAGAGATAAGTTGGCCAATGAATTTAATGATATCTTTTACAATTACACCTACTAACTGGTCTGAATGTTTATGGCCAGTTTGAAGAAAGTTTTTTTTTCTTTCTGTTTTTGTGTTTTAACCTTTTTTTTTTGGTACTGGGGCTAAAACTTGGGACCTTGCGCTTGCGAGGCAGGCGCCAGAACCACTGAGCTAAACCCTCAGCCCTAAACTTTTTTTATATACTTAAAATAGGAATCAAATCCTAGTGATTTGTATACTTACACACTTAGCAATAAGAAATCCTAGTGATTAAAAAGTGATTTCTGAAATTTAACAACTTACTGAAAATCTGAATATTTTAACCATACTGATTTTAGCACTGCCCCCCAAATCTCAAAGTTTAGTAGATATAATTTGCTGTTTGCTTTATAAAAGTTTTCCAAGTTGTATAATGCTATCTTTTTTTTGGTATGGGGATTGAACTCAGGACCTTAGGCCTGCAAGGCAGGCGCAGCACCACTGAGCTAAATCCCCTGCCCTGTATAATGCTATCTTAAATTCTGGCTAGAACTTTGTTAAAGTATTAAGTACTGAGGACATTGTGTTTTCTTACAGGGGATGGTTCCATTTGTATTTGTTGGCACTAAAGAAAGCATTGGAAATGTGCAAGTTCTTTTAGAATATCATATTGCTTATCTAAAGGTTTGTATACAGTTTATATTTTTGCATCTCATTGCTGCATTTGCTACGTAACTGTTCTTTATTTACTACAAACAAATGAAGAGGTCCACACATTAAACATTTCATATTTGTTAGATAGTAAGTTTCAAATTTTTACATCTCTTTAATTCAGTTTCAGTTTTGCCCAGTTTTTATTACAAGAAAAAAATGAATATACTTTACCATAATAAAATGGCTTTCCAGTACATTGTTTTGTCCTCTTAATCTGAGCTTTTAACTTTCTTTCCTTATTGTTTTAAGAAATGGTCACTTTAATGTTTGTTGAATTTGAATGTCATCACTTAGATAGATACCTGTGTGTTCTATAGTAGATCTTTTGTTATTACTTTCAGACTTTTTATACAAAAAGGGTACACAGACCCAGGAGTAAAGTTAGGCTTCCTTGCTAACTTTTACCTGAATCAGCTGTACTATCCTCATAGATATCATTTAATTCTTTGTGTACATGTGTGTGTGTTTGCATGTGTTGATGGGGATCAAATGTAGAATCTCCCACTTGGTAATTAACTGTTAGAGCAACTGTAAAGAGCAAGGGAACTTAAGAAAAGTAATCCCCTGTAAATAGTAAATATTACCGTTCTTATTTGCTACTCTTTCTTGGCTTTGTTCCTGTTTTCTCTGGTTTAAAATATAGTAATATCCCCATGTGTGCTCTGCTTCTACTAGTGTGTTTTCCATCCAGTCTCATATCATTGCTGCTTGTGTAATGTGTTGAAAGTGCCCAGGTGATAACATTTGTTTTTGAATTTTATCTGTATTTACCGGTCTCATTTCAGACTGGTATTCCAAATTTACCTTCCAGTGTTCTGTTTACTTTAGTAAAGAACTTCGTTTTAGATGCTGTACTTTCATATCTTGCATGATTTCAGTTTCTGAATCAAGTTTACTAATCTATTTAGGTCACAACTCAGGTGTCATTGCTTTAATAGGACAAGTAGCTTATTAATAGTACCTTCATAGATAGTAGTTGTGCTTTAATTTAGCAGAGTTTTAACTCTTCAAGGGAAAGATCTGCTAACTGTATACTTGTTAGCAACTTAATGAATGAGTTAACACTATGTTAAATGTCTCTGAAGAAACGAGAGTCTTATGTCTCCTTTTATATTGTGTGCTTAATAACGGTGTGGTTGGCACACACTAAGGCCTTTCATATATGTTTGTTGAATTCAGCAAATAATCTTGTAAATTGTGTTAACTAGGAATACAGTGCTGCTTTACCACGTAACTATCCAAGGCGATGGATTTTTTTCTTTAGTAGGGAGTACAATTCTAGTTCTAGGTTTTAAGAAGACACAAAAAAATCACATGGAAAAAGATTTACCCTTTTTTATTTGGTTTATAGGAAGTGGAACAGCTAAGAATGGAACGCCTACAGATTGATGAACAGCTACGACAGATTGGTATGGGTTTCAGACCTTCTTCCACCAGAGGGCCTGAAAAAGAGAAAGGATGTGCCACTGATGAAAGTACCGTCTCTTCTGTACAAGGTTCTAGGTCTTATAGTGGAAGAGGCAGAGGTCGTCGGGGCCCTAATTACACCTCCGGTTATGGTAAAAAAAACATTTTTTATTTTTGTAGTATTAGTTTTCGTTTAGGTGCTCCAACACATTTTACATATAATTAGTTAGTTTACCAATCTAACTTGGCTTTGAGGGTGAAAAGTAGGTCTGAGGTATATGTCTTAGTAGTGATGGTGAACTTTATGTATTAATGACAGTAAAAGGTTTGTCATTTCCAAGAAGTTATGTAGTGTATTTTTGAAGAAATGAAGCATATTTTTATGTTGGCAGTTCATAATCTTGTTTGTTCTAAAGATTTTGGATGAATATATATAAAAGTTATTTTCCAAACATTTCCCCAACACAGTTTTCTACATTTTCCAATAAAAGCCCAGTAATGGTTATAATAGTTATCATCTAGTATACCCTAAGAATAGTAAAAATGAACAGTAGTGCTAATGACTAGACAAGGATTACATATAGGAGATTTTTAGTAGCTTTTAAAATATACTTTGACTCATTTAGCAGATCTTATTACATTAACAAACCATGTTATTATTTTTTATGTAATGTTTCACCAAAATGAAAGACAGGAAAAGTCAGAACCTAATTTTATAAGTGAGCATTTTTATAAAATGTATTTCACGGTGTGGATGAGTCCCAACCCTAGTAGGAAGGGGCTGGTGGAGTGGTGATAGTTAACAATTCTCTAATCCTAAATTCTCACTTATTTTTCTTCACCTTTGGACTTGTTTCATTTTTCTACATTTGGTCTTGGATCTTAGCAATGACTTGATCCCCCCCCCCTTCTTTTTTGCTCTCCTTCCAATGCCCATTCTGTTTTGGGAAGATGTCTCATAAACCTTTGCAGAAATATATAGTATTTAAGGAAAACAGAAACCATAAATTTGAGGTGTACAGATTCTGGATCCAGATTTCCTGGTTGAAGAATTATGTAATGATGCTAGAGTTCCATGAAACTTACACTGTTCTTTCATTTGTTACTGAGGTGGAAGATAAAAGTACTGTATCTTTTCCCTTTAGTGTCATATCCTCCTCTCTATTATTTTCTTGATGTATTTTATTGTAGTAAACCTTGCATTAAAGTTTTAATGTATAATTCCAGTAAAATGTAGAAATTTTCACCATGCAGAGGACTGAGAATTGTAAACTATTACTGTATTCTTTAAATTTAATACAAAAGGCAATGCAAGTAACCAAAATAGAAGTTGAATATACTCTTAATTTTTGGAGCATAAATAACAAAAATAATCAGATTCTGGCTTTTTGGATGATGAATGATGAATTTATCAAATAATTTTATTAGTCTTTGTGAAAGAAATCCACTTAAACTGATGAGTGGTCACTGGCAAAATGCTTTTGTCTAAAGTAGATAAATTCATGGGATCATGGCAAAGTAACATTGTTTGGAATGGATTGTTCAGTAGATGGCACTCTTACATCTGAATCTTTGTAGAACCAATAACATATTTCTTGAAGTAGCTATTGAATTTGAGAAGATATTTTGAGTTTATAGATGTTCTTAAACTCTTTCTATTAGAAGGATTTATAGGTTATAATTGTGTGTTTGCAAAAAGAAATATTTCTTAATGTAGCATCTCGAGTTGGTATGTGCCCTAACTTGGGTGACACAAATTTAGCATATTCTCTGTTTGTTTGGCACACAGAGCATATCTTTTTTTTTTGGTACCGGGGTTTGAACTCGGGTCCTTAGGCTTGTGAGGCAGGCGGCGGAACCACTGAGCTAACTCCCCGGCCCCAGAATATACCTTAAAATTGATGTCATCTTGGATTTGATAAAATGTGTTTTTAACTCATAAGTTTAGCATATATGACCTTGAAATTCATCTTGATGACTTTAGACATTATAGAGAGGGGGAAGTCTGATTTGAAATTTGGTTAAAATTTGTTTTAAATTGTGAGAGTTATTTAGAATTTGATTAGTGTTATAAATCATTTTTAAAGCTTTAAAAACAGTTCCTTGAATTGTGAGTTTGTTTTTCAAAATTGAGAGGTTGAAATATTTACAGCGATTTTTATTTAAGAGTATTTGTTTCCTGTTGACACTATAATAAATTATAGAGCCAAGAAGAACACTAATAATCTTGTAGGTCAAAGTTGAACCTTGGCTCACTAGACTAAATGTTTTTTTGAGATGGAGGTCTTGCTGTGTTGTCCAGGCTGGCCTGGAACTCTTTTTTTTTTTTTGGTACCCAGGATCGAACTCTGGTCTTTATGCTCACTCGTGAGGCAGGCGGCAGAACCACTGAGCTAAATCCCCGACCCAGTGGAACTCTTGATCCTTCTGGGTCAGCCCCCTAGTGAGGAAGCTGCTTAGCTGGGAGTATAGGAGGATGCCACTGTACCCAGCTGGTCTAATTTTCTTTTAGAGACTCTAAGAAAGATTCTGTTCTCTCCTTATCTTGATGGGCCTTAACTTTAGTCATAGTTGTAATGTGTTTTTTGTGAAACCAAAAACACTTAAGGCATTAAATATGAATAAAGATGAGCACTAGCCAATTCATTGACTTTTTCTTTAAACCTCAGTCTTACCCACTGGAAATGAATACTAGATTTAGGTTAAACTAGTGGAAGAATTTCTGTGCTTGTGACCTTGGGTTAAATAAATGAGAGTTCGGAAGGTCCTTACCTCCCAATTTTGGTATTCTTTTCAGGCAGAGTAAGTAGATTTGTAAAATCAGACATTCATACATACTCAGAGTTGTTTTTTTTAAGTATTCGTGAAACAGGAACAGTCCATGCCATCCACTTAATAAAATGTTATTTGTCATTTGGAGAAATGAGTGTTAAGGAAGATTCAGTCCCTTCAGTTAGATTCTCATCCCCACTTAAGAATTGAGAATGAATAATAGAAACGATCTATTTTTTCTAAAATGTACTTCCAGGTGATTATTTAATCCATTCTTCTATAATTGACAAGTGATATTCATATTTTAGTAGCACATGGAGAAAAAGGGACGTATTGCAGTTACCTTTGAAAGAGAAAGGAAGTTTATAACTCCTTCATTAAAGTTTATAATTTATTTCCTGCACTCATTTAATTTTATGCCCACAAAGATTTTTGTGTTTTGCTTTTATTGTCCAATGACTAGAGTTTTAAGTACAAGCATCTTACAGGTATTTCATGAAATATTAGGAAATTAACTATAAAATTACTCAAATTTATCAAGAGAAAATTGTTATGTAAATGTTACTAGGCATTTGGGGACATTTAGAACTAACAAGATCTGGAGTTCTCATTTTACATCATAGACCAGTTTTGAAGTAATTTCACAGGAAAAAGAACAGTGTAATTATAAAACTGTATGATAGATATATACTACTTTTTTAAAAATAAGGAAAGAGAATTTGTTTTCACTTAAGTGGTCTGAAACTAGAAATTGACCTAGGTTATGAGGGAAGTGGCATGCCAGAACCAACAAAGAATGAGTGGGAATGAATATTGTAGAAAGATAAAATAGAAAATTTTCACAAGTCATGCTGAAATTTCATCCCACACTGGTCATAGCTCTGATTCTGTTGTCAGATGAGAGATGTCTTCTCAGAAATCTTAAAATTGTCCAGTATTCTCAAATACCTTATTCTAATTTGAGGCAGTAGGACATATTTTATGTACAATTGCTGAAAAATATACTTCTGGCTTGTGTTATCAATGATGAGAAATGTTTTGATTGCAGAGATGTTTAAAATGTGAAAGCACACCCTAGAGCAGTGGTGACAAACCTTTGGCATGCATACTGCAGTGGGCTGTTTGTATAATTGAAAGTTCTAAAAGATTCCACAGCAATCAGTGTATATAATGGTGGAATCACTGCACTATATAATGAAAACTATTTTCCCATATTTTTCAGTTTGCTTTCAGATGTTACTAGTTAATATTTCTTGTACTAATAATTTCAGTTATTAAAACATGCAAATGGCCAGAAATTTTTTGCAAATCTCCATATTAAATACATTCTTGTGTTTTTTGAAATTGTCCTTTTGACTCTACATCAAAGCAATTCATTTAAAAATCTGTCTTGACTAGTAGATATAATATTTATACTTGATCCCTCAGTTAATACATTTCTATTTCTTTTCTTTTTTTTTTTTTTTGGTACTGGGGATCGAACTCAGGACCCTTGCTCTTGAGAGTCAGGTGGTGGAATCACTGAGCTAAATCCCCGGGCCAATACATTTCTTTTTTTCCTCTCCCTTTGGTGATGCTGGGGATTGAACCCATGGCCTTTTACACTGAGCTGCATGCCCAGCAACTTTTTTGTTTTTTATTTTGAGACAGAGTCTCACAAATTTGTCCAGGCTGAGCTTAAACTTGTGATCCTCCTGCCTCAGCCTTCCAGAATGCTGGGGTTACAGACATATGTGACCACACTCAGTCTCCCATTTGCTTTTAATTTTCATTTAGTTTTCTTTGAATCAGGCTATTAGTGTGCTCTTATGATATTTAATAGAAAATAATTTTTTAAAAATTTAATCACTTTTTAAAAAAATAGGATTCTTAACTGCTTTATGTTCTCTTCTTCCCCAAGGTACAAATTCTGAGCTGTCTAACCCCTCTGAAACAGAATCTGAACGTAAAGATGAGCTGAGTGATTGGTCATTGGCAGGAGAAGATGATCGAGAGAGCCGACATCAGCGTGACAGCAGGAGACGCCCGGGAGGAAGAGGCAGAAGTGTTTCAGGGGGTCGAGGTCGAGGTGGACCACGTGGTGGCAAATCCTCCATCAGTTCTGGTAGTCTTTTATATACTATGTCAGCATCCATTTTTCTAGAGAGTTTAATTGTAAGAAAGTTAATTTATCACTATAGGCCAGCCATATTTGGAAGCTTCTATTTCCACTCAATTGTCAAATAGAGAGTAGTGGACTATATAGCAATCAGTGTAGGAAAGGCCTTGAAGAGTGTTTCTCATTAAAGGTTTACTTAAAAATTTTCATGTCAGAACTTTTTTGGGAGGCTGATTTTCTTAGTGAAGTGGTAGTGAACAAATGGCACATGTGCACAGTGGGCTGTTTGTCATTGAAAGTTCTCAAAGAATCGCCATCACTGTCTTGGTGTTAGTATTTTGAGGGTCAGGTGTTTATCCTTTCAGTTTGGTACGGCTTATGTAATTGTAATTATTTTTCCTTAGAATTTTTGAGTTTATGTCTCTTTACTAGCCAGACCCAGAGAATTCTAATGCCCAGTGAGATCTAAATACTACTTTTTTGTACTTAAAATTGAAAATTGTAGAGGCAACACTTAGGAAAAAATTTGAGGAATTGGGCTATAAAGAGGCATGTATAGATAACTATTAAAGATTTGAGGTGTACAAACTTTTGTGTCTTTTTGAAATTTTTAAAATTTTTAAAGTTATATGGAGTTATAAGAGCTGGCTAGGATGTTCTTTCTGAGCAAAATGAGCTAGAAAGGAGAACTGACAGGGATACATGGGGGTAGATTATTTCAAGGATACAGCTTTTCTGTATTTATTATACTCCTTTAAGAATACCACATTTTTCTTAATGTAATACATTCAAGCTTATATAGTATATTAAATATTATAAGAAGTTATGCATGTATATGTTAAATATATGCTAAGTGTACTTACAAGTCATAACAACTGAAATCATGAAATTACGGGAAGTTTTAAAAAAATTACAGATTTAGTTCTAACAAGTAAAGTTTTACAGGCTTTCAGGAAAGTAGTTTTTATATTTTAATACATTGCCCTGTTTCTAAGTGTTACAAAATTACAGTGTGCTCAATTGCAAAATAAATGTACTTTAGTGTTTGATTAATGGATAAACTTAGTGTCTTTTGCAAAGATGCTAGCTTGCTAGCTGTTACCAAAGGAAACTTAGGAAGGAAAAATCGTGATTAGGTGAATTTCTTCTATAATTTGTCGGAGGCAATAAATGCACATAGGTAAGATGAGTATTTTCCTTGAATTGTATTTTGAAACACTCTTCCTTTCTCACCTTCACTCTGTCTTCATGCTTTGTTTCTGGAGTTGGAGTACAAGTCAACATTCATTTCAACATTATCCTGGGCCGGGGATTTAGCTCAGTGGTTCCGGTGCCTGCCTCGCAAGTGCAAGGTCCCAAGTTCAATCCCTGGTACCAAAAGAAACCAAAACAAAAAAACAACATTATCCTTTCTGTAACCAGTTAGAATTTCAACCCTATTTAGTTTGCTGCTATGTCTTGGTTTCTCCTGATTGCTTGTTTCTATTATGTCATGGAGTATAGGTGCTGAATATTATTTGGAAGTAGTGCGTTAACATCCACACAAAGGAGTAGCAGTCACCTCGAACTTCATAAAGAAGACAGAAGCTCTCAGAATTAATTCATATTAGCTGAATATTTATTTTTCACTTTTCTCTAGCCTTTGGGCAGAAATACCTTGTTGTGAACTTGAATAGTAATACCTATTTCCTAATTAGAGTCATCTCTCAATATCGGTGGGTGATTGGTTCCAGGACCTCTTACAGATACCAACATTTGAAGATGCTCAGGTCTCTTATACAGGGTGACATAGGATTTGAATGCACTTAAGCACATCCTCCTGTGTATTTTCCGTCATCTCTAGATTACCCATAATACCTTAAATAACATAAATGTCCTGAAAATAGTTGTTACACTCTATTTGGGGAATAATGACATGAAAAAAGGGTCTATATTACAGTACTTTTTCCCCCCCAAGTAATTCATGATTTGTGACTGAACCCCATGGATATGGATATATATATTTTCAAAACGTCAAAGGAAATCTTAGGAAGCTTACGTTTGTGCTTTTGTTTTAAAATTTTTCATTTTAGTTTTTTTCATAATCATCTTTTGTTATTTTCCAGGTAAACTGATCAGACAGAAAACATTTTATTTGAAGACAGTTTATTTTTAATTGGGAGGAGATTGAAGTTTAACAGTAATTGATATAGTTCAATATATATCAAAAAGCATTCATAACTACAGCACTCTTAAATAAATATTTCTTGCCTCTGACATGAATATAGTGCTCAAAGATCCAGACAGCAATCCATACAGCTTACTTGATAATACAGAATCAGATCAGACTGCAGACACTGATGCCAGCGAATCTCATCACAGTACTAACCGTCGTAGGCGGTCTCGTAGACGAAGGACTGATGAAGATACTGTTCTGATGGATGGAATGACTGAATCTGACACGGCTTCTGTTAATGAAAATGGGCTAGGTATGTAAGCACTTAGAGAAAAGATATGTATACAGTTATATATATAAAAACTAATATTAATGTATGAAACTTTTCAAAAGTATGCAATTCGAAAATGACTTTTTCTTAATGTTTACTTCAAGGTAGATAACTTGTCTGTCTAGTTCTCAGATATGTCAGTTAAATTATTTGAGAGTGGAGAGTTCATTAAATTGCCCTTTGATGCCATTAAGTTGGTACAAATACCAAACTGCTCTTATTGTCCTCAAATTAAAATTGGGCTTTCAGCTTGCCTATGTAAAATTATTATAAACACTACTATTGAAAATACGTATACCAAGAGTGAGCATGAATTTCCAAAGGGCTAAACCCAAATGATATTCAAGGGGAAAACTTTATCCCTGAGTGATGGTAATTTAAGTCTGAGAATTTGAATCAAATCTGTCTTTTATCTACTTGGAATCCTTTAAGCTACAAGTGTGTATCCTGTCAGTACTGTATATTTTATTTTTGATGTTTAAAGTTTCTTTTCCATGTTTTGAAAAAAGAAAGATACTTTTTGTTTCTGGCTTGCTTATTTTGTCAGAATAGTTCATGGTAAACTTTGCAATTACAGATGATAGTGAAAAAAAACCCCAGCGACGCAATCGTAGCCGCAGGCGTCGTTTCAGGGGTCAGGCAGAAGATAGACAGCCAGGTAACTTGAGTGGACCTGTTGACATCAGGTCACAAGCATGAAAAGAAAAATGTCATGTGTCTGTGTTGTAAATATATTTACATGTACACGTGTGTATATACGTTAAAAACTTACTTTGCACAGATGTTTATTCAACTAATAAGACTACTATTAAAGTGAAAATGCATTCTTCTCTCAGTGTAAATGTTTAGTAACTAGTCTTAAGTCTGACCGAACTGATGTGTCTTAATGTTTTATATGAAAATACTGTTGAGAAGACTATTGCTTCATTCACTTGTCAGATTCTTCACACTTGAGTTGGGGCTTGCCATCCCAGGGACTTGGTTGTAGATTGTAACTGAGGTTGATTGGCAAAACTGGGCAGCTTTTTGCATGGTGCCTGCTTACTATATATCAATTCAGCACCTCATTTTCATGGGAATTGTAAAGCCCACAGTTCAATTAAAAAAAGAAAAATATTTGTATCTTCCTAATACTTGAAATGCATGCTGTATTTTTTATTGTAGTGTGATGCCTTTTCCTTTACACTTACTAACTAAAATTAATATTTACTTTCAGTGTTATGTAGTCATAATTTTAGTAACTGCAAAGAAACTTGTTTTCTATGTATATTATCTTGAGCATAATTCCAATTCCTGTGTACAGAGAGTCATATGTATATTCACCATGAAGAAATTGTGTGCACCACAAATAAACCCCTTTCAAACTAATCAATTTTGCATTCTTTCCAAAACAATTTTTTCATGTGTTTACCCCAGATAATATGAATGCTTGCATCTTCAGTGTTAAGTTTGTGCAGTGAGATTTGGGAGAACTAGTGAAAAAGGTATTAGTTTCCCATTCTGGAAAGTTCATGTTTTAAAGATAATTGGAGGGCTGGGGATTTAGCTCAGTGGTTTTGCCGCCTGCCTCGCAAGCGCAAGGTCCCGAGTTCGATCCCCAATACCAAAAAAAGAAAAAAAGATAATTGGAAATTTGAAAAGGAAGAGACCCACAAAATAGAAAGTATCCAGAAAATGTTTATTTTTTCCTTTTCCATTCTTTCCCTCCTTTAGTTTCGGAAATGAATGTATTTTAGATGAGATTGTATACCTTTCATTTTTTTGAAGATGGCACAACAGTAAATATGTATTTTCTGGGTCTACTTTAGAAATAAGAAAATTCAGGCTATCAGTGGGGTCTTAACATGGAATAAATTGTTAGGCAAATAGTGGTTTTAGTCCATAACAGGTCTAAAAATGTAAGATGTATTGCAGGAAGAGCAGATATTTCTAAATGGTATTAACTGAACCTTGACTAGGAATTTTCAATAATTGCTATCCTGCATCTATTCCTGTTGAACTCTGTCTGCTCTTTGGGATTCCATTCCTAGTTGCGCCCCACCCCCCACCCCCCCAAAAAAATCAAAAACAAAAAACGGTTGAAAGAAGTGCTAAACTGTTTCTCCATGTTTTGAGCAGCAGTTGTAGGGGAGGCAGCCTCTAAAGTTCAATCAGTGTTTTCTTAAAAACACCATGATTTGATTTCCCATTTTGCTCAAAATTTGTTACTCTTAGTATAAATTAGGCACTGAATATGCTTTTACTACATTTAGAATGTTGATACAGTGTTGTCAGCTGAGCCTTGGACCCTTGAGAGGAAATTCTGGAGTCCAAGTTTTACTACACAAATTGTATTTTTGTAGATAACTGTGAAGATGTTACTAGTCTGTATTGAAGTTTTAAGAAGCTTGTATTATAAGGGCTAGCTGGATACACGTGTTTGTTTTTTTAACTGACCAATGTTTCTTTTGTCTCCCTTTTATTTGCTGGGAGAGAGTACTGCAGCTAAGTGCCTGTTAATATTTAATGATGGCTCTTAATTTAACTGATAACTACAATGAAGTGTATTATTCCAACTGTTTATATAGTGGATGGGAAGGTTTAAGAATTGTTTAAAGATAAATTTAGTTTTATGCTTGTCTGTGCCAGCAGGGTTTCCAGGTGTAGGGGTCAGTTTCTTCAGGTATCAGCCAGGGATGAACTATGGAAGCAAAGTATTCATTGTGCTGCTCCCCAGACTAGCTAGTGTGATTGTCAAAATGGTTTGGTCACTGTGTATGTAGTTATCATAATGAAGTGGATTATGATAACATCCCCTTCCCAGTACTGTAAATTATTAAATGTATTTATAAATTCTTTAATTTGAATGATAAACAATTGAAAAGAAATGAGCTTACTTATAATTTGGTAAAAGCAGTTTTAGATTTGAAATGTCTAGTGTTTTAGATTTTAAGTCCCGATTTAAGTTGTTTCTTTATGATTTTAAAAGATTAATTTCAGTAATGGTGCCGAGGTTTTTGGATCTTTATGTTACTACATTAATTCATACTTAAGCAAAATGAATTGTATATACTGTCCAGTTTATTATCTCAAAATGATTTAGTTTCATAGAATTTGAACTTGAGACTTAATTTTCCCCATACCTAGTATCTTTTTATTCTTTACATAATTAACTTGTTCCCATAATATATTTACACTATATTTTTACATACCAGGGATTACTGTGTGCAATGGAAAAGTTAACTTGAAAGGTGATTATTTTGATATTGTTTCAAATCAATGAATTATTTCAAGTCCTTAAAGAGAAATCGAGATGAGAATAGTGAGGCCAGCCCCATAATACCTGTTGAAAAGAGGTCATTTATTTCACTTTAACACTAGGGTGCTTCCCCTTCTTTTGCAAAAGCACACATTCGTCCCTAGCAAGACTAGCAAATTGGGGAGGTGGGGCTGGTCACTGAATTAATTCACACTGGCCCTGTTGCCAGCCAGATCATTTTCTACATCTTTAGGGTGGTCATTTGTTACCTTTTGTTAGTTTGCACTTAAATCAGATGGTTAAATCAGAATACTACATGTGGCTATTTTTTTTTTCTCTTTAAAAACCAAAACTGACATGAATAAATCTTTGAAATTTTCAAATTAAGTATATTATATCATGATCTGTACCAACTTTGTTCCATTTTCCCACCCCCACAAATTGCAAACACTTATCGGGGCTTAGAACACTGAATTTGCATTTCTTATTCTTGGTTGTGATTTTGGACACCATATTTGTCCCACAACCTTAGATTCATCCAGAAGGAAATAGCTGAATTCTTGGAAAAGAGGAGTTATCTAGATTTCCTCTTATTTCCAGCTTGAAATTTTCTTTCAGAAATAAAATTATAGGCAAATTTGTCAAGCTTTGTTTTTGGTTGAAGGTGGTACCCAGCTTAAAAATTTGAAATTGGGTGACCCACCATTAGTTTAATAGTGAAATTACTCTTTATCCATAAACTTCAGAAATATTTTTTCAACACCTGTAATTTTTTTCTCATCTTTAACAGTCACAGTTGCAGATTATATTTCTAGAGCTGAGTCTCAGAGCAGACAAAGAAACCTCCCAAGGGAAACTTTGGCTAAAAACAAGAAAGAAATGGTAAGGAGAATTTAACCTGTAGGTTTTTTTTTTTTTGGTATGATTTAGCTTACTTTTTTTTACTAAAGTTACTGTATGATCACTTGTTTCCACAAATAGACAAATATTTTAGTTTTAAAAAAAGACTTGATTTTCTTGGCCCCAGGTAACTGAAGATATGCATGCTTGATCCTGAACTACTTTTCAGATAGAACTTTAACATTTGTAAAATTTAATCTGCCCAAAAATACTGGGTATAATAAAGACTTGCTTAATTTGGTGAGCATAAGGCTGTTGTATATCTCTGCTCAGTGATGGATATACACCTATAAAGTTTCAATTCTTTTAAATGCTTTCAGGGATTTGATATATAAATAATTTCAAAAAGGTGAGTAAAGTAGGTGATTATTTGCTGTACTTAGGGCATTGTTTCATTTACAAGGTGAGCTATCCATTGGTTTAAAATAAAATTGGATACATGTTTCATTAAACAGTACAATGCTTTCTGTGGTTTGGGCACTTATAGGTATTGATGTTACAGAGTTGAAAGACCCAGTGGTGTAAATTATAAGGGTGTTACAATTCTTTGATCTATTGTTGCATATGAAACAAGTTTATTAGCTCATCGATGTTTATGTAGCTGTTTTTTTCCTCAACTGTAGATTTCATTTATAAACAGTTTAATAAAGTCATCTCCTTTTGGCAGGTAAAAGATGTGATTGAAGAGCATGGTCCTTCAGAAAAGGCAATAAATGGCCCAACTAGTGCTTCTGGCGATGAAATTCCTAAGCTACAGCGTACTCCAGGAGAAGAAAAGATTAATACCTTAAAAGAAGAAAACACTCAAGAAGCAGCAGTCCTAAATGGTGTTTCATAAACTGAAGAAGTTCCTAGTTTACAGTTCTTTTACATTACATTTACAATAGTGCTTGTACAAGCTTGCCAAAGATAGAATATGGATCGCCAGTCTACATCGCACTTTCAGTTCCTCCATTTGGAATTCAGAAAGGGGAGGGATCCTGAAGAAATCATTTGTAAACATACTTTGACACCAACTGTGTTATAAAATATATCATCAGATGTGCCTTGAGAATAGTATATGTAACATTAAAAAAAGTTGCTGGCTATAGGAAATGTTATTTTGTTTTCAAAATATGGCAGAGATGGGGGGAGGTGGGTGGGGTGGGATCCCTAACATAATATTCTTTATGAAGGCATTAGCTGCTTTTGTTACATTTTTAATATGCAACCACTTCTTCACCTGAGGAAAACTAGAATGAAATGCAGTCTAAAAATATTTTGCACTGAATTGTAATTTCTTCATTAGTTTAGTCTGGAAACTGGTCTGTCTTAATGTGTTTTTTAAATGCTGTATGTAGGGGGAAATCTGCAGACCACTGGAATACATTTGTTACTCTCATCTGCAGGGACACTGGGTGATAGTGGCAGTGACTGTTCAACAGGCTTTGTTTGGCTTATTTATTAAAGTGTACAGTATTTAAAAATCAAACATAGCTTTAGTCAAAACACTAAGCTGAATTAGTCATGTCCATTCAGACGTAATAACCTGAACTACTGAAAAGATCAATTTCCAGAAAGTTTATTCTGTATAAACTACATGTTAGTCGTTAGTATAGTATCTTTTTTTTTCTTTTCCTTCTTTTTTCTTTTCCTTTTTTTTTTAAATTTTGGTTGTTTGATGTGCAATATGTTTTTGTATGCAGGTAGTAAATAAACTTTGATCTTCCATTTGCTGATTTTTAACTTGCTACTTTTTATGCCAATTGTTAAAAAAGTAGTTGGAGCTATTTATAGGCCTAGAATAGTATTCTTAGATTGCTTTACAAAAGCATCTTTTGCTGCTAATATATAATATTAATATGTCAGTTGACCATTTAATCATTTTGTAATGAATTCCATGAAATCTTAACATTTAAAATTTAAGCTGTTAAGAGTACATTTCATATTAGAGGAAAGATCTTTGTATCAAATTCTAATCAAAGGCGTTTAAAAGGGGGGGAGGGTTGGAAGCCAGAATTTTACTTTTGCCTTTTAATTCTTTATTAGAAATTATTTTTAAAAGTATGGTAAACAATTTTTAAAGTAAGGAATAGGCCAGTAATTGACCTTTTGATTCACAAGGAAAAAATTTTGAAAGTTTTCATACTAGTGATTGAATATCATTCAGTTTAGATATTTTGGTTGAAGGCTTAATTTCACAAAGATAAAAACTTTTACATGAAATTTAGTGAAACCACTTTATTTAGAGAAACCAATTTATTTTTAGAGAAAGTAATTTATACAGTTTAATTGTGAGGTCAACTGAAATAATTATGGACTTTAGGGAGGTCTTTGCTTCAACATACTACATGGATGGCTGAACAAGAGTCATTTGGTTTTGTAATTTGATACCTGAAAAGTGGGCTTTTATGTGCATGAAAGTATTAAGTGATTTTGATTTACAGGCACTGAAGTATAATTCAAGGAATAGCTAACGATGTAAAAATTTCCCAGTCAATATATATTATAAACAGCCTTCAGATATATTCTAAAGTTCAAGTGTGCTAATATTGAATGTGTTTTTTTCCCCATGAAAACGTTGATAATTCCTGATAATTCTTAAGGGATGAATAGTGAAATTTTCTTTTTTCTCTTTTTTTGAATAGTAAAATTTTTAAGTTGCTACTTACAAAAGTTCTTTAACTCTGTCAAAGCTAAAAAGTTAACTGCATAAGTGGGTTACAGAATTTTAATTTTTAAAAACTTGGATAGCCAGACATGGTGATGTACATCTGTAATTCCAAGATGCTGAGGCAGGAGGATTATGCATTCCAGGCCAGCCTGGCCACATAGTGAGATCTTGATTACTGTGCTGGGATTAAAGGAAGGGCCTTGCACTTGCTAGAATGTACCACCGAGTTATACCCCCAGCCCAGAAAGAATTTTAGTTAATCCCCAAGTTAGCAAATGTGGTATGAAGAAATGATTTTTCTTTGTCCTTTCCTATATGCATTACTAAAACCTTTTCATAGATTATTTCAATAACAATTATCTTGTATGTATAGCTGAAGCAGTTCTTCAGAATAGGAGTATAAATAATCATACTCTTAAGAAATAACTGTGAAGATTTCATTACTTTACAAATGCCTAAACTCAGTGATTCGTTCTATAAGAAATGTGTACTCTGAAGAATGGTGGTAAGTGGACCTTTTTTAAAGCAGTACACAGATTCAGAAATATTAGTGAAAAGACCACTCCCCAGATGTAAATTGATTTAGGTTGGCTTCCAGATTTTGAGAGGGTTCCATCTTTTTGGTTGCATCCTATTTAGATGAGGTGTTATAGTGGGAAAGCACTTCTTAGTATACACTATACACTAAAAGACATTCAAGCAAAAAACTCTGAAATATCCTGCACAGCTCAAAAGCCTTATCACATACAGACCAGAACTGGACCATGTAATAGCAGAAAGTTTGTGGGGAACAAAAATGATCTGGTTTTCTGGATTCCTAGGGAGGCCAAGGGATTCCTGGTTTAGGTGCTTTGTTTTTAAAACTTCAAAAGGGCTTGAAACTCTTGTCCAAAGTATTACCTCTGATAAGAGGTCACACATTAGTGCAATTATAGTATGTATACACACCTTAATTTTTAAATAAGCATTTTAATGTAGAGTTAAGCAGTACATTTCACCAACTGAATGCATGGAAACTTACCTGAGATACTGCAGGACAAACTGGAGAGGAGTTGCTTAAATAAATGTGTTTTATAGAAAATAATTACAAGTGATAACAAGACCTGAAGAATAGTGAGGCTCTAAGCTGTTCTCAGTTAAACCCTTCTGTTTAAACGCCTGTATCCCCATCCATCTCAGCAATTCTTTGCAGGCAGTTTCCAACACATTTGTGCTAAAAGTCACAGGCATTTTTGTAGCTGTTTGCTGTTTTGATGGGTTTTCTATCCAGAGAGGGGAGTCTGTAAGGTTGGGTTAACTGAGTGTTGCAGTTGGAGTGGGAAACTTTTTGTTATCTGCAAACACGTGTTTTTTTGAGGTTCAAATCAATTAGTATTCTCACAGACTGTCTGCAGTGAGTTTATAAAAGGGTAAATTGAAAACTGGCTCTAATGCATTAAGTCCTGTGCCATTCAGATGACTAAGGAGTTCATTGAGAATGATAGTAAAGGAAAATCCTTTTTATTTTCTAGAGGGCTTCAAGGAACTTGGATTTGGAATGGGTAAGATGTTAAAAGTCTTAAATCCATCTTTGCCATCATGGTTTACATCTCATCTTTTTCATGAGGATTCTAATATGGTGAAACTTCTTGGCCCATTTAAAAGGCTGTGTGCTTGAATGGAGTGTTGTTGCTCATAACCCAGTATCAACCTATGATAACATTTGAGTTTTACTTTTGGAACTGCTGCAGTAATTGCCATCTGCTATAGACTTTTGGCAAGTAGTGTTAACGTGAAACTACACGCTGCTGGTTGAAATAATTACATAGATGGAATAATAGGATATTACCACTTTTATAGGTCAAAAGTGACCAACTGCTGACAATTTCCAATGATTGAATATAATTTTTATATTTATTATAGAAATTCAATAAAGAGTGTAAACATCCAGAAAACCCCTTATTACTAGGTGATGGAAGTACATATGATCTATAAATATATTTTTTAAAAGGGTTTATCAGACCAGGTGTGGTACAAGCCTATAAGCCCTTGCACTCTGGGAGGTTGAAGTAGGATTGCCAGTTAGAACTCAGCATAGGGATATAGTCCAGGGCCAAGGCCTATATTCAACCCCTAGTACTCTTGAAAAAAAAAAATCAACTGGATTCAGGTTCATTTGTATCTTATGTTGCAAGTACTAAGGACATGAAATCTTCTGAAAAAACTATAATGCAGCTTTATAATTTATTTTGAACAGTGTGTGATTATTTGAAAGTATCTTACAGGTAAGTGCACAATTGGGAAGCAACAGTTTCACCAAACTTGCTCTGGCTTCAGTTTCATCGAGCAGGGGCTGAGCTACTTGATCAGATCAGGGCCCTCCCACTATTAACATTAACTGGAGTCTACACATCAGAACCTTACTGAACTTTAACCATGTGCCCAAGTACTTTCAGAAGCAGTATAGTGAATTAAACTGTCTTATGTAACATATTTATCCCAGACATTTCAAACTAGTTAAATGCCAAAACAACTGCAAAATAACCAAGACGAGGAAAATAATTCTTTACTGACTTAATTTTATAGTTCCACTATTAAGTATACCAGTTACTACCTTGGGTTTCTTTGTATCGCAGTCATCAGTTTTCTTTTTTTTCTGTACTGGGGATTGAACTCCAGTCCTTGTGCTTGCGCAGCAGGTGGTGGAACCACTGAGCTAAATCCCTGGCCCCAGTTTTCTTTTTTTTTGAATGAAGTATTTTCTGCAAATTTGTACCGTTTTAATGAGTTAACTGTAAAATGTACCTACTTTTTAGTTTCTATTTTTCCTAAAAATATTTCCCAACAGTTTTCTGGATTTATATTTATTTGCTGTCTGGAGATTTTCACCTCCTTTGAGCTTCATTTTTCAGATGATTTGCTGTTTTTTAAGAAAACTCTAAACATTACATGTGAAATTCCATTAAATGAAATAACATTAAGGTGGGTGTGAACATGTTCCAGATTATACTATAACATGGGACTGTTACCCTGTCATTGGGTCAGGAATAATAGGTAACAGGATAAAAATGCTTCTTACATCCTGTTAAGGTAGCAGTTTATTTCTATGCAGCTACACAGCACCTTGCACCATAGTACAATAAAAAGCAAGTGCTTAGATGATCTATGGTTGCTGGAACTCAGGGTTATTCAGTCCAGGATTTTAACATTTAATCTAGCACATTTAAAATATTTTTAAATTTTGTTTACTTCAGACTTACATCTTTCTACCCTATTCTATTCTTGAAAGTTCCTTAGCCATGCTTTACATTGTCATCAGAATCAGTATGTTGGTGGGCTCATTTATGCTCAAAATGACTTCTACAGATGTCTGAACTGCAAAACAACTGTTAACAGGTTGCTGTCATCAGTTTAAAAAAATTCAACAGCATTCTAGATTAAATCTAATCCTTTAAATGAAGCATTTGACTGAATTTTATTTCTATATATTTCTGATGAAAGGTTTTTCAAGGTAGAGCATACATTTTCACAGCACTGAATACACTATAGCTTTTCGGTATGGCACAGTTAATATGTTAAGGATTTTACCATGTGTTAAGTACCTAATCTTCCCCAATTATATATGGCTTTGCTTCTAGCTGTCTTGTATCTTCCTGTTTTGTTTTTTTTTAAATTTAGAACTAATAAGATGGCAGAGAAAAACTATCCAAATTTTCTAGAACAAGCAGTTTCTAGAATAAAATAGTTATGGGGCTTACATGCCACCTGTTTTTTCACACAAGGGTTCTCAGTACTTCTTGGTGTGACTTATTCAGTGGTGATCTGTACGATGACTATTTTTATTTAAATGCTTCCATAAGTACTCCATCATCTGGAAAATATTTGAAAGCAAGAGAATTCGCTTAAAACAAAGTGAGAAAAGATAGTAAACCTCTTAAGATTATTCATTGCCTAACAGTTTTTATACAGCATCTTAGGACTAATGATGTTAACCCAGAGAGCCAGTAAAAGCAAAAGTAAAGGGATTGAGACATGCCAAAACCTTTTATGCCAAATCTGCTAAGGGTGTAAGACAGAACTCTCCCACCCTGTATAACTATTGAGAGCTAACATGATAGTGAACCAAGTTGTAAATGAACGTGGTGAACTTTAATTTTAATTTCACTAGTTATGTAACTTTGGAAGTAATCTCAGTGTTTGTGTTTCCCAGGGTATAAACAATGGAAGAAAATTTGATCCCTTTTTTCAGATAAGGACACTTTAACCCTTAGCATACAGTTCACTTGCTATTGCCCTAGTATTTTCTAAGTGTGTGCTTTTTTATTAGCCCTAGGAATTAACCCAAGGCCCTCCTGCCAGTGAGCTACATCTCCAACTATTCCTTTTCATTCATACACACACACACACGCAGGTTAAGAGCATGGAAGTCTAAATCTGTCAAAAATCAGCTTTTCTCAGTTCACTAAACTTCAGTTTCTCATGCAAAATGTACATAGTTATGGAGATAACTATCCTGAGTACAATGCTAGCACATTTTAAGTATTTTGTAAGAAAATACCACTAAAAGATGAAGGATGTATTGCAGATCATATTTGCATCAATTACCCTGCTGTGATACAGAACTGTTTAAGATGACATTTGCCTAACAGCTTTCAATGAAATTGAATTCTATTTGAAACGAGGTCTAGAGAAAACTGATTACTATGAAAGAAAAACAATCTACTGTGCTCCTTAGTATTTTAAAGTTTCTTTTAACACCTGTCTTAAAACAGGTATGTTAATTGCATTAAACAAAAGTCTTTATACCTACATTAAGCCTCCCTTTTACAGTTCATACTTGATTACATATGAGCACTTTATCACACTTTGAACAATGTATTTTAAGTGTTAACTTGATTTTTATTTAAATGTCTTCATAACGTTTCTGAAATAAAAATAAACTATAGTCAGTCAATAGTAGATTCCTTATTTGTGAGTTCAGCTACTTACTAAAATTTGTAATCTCAAAATCACGATATGCTTTCTTGGTCATTTTTGAACATTGACAAATTTGAAGTGCACTATTAAGACAATGAATGCTCTGCCTTTTTTGTTTCAGCTCTTATACTAAAAACAAGTATCCTTTCTGTGGTTCATTTAGTGTCCAATTTCATGTTTGTGCTTTTTGTTATTTATGTTTTCTACTTTTTTTTTTTTTTCTGGTATGGGGGATCAAACTCAGGACCTTGAGCTTGCGAGGCAGGCCGCGGCGGAACCACTGAGCTAAATCCCCGGCAGTTATTTCTGTTTTAAGATGACTTCCAGCCATGGTAAAGTGTTGTCTTGTGTTCATAAAAGCAAAGAAAGATGTGCTATGCAATGGGTGAGTTATATGCTACAAAGTTTGAGAAACAATATATATTAAACAAGGTATCTTTAAACAGAAACATACATAATACAAGATTATGTGTGTAATGACTGGTTGACAGAATGTGACCCAGAGGCTCAGAGGAATCAGTGTCTGCTAATTCAGTATTCACAACTTTAGAACACAACTGTTGCAAATAATGGAAACCAACTATGCCTTCACCCCCTGCCTCTCAAAATAACTTTATCCCTGCACAAAAGCTTTAAAAGCTTGTGCTTTATCATACTATAAGTCATAACAGACTTTATGAGATTTTAAATAAAGGTATGCAATATAAAACCAAAAGAGCTGATATGGTCTTACTCTAAAATGCCCCTAAACAACTAAATATGGTTACCTCCACCATTTTTACCTTAAAAACCCTTGTGTTCTACATTGATAAGAACTTTACACTGATTTAAGAAAGTTTAGATGGCAGTATAATTTATCTTGGAGCTACATGTACTATTGGGGATCAATGATAATTTACCTCATGTTTTCTATAGGTCCTCTAAATACATTATTTAAGAATATAGATTGTTAAATACACTATTTTAGGCTGAAGGTTGTCTGCATTCAAATGTCATTTAAATTTGTTAGTATATATATTTTTAGTGGTCCAAGGTGAGTAATATTTTGATACTGAGGGAATTTCAGTTTTGCCAATAGTGTTTAAGCTTGGTCATAACAATAAAACCTGGATTATGTTAAGAAAAAGAAAAATTTATGTGTTCGATATCTTTAAGGGGCTGGATGAATACAATGTAAATACTTCAAACCTTTATTGTACTTTTATAGTTTTTAATTTAGTATATCAGAATGGTCGGTAACTTACCAAGGTAATTTCTTAAGTCACTGTGGGTAAACTGAGTTTTACAGACAAGGTTCCAAAGAGCTGGTTCAGTTGTAGTTGAACAACTTTTCTTCCCAAAGATAACATTCTAAACTACTTAAACATTTTATGCTAATTCCATCATACTTATCATATATTTTAATTACAACTTTGTCTGTCTCTCATTAGACTAGGGCGCTCCTTGAGAACAAGAACTTTGAGGGCCGGGGATTTAGCTCAGTGGCGCTGGTCCTGCCTTGCAAGTGCAAGGTCCTGAGTTCGATCCCCAGTACCAAAAACAAAGAGAAAAAAACAAAAAAACAAGAACTTTGCCTTGATGAGCACACAGATACCAGATTACTTGCTAAGTGGGTAGAAATGAACAATGTTTCTATTAAATGGTGTATATTATTGAATATTAATCCAAATAATAACCTGTAGTCTGATTTTAAAATACTCAAGAACATTAAACCAAGGCTTTGATTGAGCTATGCTAAATCATTTTAAGAAAACTGTAGCTCAGAGGTGTTTTATTATAAAAAGTTAGTACTCATATACATAAGCTAGTATGAACTTAAAATTCATCATACATTTACTTCATTTTTTAGCTTGACCTTCTAGTAAATCTTTAGCTTCATTGATTTTGGCTGCTATATAAGGAGATCCTCCTACAGAAAGAAAGGAAAAAGGAATCGTTATGATGTAGATTTTAAGTTTGTGCTTGGTAAAAAGCTACTTTCACTTCAAAGATCCCATATATGAGAGGTGGAATCAACAGAAATTATGTTTTTATTGTTTAAAAAACGACATTCCAACTGATCACTATAATATATTTGATCAACGGGAAATGAGGTAATTTATATGACGGAGATTTACACAAAATGGTATCTTTATAAAGCTTGAAAGAAAAGAAATAGGATTTTAACATTTCAAATATATATGTGCTTTTGAAGTAGTATAAGCCAATTCATGATGATTACAAGTTATAAATAAGCATCAATTTACTGTATTATCTTAAAAACATGATATTCTCAGCAGCTTCTGTGTTCTGTGTTGGGAAGACCCGAGTTTGCTTTAGATTGCTTTCCTGTCCTCAGTTTTTCTCCTGTGATCAACTGTACTTTCATAAGATTCTCTATTGGTACTTTCGTACTAATCTTATGGAGCACTGTGGTCCAAACAGCAGCAAACAGCATCAATAGGAAGCTTGGTAGAAATGCAAATTTGTGGGCTCTACCCTAGAGCTACTAAATCAAAAGTCCTCCAGGTAATAAAAACTAAGTGTCATACACTGAGGTCCAATGCCAAACAACTGAACAAGCCTGTTTAAAGCTCTCTTAATGAAAGACCTCTCCTACATAAGCATACTGGAATTTGATTTTTATGGTCTACATTTTGGTGTTCAAAGGAATTAACTGATTTCAACACAGTGAGGGCTTCCTGAAAGTATATCAGAAGCAAATAAAATATCCTATAAGTTTCTAATTAGGTAATCTCCAGCTACAAGTATCTACAGTGGGGATAAATAATTTTAGTTTCATTAACTGAAATTTAACATTTGCTCTATTTATGAATGTAAGAGAAAAAAAACTGGTAGTATTCGTAACCAGCACTACTGCAAGTCAATTTTATCACAATTGTAGATCTCAAAACATTGTTAACATTTATTATTATTGTCAAATTACAGTATTTATTATTCTATAAATTTTTTCACTCAGATTTCATTCTTTTAAGATACTAAAAAAATAGATGGATCCAGACTGGAAGACTGCTTACACACAGATTTATGTATTTCCCTTACAATAGTCAAGAATTAGATAAAAAGTTTTTCTATCAATAGTAGTTACTCCAGGAACATACAAAGAAGAATTTAATGATCACTTACCCTTGTCTGGATGATTTAAGAGCATAATTCGTCGATGAGCATCTCTTATTTTTCCTTTATTGGCAGTAGGGCTAATTAAAAAAGGAAAAGGTATTAGTTATTTCAGTCTTCTGGATCACAACAAAAAAATTGTACACATGAGGAAGTTAAAGATTGTGAAACTAATAAATCAGAAAAATACTATAAAAAAATAAAAAACTATGAGACTCTCAGATGTAAAATATATTTTCTGAATCAGAACTAAACTGTACCTTTAAGGCATTCTCAAAATGTAGTTGGACTTGGTTAATATTCATTACAAATTCCTTTTAATGAAAAGGAAAACACTGAAGTATTTGGAAATGAAGGCAGAATTTCACCACAGAAAACATTTTTACTCAGTTACAGAGAACACTGAGCACTGTGATAATCTGTGGTCTTTCGATGAATGAAAAAGTGCTCTGTCCTAGTGTGGCTTCTTCTTTGACTTTTGTATAAGTGTTCAGACCTTTAATATGTACATGGAAGGAGGAGCAGCAAGGCTCCATTGACTAAAACTGAAAATATCAATCTTCCTGGGGCAAAATTTCTCTAATAATTCTCTATACTTAGTTGTAGAAAAAGAATATTTGAATTATTTTACCTTACACCTAGTATTAGTGCTGCTTCCCGTTTTGTCATTTTGGGTTCAAACCCACCTCTATAATAGCCACCACTGAAGGCCTGAAAAGAAATACATTTATAAAGAAAGATTAATAAAGTTCCTTAAAGAAAGTGTGTAACATCAGTAGAAAAGAAATTTCAGAGAACTTGATGTGCAATTCCTGTGGTATTTGTTTTACAAAGTAGAAGTAATATTTTTAACAATCACTAAACAGATCAACAGAACAGGAACAGTGTTTCAAAACTAGTTCTTTCAGGAGAGAAGGGAGGACTATTCCCATTTAGCCATATTCTAAAGTTTTGATCTCTTTAACATTTAGAAGTATCTCAAGAAAAGAGGTCTTCTGAGTTCAAGGTCACCACTAAAACAAGACTTTATGATGTGTGGAGAAAATCATGCTACCTTATTAGGTTAGAAATCATTGGTAATAGCATCACTATCATCACACACTTAATTACTACATAAAAATATTCAACAGGCTTCCACAGCCAAATTCATTAACTGACTGCAGAGTATGGTTATTGTACCTAACTGTGCTTTCTAGGTGTCTTAGGGAGTGCCAGGCCTACGCATTAAGAATAGAGCACTTTAGATCTCTCTGTGCTTTTGATACAGAGCAGGTGAGGGAAAACAAGAAAGTACAATGATAATATTGAAGTTAATAGTATGTGAACAGTGATACTGACTTTCACAGTTCTACAATTATTAACACCATGCCCCTTAAACTGTCTCATAACATTTGATTTCTTAGTGTAGCATCATTCCAATTTCTACATCCTTTTTGTGGAATGCAAAAGAAGGGGCCACAAACAATCACTCTGAACTTCATAGATGTTTGTAAATTCACCCCTCTTAAGTGCGGCTTTTAGGCTTCAAACAAGAAAATTAGCAAAAAAAAGTAAGTCTTACAGACTTTGGTAGGCTCTGAAAAACTTGTTTTACTTGAGGCTCCATATGCTTCATGGCTTGTAAAACATAACGGCCTAAAACCAAAAGCAACAGAATAAATAAATTAATCCCCAGGCTCCCCACTTCATTTCTACTCCCAAACCATAAACAAACCTGCAAATCCTGCAGCAGCAATGGTCAGTCCAACTGCTACCACTGTACTGGCCTGGTAAAGGGGAAAAAATATATTCAGCTCTTTAATTTTCACTCTCCTCATGCCCACTCTCCCATCCAAACTCATTTCAAGTGTAATGAGATCAACAATCTTTAAGGTGGAAATATTCTGATCAACAAATCTTTAAAACTACCGCAACTTCTACATACGATGCATTGTAACCCTATGAGATTTTTCACTATGGAAGAAGAGGGGCAAGTCAACTTGCTTATTTACCTCTACAGCAGTGAAAAGGTACATTCCTTTCCTTTGAAAACTTTCACCCCCAGGGAAATGAGGTCACATTAAAGGTCAATCAAGAGCAAGGCAAAGAAGATTTCTGCTACCGAAGGAAAAATTGTTTACGGCCTTCCTGTAAAATTGACACAGGGCATTTTCAACACCAAACGTAACTTCAGTTTTCAGATGCTAACTCTGTTTTTTTTGGCAGAGCCCCAAATGTATATTCAGGAAACAAGGATTAGGGATTTCTGTCAGCAACAGCCTGAGGGAAAGGACAGTGCAAAGAGAAGCAAATAGTGTGAGGTTGTGTTAGGGGAAGAACCGAAGAAAAAAATCAAATGCGTTTCCACTAATCTCCAAATCCGTAACAGCCTTTGACCTTAGAGAAATTCAAAAGGGGTACTGTCTTCGCACCCAGAGATCAGGACGGCGGACCAGGGACTGGAGAGGAACCGCGTAAGCACACAGTGACCCAAGAGGGTTGCACCACCAGTTTTGTGTCCTGGAAGTTGTGAAGCCCCGGAGATCTAAACCTCTCGCCCAGAGACTCACTAAGGACCCGAACCTCAGCTCCAGTTCCCCGAAGCCGGAGGTTGAAGTTGAGACTTCAGCTAAGAGTTAGCATCTGAGGCTGAGGTCGCCGGAGACACCGGAAGGCTGCACTCACCATGTTTCGACCCAGCTCTCCGCCTTCACTGGGAGTGCAGTTCACCCCAGCCCAAGGCCATGGCCACCAACTACCTGCCTTTACCAGAAAGCAACACAACCACCTCCTGCAAGCATAAACCTCCCAAGTACTACAGCCCTACGAGTTACGGCAGTAGCAGTCGCAAACCAAGCCGGAAAACTGTCGTAAAAGGAGACCAAAAAGGAGGAGGTAAGGTCGCTGCAGTGGTGGGAGGACGGAGAACCAGACTTTGGGTTGGTTGAAAGGTGGGCGGGTCGCTTCTTATCGAGGTTTAAGGGTGGGGCTTTTCTCGGTCCTTTGCTCTTTGCTCCGGGACTTTGGGGACCTAGAAATTCTTGTCAGGGAAGGCCCGAGTATAGAAGAATATGAGGAAATAGTTTCTTCTATCTCTCTGCACCTCGCATTGCCACTTACGGTGGATTGTTTATAATTTTCAGTTGGAGGAATATGCTTAATCATGTTGTGATAGATTTCCACTATGAAGCCACGCAAATGTGTAGCAGCCTTAAGTAGCCAACGAGAAGATGTTCCAGAAAGCCAAACAAATTATTATAATATTAAGGGGTTGCTCGACTGCAGTGTTTATTTAAAAGAAATTTCAAGATACAAATTGACAGGTCTTATGTGAATGTTTGGATTTTTATTTTGTAGAATGGGCCACTTCACAGACAGTAAGTGGCCTGCTCATGGAATCTCAACATTCTACAACTGAAACGAACTATAAATTTAACCCCTCTGCAGTCCCCCAACAGAAAATAGGGCTTGAGTTTGACGTTTTAGTGCATCCATTTCATAGATGCCTACGTAAATGCTTGAGAAAAGAAAAATAATGACAATAATGGAAGTTCTACAATGCAATGTTTGGATGACTAGAATAAATTTGGAGTTACTTCCCATTTTGAAATTACATAGTTTTAAAAATCTGTTTACAGTGCAATTCTGTTGTAATGGGTTGGTTATTAGATAAACACTGGTATATGAATATCTTGGCTTTGCTGCCTCATCTACAAAAATATTTTCCATTTGGAACTCCAAGAGCCCATGTAGCCCTAAGAATTTTGTGATGAAATTGTCAACACATTATTTAATGTCTTCCAACACTAACATACTAGTAATAAGTGTACATCGTCCCTCTTTGCCTCTCTTTTATCTAGTTTTTACCCAATAACTACAAAATAAATAATCAATGGAAGCATAAGACTTTGGGAACAAATTGACAAAAACAAACTAGAATGTTACTTGGGAAAATTCATTATGCACATTGTTGCTGTGTATAAACTATGTTTGCTTGATGAACAAGTTACCATACAAAAGCCTACCCTTAAAAAGCTGAAAGTAGGAAATAGAGCGAGACGTTTTGTCCAGATGGTGATAGCTCTGATTCTGGAGGTAGATCAAACTGAAGGTACAACCTGATTCTTTCACTTACTAGTTCTATGAGTTGGAAGTTGTTTATGACTCTTGTGTTTTTTGTTTGTAAAACAAGGGCAGTGATGATTACCTTGCCATGTTTTTGGGTGGTTAGAGATTATGTACATAGTGTGTTCTACACATAATCGTCCATCAGTGTGGGGCCTTATTATTCTGAGGGAAGCCACAGGAAAACTTGATATGCAGAGACCTGCTTGATTCTCAGGACGTTGCACTTGTAGATATTAATTTGGTTCTTCTTTCTCCCTATCTGCTCAAATTCTGATGAAAAGAAAACCCGTTAAAAATACCCGTGTACTAGTGAATGGATAAATAATTATTCCTTGCTTCTTCTAGCTTCTGGTGACTGCCAGAATTCCTTGACTTGTTACAGAATCACTCTAATATTGGCAGCCAACATTTTGAAATGTGACTCTCTTTGTCTTTATATTGGTCTTCTCTGTGTGTAATATCTCTTTTTGCTTCTTTCTTAAAGGATATATGTAATTGCACATATAATCCAGGATAATCTTCTCTTCTCAAGACCTTTAATTTAATCATAGCTTCAAAGACGTTGCAGTATAAGATAATATTCACAGGTTCCAGTAATTAGATCCACATATCTTTGGGTGCTATTATTTAGTTTACTGCAGAGAATAAGTGAAGAAAAAAGGACTGGCAGGGACAAGAATGTGTGTTCAATTTCTGCTTCCAAATATGTTAATTGGTTAAATCACTTCTGCTTCAAGAGGAATAAGTGAGAGGTGAGAGGGAATAGATATGTACGAGTTTTCTTCTTGCATAGTGAATTTCAAACATTTTTTGACATGACCTTTAATAAGAAAAATATTTTACATTATGGTCTAAGGAACAAATACATACTTGGGCACACTGAGCATATATGCAGCTGTACACACACACACGCACACATACACACTCAGATACCCATAATTTAAATTTGTGTTTTATGAGACAGTATCTTAACTTCATGAGATACCTGCTGGTCTTTTTTATATTTTCCCATTTTTTGGAGATAGGGTTTCATTATGTGACCCTCAGCCTGAAATCCTGGCTGGGTTTGAATTTACAATCCTCCGGCCCCAGCCTCCCAAATGTTGGGATTACAAGTATGTGCCACTCTGCCTGGCTGGCTATTTATTTATTTATGAATCTAGAAAACCTTTTAAATTCATGACCCTCTAATTGGTCATAACCTGAAGTTTGGAAAGCATCACTCTACAAAAATCCATATTTGAAATAATGCCAGGAAAATAGTGGTTTTTTTCTCTCTAAAAATTATATGCCAGACATTTGCTTTATGTAGATTATTTCATTTCACCCTATGAAAGTAACATTTGTGTTTTGCAGGTCAGGGTATTTTACTGATAAATTTTGTTTTCCCCTCCAGATCCCCTCTCTACCCTCCCCTTTTTTAAACCATGCTATGTGCTGCAGAGGAGCACAGGAGGTTAGGAAGCTGCCTTTAAAGGACTGCATTGATGGTCTCTTTGGTCTTCTGGCTTGGAGTTCACTTAGCTGTGTGATCAGTGCATCAGACGGTAGGAAAAATGTGAGTTCATGATCCTCATTTCTCCACCTTTCTTTCTGGAGGTTGCCTTAGGCTGATTGAATTTTTCCACTGAAGAAAACAACTTCTGATGCATGTGTGTTTTGTTAATTACTCTTAACTCTTGCTTCTTCAGGTCTAAGAGTGTTAATGACTTCACTGTCCCCTGCTTGCCCTGCTGGACACAGGACACTTAACCATTTATTCCCATTTCTCCTTAATCCTATCCATACCTTTGTAAACTATCCCTTTATCAGTGACTCCATTTAGCTATTTTACTCTGCCTGCTGAGGGTTTGTGTTCCCTAAATTCACATGTTGAATCCTAAACCCGAATGTGATGGTATTAGGAGATGATGTGTTTGAAAGGTGATTAGGTCAAGAGCAGAGCCATTAGTATGAATGGGATAATTACCTCATTAAAAAAAAAAAAAGGTAGCATTTATGAGCCAGAACGCTGTCCCTTACCAGACATGGAATCTTCCTTGACTTGGACTTAGACTGAGAAGATGGCTGTGTATGTGGAAACAGGCTCTTACCAGACACTGAATCTTCCACTACTTTGGTCTTGAGCTTCTAACCTCCAGAGGTGTGGGAAATAAATGTCTGTTGTTTTGAGTCACACAGGCTGTGATATTATGTTATAGCAGCTCAAACTGATTAAGGCAGTGCACCATTTGTTTCTAGCATAGATAAGGACTACCATAAGAGGCTACTGCAGTGATTCAAGTAGAAGATGATGGTAACAGTGGAGTCCAAGTGGTTAGACACCTGCATATATTTTGAAGACATACCTCATAGAAATTTCTGAATGAATGAGATATACTGCATCAGAGAAAGAAAAGGATCGAAAGGGACTATGAAGCTATAGGCTTAGCAATTAGAAGTACTTCAGGAAGAGCAAGGTGGCAGTGGGAGCTCTTGTTATGTTGTTTGAAATACCAACTAGATAGTTGAATTGTTTTGTCATAAAGGCAATTAGACAATACAAGTGTGATGTCAAGAGGGAGGTCTTAGCCCATGGATGGTCTTCAGGGCCATAGTACAGATAAATCATCCATTGCATGAGTAGAGAGAGAGAAATAAGAACAGTTAGGACTGTGTTTTGAGATACTTCCATATTTGGAATTTAGGAACATGAGGAAATCCCCAACATGAGTTTGGAAAGAAGGGCAGAAGTCAGGTGAGTATGGTGTCCTAGAAGGCAAGTGTAGAAAGTATTAGAGAAAAGGCTAATTGATTGTGTCAAATGCTAATAATAGTCAGATAAAGTAATGAACAAGAATTGGGCAGATTTTTTCTTTTTGGTATCGGGGATTGAACTCAGGACCTTGTGCTTGCGAGGCAGGCATGGCACCACTGAGCTAAATCCCAGGCCCTAAGAATTGCCTGCTGGAGTTCATTGGTGAAATAAGATTGGATTCAAAAGAGGATGAAAGGAGAGAGAGTGAAAATATGATTAAGATATTTCCTCCAAGCAATTTTGCTAAAAAGGGATTTAGAGAAATGGGGAGTACACAGGGGGGAGTTTTGTTTTAAAATGGAAGAAATTTTAGCATGTTTATGTGCTACAGAAACAATCTTATGGAGGGTAAAATTTTACATTTATCAAGCGGCTGGGGATTTAGCACAGTGGTTTTGCCGCCTGCCTCGCAAGCACAAAGACCCAAGTTTGATCCCTGGTACCAAAAAAAATTTACATTCATTGAATTATATAATTTAAGAATGAAAAGAAAATGTAGACACTATTTTCTCACTCAACAGCTTTATTTTAGAAATGAACAACGTGGGCCTCAGAGTGGTTTACTGAGTTTTCTAAATCTCTGAGAGTCTAATAATTGCTTGTCCTTACTGTTCATTTTCCATATAATGTATAATGTTAGTGTCTTAAAATGAGGAAGTACTAGAATTGCCAGTACCTGTGCTTTCTTATCTCTCCTTTTAGGGATTATCAGATCTGGATTAATGATGTCAGTTAAGTAGCAGCCATTTAGCTGGGAATCTTTTGTACACAACTGTTCACATAGTGTTGTATATAAAAGCCCTCTGCTTAAAACTTAATGACACTTAAATATTCTCTTTCCTTCTCCTTCATTACACCTTTTCTTTTCTCTTCTTTCTCTCTTTTCCTCTGATGATTCTTCCATCTCTTGACAACTTCCACCTTCGGAATTCATCAAATTCCTTTGAATAGAAACATTCCTAGTAAATTATCATACTGAGCTATGATCAACAAATTCCCTTATGAAGTGTGTGAAGAGGTCCTTTTGGTTCTGTAACAAGTAAAAGGAAGAGTTTAGTTGGAGTGAAAAAAAGAATGAAGAAAGGAAAAGAGGGCCCAGAGTGGGCTGTGGCTCGCCCCACATAGGAGTAGGATGAGAATCTTGGTACTGTGCAAGAAGAGAGAATGTGAGAAGCCGCATGGAAAGATCTCGGCTCCGTTTGCATCCAAGCCAGGTGATGCCACTCTGCTTCATGTCCATTAGAAAATAATTTACAACTATATCACATATGATTTACTTTCTCCTTTCCTCAACTGTTCATTTTCTTGTCACTGTGTCTGTTTTAATCTGACTTACGACTTTCCTTTCTAGAAATTATTGTTCTTATGTAGTCCTGAACATGTGAATGGTAGACCAGTTAGAGAATTGCAAAGTATTTGAACCAGTGATGTTGTCCAGGAGATGTACTTCTGAATAGAGGCTCTGCTCCCTTCTTGAGTTAGGAGGAAAGACATATGAGGCATTCAGGATTGCACGGGAAAGTGAAGTAGCTTAATTGCCTTTTCTCAAATGGAGATTTCCCAACTGATCCTCCATTCCATTCCATTTTAGCATATCTGTGCCCATTGTCTTCCTCCGTCTTTTTTCCCCTTTCCTTAGCCGGAATTCTGAGTGCATGCAGAGCTTTATGTATTCAATAAATCAAGCTCTCCCTGCTGAGCTGTCAGCAAATGGAACTGACCAAGAGAACAATCTGTGTAAGTGCATCTTATGCCCAGACCAGACAGACAAGTACAATTATTTGATTGCTGGAGATTGGCACTAAATGAGGGTGAAATAGTGGGTCTGAGACTTGTTGGTGAATATTATTAATAATATAGTGTCATGCATTAATAACATAGTGTCATGTGAAGCAAAGCTACACTGGGAGGTCTGTCTGAAGTCCCATTTTAAATCACATTTTCAGGGAGGTAGGTGGTTGAGGAGATGAGCAATAATAAAACAAGGTATCTTTTAGCACTGCTTAGAGTGTTGGTGGAAGTTAAGAGAATATACGTTGTACCTATAAGTTATTTGGTGGGCAGAGAGAAGCATGGTAACTGTCCATGTCTAATCCATCCATGTCTAATTGTCACAAAAATCGCATTACTATTTAGCTTTGTAGAATGCATTCAGAAGTTTTCATCTTTTTCTGTCTTCTGGACAAGTTTAAATATCGTGGGAAATTAAGCAAGTAGAATTCTCCTACTGCTTGCTGGTGGGAGTGTAAATTGGTACAACCACTGAGGGAAAATGTTTGGTACAATTACTAAAGCTGAAAATAAACGTGAAGCTTTCTAGTCCTTAAAAGTTGCATTTCTGTATTGCTCTTTTGTGAAAAATCATTTTCATTCTCATCATAACAGACCTTGAAGAGAGGAAAAACTCTAAGAAATTTTTTCTGGCAACTCTGACATCTTCAGTTACTGCATGGTTCACTTCTTCAGCCCAGCACCACAGGCAGCTCTTCCAGACATCCCTTCCATTCTCCGCTTCATAAACCTCATAGTTCTGTCAAATGAGATTTGTCACCATTGGTCTCCAAATATGCCCTGAAGCCCCTTTCCCCTGTGCTTTTAGTTAAGTCATTCTCCTTTCTGAGTGCCTTTCACCCATTCCACTTCTGTCTTTCAGTTAAATGTCCAGATTAGTGTATCTTCTATAAAGCTTTCTTTGTCCATTAAAATGGGGAATAGGTATCTGCAGACTTTTAATGTAAAGTAACAGATATTAAATATTGTAGGCCTTTCAGGTCACACATAGTCTGTGTTATGTATTAAGTCTAAAAACTATCGACGAACTTGGCTTATAGGACAAAGTTTGGCAGCCCGTAGTCTAGTGTAATCTCTCCTTCATCTGAACTCCTATAGAATTTTGTTTACCCTACACTACTAGTTTCTAAAAATGTATAGAAATTATATACAAGTATTTTCTGTATTTCATTAGTGACCCTTTTGAAAAGAAATCATATCTCACATGATTCTTTTTACTCCCTACAACATATTATAGTGTCTAAAGAGAAAGTACTAAAGATATTTGTAAAATAGATGAATAGATTATTGTTGATGTCTTCCAACAAGAATATAATTTATTTTCAACTCTTCTAAGCCTTTCCTTTTATGAGGTATACCTTCTGCCTTCCCCCCGTCCCTGGACCCCTTAGTAAGGCCATGTACACCATAAATACAACTGGCATGTAGTGGAGGTTTTTCTGTTAAATAGTGCATCCATTGAGCACATAAAATATGCAGGGGACCATTTTAGGGTCAGAAAACATCAGTGGGGAACACAGACAAAAGTCTCAGGCCCTATGGAGCTTTGTAGTGTAAGTTGGGTGTTACCATGAGCTCTCCCTATAATGTGTCTCAACTTTCTTTCTTTCTTTCTTTCTTTCTTTCTTTCTTTCTTTCTTTCTTTCTTTCTTTCTTTCT
>NW_004624730.1:58763158-58780713 GCF_000247695.1 Heterocephalus glaber
TTTCTTACTTTCTTTCTTTCTTTATTTCTTTCTTTCTTTCTTTCTTTCTTGGTTTCTTTCTTTCTTTCTTTCTTTCTTTCTCTTTCTTTCTTTCTTTCTTTCTTTCTTTCTTTCTTTCTGTCTTTCTCTTTCTCCCTCTCTCTCTTTCTTTCTCTTCTCTTCTCTTTTCTTTCTTTCCTTTTTTTTTTGATACCAGGGATGGAACTCAGGACCTTGTGCTTGGGAGGCAGGCATGGTGCCACTGAGCTAAATCCCCAGCCCTCTTAATCTTAATAGTAATATTCATCACTTGGTTTACTAGGGTGCAAGTGATAATAGAAATTATAATAGTAGAAGGTGACATTTATTATATACTTAAAACAGTCACAGATATTATCTTTATAATTATGTACAGCAACATAAGGAATTTATAAAGCAATTAACTGCATTTAATTATTTTGTTGTCAATCTGGATAAACTGGTGATCATAGCTGTCACTTACCTATATTAAGGAAGAACTAGTCTATTAGAGGCAATATTTTGATCACATGCTAAGTTAAGCAATGTTAGGTATAATAGACACAGGGCTTAATAAGTGGTGGTGGTTTTAAAACATAGCTAGTAGTAGGTGAAGGAGTAAAGATTTGACTGAAAAGTCTACCTTACTCCTAAGTCTATAATCTTTCTACTATAACCAAATAATGTTGGTCATGTTGAGTTTTATTTGGAGCACAGATTTGCGTTGAAGTTAACAAAAATGAAACAAAAATTATAGACAAAACACAAACTACACATATAATCAATTGAAAGAAATCAAGATTATTTTGTCTCATTTTCCAAGAGGGGATAAATTAATTGAATTTCCTTAAAGTTGCATATTTCACACAAAATCCATTGCTAGACAAAACTCCGAAGTTCTCTCCCAGTGTTGTCTGCCCAACTCTTTTCCTTACCACCACTCCTTAAGCCATTTCAAGCCCTTCCAGTCAGTGTGTCCATCCAAGTGTTCTCCCATTCCTTTATTCTCTCACCCTGCAATACAGTGTGGTAGGTTAAATTCTAGGATAACCCCCAAGACTCCCACATACTGGTATACGCCCTTCTTATTATTCCAATTCCTCAACTGTGGTTTGGAACTATGGAAATAGTGGGATAGTCACCCTGTTCCTTATATTACATATTATGGTAAAGGTGTGAGATAGTCACGTCTGAGATTTCCTTATTTTATCTGCCTATGGCACCATTATAGCAGACTGGAGTGAAGTAACCTCTGATATTATGAGAGAGTCATGCCTAGGACATGGCAGTGATCTCTAGGACCTGCCTGCCAGTAAGAAAATGGGCACTTTTTCTACAACTGCAAGGTACTTGTAGGTACCAACAACCTGAATTTAGTTACAAGAGTCTCAGATCAGATCACAGCTTGATTTCAGAAACTTTATGACATTCTGAACAGAGAATCCAGCTATGCCTTGCCCAGACATTTGACCTACAGATTATCTATGAGATAATGAATGTTGTTTGTAATAATTTATTATACAAAGCAGTTGAAAATTAATACATGGACATTAGCTTGGTTTATGCCAGGAGTGTCCAGCCCACAGGCTACATGTGACTGAACAGCTATTAATGCATTCCTATGAGATAGTAAACTTTAAACATTTATTATGTGATTTTTGTGTGTGTGTGGTCCTGGGGAGACTTTATCCTGAGCTACATTTCCAGTCCTTTTTGTTTTCTATTTTGAGACAGGGTCTTGCTAAGTTGCTAAGTTGCCCAGGCTGGGCTGAAACTTTGGATCCTCCTACCTCAGCCACACGGTGTACTGCAGTTACAGACATGTGCCACCATGCCAGTCCCTTTAGCAATATTTTCCATGACTTGTTTGCGAGGTACTAGAGTGTAGACTGTGTAGGCAACAGTGGAAAAACTGTTTAGGGGAGGGAATGGTGCAGTGTTTACTCTGCCTCCTGTGTCCTTTACACACAAACTGACACTCATGTGTCAGAGGTTATGTGTGCTTGTGTGACTTGATGAGTAAAACAAGCTCAGATATCTTACTCATTTTATGTTTATGTTGCCCTCTTTTAAAAAATGTTATAGTTAAAAATATTTTATTGTATTTTTTTTTTGGTACCAAGTATCGAACTTAGGACCTTGTGCTTACGAGGCAGGTGTTGGTACCACTGAGCTAAATCCCCAGCCCCAGTAAAAAATATTTTAAAAGTTTTGTTATTATATATGTAAACTACATTATGTATTTAATATGTGGCCCAAGATAGTTCCTCTTTGCTCACTGTGGCCCAGGCAAGCCCAAAAGCTGGACACCTGTGGTTTATGGAATAAAGTCTAAAAACATTTGGGGAAAGAGTGGTTCTAATCTCCCCTCAGCCCCCATAATACCTGAAAATTATAACCAAGGAGTGTGTCATCCTTTATCACAAAAGTGACTCCCTATACAAACAATAGTGCCCCTCTGTACCTATACCCTGTAACTTATACTAAGGCTGAATGAAGCTTTGTGTAGTTTGTGAAAGCTCCCAAGTGGTTGGGCTGTGCTTTGTGTTGAACACTTGTGCAATAATTCTTTAGGGACTGCTTGAAACTGGGCCTGCCAGGCTTCTCTGGATTAGCTTGTACCTTGATTTTATTTTATTGAATTAGAAATTTTAAGTCACGGAAAGTCAGAGGTCAGTGAGAAAGTTTTCACTTGTTCCTTTTCCTGATAAAATTCAGTTACAGAAAGGCCGGGGATTTAGCTCAGTGGCGCCACCGCCTGCCTTGCTGGTGCAAGGTCCTGAGTTTGATCCCTGGTACCCTCCCCCCGCCGCCCCCCCAAATTCAGTTCCAGAAAATACCTAGTTATAACCTGCCTTATTCCTCCCTCCTGCCTCAAGATGATATTTTTCAATTTTCAAATCAGTTCTGGGTTCCAGGGAAAGTAGTCATAACTGTCTAGGAGGGTGTAGGTGGATAGTAGGACATATCCAAGTGTCACAGACCCAGTGGTCTGCCATTTGAGGGAGATGTTGGTGGAGGTAATGAAGACTTCATGTTGTCCCCTTTCATTAAGTTTTCTCCGGGAAAAAATGTAGTTGAAATGTCTGAAGAACCTTTCTCTTTTATTGAAGACAGAAAGGGGTGTGTTTCTGTTTCTCTTTGTTTAAATCAATGTTCATGTAGAAAATTACATTGATTTTGGGTTTTTTTGCTTTGATTTGGGGGATTGGAACTCAAACCAAGGGCCAAACTCATGCCAGGCAATGTCATAATGTTAAGACAGTTTTGCATTCCTGAACTTGATCATGATATATTTATTTTTTAAGTATTGCTGAATTAGTTTACTAATATTTTATTCAGGGTTTGTATCTCTGTTTATGTCTGATATTGGCCTGTAATTTGCTGCCTTTCTCATAAAGTCATTTTCAAGTATCGATCTGAAAGTTAAACTGGCCTCATAAAATTAATTGAGGACTGTGGTAGGGTAGAAGAATATTTCTCCTCCCATGATACTCATGCCCAATTCCCTGGAACCTCTGACCATTATATTAAATAATAAGTATCTTGTGGAGAGATTATCCAAGTGGACCCTATATGCCTTCACAAGTGTCCTTGTAAGAGAAAGGACTGAGGGAGATATTACACACAGAAGAGGAGAAGGCAGTGTGAAGAAGGTGGTGGAGAGTGGACTGACGTAGCCTAAAGCAAAGCAATGCTGGCAGCCAACAGAAGCTGGAAGAAACAAAGGACAGTTGCCCACCTAGAGCCTGCAGACATTATGAAGTCCTGCCAACACCTTGATTGTGTACTGTGAAGCTGATATTGTACTTCTGGTGTCTGGAACCATGAAAGAATAAACTTGTGTTGTTTAAAATCACCCAGTTTGTTGTAATTTGTAATAGTAACTTCTTATAGCATTAATAGGAAACAAATACACACAGCGCCCTATCGCCCTAGAAGAACCTGTGAAAAATTATGTTATTTCTTCATAAATCAGTAGGATTCACCAGTGAAGAACTCTTTTTAGGGAATGTTTTAAATTATAGGCTTAAATTCTTAAGAATATAAGAGTGTTGATATTTTCTGTTTCTTCTTGGTAAATTATGTTTTTAGGAATTTTAAAAATATTTTCTGTTTCTTCTTGGTAAATTATGTTTTTAGGGATTATGTTCTTTTGGGATTCTTTAACTTAAAATTTGAAATTTAACAGGATAAAGTTACCTAAAATATCCTTTTAATACCTTTGTAATGACTGCATTATAATAACATCCTGACTTGATGTGCCTTTTTCTTATTTCTTGATCAGTCTTGCTAGAGATTTATCAATTCAGATTGTTTTGTAGAAGATTTACAATTGGCTTAATCTTCACTATTATGTTTGCTTTTATTAAATTAATTTCTACCAGAGCTGTACTATTTCCTTCCTTCTGCTTATTTTGTTCTTCATATTCTAACTTCCTGAAATGTTTGATTAGCTAATTAATTTTTAGTCTTTTTAATTTTCAAATATATGCATTTGAATCTATAAATTTTCCTTTATGCCTTAGGTGTATCCCATAATTTTGATGTTTGGTATTTTCATTATAATTCAACTCCAAACATTGTGTGATTTCTATTGATATTTCTTCTTCTTTGATCCATCTATTGGTTGCACAGAAGTGAATTTATTTATTTTAAAACTTATAGGTACTGTTAAATAACTTCTTTTTGCAAATGGCTTTTAACTCAATCGCAATGTGGTTAGGAAATAAACATTCTCATTTTTGAAATTTCTTGAGACTTGTTTTTCACTTCTTTTTTTTTTTTTTCCAGTATTGGCGATCAAACTCAGGACCTTGTGTTTGCAAGGCAGGTGCAGTGACACTGAGCTAAATTCCCAGCCCTCTCTTGAGACTTGTTTTAAGGTTCACCATATATTTTAATACATTTTAAAATACATATTTCATGTGTAATCAGATTATTTGCGAATATATGATGTTCAGATCTTTAGTATCTTTCTGATTGTTCTATTATATTCTAAGAGACATGTTACAATGTTCTACAATAGTTGTGGATTTTTCTGTTTCATCTTTTAGTTCTTTAGATTATTGATTTTTGTGTCTTTATGCTCTGTTAACATGCATAGAAATTCAAAATTATAATATCTTCCTGTTGGATTGATCTTTTGTCCTTGTGAAATTTTTTTTTGTTTTTGGTACCAGGGATCGAACTTGGGACCTTGTGCTTGCAAGGCAGGCACAGTGCCACTGAGCTAAATCCCAGCCCTTGAAATAAATTGCTCTTTTTTATTTCTAATAATACTTTGTAACTTAAAGTTTTCTTTCCTGACATTACTGTGTTTATTTTGGTTTTCATTTTCTTTTTTTTTTTCAGTGTCAGGAGTCAAATTCAGGACCTTGTGCTTGCTGGGCAGGTGTGGTGCCCCTGAGCTACATCCCTGGCCCTTTATTTCAGTTTTCTTTTGGCTAGCTTTTGCATGTTGCATCTTTTCAGATTTTATTTCACTTTCAACTTTGTTTCTCTGTATTTAATGTATTTTGATAAGCAACATACCCTTGGGGTTTAAAAAATTCAATCTGATAATCCGTCTTTTGATTTAATATTTAGTACATTTATATTTAATATAATGAATATTTGTTTTCTTTTTAACTCTCCTATTTCATGTTGTTTTTGTCCTCCTTTATTTTCTTTTAGATTAATCAAGTGTTTGATATTTTAAAATCCCATTTCTGTTCCTGTATTAGTTTTTCATTTTACTGTCTTTTATGAGTGGCTACTCTTTATAGAACCTTTCTTTTTTCTTCCTGAGACAAGATCTCACTTTGTAGTTCAGACTGGCCTTGAACCCACTATGTAGGCTATGCATGCCTTGAACTCTCAGCGGTCCTCCTGCCAGTTTCCTGAGTGCTGGAATTACAAATGTGTGCCACTATGCCCGGCTAACAACATGAATCTTTGACTTATTAAAATCTCATGTAAACTAGTAGTACTTCTACCACTTCCAAGAGACTTTATTTATTTTGGTACCAGGGATTGAACTCAGAACCTTGTGCTTGCAAGGTAGGCGCTGAAACCACTGAGCTAAATACCCGGCCTCCAAGAGACTTTTTTATTCCTCCTTTTGTGTTAATGGTGTCATCTATTTTAATTCTACATATTTTAAATCCCAGAAATGTTATTTTTACTTATAGAGTTGATATTTGTTAAGATTTATCCAGATGATTATGTTCATTGATTGTTATTTTTGTTTTATTTTCTGCATTTCCATACCTCTTTTTATGATCATATTCCTTCCACATGAAAAAATAATTTTAGTATTTCTTTTAGTACAGGTCAACTGATGATTTACAGTTTTTGTTATTTGGAAATATTCTTTTCTTTTTCTTTTGAAGGATATGTTTACTATGTATAAAAGTATAGATCAGTATCTTTTTTCCTTCATCACTTTATTTTTTTCATTGATTATGCTTTTATTCATTCTCAGTAATCAAATATACATTTGGAAGTTTCTCCAACAACTAATTTTATTAAAAGAACAAATGATCGTACAAGGTTGAAGTCCAAATCGACAACATACTTCTCATGCAAAGAAATGAGAATTGCTCAGGAAAACTCAACAAGTGGCCTATTAAACATATTCTTTGTGAAAATACTGGTATTAAGGAGTCTTAGCAGACAATCCACTAGTCTTACTATCCATTTTTAAAATTAAAACTTAGTAGGACAGCCAGGATTTTAGCTCAGTGGCACCGCGCCTGCCTTGCAAGCACAAGGTCCTGAGTTTGATCCCCAGTATTTAAAAAAAAAATTAGTAGGGCAAAAATTGATTCACTCACATAGAGTTGTGTAAAAAGATAAAACCAAGTAACTCTGGCCAGGAGACTCAATCATACAGCAAATGGGAGGATGGATCTCTCTACAGAGATGCCTACTTGTACATACCAAGCAGCCTGAGACTGCTGCTTAACCTCCATAGAACACTAATACATTTGAAATGCCCACATATGTAAAATCATAGGATTCTTTGTGTGAGCATAAGTGCAGATATTTTAAACAAAGTACCCAATTTCCAAGCTAAAACTAACCACAAAGTCACAACCATAAAGGAGAAATATGTTCATATTAATAAATAACTGTCTTATGGCCAATCATTGAGTTGAAATCATCCGTGTAGAAACATCCTTGGCTTCTATGGAACTTCTATGATTATGTAAGATTCAGAAAACTGTCGAGGAAGGGTTAAATTTAAAGACTACAAATACAAAATACTGCATACAAATTGAATCAACAAAAAATTATAGAGGCTATCAGATACATTGCCTCATATCCTTAATAGAAGAACGCTTCCCTTTGAGCTCCCAACTGTAATGAGTAGGAATCATAGGGAATCATAGGAGAACCAGTACTTGACGTATGACTCCAGGTTCTCATAGACAACTGTATCCTAGATTCTGAAGGAGAACTGTACAGATTTGGTGCTTGCCTCTGGAAGTTAGGTTGGAATGTCATCATGATTGGGATCTCCCCAGGGGATTAGTAGAGCACGCTTTTGGATGTGTCTGGGTGGGCTATGAAGACATGGCCATATAGTCTCTTTATGGTTCCTTGCCCTTTTTCCTCTGGCCCTGGTCTGTGTCCTGACTACCAGGAAGCAGCTTTGCTCTACCATCCCCTCTGCCATGATTTCCTCCCTTAGATCTAATAAGCCATGCATTGAATCCCCTGAACTATGAGCCAAATTCAACCTCTTCTTTAATTTTTGAGTGTTGGGTTTTGTGTCTCAGTGAAAGGAAAGCTGAATAATGCAGAAAATTGTTAAGAGAAGTGAGGCCATTGCTACGACTGTACCTGGCTATGTTGTTTGGATTCCTTCATCACTTCAGATGGGTCATTTCATTGTCTGTATCTCCTAAGATATAAGGTGTCAGTCTAATTTTATACCTTTATCATTTGTGTTGGGATGTTTTTAGGTATTTTTTAAAATTATCTTTTTTTTTTTTGGTACCAGGCATTGAACTTGGGACCTTGCGCTTGCGAGGCAGGTGGCAGAACCACTGAGCTAAATCCCTGACCCTAAATTATCTTTTTAATAGCTTAAATATAATGTGGAGTTTTGTTTTCATTTTGAAAAATTCTTAGTTTTATTTCTTCAAGTATTGCTTTTTTTTTCAAGTATTGCTTTTATCCAATTTTCTCTCTTCTCTCTTTCTGAAATCTCAGTTAGATGCATGCAAAATTTTCCTACTGTAGCCACTTTCTCTTACTCTGTGAATTAGCTGTATATGACTGAATAACAAATGGTTATTTGTTATTTGTTTAAACTTAATGGTTTAAAACAAAACAAAATTTAGTTATCTCAGTTTTTCTGGACCATAATTAAGAACCACCATTCTGGCTCAGTCTGTCTCATGAGGTTGTAGTTGATATGTTGGCCAGGGCTGTAGTCATCTCATGGCATGAATGGGGCTGAGGGATACCCTTGTGAGTATACTCACGCACGTGTCCATTGGAAGGAGGCCTCAGTTACTATCTGGCCCTCTACATTACACAACTTGAGTGTTGCCATGATATAGCATTAAGAGATAAGAGAGCAAGTAATAGAAGCATTTGCAATGCCTTTTTTCAACCAATTGAGAAAGTCCTATACCATTATTTGTGTTATCTATTTGTTATGATTTACTAAGTCCAAGCCATATTAAAGGAAGGAGAAATTAAGGTTTACCTTTTAAAAGGATGTGTATAAAACAACTTGTGAATTTATTTTAAAGCTACTTTGACTTCTGTTTTGCTGGTCTTTTTATTCTTGAAGTTTTCCTCTTCCTATCAGTTTATAGTCTCTCTCTGCTACTCAACACACCAATAAGTCTCAATGTTGGTTCTCATCTTTTTGAATTCTAGAATTTCTTCCTGGATCTTTTAAAATTTTCTAGATTATTTTTGATTACTGACAAAATTTTCAATAAAAAGTGCTCAGTGCATAGTCTGAAGACTTTATGGCTGTGTTCCCTTCTCCCTTTTGAGGTAGGATCTCACTACACAGCTCAGGATGGCCTCAAACTTGCTATCCTTCTGCCTCAGCCTCCCAAGGGCTGGGATTATAAGCATTCACAATCATGCTCAGCTGCTTTGTTTCTCTTGTAGGTTGTTTATACTTATTCTTGTTCATATTGTCTTGCTATCTCTGTCTTTGTTTTGACTTGATTTTCTGATGAACATTTTGAGAAATTATTTGTAAAAATATGAAAGATGTTACTTCTTCCAGAAGAGTTTTTTTTGTTAAATGTCTATAAACAGTGGTCTTTATTATTCCATTAATCCAATTTCAGAGACTGCTGTTTTCTGGATGACTTAAGACAACTCAAAGCTGTGATACCATTCTGGGTTCTTTCAACATACTGAATTTTAAACCTGTAAAGATTTACAATAGCTTGTGTCATTAGGAGCTTTAACTCAATTTTGTCACCTTAACTACAAGATTTGGTTTAAAAATAGTGTTCTTAAGCATTATGGCATACACCTGTCATCCCAGCACTTGGGAGGCTGAGATAGCAGGGTCTCAAGTGTGAGACCAACCTGAGATGCATACTGAGGCCCTGTCTTAAACAAAAAAATAAGCAAACAAACAAACAAAACAGTGTTTTTTAGTATCTCAGCCACTTCAGCCAAACTGTCAAATGCCAACATGGTAACAGAGGTCAATAATTGGACAACTGTCTAGATTTCTGACTTCTCCAATATTCAGACAAGCTGTTTTCACAATTTTATTACCTCTCCAGCCATCCAGATCAATTATGTTATTAATTATTTTCAGTTTTTCTTTGTTGGTAGGATGGCCTGAATTACTTAATCAGCCACCACTGAAGTCTAAAATCTGTCTGTTCTTTACAGCGACATAAAAAACAAGCAAAATCTGGTTACAGTAAAAGGCTTTCAATAAAGAATATGCCATAATTTCATGTCTTTTTTCTTTGTTACAAAAATATCACTCATCTGGGAATGTTCATAGCAGAAAACCTTGTATATCTTGCTTAGATAATTAGTAGTTATCCCATCTGCTTTCAGTGAGAGGGAAACCTAGTTGTATAACAGAGATCTCTGATCTTGTGGATATAATTTTCCTTGGACATTTTTAGAGCATATATCAACAATAGAATGTAATGTTTTAAGGTAGCTGATTACTGTGGAGGCAGGAGAGAGGGAGAGAAGAGGAGAGAGAGAGAGAGAAGGGAGAGAGAGAACACATCTGTTGGTGACATTACTACAAACCTAAACAGATTTATATGTAGGTGCTACATGTATGCCAAAAATTTTCATATGTTGGAAATGTAATACCCAGATTTATAGTTAATGTTACAGTATTTGGAAGTGAGGCCTTTGGGAGGTAATTAGTATTAGATGGAGTCATCAGCATGGGGCCCCCATGATGGCATTATAGTGGCTTTATAGTGAGAGAGATTGAGTCTTGCATACCTGCTATATTGCCCCGTAATGCTCTCTGTCATATTATGATGCAGCAAGTAGGTCCTCATCAGATGCCAGAGACATACTTTGGATCTAGCCTCAAGAACCGTGAACCAAGTAGACTTTTATTCGATATAAATTTCCCAGTCTCAGGAATTTTAAAAATAAGCAACAGAAAACATTAAGATAGTAGATCTATGGAAGGAACTGTCACAAGGATTAACTGTATGAGAGTTGTGGCAGGGTGTGATGCGAGATGAGAAGAGCTTGTATCTTTGGACTTATGTCTAAGCTCTGTAGAAAGAAGAACTTCAGGCAGAAGGTGAAGGATTTGTTTTAATAATGGATTTATTAAAATCAGGGCACTGGCAATGTTGTTTTGATTCCCAGTGACAAGTTAGACACAGAGAGGGCACAGAAAGTTCTGGCACTAACTCTGTGGGGATCAAGTGTCATTTCAGCAACTTGATGCTGTGAAAAATGAGACACTGACTGAAGTTCAACAGGTGACTGGAATTATGGTCCAAAGTGTGGGTTAGAATTTAGTATGGAAAAATTCAAATTTCATAGTCATCAACCAAGAGGTAAGATTGATAACCTCAGAAACATAGATACTTATGGATAAAAACAGTGATTCTGTATATTACAGAAACCAAGAAAAGGCTATATTGTTTTAAAGATACAGTTTATGTGTTTCCTTATTCTCAGACATATTCCCGAGTTGATATGGTTTCCATCATTTCAGAATCGAAGGACACTGTATGCACAACATAAAGAACAGTGAAATAGTGAACTGACCCCTCACTGAAAGGAACTTCTCAGACAGCAGAGTAAATGATGGGCAAATAGGTGATGGGTTTGTTCAGGGTTAAGGAAGTAAAAAAAAAAAGAATTAAGAACTTAATCATTCCCAATAAACAAGAATATGGTTTATAATAAGTTAATCATGGTACTTAGAAAGACATACGATCTCCTTCTCAAATACCAGGGAACATTCATCAGACAAGCAAGATTTGAAGCTGAACAATTTCTGCCAACTTCTCTTTCTTACTCTTCTCAGTTACCTTTCTGAGGAGAGTAACTTTCAATGAGGAGTTTACTACCTGGTGTACTAGGAAGTCAGTCTCTTCCTTGTTTTCTCTCTTCCATCCCATCTGCCCGTCCCGCTACCAGTTCCTGGTGTCGTTTCACTGCAGCTGCTTTTAGCAACATGACTGGATCTGTTTGTCCTGGATATTTATGTTCTTTGCTGTGGAGACCTAGCAGACTCATCCACCTTTTATATGTAAAGTTAATGCATTATTATTGCCTATTTCTTCTTGCAAGGTAGAAGAAAGAGAAGTTGCCTCCTTTCTACCTAGCATGAGCATGTGGTAGGATGAAAGAACTAAAAATAAAAGATGGAAGAGAACCTTGTTCTATCCTTCTATTAAAGATGAGATGAGACAAAGATAGAGAGAGGACAGAAATCCTAGCTGTCCTTTATGTAATAATGAAAATATAAACTTTTTACAATGGAGATAAAATGTTCAAGTAATCACAATATATCAGAATGTTTCAAATGCTATATATAGAGTTGAACTAAGACTTGGACACTGAAAGAGGAATGGCAACACAGTATTTTAGGTGAAAAATGAACATTATACAACTTTATAAAGAATATAGTGAAAAATAAAAAAGGAAAAGAATTCCACATAGGTTGTTGGATGATAACAGAGTAAAAACAAAGGCAAAACTTCAGAATTTTACAGCACCTTTATATAAAGAATATAATGAAAAACAGGGAAAAAGGAAATGAATCTCACATAGGTTGCTGGATGATAACAGAATAAGAGCAAAGGCAAAACTTCAGAAGTTTATAGAACCTTTGCCCTTTAAACTTTTAGTGGGTTCCAGGCACTGCACAACTGGTCACTGTTAAGTATAAAGGCAACACATCTGCTCAGGATACCCTGAGATCCAGAGAAGCAGGCTGCAGCACTAAGCCACCTACTTCAGAGGGCTCCATTTTGGTTGTGCTTTCTCATGGATGAGGAGTTGGTTGGTAGAGCCACGGGCTATCCTCAGGTGAAGGCCTTTTGCTCCTTCCTGGTCTCCTTTCAGCTCTTCTGTTGCTGGGACAAAATACTGAACTTTCACAACTTAACTTAAAGGACAAAAGGTTTATTCTGGCCCCCAGGCTGGCTGGCTGTGAGGCAGAAACATGAAGACACATTACAGCTATGTGGAGGAAAGTTACTAGCCTTATGTCATCCAGGAAGAAGACAGGAAGAGCCAGAGAGGAAGGGCCAATGACTAGATTTAGTCCCCAAGGTCACCTCCCATGTTCCACCTAGACACACCCAGAAGTATGCTTTACTAATTTTCTAGGCATTTCTCAAGTCAATCAAGCTGACAATTAAGATTAACCGTCACATCTACCCACTGGGAATTTAGGTTGAAGTCTCTCATTGAGTAGGGAAAAAGGCAATGGTAGTGAGAGAAGGTTGGGAGAAGTAAGTGTATAAGCTTACTTGTGGGGCCTCTGAGCCCCACAAAAGTTAGAGATGAGCCTGTAATTGGTCGTGCTCATTTTCTTTACCTTCTATTTTCCAGTTCCTCCCTTAGATTTAGGTTCCTTCATGCAGGTTGTGATTTCTTTTAAACTCCAGACAAAGACCCTTACTCAAGATTTCTCAGCCTGTAACAAGTCTGTGAACTTAAATTTCTAATTTAAGTTTATACTCCGCTTCAAGTTTGAATTTAGGCAACAGAATAGTAGTATTACTGATATAGGACCTCCAAATCATATAGGGGAAATAATGTAACTCCCCACCTGGTAGCTGTCTGGTACACTGAGTTCATGTTCCCAAAAACTGAAGAATGAACTCTGAGGAACAACAGAGGTTAAGATTATGGTATCTTTATTGAGGGGGAAAGATATAGTTCCTGAGAGAGATGGGGGGGGCGTGCTGAATGGGTTGTCAATAAGCTCATTTCTCAAAGGAAGTTTTATAGAGCAAAATCACAAGGTAGAATAAACTTATGATCAACCAGTGAGATTACAAGTATAGGCACTTAGGTAATATGGGTCCAGTGGGGAAGCAAATCATGTAGCAAGTATACATGGAAAGAACAACGACCTTCTTGGAAAAGATAAGTGAGGTCCTGGTCACCCACTCAGGTGACTGATGCCTGTCTAGAGTTATTGGTCCAGGTATTACTAATCATAGTACATTGCTTATCCCTTGGGGAGGTAGGTAGACATTCAAGGTATGTAGGCATTCTGTCTTTATTTTGAGGCCTGGCCTTCGGGGAGTGAGCCTTCAACTATAGTTGTAATGTGTTCTTATCTTCTGCACTGACTCCTTCGAAGGCTTAGCTCTGACTTACTACTTATAATATTTCTACCTAACTTAGCTATCTATACTATTACTAGTACCTATGACTTCCACCAATAGAAATCTCAGATATTGCATGGTATATTAAAATTATTACAGATCTTATTATTTATACTTATCACTTTCAAGATAAAGCATTTTAAAATAACTTATTTAATGTTAATAAAGAAGTGTAGTTATGTCACAAATTAAACAACAACTTCTAATAGCTTTATTTCAATATAATGTTCCCTTTTGTGATCCTATGTACTTTATTTAGCCTATCTAAAAGCTTCATTTTGAAAAGCAGTCCAGAGACTTCAACAGATAGATCTAAGGTAAAAATAGGGATAAGAACCCCAGAGATGATGAAATTTGGATCTCTTTGTCTCTCTCTTCTCCTACCATTCCTGCTAAGTTAGGAACACTCTCTCCCACACTAGCCACAGGCCCATGGAATTCAGACTTCCCCTTGTTCTTACCCAGAATTTGACAAGGACACTTCTCCTCAGTCCTTGACCTCCTTGTTAGGTTTCCTAAAACCCTAGTGTGTAGTGTTGGGCATTGCCGTTGCTGTGACTATCAGAACATGAGGTTCAGAAGCCTTTGGAACTGACTTGTGGAAGGAGTCTGGAAAGCTTTGGAGGTGTGCAGACTGGAGAAGCAGCCCTACAATTCTGTGAGCCAAACTTGATGGAAGATTCTGTTCAGAACTCAGAAGACCAGAATGCTGAGAGTAATGTAGCCAGTAAAGACCAGGCTCAGGAAGTTTCTATAGGGAAGAATTATTCCACTAGCAAGTAGACTCCAGGGCATGTGTATTCCGCTCTGGCCAAAAATTTGTCTGCCTTTTGTTCATGTCCAGAGGCTTTGCTGGAAACTGAGATTAAGGGTGATGGGCTAATTAATGTGGAGGTAGAAATTTCAAGGCAGTCATATTGGGGTAGTGGCATGGGTGTAGTTGGGGGCTTTTCAGGATTAGGAGCAAACAGCCCATCAGAATTATTTAAAAAGTTTTTAGTTTGTCCAGAAAGGAAGCCATGAAGAATTCAAGGCTAGGCCAGGGATTTAGCTCAGTGGTTCCGCTGCCTGCCTCCCAAGCCAAGGACCCAAGTTCAATCCCCGGTACCAAAAAAAAAAAAAAAAAAAGAGTTTGAGGCCAGCCTGGGCTGCATAGTGAGTTCAAGACCAGCCTGAACTACATAGTGAGACCCCTGTCTCAAAACAAACAAACAAACAAACAAACAAACACCACATACTTCAGAATTTTACAGAATTAATTAGCAAAGTTCTCGGTGCCTGATTTCTTTTTTCTTTTTCTTTTATTGGTTGGGGAAAACTAGGAATGTAGCTATTTGATTATCACTTTAATGTATTGTTTGGTTCATTTAATCCTTTAGTTACTTTCAGTAATTTTCCTTAAATAACATAACAAATAAACTAGTTTATCTAGATTTCTAAATATCTTAGTTTACAGTTGAATATAGCAGCAATCTTTTGCATAAACATACTCTCAAGGATGTATGACAATTTTTTTCTAAGCATCTGGAGTCCCTAATTGTTTCTAAGTATCTGGAGTCCCTAATTGTAAAAATAGTATAACTTTTATCCACTCTGAATCTTGTCATCATATATTGCTCCAAAGTGTCAGACTCCAAGTGCACTATACAGAAGAGAAATTTGAAATGTTGGACTATGCAAAGCCTCCTTTTATCAAGACATCATTTGGTAATTGTTTCCTGAATCTTTTCTGCTGGTGATAATTTTTTTCTGTGCTTTTTGTGATTTTTCTCGAATATCTCATAGAATTTGCCTGCTCATTCATGAATGAGATAAAGGAAAATGAAGGCTGACTTGGAACACTGTGTGATGGAGCCAACCATTGTGCTGCAGGAACACAAAAATAGTGATTGAGAAAACATCACTATGGGGGTTCTATTACCCTCACTAACAGTCTTAGTTTTCCCTGAACAGTTGTGTAGTTTCTTTAGAATGATTTTGATGAGGAAATGGTGGTACTGGTGATAGCATATACAGTGGACCATGGAGTTATGACCAGCCCAACATATGAACAACTTGGGTTATGACCAGAATTTTAGTTTTAACTTATGATCAAAGTCTTGAGTTACAACTCAAATGCCAGCCACTTGTGTTTCCAGATGGTCTCAGGTATAGATTTAACCCATAAAAAGTTCTGGAAGGAACATTACAGCATCCTTGCCTGTGTGGGGTTAATTGAGATCCTGGGCCAATTTCTAAGGACACAGATCTGCCTGTACACGGGAGAGAGGCTTTGAAGGCTGTGTAGAGGAGCCTGAGCCTTCAGTTGACCAACTTGAGTTACAATCAGCCCTTGGGAATGGATTGAGTTAGTAAGTCAAAGGTCCACTGTAGACCTTTAATGTTTCTAAAGAATTTCTCTGAGCTTTGCCCTATTATCAGTTTTACCTTTACTTATATCTGCTACTTCTAAGCCCTGAGCCTTTTCAGAATTTGTCCATTTTGCAGGGTTTTTTTATATCTTTGGTAGCATTTATTTCTAATATTAGTCCATTTCTTCTTTATTTATACATAATTACAGTAGTTTTATTTATCTTGTGTTAAATTCAGATAGCATAATGACTCAGAAATGAGGAAAGACACTACTGCTGACAGATATATTGACAAGAATGATGGATAAATGAACTGCCAGGAAAGAAGTTAAACAAAAAAAACCCTATTAAATTCAGGCACAGGAACTCAAAGGAAAGTATCGAAAGCTAATATGTAGACAAAATGCAATTCTACATTGCTTAGAAGACTCTTAGAGTTTCACCATTACACACCATTGTGTTTCTCAAACAGTCTCATCATCATCATCACTTAGGGAGAAAAATATGTTTCCCACATCATGCCTCTTGAATCAGAAGACTAATTCTGGGGGTAGAATGCAAAAATCTGTCATTTGTTCATTCATTCATTCATTCATTCATTTATTTTTGTTGTAGTAGGAATTGAACTCAGGACCTTGGGCATTCTAGACAAGCACTCTAACACTGAGCCACACCACAGCACCTTCTTAAAATTTAATGTTTAGACAGGGTTTTGCTAAGTTGCTCAGGCTGGCCTTGAATTTGCAATGCTCCTCTCCCACCTTCTTGAGTTGTTGGGATTACAGAAATGTAAAAAAAAAATCTGTGTTTTAAAAACTTTTTAAGAGATTCTGAAGAACATCTAGGTTGGGAACTATTATTATAATTGATTTTAATAATGAAAATTTCAATCATCAAGTAAAGTTTTAATTATTTTCTACTTAAAAAGACAGATGCATTGGTTAGTTTTTCCATCTCTGGTACACAGTATCTGGCACCTGCAACTTTAAAGGTATAGCTGGGTCAAATGGTATTTTTATAATTAGTCTTTTGATAAATCTCCATACTGATTTCCATATTGATTGTATTAATTTACATTCCTACTATCAATGTAGGAGGATTCCTTTTCCCTAGCATTCTGACCAGCACTTATTCTTTATATTTTTGGTGATAGCCATTCTAACTGGGTTGAGATGGAATCTTGATGTAGATTTAATTTGCATTTCTCTGATGGCTAGAGATGTTGAACATTTTTTTTCTTTTATTTTTTGACTGTTTGAACTTCTTCCTTTGAGAAGTATACAATCAGTTCAGTTGCCACTTTTTTATTGGGCTCATTTTTATGAGATTAATTCTCTTTTTAGTTCTTCACATATTCAACATATTAATTTTCTTTTTCTTTTTT
>NW_004624730.1:58800220-58815220 GCF_000247695.1 Heterocephalus glaber
TAGAAGCAAAATCTTTATATGTAGATGAAATGATCATCTATAGAGAAAATACTAAGAAATCTCTAGGAGCCCAAAATTCCTTATATATTATGGATATCACTCCTTTATCAGATTTATGATTTGTAAATACTTTCACCCATTCTGTGTGATTCCGTTTTACTCTATTATTAATATCTTTTGATGTACAACACTTTTAGTTTTCATGAAGTCTAATTTGTATATATTTTCTCTTGTTACCTGAGCATTTGGTTTCATATACAAGGAATCACTGCCAAATCCAATATGATGAATTTTTTGTCCCATGTTTTCTTATGAATTTTATAGTTATAAGTCTTTGATCCATGTTGAATTAATTTTTTTACAGAGCATTAGGTAAGGGTCAAACTTCATTATTTTGAATATGTACCTGTAGTTTTCCCAGCACTATTTGTTGAATCAGTTCTTTACTTTTTCAATAATTGAAGTTAAGCTGAGATTTTAGGCACCATCTTATAGGGAAAGTTATACTGAGTATTTGGCATCTGTATTAGTTTACTAGGGTTCCTTAACAAAATTCCACAGACTGGGTAGCTTAAGCTATATAAACATAATTCTCAAAGTTCTAGAGGCTAGAAGTCTAAATCAAGATATTGGCAGATACCTTCTGTCTTTGAGGGTTCTCTAAGAGGGCTCTGAGGCTTTTGTCCTTGAGTGGAATGTAAAATTTAGAAGTAAAAGAGAGTGACATCCTATGAGCTTCACAAAGAAAATACTTGAATTGTGAGTATCAGTAGATGCTTCTGCCTCATAATTATATGCCAGAATTCTTAAATGTGCTCTTCTGCTTCTGAAAACAAGAACTTGTGATATTCAGTCAACTGAATACTTCCAACTTATTACCAATTCCTTTTAAAAACAAAGCAGTGTTAACAAAAATTAAAGATCTCCTTTCCAAGAAACTGGCTTCCATATGATGCTAATGAGGAACTTCTCTTTAACACCAAATTCTAGGCCTAATGTAAAATTTGTAATTTCCTTAAGGTGGCCTTGTTGATTCACATTTGTGCCAAGCCATGAAGATCATATTTACCCAGTCAAAATATTGGAACTCATGGTCTTGATAATGCAATAGAAAATTGAGATTTGTATCTTGCAGCACATCAGGGCATATGATACAACTTTCCAGTAACCAACCCCAAAGAAATGAAAATCTATGAATTGTCTAACACAGCATTCAAAATAACTGTTTTAAGGACACCTAATGAGCAGCAAGAGAACATAGCCAAAAAAAGTTCAGGGGTATATGGTAGGTGTAAGGACAAGCCTAAGATTCCTCACCAAGAAAGTGAGGGCAAAAAGGAGTACCTATTGGCCTAAACTATTCCTGGAGAGGAACCCCTTTGGAAATAGACTGCCTCTGGGTTTTCTGTAATTCTTTTGAACAACTTTAGAAAGAAATCAGAGGATTCTGGTTCAGATTGGGCCTAATGAATTAATTAGAATATCTATGAGAAGTCCATAGGCTCAAACTCACTCTTTGAAATGCATGACCAGTATGAACTTTGTTTTTCACTATGTTTTCTAAAATCTTTTTAGCAAACTGAATGAATCTTTCTTTTCATTGTTTCTAACTGAATTACCATCTGCTATTTGGAAATCATAATTAGTTTTGAAATTTACATTTAAATATAAATTGTGCACTACCACACTGATTGGTCTTGAGTCTAGGATAAGAAGAGAATTATTCTTATGGTTTGGTTTTACTATTCATTCCAATGCCTCATCTGCTACATGGAATCCCAAATGTATTTTTAAAACCTTGATTGGTATACAGAGGCTTCAACTGCTTGTTATTCTTTCCTCAGCTCCTCTTATCTGCAATACTTCTCATTCATGTAAGTCACAGTTTTAATTTCCATGGTCACTAAGACTTCTCTGTGCTCTTTTAAAGGAAAACTGCCTAAGTTGTTAGGTTCAAATTTGACTTTTATTCCTAAGTGCATTCATGCATTGCTATGATCTTCTTATATCCTTACATAATTTTGATGTGAGTATTTGATACACTGCCAGTTAACTGAAGGACCAAGCAATGACAGTAATGTCTTCAGATATGATTGTATATGTCTAGAATAGCATGCTGCTTTTCTTTGTACTTAAAGAATCTGAAAAGAACAGTACCCAGAAATCAATTCAAGAATAGTAATTGTAATCCCAGCTACTCAGGAAGTGAGGCAGGATGATTACAAGTTTAAGGCCAATCTAGACAATTTAGGAAGACCTTGTCCTAAAATATAGGAAAGACTGGAGATGTACTCAAGGTAGAGCACTTGCCTAGCATGTGTGAGCATCTGGGTTCAATTCCCAGTACTAAAAAAACCAAAAAGCAGAGTTACAGCACCACTGTCATTAAGGGGTATTTTCACAATTCTTGTTATTTTTCACTGGATAGAGTGATTAGATCTAGATTCTCAGCCTAGTCTTTCCACAATTTGTTGGACAACTTTGGGTAAATTAGTGGCATGGCTTGCCTCAAGATGACCCCCTAAGCCTCATGTGCTCATAGGCGGGGCTTTTCCAAGGTGGCTGGATCTAGGGTGTGTGAATAGGGATTAAGTGTATCTGATAACTAAATTAGTCCACTGATTGGTTTAGCATAGTTCTGTGGATGATAGGAAGGCCCACTCATGGTGTGGGTAGTATCATCCAATAGGCATGTAGCCTTGATGAGATAAAAGGGAAAGGAAGGCTTGTTGCTTGCTGTCTCCTACCTGCCCTGCCATGGACTGTTTCTCCTTAGCCATATTGCCCTACCTTGGAGCCAGCCAACTATGGACTGAAACCTCTATAAACTGTGACCTAAAATGAACCTTTCCTCCTACAACTTGTGGATGTTAGGTATTTTGTTCCAGCAACAAGAAAATAATTAAGAGAGTTGCCCTAATGCCTCAGAGATTCCTGACTTGTAGAAGGAGTAGTTAGACTGGATGCTTTCCCAGGTTTTTTCAGATTCCTAAACCTTATGATTAACAAAATTATACAAAGCACTTTCAAGTTAACCCATTGACATACAAGCAAATAGAACAACAATGATATTAAAACTCAGGAGTGATGTCAGCAAGATGGTACAATAGTAGTTTTTAGTCTTCATTCTTCCACAGAAATGCCAATTTTGATAACTGTTCACAAATGACAGTACCTTTTTGAGACTCTAGGAGTCCAGTATAGAGGTCCTAGAATCTCTTTGGAACAACAACAACAACAACAAAATCTGAGAATAGGTACATTGAAGAGTATAGCAAAATAGTTTCATTTTATCCTGTTCTTCCTTTCCCTCAGGCAGCACAGCTCAATGCCAAGAGAGACTTGCATTTGGCCCTTGATTTCTCCCATGAAAGAAAGTGAGAGTGTAATAATTTCTAAGCTTCCTTAGTTATGTGAAAAGCTTCCCACACACCTCACTTGTTTTTCACTTCACTTAGAATACTGAGGGGTTTGGCATGGGTAAATATCCTACAGATATCTAGGGTCATGCGAAAAGGGAAGATAATTATAATAATGGGGGCAGGGAACTCAGCAAAGGGCTGTAACTTCTACTGACCAACTCATGAACTCCATCAAAAGGCCTATCCATGCATCTTATAAGATGTATCATTTGTGATTCTCCTAGCACATGCAGCCCCAGGGCTCTGTGCACCTCTCCTCTGATCTCCAGCTGGCATGTGTCCTCCCCCAGATGGTACCAGTGAGCCTCTCTAGATCTTGCACAAACAAATGGAGACAGCTGACTTGATTCTGTCGGATTGGGAGAAGATACTTAACCTTGGGGAAAATAAGTAGGGAGACTCTCAGCAGTTAGCCTGGCTTTGTAGATTTAAGAGAAGATATATAATTCTGAGCCTTCCTCTCAAAGGAAAAAAGAGAAGTAGCGTAGGTCTACTCACATATAAGGTCTGAGAGGGTCCCAGAATCTTTAGTCTTCAAAAGACTAAAAAAATCTTTCTGCTTATTCAGATGCAAATGCAAGACAACAATGCAAGACTTCAAGGAACATACACACAAAATCAGAAATATGATACCACAAAGGGAGTAAAACAAGTTTCCAGTAACCAATCCCAAAGAAATGAAAATCTATGAATTGTCTAACACAACATTCAAAATAATTGTTTTAAGGGCACCTGATGAGCAGCAAGAGAACACAGCCAAAAAAAAAAAAAATTCAGAAAACAATACATGAACAAAATGAAAAATTCTATAAAGAAATGGAACTCATAAAAAGAACTAAATAGAAATTTTGGAAAAGAAGAATACACTGAATGAAATGCAAAGTATATTGCAGAGCTTCAAAAGCAGACCCAATAAAGCAGAAGAAAAAAAATCTGTGAATTCAAACATAAGTCATTTGAACTTATCCAGAGAAGAAAAACTAAGAATTAATCTGAGTGGAAAAATTCTAGAAGACTTATGTACATCATCAAGTGAATCGATATATTTATTATGAAGATTATAGAAGAGAGAGAGGAAGGAGAAGAAAGCTAACTTAAAGAAATAATGGATGAAACTTCCCAATCTTGGGAGAAACATGGACATCCAAGTTCATGAATTTTAAGGGCCAGGGATTTAGCTCAGTGGTTCCACCGCATGCCTCGCAAGCAAAAGGACCTGAGGTCAATCTCTGGTACCAAAAAAAAAAAAAAAAGAAAAGGAGACTACCAAGTTCATGAATTTCAAAGGTCTCCAAACATAACCAACCAAAGAAACTTACACCAAGACATATCATAATTAGATTACCCAATGACAAAGACAAAGAAAGAATTTTGAAAGCAGCAAGAGAAAACAGCTCTTCACATTTCAGGGAATCACTGTAAGGCTACCAATAAATCCCTCAACAGAAGCCTTGTTGTCCAGGAGAGGATTGGATGATATATTCAAAGTACAGAAAGAAAAAAATCTGCCAACCAAGAATGTTAAAGCTGGCAAAGCTGTCTTTCAAAATGAAGGAGAGATAGAAGACTTTTTTAGAGATACAAAAGATGTGGGAGTTAATTATCAGTTGATCTGTATTATAAGATATGCTAAAGTGAATTCTTCAAGTTGAAATGAGAGTATGTTTGTTAATAGCATAAAAGTATAAAAAGCATGTAGTGAAATTGTGGATACCTTAGTACTGTAATGGTGCTGTGTAAATTGCTATTAATTCTAGTGTAATTGTTAAAAGGCAAAGATATTAAATTTTACTCTACCATAGCATGATAATAATAGTAATATTAAGTTAATGGATACATAATGTAGAATGAGGTAATTTTTATTAGAATGAGGTAATTGTAACCAATAACATAATGTTGTGCAAAGAGATATAAAAGTGTAGAGTTTTTGTATTGAATTAAAATTGTTATCTTAAAATAGACTTTCATAGCTGTGTTTTATGTAAACTTCTTGATAACCACAAAGAAAAAGCTTTAATACATGCACAAAAGTGAAGGGAAAGGAATCAGAGCATCCTATAACAAAAACAGTCAAATCACAAAGGAAGACTACAAGAGAGGAAAAAAGAACAAAACACTACAAAACAGAAAACAAAATTTCAAAATGTTGATAGTAAGTTCTTACCTATCAATAATTACAGTGCTTTAGATATAAATAGATTTAAATTGTCCAATCTAAAAATGCGGAGTGGCTGAATGGTTTAAAAAACAAACAAACAAGATCCAACAGTATGCTGCCTACAAGAGCTTCACTTTATCTTTAAGGACACACACAGGCTGAAACAGAAGGTATAGAAAAATGCATTCCATGTATTTATTAACCAAAAAAGAGAGAGATAGCAATACTTATAACAGATAAAATAGACTTTAAGTTAAAAACTTTTCAAAGAGACAAAGTATGCCATAATGTAATTACAAAGAGATTAATTAATCAAGCATGTGTCACAATTGCAAATATTTATGCACCTCCTGTAGGAGTACTTAGATATATAAAGCAAATACTGTATTAACAAAATTAAATGGAGAAATAGATAGCAACACAATAATAATAGGGGATACAAATTTTCTATCTTCAGCAATGGATATAGATCAGACAGATTCAATAAAGAAACAGTGGATTTGAATAACACTATAGACTGAACGAACCTAACAGACATATATAGAACATTTTACAGAGCAGTAGCAAAATACATTCTAGGTCACATCTTATGGTGGGCCATAAAACAAGTCTTAATAAATTTAGGGAGATTGAAATCGTATCAAGCATCTTTTCTAACCACAAGGATGTGAAGTAACCAGAAAAAGATCAATAATCAAAAGAATTAAATTTCACATGTACATGGGAATTAACACACTCTGGAATGATCATTGGGTCAAAGAAGAAATCAAAATAGGTAAAAAAAAACAAAAAAAAAAACCCCAAGGTCAAAGCCCCATGATCTGCTTCCTTCAACTAGACCCTTCCTATTTCCTTTGCCTCCCAACAATGCTATCAAATGATGATCTCATCAATGGATTAATCCACTGATGAAGTTAGAGCCCTCATGATCCAATCATTTCCTCAAAACTGAGCCCTTATCACATCAGTTTTGGGGAACATTTCAAGTTCAAATCCTAAAGCCAATAATGACTAAAGTTATTAAATCAGACCTTTTTTTTTGTATATCCTTTTATTGGTACATTTTAGGTGTACAATATAATGACATTCATCATTGGAGATATGCACCTTTACATATTCTCTTGGTTCTTATTTTTTCTCCCTTCCCCTGCCCTCCCTTCAACCCCCCCCCCCGCATTTATTTATTTATTTATTTATTTTTGTTTTGGTATGAGGGATTGAACTTGGGACCTTGTGCTTGCGAGGCAGGTGGCGGAACCACTGAGCTAAATCCCCAGCCCCATCCCTCCTTATTTACAAAGACTTTGTTTCCTTTTTTTCATTTTCAAATCAGTCTTATTTTTGTGTGTGTTCTCCAAAAGTTCACATGGAGCAAGGTCTTTATTGAGGTGATGTTCAGAAGTGATAGAACCTTTAAGAGGTGGAGCCTAGTGGAAGATGGGAAGATAATTGACTGTGATGCCCTCAGCAGGGATTGTATCTGTCAGCTTCACATTACTATAAAGAAATAGCTTTTATAGTAATCCTTTTAAGAGAACAAAGTAGGATCCATGAACACTTGGGACTTGTGGCTTTGTAGAGCACACTCTCATTTGATACTAGGACTTTCAACTAGACTCCACTCCTTAAAGGTTTACACCATCTCCTGCCACCATACTGGGGACCATGCCTCTCATAACTGGATCCTTGGGGAACAATCACATCAAACCCATGGCAGGATTAACATAGTTCTCAAAGGACCCCAGTTCTCATGAAAGCAGGTTATTGTAAGAAGTGAGATTGGCCCCTGAATCTCTCTGGCTTTTGGCTTTGCTATGTATGATGGATTAAGTAATGGTCAACTTGGAATGCCCAACTGAACTGAATCAGTGTGGTCTGGGCATGGAAGACCCACCTGAGGATTGTTGCCAACAGCATAAAAAGAGAACTGGAGGGGAAGATCAGGGGCTATTGATTTTCTAGGAGAAGCTTACTGCAGTTGCTTTTCCTGATGCGAACTTGGCTGTTCTTGTTGGAGGAGTAGCTCAAGTCCTCGCTGTCTCTAGGAATGGCTGCTGTTCTTATCAAGGGAGCTCTGATTTTCATTTTGACCATCACTTCCTGGCTCTAGTGTAGATCCCTCAGCCTGGTGGCACAAATCTTGCACCCTGCTGGCGCAGGCTTTCTAGCTTTCACCACTGTTCTTTGGGTCTTCCCAGTGCAGATCCTCAATACGGACTTGCATGAGCCATTGCCATGGGTTCTAGGCCTCTGGCTGGACTCTTGGAGGACATTGTCTTGGGCTCTGGGCCATTAGCTGGACTTGTGAGGGACATTGCTGTGGAATCCAGTGCTTCAACTGGATTCTTCATTTCTCTAGTGTGTGGACAGATCTCTTACACTCCCCTGTATTTGACTTTTTGGTTGAATATTATAAATAATCCTATAAATTTTGTGTCCTATATTAAATCTATTCCCTTGCAGACCCTGACTACACCACTCTGTGATCTCTTCCTTTTGTACATGTTGGAAGATTTGGTCCCTAGCTGATAACACTGTTGTGGGTAGTAGGAGCTTTACATCTGATAGGGATGCTGTGGCTTGAAAATAGTTTTAATGTGTTCCCTGAATATTCATGTGCTGAAGTTCAGTTTCTGAGGAGTGATGTTGAGAGGTGGTAAAACCTCTAAGAAGTAGGAACTAGGTAATTAGGTCATTGAGGACACCACACTTGGAAGTGATTAATGTAGTTTTTGAAGGACCCTACTTGATTCTAAAAAGAGCGGGTTATAAAAAAAAAAGCCTGGGGCCAGTGATTTAGCTCAGTGGTTTCGCTGCCTGCTGTGCAAGCGCAAGGACCCAAGCTAGATCCCCGGTACCAAAAAATTAAAAAAAAAAAAAAAGCCTGCTCAATCCCCCTTGCTTCCTATAATGACATATTTCTTTTATGCCCACCCTCACCATTTTGTTGCCATCCACTATAAAACCTTCACCAGTGGCCAAGCAGATGTGACAGCCCAATTATCTTTCAGTCTTTAAAATTTTGACCTAAATAAACTTCATATAACTTCATAACTTCCAGTGATAGCACCAAAAATGAATTTATTCAAGGGATCAGTAGTCAAAATATATAACACATTCTAACAACACTGTAGCAAGAAAAAAAAATAAAGTAATTAAAAAGTGAGCAAAGAACCTGAATAGATATTTCTCCAAAGAAGATACAAAAATGGCTAACAAATATATGAAGTGATGGTCAGCATCACTTATAATCATAGAAATGCGAATCAAAACCACAATGAGATATGATCTTACATCTTTGGGATTAGAAGGTTGAAAAGACAAATGATAGCAAGTGTTGATGAGGATATAGAGAAAAGGGGATCTTGTACATTATTAGTGGGAATGTAAACTTGTACAACCATTATATAAAATCATATGGAGTTTTCTCAAAAATTAAATTAGAACTAACATATGAGTCAGCATTTCTAATTCAGTGTATAGTCCAAAGAAAATGAGATCAATATTTTGAAGAGATATTTGCAAATCTTTGTTCACTGCAGGATTATTCACAATGACCAAGAGACCAAAAAACAAATACTGCATGATACAATTATATGAGAAATTTTAAAAAGCCAACCTCATATGAGGAATAAAAAATAGCCAGTCTCATAAGAGAAGAGAATAGAATAGTGGTTCTCAGGGGCTAGAGATGGGTCAAATATGGTGATGTTGGTGACAGGGTACAAAGTTTCACCTATATAAGATGAAAAAATTCTGGAGATATAATATACAGACAGCGTGGTAATTCTAGTTCATAATACTGTATTATATATTTCAAGTTTGTTAGGATATGTGTCCTCACAACATACACACAGACACACAAAAGTAAGATTGTGAGTTGATGGACATATTACTTCTTAATTAGCTTGATTGTTCTAATCATTTAACAATGCACTTGTATATAATTCAAATAAAAAATATATAAAAACTATAAAATGTAAATATGTAAGCATTTGTTTTATATGTAATTTTATTTGTAAATGATAAACTCAGCAGTACATAGTCTACTTATTTATTTAATGTTTTTAAATTTATTTTTTTATTTTATTGTAGTGAAGATTGAAGCATTGAATCACATCTCTAGACCTTTAATTTTTTGTTTTGAGACAGGTTCTCAATAAGTTGCTTAGACTGGGTTTGAACTTGATATCCTCCTACTTCAGCCTTCCAAGTAGTTGGGATGATAGGAATGTACCACTATGCCTGACTATATAGTAAATCTTTTAAGAAATTTATTTATATTACCAATTATTGACCCACATGTGCACAATTTTATTGGTTTTAAAACTTGAGTAATCTGAAGACTTTTAGGGAATGAAATAATTTAGATTCTTGATGTTGACTGAAATTATTTAAACATAAAAGTATAAAATTAGGTACACTATTTTATGATTATAGTTCCTGTAAAACTGAAGGAAATCTATAAATATTAAACTAAAAATTTAATTCAATTTAATGAATGGATGACATTGTTTTGTTGGTATCAAATCATCTATCACAAGTTACATTTAATCTTTTTTTTTTTGGTACCTGGGATCAAACTCAGGACCTTTGGTTGTGAGGCAGGCAGTGGCACCACTGAGCTAAATCCCTGGCTAGTTACATTTAATCTTGAATGTTGCATGGTGGGTTTCATGGATTTGGACATACATAATAGTGTTATACATGAATCAACTATTCAGTTTTCTTTGTATAGTAAATTGGATTTACTGCACAAATATAAATTATTCAAGATCCAAGATCACATACCTAGTGTTGTGGTTTGGATCTAAAATGTCCTCCCCAAACTTTCTAACAGTGGTGGGCCCTGGTTGGAGGAGGCAGATCACTCAGGGTGTGACCTGGAAGCACATATTCTTGTCCCTTCTCTCTCTGCTTCCTGGCTGCCATGCAGTAAACTGCTTTACTGTCCCATGATGTTCTGCCATGCCATTTTTTGCTTTGGAGCCTCTCATGGATTAAACCCACTGAAACTGTGAGCCAAAGTGAATCTCTCCTCCTTTAAGTTCCAGGTGTCATATATTTTGTCCCAGTAATGGGGAAGTGACTACTTGAGAAAACTGATACCTGGAGTGGGGCTGTTTCTGTGGCTATACCTGATTATTTGGTTTTGGAACTGGTTGCAAGAGGAGTTTGGAAAGGTTTGGAGATGCAGGCTACAAAAGGCCTAGAATGTTATGAGCAATGATTGACATGTGATATTGGTCAGAGCTCAAAAGACCAGAATGCTAGTAAGAATGCTGTTAGTAAAAGGCAGGCTCAGGAGGTTTCAGTTGGGAGCAAGAACTCCATTGGCAGTTAGACTAGAGGCCATGTGCATTATGCTGTGGCAGAAAATTTGTCTACATTTTGTCCATGTCTTGAGGTTTTCCTAGGGGTGTTGAGGCCAGAACTCTGGATTTGTATGAGTGAGACTTGAGTATGATCACTGAATTTCAAAACACAGCAAGTAAAAAAAAAAGAAAGAAAAGAAGAAGTAAGTTGAATTTCTTTTTTTTTTCAGGTATGCAATAAATATAAGTTTAATAGTATAGATCAACAGGGGAAAAGAAATAAGTGGCAGCCAATATTTGATTTGCATCTTTATCACTTTTTCTAGGGTCCCTCTAACTTGATCTAAACTTACAATTTTCAAGGAAATTCCTATTCCATTCTCATTTTATCATAAATAAATTGAATAGTTTTTCTGTTTGTATGATAAAACAGGAAAGACTGTTACATTTGAATGGAAAAGGCACTCCATTTGTGATCAATGTCACACAAAATCACATTCCCACCAGAAAACACAAACATCATCACAAAACTAAAAATACACAGAAGATCAATACCATTCAATAAATATGCAAGCTACTTCAATCTCCCCCCAAAAGGACCAATACTTCAAAAAACCATAAAGAAAACCCTTGTCCATTTCCAAGTGACCCAAGTAGAAGGGATAGCAAGATGCTATGCCTGCTACTTTACCCCTCCCCTGGCCCTTCACTACTTAGAAAACTGCCTGCTCTCCACAGAAACTGAAAATCACCCTCATTTCTTCTCGGGGGGAGAACAAATTCACTGACACCTTTGAGCAATATCCCATTTCTCAGGAACCCTGGCTCTATACCTAGTTCTGCTTCCAAAGGTTCTTCATGTAGTTCTGGGTAAGGCTTGGGATCTGTTCCATTAAGATGGGCCATATGAACTAGGAGTTTCATCTTGCTGGTTTCAGCGTGGGCCCTTGGACCCCACAGGAACTCATAGTGAGCAGGATCACTGTTAGGAATCTGCCGGTACATCAGATACTCTTCCTGTACTAAATCCTCAGTGATGAATTTCCAGGCTTCCTCAAAATGAATACGCTCAGACTGAGCTAACATGTCCCATCTTTTCACTTTTTCAATTAGGTCCTCCTCACTGATATGGTTGCCTTATAACTTGGCATTTAGGAGCACATTTTGCAGGATGTGAGAAAAAATGTGCATCCTTTGAGGAGCTTGAACCCTCACAGTATTGACTTTGACTGGAAGCCATGAGGACAGCAAGAACTTGTTGAGGATCAGAAGCCTTCAAATCTCCAGTGCTGGAAAATAGCAATTCAGCTGCTCCAAGAATCCAAACCCAGATTTTGAAAAATCACAACTGAGAATTCTCCACTGCACAGTGCAAGGCTAGTGACAGAGGCAGGAATGGGTTATTTTCAGTCTCAACCTGGAATGTGGCCTTCTCTCTTACCCTCAGCCCAGCAAGTTCAATTTCTAAACACAAACCTAAGGGATTTCTGAAAAGCAATGTCCAAAGTATAATGAACATTGTTGTTTCTCCCTTAACATGCATTCCTGATTTTCATTTCCATATCTACTCTTTTTCCACTAGCCCATCTGTTTATGGGAACTTGACATCATCCCAGTCTCTAGGGAAGAAGGTTCATATACAGCAACATAATCCTATCACCTGGACTAGGTTTTAGTTCAGAGTAACATGTGGGCTAAAGAACTAGGCCAAAATACTGGAAAAGTTGTTTTTTGGCAACATCTAGGAAGTAATCTCTCTTTATCGGTCTCATTTTCTTGGCTGTTTCATTTAGATAGGTAGCCTGAAGGTGTCACAGCCACATTGTTACCATGAGTGAAATTGGCCAAAGAATAAAACTGACATCATGCAAGGGAAACCCAAGAAAGAGTCAGAAGCTGAATTCTAGGCTAAATCTTTTAGCCACTGAATCAAATAACTCAGAATCCTGATCTACTATGAGGTCTATAAACCCTTGGTTTTTTAGACTGAATTTTGAGTCGACTTTTGTTACTGTCAACATAATGCATGCCATCTGATACAAGGGGTAAAGAAAGAATTTAATAGGATAGGTTAAATGTTACATCAGTTTAAAGGAGCTAATCAGAGAAACAAAGACTAGGAATGTAACAGGATGAGAATTAGAGACATTAAGATAGAATGTCAATAGAGTAAGGCTAGGAGAAATTATCTGAGTCAAGGGCTGTTTTTGATGGTAGTAAGAAGTAACTAAGGGTACCAATCTGCATCAGAACTTCTGAATATTTACATTGCACATAGATTGGACTTTCAAGATTGGGGTCAAGAAAAGTACCTTAATATTAATCACTTTTGGCTTTAAAAAGTAGATTTTTCTTCAGATGAATGAATTTCACAAAATGGAGAGACAGACTTGTTATTAAAAATATTGGTCATTCCACACTGTATAAGTAGATCCAGACATCACTTTGTACCCATAAATTTGTATATAATTGATTTTTAAATTTAAAATATTAATAAACTATGTATTAAGACTTCTACTTCTGTCCATGAGCATTAACTGCTGTGGGAATTTCCTTTACACAGTAAGTAACAAAAAACAGAACAATTATTTTTAGAGACTGCACAACAAATAGTACAAGAGTATGATCCCTAACAGAAAGGAAAGAAATGGGAGATTTCTGATGATACAACTTTTCCTCCTGGAGATAGTTTTTAGGCCACATCTCTGGGGAGAAAAACCAGAGCTGAGCCTGGTGATCATTCTGGATCGAAGTGACAGATCTAAGCCCAGGAAAGTCTAGATAGTTAGAATTTGGAGAAAAAGGAGCTGCATTGAGAACTCCAGAGGTATGCAGAAAGGTCTCTTCAAGTCTTTGCTGAGTGCTAATGTGGGTAGGTATGAAGAAACCCACTGAAGTCAAGGAAAGAAGAATTGGAAAGCAAATCTTGGAGTTCCTAAAATTTGGGAGTAGTTCTTGTTCCTACCAGTCTTAGTGGAGAGAGCTCCTAACCCACACAGCATTGGGCAGAGTCCTCAGAATTGTCATGCCTTAGTATCGTGACTAAATTAGTTCTAGAAAAAAGGCTTCTCTGAATCATCATAATAAACCATAAAAGCAAACCTCAAAAGAGTCATCAAGTTACTTAACTGCATTTGAACAAAATCCAACACTCTTTAAAGGTAAACAACAAAATCTAGCACCCTACAAAACTAAATGTTGAAACTAAAAGTCACAATATCTGATAATCTATTGAAAATATGTTGGGTATATTAGTAAGCAAATAAAGGATACTTTATGAAGAGGAAAATCAGTTAATAGAATATCTAGAAATGAAGAAATTAATAGTTAAATCTCACAAATATGCTCAGGGATATAAGGGAAAGCATGAAATGATAAGGAGAAAAAAATGAAGATATAACAAGACCCAAATGGAATTGCTAGGCATGAAAAATAAGTGTCTGATGTAAAAACATACATTAAATAAGCTTTTGCTTAGGTTGTAGAGACCTGAAGAGAATATGGGTCCCATTCTCCTTAACTATGAAGTGCAAATTGGACAGGTTGTAAATTTTAACTTTTCATAGGCACATCAAAGAACTGGAGTCATTCATAAAGCGAGTAGGAGAACTAAACTCAAAAGTGAAAAATCCATCTGAAGAGAAATGAATCACCTGAAGGGTTTTACCTTTGGGAAACCTTGAAAAAAAGAGGATATAGAGGCTGCCAATAAACCCAGTAAGTGGGTGAATAAATAAAAATAAATAAAAAAGCAAGCAAGCAAGCAAGCAGGTAAATATACAATGGCAAAAATTTTCCAGAAAAATTTCATCACTCCAAAAAAAAAAAAGTTCTGTACCACTTAGCCATCTCCTTCCCAGTTCTTCCATCTCCGCCCAGCCTTAGGCAACCACCAAGTTACTTTCTGTTTCTATAGATATATCTATTCTGGATATTACATGGGAATGGAATTGTACAAATATGTAGCAAATTGTGACTGGCTTTTTAACTTACATATGTTCTCAAGGACCATCCTTGTTGTAACATGTATCAGCACTTCCTTTTTATTGTTGAACAATTGTTGTGTGGCTATATCATATTTTTTTAAACCCACTCCTCAGTTGAG
>NW_004624730.1:58820220-58833174 GCF_000247695.1 Heterocephalus glaber
TATTGAATGTGAATATGTTTTATATGCCTATATGAAATAGGATTTATATCTTATAATGTCTAATGCTCTAAAATTTAAATTTACTAATATACTGCTAATAGAAATAAAAAAATAATGACACTTTTTTTGGGAAGTAGGTTGTTCTACTGATCAGGTATTTTTTCTGTGAGAGGGACACCATAGTGTTCAAGTACTATTGCTTGGGCAATAAAAAAAACCCACAACAAACCAACCAGACCAAAGAAATAGATAAGTAAAAACAAAACAAAAACAATTAACATAAAAATAATTTAATATTTATATTTATATGCCACGGCTTATTACTGAAATTTTTCATATTCAGATTTATTTTTGTTTGGAATATTAAATGTGCAATTGTTCTGAATATGCATTTCTATTTTAAATAATTTAGAATGCTGTTGACCAAGTCTTTGTTCATTTGAGGGAGCATGTATTTATGCTCTAACTAGACGGTAAATTAACTGTTGAATTATTTCTGAAGTTGTTTGCATCCAATGAAAGACAAGAAAGATGATTCAGTTATGCATATTTAAAACTGTTCTTCTCTTGCTACATATTTTTTCATGTTACTCTTTTTCATGTTACTCTTTTTTTCATGTTACCTCTTTCACAGCTTTACATTTGGCTACACCAAAATGAAAGATGATCACCATACCTGTGAATACCTTACTTTTAGTGAATCTGAAATCAGATGTTTGCTTAAATTTTTACTCAATAACAGGCTTGGGTTGGTGTTGGCTTTTTTTTCCTTTAGGATAACCTCTGATCTGTAGACTATGTTTGAAAATGACAGTTTATGTATTTGTTATTATTTCAAAATACCAAGAAACTTTTGCTTATTAGTTAGGGTTACAACAGTGAGTTCATGTTATTGATTCAGGGTAATGTTTTGATATTCTTTTCTAATAATAGAGTAAAATATAACCACATAATCACAGAAACAAACACATTTTTCTTTCATTTCATTGTCAATGTTCGGTGTTATCCAAAGCTTTGACTCTATTTTCATTGGCCCATTATAAAAGGAATATTTTAATTGATGCAAATAAAATATCAAGTATTTAACTGAATGGCTATAAGAAAAACAAGTTAATTATAGTTCATGTTCACCTTCATTAACATTTCACCTTATGGTGAATTTTAAAATTATGATTTAAATTATATATACACTTAAAAGCAAGGTTTGATTATCCAAGAGCAATTCAGACTTAAAATTATGATATATAGAATAAGAGAATCACATTTTCTGACATTTGTTTTTTGATACTGTATGACTAAAATTATTTTATTAGGTGTGAATAAAAGCCCTCACAACACAAATTTTTCAGTTGAATAGTATAGTAATATTGAGCAGCAATGTGTGTATTATTTTCTGTTGATTCTAGTATCACTTTTCCTATGAAAGTATGTAGGGCAAATTTTGGCTAAACACCAGCTGAATATGTTAACTGAAAACTTTTTGTTATCAAGCATCACTTAAAATCTTTATTGCACATTTTTTTTTGTTCCAAAAAATGTTCCATTACATTTTTCCTTTGGTTGTCAGCACCTGCCCTTTTCATGAAAACTTTAAGCTGTCACATTAAATTTTTTAAATCTATGGGTTTTCAAATAACTGCATTAATATTTCCACTTTGATTAAATTCATTGGACAAATAATTTAAAACCTCAAGATTATGAAATCATGTGTTTTCCACATTGGCTTCTATTTCAGTATTTCTTTCTTTTCATTCTTTCCATGTGAACTCTGGAAGTAGGGAGCTGGAAGGGTTGTACTAGTTCTTTAGTACCATCCGACTTTGGAGACCAGCATGAAAACTATTCCATCGAGTCACCATTTTGAAGATGGGCCAGATGTGTGTCAGTATTATACTATAGTGGGCAGAGAAGTCTCAAAATAACAGACTACAGTTTATGACTCATCAGTGTGTGCATGTGTGTGTGTGTGTGTATGTGTGTGTACTCCAAGCAATGTTTTCAGCCAAGTGGTGCTTTAAAATACTGACAATATTTTACCTCAGCTGGAATCTTGTGATTATCAACTGTGGGTTTTCAAGAAAGATGCAAAAAGGCAAATGGCTCAAAGCATATATAACTAATTCAGGCCCTATAGTCAACAAGGAACATTAAGTTGGCAATCCACTACGTTAACCTAAATAGAACTCTGGGAAATAATCATTTCATATATAATACAATATACATATTTGTTGATCTAGTTGATTTAGTTAGATAATAGAAAGACAAGCATTTGATTTCTTGTTCTTTCTGCCATTATTATGGTCTTTCCTATAATGATGAGCACTATGTCTTTTTGTGTTTATTCAAAGATAAAAGACATTATTATCATTTTCCAACCTAGAGTGCTAAAGAGACAGGGTCACAGAAACAGCAAGTAAGGCATTTCAAAGCTGTCATCATGGATTCACTTTTATATTTCCTTTTATTTTAATGCTGCAATTTTACCATATTAGGAGAGAACTTTATTTTCAGTGTGTTTGGTTGACATTTTCACCTCTTATTTCTGCTGTTTTGGAGAAAAGGGTTGCCAGAGGCTTGGCACAGGTTTCTGGCTTTCGCAAAACAATCATGAAGTCAACCCTGCCCTGTGGGGAGGTAAAAAGGAAGGGCTAGGAGGGAACACACTAAATTCTGGGCCCCAATGCTTATTTCAGAAAATAGGAAGAATGAGAGAAGATATGGGCAAATGATATTGAGCAAAAGAGAGGGCGCTTATCTGAGAGATGCCTGTGGCACTGCGAGTGAAGACCATCTCCACCCTTCTCAGGGTAGGAAGTGCACCTTCAGCGTGAAGAAAGGCCACACATATTTTGCTAGGAAAATATGATCTGTTTTATTTAGTTAATAGTTAAATAGATCATAGTGCTTCAAAAAGAATAACTCTTTGTCTCCCTTGGGCCCCTCTCCTACTTAATTCCTCTTTTAGGAAGCAACAAATATGATTAATTTCTTAATTAGCCTAAACTATCCTGACAGTGATATTTTATATATTTCCCAGCAAATTTACGTACACAAACATATTTCTTCTCTTTTACATAAGTGGTAGCCTACTGTACCCACTGTTCTGCATTTGCTTGGCACTCAATATATGGAATCTTCTTTTCTTATTCTTCCAAGGTGTCCTTGTTCTGTTTTTATGGTGTATAGTATTCATTTGATGATGTACCATAACTCATTTAATCAGTTGCCTATTGATTGTGTTAAGGTTGCCTCCAATCTATTGCTTTTGTTAAAAATATGTCAGAACCCTCATGTAGTGCTGGTCAGAATGTAAAATTATGCAGCCACTGTGGAAAACAGTTTGGTGATCCCTCAAAAAATTAAACATTGAATCACTATATGATTCAGAAATTCCACTTCAGGTATATAACTGAAGAATTAAAAGCAGGGATTCAAACAGATACTTTTGTATCTTTTATAAAAATGTTCATAGCAACATTATTTTTAATAATAGAAAGGAAGAAATAGCTTAAATATCCATCAAAAGATGAATGGATCAACAAAATGTGATATATGCATACAATGGAATATTATTCAACTTTAAAAAGGAAATAAAAGACACATGTTACAAACATGGGCCTTGAAAACATGCTAAGTGAAATAAACCAGACCCAAAAGGAAAATGGTGTATGATTCTAATTATTGGAGGTACATAGGGAAAGCAAGTTTATAGAGATCAAAAGTAGAATAGTAGTTAATAGAAGCTGGTGGGGGGAGGAGAAAGGAGTTATGGTTCAGTGATTACAGAATTTCTCTGTGAGAAGATGAAAAAGTTCAAGAAGTGGATAGTGGTAATTGTTACACACAATATGAGTGTATTTAATGTCAATAAATTGTATACTTAAAATGGTGAAAATGATAAATGCTATTTTTAAACCATGATTTTAAAAGATTACCCCAGTGACACAGTGAACAACCTTGTAAATTCATGCTTTTGCACACATAGACTTCATCCTCTTGATAAATTCTTAGAATATGCAAATGCATCTGTATTTATAATTTTGATGGTTGTTTACATTTCCAGGAATTGTGCATGGTGTTTCCTAGCTCCTCATATCCTAACACTATGTATTTACTTAAATGTTTCTCTCTCTGGCAACATAATTGGTGAAAAATGAATAGCCATGTTTAATATTAGAAGGAAACTATGCCTATAAGCAGTTTCCTTGAGCGGCTGGAATTGGGATCCAGTTGGTCTTATATGTATGAATGAGGAAGATGAGGCACATAACTGCTTTTAACCCATGCACTAAGGAAAGCTGTGTTTGTACTAATAATGTGAGTAACCAATTAAGTTGATACACTTCTCATTAATTTTCAAATCACCTTAACTAGAGATGGGTTAAAACATTTGCTCACATGATATATGTAGTATTCCTCCAATCTATACACTTTGCAATTTGGAAGAAATTCAACTTATTTCCCAGTTATTAATTTGTCAAACATTAAACGGTACATAAGACATACTGCCTGCCTGTGAGGATCCTACCGTGTAGTATGGGAAGATACACTAAGTAAGCAGGTGACTACAATACCAACACTATGGAGTAAGTGTGGACTGCTCTAGAAAGATAGATTAGGGAGGTCCTTACCCTAGTTGTGGGTGGTGAGGGGCAAGGGAGGCTTTTCAGAGAGGACTATCTCTGAACTGAGTCCTTCGAAACAAATGGGAGTTATGCAGGTGGATTAGGGGTGGGAGGCTGGGATGGGCAATTCAAGGTATCTGGAAAAGGGAAAGATGCAGTCAATGCGAGGTGCTAAGGCAAGAGAAAGAAAGTGGGGAACCATGAGAGCATTCCAAGTAGTTCAGGAGGATTGAAGCCCAGAATGGTAGAGTTCCTGCAAGGAACACACATTTTCTATAATCTCTGCTAAACCCAGATTATGAACATATCTGAAGTTTTTTCTCTTGCCTGTGGAATTTCTCTTGAATCCTCTGTTTGTTATAGAAGTAATATCCATACAGCCAAGGATAATTTTCCCCCCATATTTTGTAATTATTTTAATATCAGTGCTATAGCACATATAACAAGTTTACCTCTCATTTCCCTTCCTTTTTCCCATTTTTTGGATTCCATTTCTTTTTTTCCTCTGGGTCGTGCAGATAGGTATCAGTCTGTGGCCTCTGAGGAAGGGGCTGCACAGCAGGAGGTTAGCAGTGGGGAGCAAGTGAAGCTTCATCTGTATCTACAGCTGTTCCCTTAGCTCGCATCCCTGTCTGAGTCCCACCTTCTGTCAGTGGCAGCAGCATCAGAGTCACAGGAGCACAAACTGTACTATGAACTGCACATCAAGGGATCTAGGTTGCACACTCCTTATGAGAATTTAATACCACCCCAGCCTCCTATCCATGGAAAAAAAGTCTCCTACAAAACTAGTCCTGGAACCACAAAGGTCTGGGGATTGCTGCCTTAACCCTCCTGAAATCTCTGCATTACCAAACTTTTTCTGAAAACTTGCAAAGTTTTGCCCTATTTGCACCTTGCTTTTATTTTAACTACTTAGGTATTTTTAGTTTTAGAGGCAGGGTCTTGTTTTGTAGTTCAGACTGGCCTTGAATCCACTATGTAGTGCAGGCTGGCCTTGAACTTCTGGTGATCCTCCTGCCTCAGCCTCCTGAGTGCTGAGATTACAAGTGTGCACCACTGCACCTCTCTACCCACCTTCCTTTTAAATCATGTGTTTCTTATTCAGTCATTTGCTGTGGATTGATTTTGTGCTGATAACATTTTCTGAAGGTACATGGACGAATGAGACCAGTCCCTGCCCTCAGTTTAGTATTCTCTGAGTACTATACCTTTACTACAGTATTTATCACAACCTGCCCTTGTATGACAGGGCATAATTAGTCTAAGAGTGTTTTGACTCGTGTATAGTTTTCAGTCATTGTGGTGCCTAAGATATACAAATGTATATTGTTGAACCATTTCATTGAGAGAGAGACAGAACATTTATTGAGCATTTACTCTGGGCCCTAAACTTAGTGTCTTAGTTAACTCTTCTCAAAACCCGATGTAGCAGGAATAATGTTTTCTATTTCACATGTAGGAAACTGAGAAACACCACTTAAGTAATTTCCCCAGTGTTATACTACTAAGTGTCAGACCCAGGATTGAGCCCATCTTTTCTGGTTCCAGGGACCTTGTTACTTGTTATCATGGTGAGATTGATTTCATTTTCTGACATCAATCAGTTATACAGGTTACACAATCAGCAGCACAACCTTGGTTCACGTGTAATTTTGCTTTACTCAAAGTGCTGGAGGTTCAGTGACTTCCGTTTGTATGTTTTACTAAATGTGAGTCCACAGGTAGGTTGTAGCAGCCAGCCTGCGAGCTGCACACAAGTAACATCTATATTTATCTTGCTTAATATAAAGCTGTAGACAGATGTCTGCATTTGTGTGAGCCTTTAAATGCCATGTGATGATGATAATGAAGCTGATTTATGCTGCTTACTAGGTGGGTTCCCAAGGCTGCTTGGAAACTGGCATAAAATTAAAGGCAACTTGCAGATAGCTGCAATGTGACAATTGATCTTCAGCGTGTGACTCTAGCAAGCCCTTGGTGCACTTAGACCAAGGCTACAGAACTTGCCCTCTGCTGCATCCCTAGAACACTGGACAGTGAATGACATATTTGATGATGAAGCATGGAATAACCAAAGTTTGCCATTCCTTCAAACTCTCCAGGTTTTATCTTAAATGTTTAATTTAACAATCTACTACTAATAAAAATCTAATGGTAATTTATATGTTATTTAATCTATCAATGGTTATTTAAAAATGCCAAGGTTTTCAATTATTTACCATTATATCAAACACAATGGGCCTGCCAGAGGTGTGGCACTATTTTCTGCAATCCTGAGGACCTGGCTAGCACATCCTGTCATCATACTTAACTTTGTATGATTTAGAACATTTGAGATGCGGTCACTTTAGCCAGCTATTTTTGTACTGAGTCAGGGATAAGACCGGTGTTTGTTAATTTGAAAGTCCAGTGCTGACAGTCCTTTATAAAGACTGTTTTAAGTCCTGATCATCTCATGTTCCTGTGTGTCCAGACAGATGTGAGCTCTGAGACAAGCAATGTGCCCTTAGAATTCTAAGTGACGCAAATGTGAACTCCACTCTGCAGTGTTCTCTGTAATTTCCCTGCATTGTTAAGGGCGAGTTTTCTTATATTTTTCTTGTAGTGGTGTTTTGCATCTGTAAGCATTTGGTTTTGTTCTTTGTCAACTTGGATGCAAGATTCAGGGCCCACTAGTTCAACATCCCACATCCACTCACACTGTGCATTTCCTGAGCTTGTAACCTGATCAAGTATTTGAGGACTTCTCTCAGTGATTTCATTAGCTGCACCTTCTTCTGTCCCTGTCCTCACCTTTTTGTTTTCTGCTACTCCTTCCCTTTTAATAGCAAACAAATTCTTCTCCCTGTTTCTTGCCTTGTAGTTTCATCCTCTCCCCTGAATCCTTGGCCTCAAGTGATATTCCTGCCCTGCAGCATTCACTTATCCCAAGTGAGCCTACTAAAGCATTTTCTCAACAAAAGCAATTCTCTCACTAAGATGAATTCTCATACCAGCTGCTAGGAGAATAAAATGTTCTTCCTCTAACACTCTCATCCCCAATAATAAAGCAACAAAGGTTGAGAGTGATTTATTTTCTTTTAGAAAATAAATGAGAACAGACTCAAGGTTATCTTGGTAATAATAGCACTGTCTCTCTCCCTTGCATTCCAATATGCTCCCTTGAATGGAAGTGAAAGGCATGAAGTTACAGCTCGCTCAAAAGGAATTGAGCATAGGGGTGCTATCTGTGTGTTGCAGGGGACAAAAGAGCTTCTCTACTTTGCCAGATTCCTGACGAGTAGTTATTTAGCACCTGCTTCTACATCTCCAAAGTCAAATTTATAGCCTCCTAGCCAGCACACAGTGCTTTGAACAACACTGACAGTTTAGAAAATTATTCTTTGTATTAATCCCATATCAGCCTTCTGGAGTTTCCGTCTTTGTATTCCAACTCTAGTTGAGTGGCTTCAGATCTGACTAATTTTATTTGAGTTATGTTAGTCAAGCATTATATACTATCGGTCTAAAACATATCTTTGAGAAACTACTTTCTTGCTGTAAATGTCTTGGTGGCTCCCCATTACCCTGAGAATGTCTTATATCCTTAGCAGAGCAATGTCCTTGATAAGTTCATTCAAACATCCCTTTCCATCGTAATCTCCAACTTGTTTCCTGCTCTCTGAATTCTCCAGCCTGTAAATTTGTATGTCACTTTAGTTTTTTTTTTTTTTCTTACTATTTTAAATAGCCTGTCTTCACTGACCAACATCTTATTTATTTTCCAGTGGTACTTTCACCTTGGAGCTTGCCTTGATTTTTCTATTGAAATGATTTGCTGACATGTCCAGGATTCTTTTTCTCTTTTTCTTTCTTCTGGTACCAGGAATTGAACTCAGGACCTTGCTCTTGCCAGGCAGGCTTGGTGCACTGAGCTAAGTCCCAGATTTTTTATTATCATTTTAGATCTATCCTGTCCAATGCATGTCTATTAGCCACATATGAATCTTGAGCACTTGAAATGTGGCTTGTCGAAATTGAGATATTCTGTAAGTAGAAATTACATACCGAATTTCAAAGAGTTACTATAAAAAATAAGACATAAATATCCCATTGTTTTTAATATTATATGGCGAAATGACAATATTTGGTTATATTAGTTTATATAATGGATATCATTAAATTATTTTCACATTTAAAACTTCCAATATGGGTACTAAAAATTTAGTTACATATGTGACTCACATTTCTGGCTTTCACTGTAATTATATTGGACAGTCCTGCCTTAAACTATTATATAGGATTCAGTGCTAAGGACCTTGAATTATCACTTTGTGTGCATTTCAGTTCCTGCTCCTGGAACGTAAATGTCCTGTGGTCAGGGACTTGTAACCTACTATTTTTACTACTCCTCCAAAATTCAGTGGTAGTACAATACATACTAATGAGATAAAATCAAAAGTATCTTATCAGAAAAGGTCAGAAATTCAAATGCCTACAGAAACCAGGCAGGTAGCATAATTATATTAATGAACTGGGTTTAGCAGAAATCTCAATATAAAGGACATAATAGAAGTTGAGAGTAAGTCATCAGGGACTATGATAAACTGAAGATTCACTACTGTTATTTTAGGAAAATCTGGTATAAAAGAACCATCCACTGAAGTTGAAAGATACCCAGAAATTAAAGAAATTTGTGAACAAATACAGAATTGTAAAAGGTGCAATTTATTAGGGACTTCAGGATAGAAGTGTGTTTTGGGCAGCAGCAAGATAAAAGGACACCCTCCCCCACCCCAAGAGAAGAGGAAGGGCTTAACTATACAAAACTAGACAAGCATGGGCTATGACCAACTAGAATGTACCTGGGCTTTCTCAAAAGCTATTAATATATCAAACATCACTTAAATAATTTGGGAATGGCATGAAATACTTGACTGACCATCTTAACAACTTTATTTATCTTTGGAATTCATGCCAGAATCACCTGGCAGGCAATATGGCAGTTACCACCAAGACAATTACTTCAGGATCTCTACAACTACATAAAGGAGGAGTCACTCTTTGCATCAGCCGAATGTTCCCACATAAGAAGGCAGGCCTAGCATTGCCAAATTTTCAAACTTTCTAGAGAGATTGGATATTTCAACTTTTATGTGAATTTAACTGATTCTGATATGTGGTCTTGATTCTTAAAAACATTGTGTGGTCAACCAAATGAAGTCAGTGGCCTGGGTGCTGCCTCAGTGTTGCCAGTTTATGCTTCTTATCTAAAGAGAAAAATAAAATTTATGTGCAATGTCGTGTCAGAGAAGAGTGAAACAATAAGACTTATTATTGTGACTTGATCAAGAAGAAGGTGAAATGTGGGGCTCAACTATTGCCAGGTGGTACTTCTAAACATTCCCAAATACTCTTAAATTTGAAAAACAAAATCTTTCTGCTTAATTTCTCAAGTCTTAGGCATTTAAGGAAATACAGGAGTGTGCGGTCTAAAAATAAGTTCATTAACAGTATGAAACTGTCAAGTGAATGCAGAGGAGAGTAAAATGTCTCTCATACTCAAGTCTGTAACTGCTTAAATTTCAGGAAATGACCAAGAAACGATCACTTTCTGAGTTTTCAGAGCTCTTGTAACCTGTATGTTTATAGAAAAAGTCATGGTTGACTACTTTGGAATACGTGAAGTGACAAGTTTATAATGGGCTGAATATTGGTTAGAATAATGTTATTTTAAAATAACAGTGTCTTACTTCTAAGGTAAATTAGCATTGCCCCTACTTTGATTTTAATTTCTTTGAAATTCAACATCAATAGACCAAGAATTCTGGCTTAGAATAGTGTTGCATGTTGAACAGATTTTTATTAGTAATTTATTTATTTTTGTCATTTCATAAAGCTCCATAACTTCTAGTCATAACAATATCAGAACTACCCTACCAAAGGGATTGATATTCTGTTGAATGAGAAAATAAGTAAAGATATGAAGACTGCATTTCAATTTTGTTATTTTGCATGGTTATTTACCCCCTGAATCAAAAGTTCTATTTACAATTTTGTCTTTGAAAGTCATTCATCATGTATACATGGGTATAATAGAATTTTTAAAAGTCTCCTAAACAAACAGGAAAAAGGACATGTTACAAGATAAATAAAAAATAAGGTAGTATTCCTTTTACTCAGACAAATTATACTGTGTATTAACAGCTAAAAACAGTTGATATAGAAACCTGAAATGTATTCAGATTGTTAGTGGAGTAAGTATCAGTGAATTGGAAATTCATTCTGATTTGTGATTAGCCTTTTAGTAAGTCCCCAAAATGTTTCTGTTCCTCAATTTTTCCATTTTCAAAGTAATTCTAATAATCACATCTATGTGTATCTCTTATGCATGATTATATACCTGTACTGGTGTGGAAGATGGTGACATTTCTGGCAAAATGTTCTTAGACTCAGGCAGTTTCATGAAGTTATTTTCATTGCATGTTAGTATAGCAAACAATTTTTAGGTTATTTAATAGCATCTTACTGCTTACAAAATAAAAAACCAGTTTTTATTTAGCTCTACAAACTTGTAAGGCAAGATTAGAAAAATTTTATAAATTAAGATTATTGTATATCAACTGTATATTTGCATAAATGATAAAATAATGATAAGAATTAAAATATGTTAATGGAGAAAATACATATAATGCTAAGTAACAACAACAAAACAACCTATCGTTTTCCATATTACCTTCCAGTCCTTGTCTGAATGGATTTGACCTTCATGCTTAGCTGGAAAGGTAGAAGAGAAAAACATTGTTTTCTTTGGGTATCAGGAATTCTTAGCTAAATGGACCTCTGTAACAAAATACAAGTTAACCAGAGAAAAGCAAATTTATTTACATGTATAGATGGTCCCTCATTTATGATAGCTTGACTTTTCAACTTTATGATATGGAAGCAATACACATCCAGCAGAAATTGTACTTTACATTTTAAATTTTAATCTTTTCTCAGGTTAGTGATATATAGTTTGATATTCCCTTTAATGCAGGCAGTGGCAACTCTTCACAGCTCCTGGTTAGCTATACAATAGGGTAAAAAGTCATTACTTTCAGTGTGCTGTGTTGCTAATCTATGATGTATGGTAGGTTAGGTGTATTAAATGATTTTTTGATTTATGACACTTTCAAGTTACAACAAGCTTATGGAAACATAACCCCATGGTAAGTGAAGAAGCACTTGTATGTTTTATATACAGATGGGAGACGCCCAGGGATTGTACAATTCTCAAAGAGGTAGTTTTGAATTCTAGTTTATATAATATTTTCAATGAAGAATAATAACCTTTTAAAGAAGTAAAGAAAGGAAAAGGATTTTGAATCCCTAGGGGTGGCAAATTTTGAAAGAAGGCAAATAAATAGCACAAAAAGGTTAGTAAAACTTGTTACTGGAGATTCTTCTGATGCTATTTCCTTGTCTTGTTCCAAATCTTAGAGGAAAAACTTTCAGTGTTTCCCTTTCAGTGTTGTGTTAGCTGTGGTAATGTTATATATATAAACCCTATTACATTGAGGAATGTTCCACCTATACTGTATTTTGTTAGAAGTTTTTATCATGAAGGGATGTTGATTTTATTGAATGAATTTTGCGTCTATCAAAATAATCATATGATTTGGGTCCTTCATTTTGTTGATGTGTTGTATTACATATACTGATTTCATATGTTGAACCATCCTTGCATTTCAGGGATAAATCCCAGTTGATTATGGTGAGATTTTATTTAATATACTTTTGGATTTGAAATGCTAATATTTTGCCAAATGTTTTACAACTATGTTCATTAGAGATATTGGTCTATAGCTCCCCCCCCACCAATCTGGTTTTAGTGTCAGGGTAATGAGTTTGGAAGAATTTCATCCCTTTAAAATTTTTTTTGAATACTTTGAGGAGAACTGGTATTAATTCTTTATTTAATGTTGTATGTCCAAATCACTTTCTTGTTGCTGCAGTTTAAAGGAAGAGAGGTTTATTTTGGCTCATGGTTACAGTCTATAGTCATCTGGCTCCAAGGCAGAAACAGCATGGTAGAAGGGCCTGATGGAGCAAAGTCATTTATTCCATGGTGACTAGGAAGTAGGGAGAAATGAACAGACTTTTCTCAGAGAAAGAAGTAGAAATAGCAAATAAACATATGAAAAAATATTCAACATCACTGGTCATTTGAGAGATGCAAATGAAAACAAGGCTGAGATTCCACTTCACCCCAGAAAGAATGGCTGGTATCATGAAATCAACCAATAACAAATGCTGGCGGGGCTGTGGGGAAAGAGGAACCTTCCTCCACTGCTGGTGGGAGTGT
>NW_004624730.1:58903145-58921180 GCF_000247695.1 Heterocephalus glaber
ACAATCCCCAACTTGAAACTATACTACAAAGCTACTGTGATAAAAACATCATGGTACTGACAAAGAAACAGACCCAAGGATCAGTGGAATAGATTAGAAGATGCTGAGACAACTCCAGACATACTCAGCCATCTCATCTTTGACAAAGGAGCCAACCACCCTCATTGGAGGAAAGATAGCCTCTTTAATAAATGGTGTTGGAAAAACTAGATTTCAACCTATCAAACATTAAAACTAGACCCATACCAATCACCATGCACTGAACTAAGATCGAAGTGGATTAAAGATCTAAATATTAAAACAGAAACACTAAACTTGCTGGAAGATAAATTAGGTAGAACTCTTGAAGACATTGAGATAGGAAAAGACTTTATGAACAAATCCTCAGTAGCATGGCATCTAGCACAAAGAATCAACAACTGGGATCTCATCTTATTAAAAAGCTCTGTACTGCAAGAGAAACCACCAACAGAGCTAAGAGACAACCTACAATGTGGGGAAAAAAGTTTTACCAGCTGTTCCTCAGACTAAGGTCTACTATCTAGAATATATAAAGAACTCAAAAAAATCAGACCCCCAAATATAAAGACCTAATTCAAAAATGAGCATCTGAAATGAACAGACATTTCTCAGACAAAGAAGTTAAAGCAGCAAATAAACATATGAAAAAATGTTCAACATCACTGGTCATTCAAGAGATGCAGTTGAAAACAATGCTGAGATTCTATCTCACCCTAGTAAGAATGGCTGCTGTCAAGAAATCAACCAATAACAAATGCTGGTGGGGTTTCGGGGAGAAAGGAACCCTTTTTCATTGTTGGTGGGAGTGCAGACTGGTGCAACCACTGTGGAAATCAATATGGAGATAACTCGAACAACTAGGATTGGAAGTCCCATTTGACCCAGCTGTCCCTCTGCTGGGTATCTTCTCAAAAGAATTAAAAGAATCATACCACAGTGACATATGCTCACCCCTGTTTATAGTGGCACAGTTTGTAATAGCTAAAACTTGGAAACACCCCAATTGCCCATCAACTGGAGACTGGATAAAGAAGATTTTTTTTTAAATAAAATGCAGTACTACTCAGCCATAAAGAATGAGAAACTAGAGACATTTATAGCTAAGTGGATGCCCATTGAGGCCATACGCTTAAGTGAAATAAATAGGACACACATGTGTATATAGTAATAGTTTCTCTAGTGTGAAAAACTAAAAGTGTAAATAAGGATCAAAATGTATAATTGATATTGTGAAATAGGAAGAAAAGGCCTAAAGGAGTAGGGGAAGTTGGAGGGGTAGGGGAAAGAAAAGAAGGGAAAAGAAAAATGAGAAAAGGAAAAAATGGAAACAAAGTCTTTGTAAATAGGAAAAGGTGGAGGGGTGAAGGGAGGACAGGGGAATGGGGAAAAAATAAGAAACAAGATACATCATGTAAAGGTATAAAATCTCAAGGATGAATGTAACTGTACTATATATCTAAAATGTACCAATAAAGTTAATGGAAAAAAAAAAGAGATGAGACTTTCTTGTTTCTTTATATGGTGGAAGGGCTCAGAAGGCTCCTCAAGCCAGTTTTTATAAGGGCACTAATTCCATTTGTGAGGGGTCTCCTCACTACCTAATTACCCCCTAACAGCTCCACTTCTTAACATTATTACATTGGGTATTAGTTTCCCACAAATAATTTTAGGGGGGACACCAACAGTGAGACCATAGCAGTGAGTATTCATCATAGTCTAAGTTATAGCTCATGGAAAGATCTGCAAATTGTAAAGCAATTGGAGATTTCTTACTATGGGGAACAAAAAATGTCATGGTGACTTTCATCTAGATATTTTTAGAAGGTACTAAGGTCAGATAGCCCCTTAGGAAAGACACTGTAGCAGGAAGTTTTGTTCTTCTGTTAGGTCAAATTTGTTAAACACTTAAGGAAAAAGTAAGAATCTTCAATATTAAATGTTTAGTGTTTCAAATACCTTTTTACCACCTAAAAGTGCTTTTATTAAACTTTTGTTCACTTCATGGCCCTTATAAATCATTACTTTTGTTCTAGGTTTCTGTAATATATTGTAGGTTTGTTTTATTTTGGTTAAAGATTGAAATCTCACTCCACCGATCTATTGTATTTGAAGAAACTGATACATTTCATAAAGGGTTTTTTATAAATGAAAAAAGGTCAGCGTGTTCTAAAATATTTCAGAGTAGATAATACTTTATAATAAAAGTTCTTCTGAGAGCTTAAGGTGAAAGTGTTTAGTTATATTAAAATTATTTAACTTAAGAAAACACAGAATAAGCATTTTTTTTTTTTTGGTACCAGGAATCAAACTCAAGGCCTTGTGCTTGCTAGGCAGGTGTTGTGCCACTGAGCTACATTCCCGGCCCCAGAATAAGCATTTTAAAGATCTCTCAACTCAAGTTAATGTACCATATCTTAGAAATAATTTATCTCAATTGAAATTTGCCTTTAAAAAGAAAAGAGATTAACTTTGAAGAATTTATTTTAGCAAAATACACTTTTGAATGATCTATGCTAAAGAATAGACAGTAAGGTGATTTTAGCCTCTTTCACTTGTGACTGGCTATAATCAAACCTGCTATAATTAAACACATAGGACTAAGTATGACTTACTGGGCCCTGAAGGATTTTGAAAATGAATGTGTGTTGAAAAATGAATAAATCTGCTTTTATGTTATGAAAGTGATAATGTGATTTTGTCTTCCTAGAATACTTACTTCATATCCTGGAGTCCCTCATGATGACTGTCTGTATGTTGTAGGTCCAATGAAGACCTTTGGTCTTTATGGGTACAGGAGGCCCTCGCCTTCTTGACTATTCTTCCAAAAGTGACCCATCATTGGAGGATGTAGAGAAATTATTTCATTTTAATGCATTTGAAACCATTGTTTCAGTATCTCCCCTACAATTCTAGCATTATAATTTTTTATACACTACTTTTGATCAGTATGTTCATGGTACATAATTGTATTCAGAGAAGTTGAACAGCCTTCTGTGGGTGAGGATTGTTCAGAGAGATTGTGTCAATGGTTTAAAATCTCCTGCTGTGGTTTATGTTTAGATGTTGCTTTGAGCCTCATGCGCACATAGGTTAGGATTGTGAAAAGTGACTGGATTATGGGGGCAATATAGCTGACTTATTAGTATAGGAGGCAGAGTCTGGCCCAGGTCACTGGGGGCTTCACTTGAAAGGGCATATCTTCCTCCTTGGTTCCTCCATTCTCTTTCTGCTTCCTGGTTGCCAAGATACGAGCAGCTTTTCTGTGAACCAGGCCCTTCTACCATGCTGTTCTGCCTCGGGGCCAGTTGACCATGGACTGTAACCATGATCCAAAATAAACTCCTCCTTTAAATTGTGGGTATTGGGTGTTTATCCCAGTACAACTAAAGTGACTAAGACCTTCTCCTCAAGGTAGCATCTGGGCCAGCCGGGGTAGGAGATAGTGGCGAAAGGAATTTCCTTAACTGGAATAGTCCAAAAAAAGGGGATTGATTTCCAGCAACACAGTCTACAGGAAGTGAAAATTGTCCAGGTTTAGCTGCTACACAGCCTCAAGCTCCTTGGACAAGCAGGGGCAAGAGCTAGACAATGTCTCAGTGGGTTCAAGAGGTTCCTCCCACAGGCTTTTAGTTAGATAACCTAGCAAAGTGAAATGCAAAAACCACAGGACTCAATTCATTTTCCAGCTGGATGTGTACATAGGAGAAAGAGGCTCCCAACACCCAGTGGAAATGGTAAGTTCCTATTTGCACATTTTACATGGACTCTGCTAAACTGACGGTTTTTGAACTTGTATAGGCATCAGCTGTCTAATGAGGATCTTGAGATTTTACAGATGGGACTTCTTTCAGTGTCAGAATTTCTAAATCAATGGGTGCTAGATTTGGCCCTTTCCCATAGCAGCTGCATTCTAGGGTAGCGAGCTGCTCCTGGCAGACTAATTTCCTTCTCTTGCTCCAGGGTCATTGTGTTTCCTTGGATTGGGTAGTGGCTAAGGACAGTTGGTGAGGACAGATGAAGAATTTAATAAATAGTTAAAAATAAATATTTTTAAAAAATAGTTAAATTCTCAAGTTAGCCTATGAAATTCCAAATTTTCTAATCTCTTATTGCATGGCAGTCCTGCTCATTTATGACAAGAGTAGAAAGCAACCTGTTGCCATCTAAATATTTAGTGACAGAATTATTGGTTTACATTTTGGTGCTTGAGTAAATTGAGTCAATTAGGGGATGATAAAGCATTTGAAGGATGTATCTGGTAAGATGTCTGTCAGTGTTTCACCATGTTTTCCATATCATAAATTTTCCTTTTAAAAAATACAAATGTGGGCCGGGGATTTAGCTCAGTGGTTTCGCTGCCTGCTGTGCAAGCGGAAGGACCCGAGTTTGATCCCCGGTACCAAAAATAAATAAATAAATAAATAATAAAAAATACAAATGTTCACTTGCTATACCATTACATTTATTTACTGTGATTAGACTAGTGTGTTAATTTTTCTCACAAATTGAACAAAGAAGGAAGTGAAAGATAAATCCATATAGGATAACAATGAAAGAATGGAAAAGCATAGGGAATAGAAATGTAAAGAGGTTGATGTGCATAAAGTGAATTAAACATAATATTTCAATAGATAATTTGAAAGGGAAAAAAGAGTTTGGAAAGGAGTGTATTATTCCTCTGAAGAGGATTTAAAGAGGTGATGGGGGAAAAGACATGGTTTTTAAGAGATTTGTAAACAAACCACCAGGTGGCGCCATCATCTAAGGACAGCTTAGTTGCTTTTCAGGGTGTGCCGAATGCTTCCTGTGGGTGCAAGAGTCGCACAGAGAGTGGGAAGAGTAAGGTAGGGACCTTATCACTTTCTGTTCATACGTCAGATGTGAACACCCAACATGTACCATCAGATCCTTGTTTTTCACCGAATTGTATTAGTCTTTTAATTTTTCCCCTCTTTTTGAAAGGAGATTCACTAATTTAGTTATCAATATATGGGCAAAATTAAAAATTCTGAATATGAGTGAGTATAATTATTTTCATAGGGTAGTTATTTTTATTTAACTTTATCTTCTGTTTTAACAAAGTGAAGAAGCTTCCTAACCAGAAAATATTTTTGTAAAAGTTTAGGACACCATGGAACAAGACATAGGAAAAAAGAGGAGAAAAGAAAAGTAGGGAAAGATTGGGGATCCCAAGGCAGAAATATGTTTTGAAACTCAGCCAGATGGAAAGCCAGTAGAGGATTTTAGGGTTGAGAGAGATGTAGTTAAAAGCATAATTCTTGGCAATACCATTTGTGCTAAAGTTACTGAGACTTGGGAAAGACATGAGAAGATATTCACTAACTATTAAGAGTGAATAGGACTTTTTCCAATGTGACAATGGGAGATTGGATAAATCCTGACTATGGTTTGGATAGAAAATATAAATACTCTATAAGTCTATGTTCATTGTAATTAACATGAGACATGAAAATAAAATATAGCTATAAAATAGTTTTTGTGTATAATTCTTGTGATGCAGAGTTTACATTTGGGAAATGTTAACTTCCTAAGGTTACTCTACCACTGAATCCTATTTTTCAAGTCAATGAGTAAATAGCAATTATAGTTAGAAAATGATGACAAAGAACTTTCATCAAAGGGAATAAAAGCCTCTGTTAGCATAAAGAACTAAGTTTGTAGCTACTTGCCCAGACAAAGGCTGAGCCTTCCTTTAGATTTCAATTGACTGCAGAGTAGACCATCAATAAAAGAAGGCTTTTTAAGGCAAGATAATAAAACAGCAGGAAAAATATAATTTTGGGCCTCTAACCTCAAACTTTCTCCACATTAGTGGCACCTTTTTAAAAAACCACTGAGTATTCCCCTTGCCTTCACACTAATGTGTTTCTTAAAAGTATTGTGAAGAAGAAAAATGTCATGGGAGAGAAGAGAAGCTATGTGGTGTTCAAAGCTGACCGCTTTCCCGGGTCTCACGCTCACACAGGCCTCTGCCTATTGGATGTCTCTGCTTGGACGTTGCACATGCATCACAAGCTTATTATGCCCGAGGCCTTTCTCACCACCCAGGAGTTTCTCCCTGACTATTCTTATAATGATTTATTTTCAGTTTCTTGTTTGGACTGTGCTTTCTCTGCTGTTTGTGCCTTAGTGCACTCCCTCAGTCTCCTCTGAACTGCCTCCTCCCCCTCCTCCCCCAGTCCAGCCCACCCTGGGGCTTCCATGACTAGGATTATAAGTTCCTGTGCTATCTTGTATTTCTGCTTTTATATTTCTTATCACTATTTACTTGTCAGCATCACCTGCCAGAATGTAAATCGTATCACAGGAGGTCAAATTTACTTTATTCACTACTGTATCATCAGCAACTCCCAGGCTTGGCATATGTTAAGTCAATAACATTTGTTGAATGAAGGAGAACTATTTGTTGAAAATAATCAACATAAACAATCTCCCAGATACAAAGACAAGTTGGATCAATCTTGCTTCAGCCTCATACTGCCCATGGAGGAGAAGGAGACAGGTAGATGGAGGCAGATGAGGAGTGAGAGGTGGGAGGTGATGGTGGTGCAGGAAACAAATGAAATGGAAAATCAGCTTCTTCCTGTTGGGTAATGAAGCGCTCCCTGACACCCCTTCCCCCTGCTTTCTCTCCAGTCCTAATTATCACCAGCTGGAAGCACTTAATCCTAACAGTTTATGTGTTACTCAAGCATCTGAGAATTCAATGCAGCCTTCAGATAGCTCCAACCCAAATAAATTTGTTTTCAGATTTCCCTTGCTACACCTTTGCCTCTTAGAATTTATTATTCTGAGGAGTGGGAAGAATAACAGGTAGTTTATTGGGGATATAAATCAGATAGTTTATTGGGGATATAAGAATCTATCTGTTGTGACATAGGAGTTAGCCATTTCTGGATGCATCCTGAACTTTTTGTTTGCTTTTTTGAAATAGGGTCTCACTATATAGTTCAGGCTGGTCTTGAACTCACTGTATTGCCCAGGCTGGTGTCAAACTCAGGGCAATCTTCCTGTGTCTGCCTCCTGAGTGCTGGGATTACAGGAATGTGCCAAACATGCATGGCTCCAAACATTCATCCTGAATTATATTTGATACAGGGTCTTTTTTTATTGATTGAAAATCCTAAGACTTAAGGACAAAAATATATGCATTTGTGTAAAATAAATGTCTGTCTGTGTTCCTGGCAGAAACCAAAGGGGGACTTATGAGGACCTGACTCATTCTCAAAACCACTTTTGTGAATTAGAGAGATAGATGTGGACAATGGATATTTATACTTTAGAAGACATCAGAAGTTAGTTGATTTGCCCATTGCCTTTGAATACGTTGACCTACTTATATACCTACCTAGCCCTTCTTCTTGTTTCCTCTACCAGAAGTGCCTCCCACCGTATATTTGCCAGGGTAATGTCTATGTGACCTATAAAATTTACACAGGTACAGGCATCCCTGCATCTAGACATTTCTTCCTCATGACTCCATGCATTATCTTCATGCACCAAATGACTGCTCAAATAATTCTCCTTAGACACACTAGAATTCCTCAGAAAACGCCCCAAAAGTTCCTCTGCAAGGGAAAAGTCAGGAGGTACAGGACTTTCCAAAGAAGGCAGAGCTGAGTTCATTGCATTTATTTTCCTTTTCTTGCAAATTCTGTTTTTTTAATTAGTACCTGTTTGTAGTACATAATGACCACATTCATTGGCACAAGTACATAATATATTTCAGTTTTTATCCCCTTCCTCCCTTTTCCCTTGTCCCTCCCTCTCTTGGTTCCCTTCCTATCCACAAAAGATCTATCTCATGGATTTCTATTATCTGTCTTTTACTTTGCTCTTTATTTGTTTTTTGAGTTTCTCATATAAGAGAAATCATATGATATTTAAGCTTGTGTGTCTGATTTATTTCACTTCACATTATGGTCTCAAGGTGCATCCATTTCCCTACAAGTGACTACATAAAGAAGGAAAACTGGGGTTATTTCTTGATTTTTAACTTGAGCAATCAGTAAGGCTGAGAACTCTACAGAAGACCTATTTAGACTCTGATTCAAGTCAGTGACTAAACTAGCACAGAAGATTTACAGAATGTGAACTAGCATAGATTGCAGGTGAGGATTTCTAGACAATGCACAGGTGTAATTACAATTATAGCAAAATGAAATGCACCCTGAACAAGGAAGAGCTATTTCCTTATCTAAATCAATTTAAAGTTTTCACTAATTTCTCAGTGAGACTAGACTAAAAATAGACATTTAGAATCCCAGAGGTTTGTTGCTTATTATAACTTTAGTAAACTTTACACGGTTTGTTTTATAGCATCACTTCAGCCATTCTCAATCATTCTTAGTATCTTTAATAAGTTTCAAGTTAAATCATTTGTAAAAGATATATAACTGAACAAGAGAGAGTCGGATAACAGTGGGTGATTTTGAAGCTCAGTTTTACAAAGCAGATCAATAGCCTACTTTGTTCTTCATAAACAAGAGCTATGCCTATCTGGGTATATCACAGGTAGCTCATATATTATCATTCCAATTACTTTATGTTCATGTAGAAAATTCCAAAATTCTCCTCCACTCTCTAAATAAAATATTATATTTTCCTTTTATTATGTCAGACTCTACTGGCCATTCTCAGTACCTACAGGTTAAAGATAAAGACTAAATACCAGTAAGTCTCCTCCCCAGCCTTTGTCTTACTCAAATCAACTTATCAAAAGATTATTCAGAATTCTCTGCACACCCAGAATTTCTTCCTACTTGGAGTGTGATCCATGGGTGCTGGAGAAATACTTTCAGTCAGACTAGATGATGATCTGTCACCTCTCAGTCTGACTTGGTCCTCAAGTCAGTGTAGAAGATCCATGGCTTGTCATAAGTCTCTCTCTTTTAAGAACATTTTTCAGACAATTAGATATGCCTAATGATGTCACATCCACACTAGGGAAATTAACATTTGAAACAAAATGTCACTAAATCCTAAAACTGTGTAAAACTCTACCTTGTTTCATCACCTTGACACTGGTATTTTCAATCGTGAACCCTGAAGCATCAATCTGAAATAGGCAATCAGATCAAATAAGAGTAAAAGAAAGAAAAGGCCTTTAGTGATAGTTCTAGATTGGAACTCAACTAATCAGCTGTACTTTGTCCACGAGTTGGGATCTTAAAACATCATTTGCAGAAATCTTTCCCCAAAAGAAATTAGCTATGGTGTTCAGATTCCCATTCAGAAAGGATCCCCTGATCCATTAGCCCTCTGGTCCAATCTCTGCAGATGGATTTCTTTTTGCTGCTGAGTGTCATATTTTAAAACTACCATTTAGCACACACTTATGAAGTGTCAGACCCTGTGCAAACATAGTTTGCTTTCATTAGCCCCATCCTCATAATAACACTGCAAAATAGGTATAATCAAGTCCATTGTAAGATGAGGCAACTAAAGGCTCAAAGATGTTAAGTAACATACTCAAGATCACTGAAGTCATGAATAACTGAATTGGGATTTGAACCTAGCATGGCTCGACTTCAAAGCAAATGCCTTTTCCACCCAATCCTACTGCACCCAATCCGTCTTGTCTGCTTACAAAGTTGTATTTGGGGCTTATTGTGAGTTTAATTACATCTCCCAGAAGGATGTGAAATTCACAAACCCCCAAGTATTTGCAAATGTGATTTTATTTGGTTTTAGAGTATTTGCAGATAACTAAGTCAAGATGAGGCAATTCTAGTGGGTCCTAATCCAGTACAATTGTGACTTAATGAAAAGAGGGAATTTGGACACAGAGACAGACGTAAATAGAGGGAAAACAATTGAAGGATGATCTGCAGGGAGCACCATCTACAAGCCAAGGGATGCCAGAGGCTACCAGGAACAGGGAGAGAGGCATAGACCAGGCACTGCCCTCACTGCCCTCAGAAGGGTCAGTCCTGCTAACACCATGATTTCTGACATCTAACATCCAGAACTGTGAGACAATAAATTTCCATTTATTTCCTAAATTACTTAGTTTCTGGTACTTTGTTACAACAACCATGAAAGGAGTACAAAGGTCATTCCAGAAGACTTTCCCCTTTTCCTGTAGCTCTCTCACTCAACCTCAATCCTATATTTAATAACTCTATCTTTCTATTTTAATATGTTTAATATTCTCTCATCTTCTGACCTTCTTGCATTTCTTACTCAATAATTTTGTACAATCAAGAGATTTGTGTGCTTGTGTTTTTATATTTTTAGGACCATTGAACAATTCTAAGCTTAATTTTATAATGCCATTTCCTTCTCTAGATGTCATTTGTTTTACATGTCAAAGGACATTGCACATGGCAAATGTAGTGTAAAAATATATTCCCACCCATAAAATTTTGGCACATAACCATTGTAACTTTTTGGAAAGGAATTTGATAATAGGTATCAAGAGTTCAAGGAGTCTATACTGTTTAATTGAGTATCACACCTAGAGAAAATTTGGTTAGGTGAATAAGTTAACAGAGGAAAAATATATATGGCAACTTATCAAAGAGTAAAAATTTGGAATTAAATCTAAAATATTTAATGCAGAACTATGACAAAAGATATCTAAGTCACTGAATCCATTGAAATGTCATGAATTCATGGAAAAAGCATATCTAGGAAGCACACATAGAGAAACGGGAAAATACTGTTTGTAAGGTGAAAAATACTAAATAACATTGGAAATATGAGTACAACTGTGAAACATGGAATTAAATGTTCAAACACTAGATTAAACATAGAAAATAAAAATGCAAGCTATAATACAAGTTACGCTTTTTCAATATTAGGAAATATGTTTAACTTCCAGACATATCCCACTATCCTTCACAAGCATTATATCATAATCTCTGTACTGCAGAACAATCCAGGGGCACTTTGAGTTATGTGTAATTGATATCCTGTAGCAGTAAACTCATGAGGATGAATCTCGATGATAGTCTGACAAATCACGGAGACTAATTCAGTAGTACTTGAAATTGGGAATTTCATCCCCTTTCCTCAGCTGTAGCTTTGAGATGCTGATTATTTTTGAACTAAAACAACAGGAAGAACATGAACCTAAAATGAAAAATTAATCAAATTCTGCAAATAGATGCCACAGCTGCAAATCAAAGGGCAATCTTAATATAAACAGTGTAGAAATGCCTATTTCTGTATCAGTCTTCTCAGTCCCACCTGAACATCCACAAATTGGAAGCTTTTCTGCGGCTGTATTTGTGGGAGAGGCAGATGGTGGCCTTCATTTATGCCACATTAATTCTATTGCAGACTTCTAGAAGTTACAACTGTTTTGGGAGAATTGGGCTCACTGTTTTGTTTTTTGCCTCTTTAGTCAATTCTTTCCTCACAATCCTGTCCACATCTAAAATTTCTCTTACCATATCCATAGACACTCTAACTCCTGTCACTTCATGATGAGAATATTCTAATAGTCTCTGTTTCTTCACACACCTGTTAAGTCTCCATGCCATGACCAGATTATAAGTCATTTTTCTATTGCTGAGACAAAGTGGCAGACACCTATAATTTAAAGGAGGAAAGATTTATATTGGCTCATGGTTTCAGAGGATTCAGTCCAGTCCAACTGGCTCCAAGGCAGAAACAGCATGACAGAAAGGTATAGTGTAGGAAAGCTGCTCAGTTCGTGATGGCTGTTGTATTAATTACTTTTTTGTTGCTCAAATAAAATACCCAATTCCCAAAGTTAAGGGAGGAGAGGATTATTTGGTTCACAATTTGTAGAGGTTTCAGTCCATAGTTGGCTGGCTCCATGTCAGAGTAGCACGGCCAACACGCATCGCAGAGGAGAAGTAGTTTATGGTGGACAAAAGGTACCAAAACAAGCAAGGAACCTTAACAGCTTCATTCTGCCTCTTTTATACTTTATCTAGGCATCTAGATTAGAGCAGCACCAAACCAATCAGTGGACTGATTTAGTAATTACACACCCTTAATCCCAGCATCACACACTCTAGATCCAGCCACTTAAGAAAAAGCCCCACCTATGACTGCATGAGGCTTTGTGGGGACATCTAGACGTAAGACATAACAGCTGAGAAGCAGAGCAGAGGAACAGTGCCAGAAAGGAAGGGGTGAGTTATCAGACATAGACCCCAAAGCCATACCTCCATGACCCACCCAGACCTTTCCATGAATATGCTTTACTAATCACCTGGGCAGCTTCCAAGCCAATCAAGTGGAAACAATTAATGTTGTTTAAGCACTTTAAATTCAAAAGAACATTCCCTTATATTTGCCTATAGAAAAAAATCTCTTTGGTTGTTAAGTAGGAATTATTCCAGAGGAGGATCAAAGTGCTTCAAAATGACCAGTTCAAAAGTGCTTACAGAGATCCTGGGATGGATTGTATGCAGGATTGGCCAGTAAAAGTGAGAAGAAATGGGTTTATTTGAGAGATATTTTGATAGCAAGAATCAGCAGAACTTGGTAAATATGGTGGATAAAAAGATGTATCAAGACAGACTCTTGTATTTCCAGTTTATGTAATTAGATGAGCAGTGCAGTCAAACACTGAAATAGGGAAAACTAAAGAGGACTAGGTCTTAGTTGGAAATTGTGAAATCAGTCAGGAATATATCCTTTATGAATTAACAAATAAGTTAACTCTTAAGAAGGGCATCTTGAATGATTTTTCGGCAAATAAAAATCTTTTCAAGGTGATAATGCTGTTCCTTGCTGTACAAAAAAGCTCTGGGAAACTTTTAAATGGAAGTGTCTCTTAATGAAAGCTCTTCTTACCAGGAATTAGTAAGTATAAAAATTGGTTAGAAAACTAGCCTTGCTTAAAAGAGTCAAGAAAATCATAGAAAGGGACATTTGGGCTGAGTCTTCAGGGTAGAAAGGGTTCACCAGACAAAGAAACAATTTTCTTGGAGGAGGGAACAGCTTGCAGAAGGCAGGGAGGTAAGAAGGTAAGCTATTTGTAGAAAGGAGAGCAAAGGGCAGTGGGATGGAAAGAATACAAGATGTCAACATATAAGATATTACTGTGAAGAGCAATCAAAGAGCTGTGAAAGTTCTAGAAAATTCAGATATTATCCCATGGGAAATGAGGAACTATTAAAGATTTTTTTCAAACTGAATGAGTAGCATGCTCAGATGTTTATTTTAGAATACCTGAGACCCATATGCTTTCTATAATTTCTTAATACCTTGGTGTTATGGTTTGGGTCTAGATGTCTCCCCAAAGCCTCATATGGCCATAGGCATGATCTAGAGTATGTGAAGCTGGAATTGATTCATAATACAATAGGCTCAAGGGCACTAGGATTAAGGGTGTGACTGCTACCCACCCTAAGTAGTCTGAATAAGATAAAAGGAACAGGGAGAAGCTGTTAACTCTCTTGTTACCTTTGCTGCTTTATGTGTGCCATGTTGTTTCTGCTCTGCCATGCCTGTTTGTTGTCCCTGCCTTGGAGTTGACTGATTATGGATTGCAACCCCTTCCCCTTTAACTTTGTCTGGTACTTTGTCTCAGCAACAAGAGAGAAAGGTAACTAACTCACTTGGGGAAAAAAAGAAGTTTTGAAATATGGGTTTGCAGGAAGATGCTAAGGAAAGAAGCAATCAGAAATATGAGAGAAGAAAGGGGACTCTATCTCAGGAGCTATTGTGTCCATCTGTCCATTTCACAATGCAACAGGCTTGTAGAGATTATGTTGAGTACTTTTCTTTGTGTCGGGATACAAGAAATGTTGGACAGCTGACCAGTCATGCAAGGAGAACTCTAGCGTCTTCCAATAAGAAAGACACTGAAGAGTATGTCCTCAATATGCATCCATTTAGCTATAAATGTCTCTAGTTTCTCATTATTTATGGCTGAGTAGTACTCCATTTTATAAAAAAACCACATATTCTTTATCCAGTTTCCAGCTGATGGGCACTTGGGCTGTTTCCAAGCTTTAGTTATTACAAACTGTGGCACTATAAACATGGGTACACATATATCACTGGGGTATGATTCTTTTAATTCTTTTGGGAAGATACCCAGCAGGGGAATAGCTGGGTCAGGACACACATATGTAAATACCAAATAGTTTCTCTGGTGTGAGAAACTGAAAGTGTAAATAAGGATTAAAATGATTAAAAGGAATAATTCATAATTTGAAATAGGAAGAAAAGGTCCAAAGGGGTAGGGGAAGGAAGAGGGGAAGGGGAAGGAAAAATTATGAGAAAATGAAAAAATGGAAACAAAGCCTTTGTAAATAGGGAAGAGGGGAAGGGTTGAAGGGAGCACAGGGAATAGGGAAAATATAAGAACCAAGATACATCATGTACAGGTACAAGCACCCAATGATAAATGTAAACATATTGTATATCTAAAATGTACCAATAAAGGAATTTAAGCAATAAATAAATAAATAAAGTGTGCTCCGAAAAAAAATAATAGAGAAAGACAAACAGTGCACAGTGGGATTGCAAGAAGCACAGATGGCCTGAGATAGGATGAGGCAATGCTCATATTCATGAGAATCAATGCTTTAGTTCAGCTGTAGTATAACATGTATAATGGCAGTTAACATGTGCTAAACTCTTATATGTGCCCAGCACTGTTTTGTGTGTTTCATGTATTAATTCATCTATTCCTCAGAACAAACTTGTAAGTAGGTACTATAATTAATTCCATTTTACAGGTGAGGAAACAGACATAAAAGTTAGGAAACTTGCCCAAAATCTTAAAGCTTCTCAGTAGAGGAACTGGTATTTTTATTGAGGCCATTTGGCCTTGGAACCAGCAGTCCAACAGCAGTATAAAAGTGAAGTTTGGCTTGTGTCTTAGTCAGTGTAGTATTCTATAGAGAATCAACCAACAGAAATTCATTTCTCACCGTTCTGAAGGATGGGAAATCCAAGCTCACAGTGCTGGATGATCTGGTTCCTGGGGAGAACTCTCTTTCTGGCTTTCATATGGCCACCCCTCACTCATTGTGTCCTTACATGAGTGAGAGGGGGAAAGCGCTGGACATGATATAACTACTCCCCCAAAATCCCCACCTCCAAATATCACCACACTGGGGAAGAGAGTTTCAACATATGAATTTTGAAGGTACTTTCACTCAGTTAATAGCAGATTTCATGACCTTCTCTCAGGAGGAAAGCCCATCAGCTCATTCCTTTTGATAGACTATGATCAAAATATGCCATTTTAGTACTAATGAGGTGTTGTAAATGGGGCAACAATTAGAAGAGAATCAGAGTAAATAGGTAGACCAGACGAAAGTGAACTCAGGTCTTCACCAACTGGGGTGCATTAATCACTACAGGACCCACACCTACACAGTTCCATGGCCTAAAGTGGCTGAGCTTTCATGTGCACACTGGCCTTTCTGAACTCTTGAGCTAGCAATATGTCTTTATACAATTTAACCATCTGAAAATATCCCCAAGAAGCACAATCAAGTGAACTAGTAATTGGAAAATAGAGTAAATAAACTTAAGTACATATAACCAAAGCATGAGCACTAAAATGGAAAAGCAGATTTGGGAAGAAGGCACATCTGGATACTGTTTTTAAGGTATTGGAATAGCAATTGTTACCAGTTGGCTCCTAGAACTGTTTACAGGTATAGCCAGAAACTATCAACAGGGGTCAGTGATTGGAGCCCCTTTTTGATGTTTTGTCTATATTATTATTACATTAATATGTCTTTGGTTATACCTTTTTTTGTTGGGTTCCAAAGCCAAGTTAAAGTGACACCAGTATTAATCAAAATTAAGTTTTGGGGGCCAAATATCAAGGTCAGTTAAGGTTTTCCAGGGGTTATTTGTGGGACCATGTGTAGACCCTCTCAGCTCCTCTGTCAGTCACCAGAATGGGTAACAGTCTTACTTGACCATGTGGCTTTCTGTGGAAGCATAGAAGACATTTCTCTCTTTGGTGACCCCCCTTTATAGCACACTGTGCATTGGTTGATCCCTGTTCTCTGGGATCTAACAGTCTCCTTGTTCAGGAGGTTCGGCGACTCACCAAAGTTGTAGAATCCTGTAGAAAAGGTAACCTCATGTCTTGGGTCTTTGTTGACCTTGGAGGACCAAGGCCAAAACGTTGATTTTCTTCTTAGCCCAGTTACCTTTTTAGCTTTGGTCTCTAAACCTCAGTTGTTGAACACTCAGGAAATCAGCTATCTCTTCTAGCTATCAAGTACCTTGAAATATATAATATGACCAGGGAACTGTTATTTTTGCCAATAATGGTTGTCTTAGAAGTTGAATCCCTGCAGGATATTGATAACAGTTATAAAGTTTTATAGAGAAAACTTGAGATTAATGACAACATAACACATTATCATAACAATTATGATATATCATTATATTAGAACCATTAGGTTTTGTAATTACCTCTGAAACACATTAAAATTTTTATCTTGGTATAAAATAGCTTCTTAGTTAGTTATGTTTATCTAGTTATAAGATCTTAAATGACATACAGAAACATTTATTTGACTTGTTATCTTTTAATCACTTTGTTACCAGAGTGATGTTTAAGTGGAATGTACTTTACAGATTATTAATGTCTAATCTCTAATCATTATAGTGACATTGTCTGGACTGTATAAGGTGTAGGCTCATCAAACTATTATAACACAGTTTTGCAACAATCACATAAAAATAAACCCCAAAAAGTCCATCCATCACCATGAGCAATTGTAGTTTGGAAATCATCAGTATGACAGGGTGTTTTATTTTCAGTCCTGCATGTTTTTTTTTTCATTAAGTATATTGGTACATTTTAGGTGTACATTATGATCACGTTCATAATAGGGAATTTGTACCTGCACATGATATATCTTGGTTCTTATTTTTTGCCATTCTCCTTCACTCCCTCCAACTCCTCCACTCCTCCCTATTGACAAAAACTTTGTTTCCATTTTTTCCTTCTTCAGTCCTGCATCTTAAAGGACCAATACTCTTGGGAAAACACAAATGTGTTTAATATACCATGAGGTTAGTTATGATTAGTATCACAGCTATTCAGAAATCTTTACATTTATTTACTTAGTCTTTTCCTTTTTTTACACTTAAGGAAAATTCAAGGATATCTTTAGAACTCTTAAAAACTTAGGAAACACTATGACTCCACATAGACTTATTACCATATACAAGTGTATCTCATTTATACAATAACAAAATGTTTGTTTAATCAAAGCCAATAGATATAGATCAAGCTTTAAATGGCAGGTACAAGTTTGAAGAGATGTTAAAGCATACACAGTTTAAATCATATATAACCTTTATGTTTTCAAACTCTAAGGCTTTTAGTTGTAAGTCCCAAAATTTACTAGAAAGAGTCAGCAAGGTGAGGAAAGAGGTTTGAGGTTTTGTCTTTTTATTTTCTAATTTACCTTTTAAATCAACTTTTAATTTAAATATAGATCACATATCAAAGAAAGCAGAGACCAAATGCTTTCCTTCCCGCATCCCATGTGGTAGGAGGCACTAGGCTCCTCTATCTTTTAGCTCTCTACTTTTTGGTAACCTACAGAAAATATTTTTAAATTAATTTTATTGGTACATTTTAGGTTTACAATATAATGACAAGAATTATTGGAAATTTGTACCTTTACATAATACATCTTGGTTCTTTTTTAAAAAAATTAATTTTATTGGTACATTTAAGGTATACAATATAATGACATTCATCATTGGAAATTTGCACCTTTGCACAATCTCTCTTGCTTGTTATTTTTTCCCCATTCCTCCACCTTCCCTTCAACCTCTCCACCCCTCCCTATTTACAAAGATTTTGTTTCCATTTTTTCATTTTCTCATATTAATTCTTCTTTCCTTTTCCATCCCCCTTCCCCTTTGCCACTTTTCTTCCTATTTCACATTATCTATTATACTTTTTAGTCCTTATTTACACTTTCAGTTTTGCACACCAGAGAAACTATTCAGTATTTACACATGTGTGTCCTATTTATTTCACTTAAGAGTATGGCCTCAATGTGCATCCA
>NW_004624730.1:58947328-58985527 GCF_000247695.1 Heterocephalus glaber
TGGGATGAATCCCACTTGATCAGGGTGTATGATCTTCTTGATGATCTTCTGCATTCTATTGGCCAGTATCTTATTAAGGATTTTTGCATCTATGTTCATGAGTGAGATTGGCCGATAGTTCTCCTTTTCGGTTGGGTCTTTCTCTGCTTTGGGGAACAAGGTGATGCTTGCTTCCAGGAATGAATTTGGAAGTATTGCTTCCCTTTCAATTTCACTGAAGAGTTCTGAGGAACTTCTTAAATAGAGTCTGTGTCTTGCAGCTATTTCCTCTGTAATCAGCTCTTATTTTGGGACCCTGTTAATGTCAAAGTGAGATATGGGTGTGGGGAACTATTCTATGATCTCAAAGTTAAATATTTGTCCTTTAATGGGCCTATGTCTCTGTCCTGAGACCTTCATAAAGATTACTTAAATTTTTCTTTTCTCCCCTTTGATGAGACAGGAAGGTTAGTTAGAGGGAGCTAGGTTTGGGTTATTGCCCTTCTCTGAGGGCTGGTTGAAACTCTGAATTGAGGAACAATGTTAAGCCCTTGACAAAATAGTTTAAGCTTTAGTTATTTATTTTCTATTATTAATCTATTTTTTTTGATACTGGGGATTGAACTTGGGTCCTTGCGCTTGCAGAGCAGGCGGCAAAACCACTGAGCTAAATCCCTGGCCCCATTAATCTTAAATGAAGAACAAAATTGTTTCAGAAATTTGATCCTAATAAACTCTAACAATATGAAAACTGTAACAAATGTCACAGCTCTCTGTTGGACTGGCTCTTTATCTGCAATACAGTGAGGCAGAATAAATGGATTTAAAAATTTAAATATGACTTTAAAAATCATAAACAGAAAAGTAGAGGCAAAAAAATAAAAGCCATACTCAATTCCAGTACCAGAGATAACTTCTGTTAATAAGAAAATATTTTGCTGCATTTACAGCCTGCTTTATTTTGTCTGGTTGAAATCACATATTATATTCAATTTTGAAGCTTGCTATTTTCACTTAAAACTTTATTATAAGCATTTTCTCATGATATTAGGTACGTTCATGAGCGCTTCAATGGCTACATATTCTTATGGATATAATTTCATAGATTATTTTTATGAAAATTATGCAACCTCATTAAAATGTAGACAAAACTGTAGGAAAGATTGTGAAAGTACTTTCTTCAGAGAAAATTACATATGTGAAAATTACAGTATGTGAACAAATACTGCCTTATTGTCACATCAGATGGAATGGTCTGTATTGCATACAGATCACACATTTTAATGCCACTGACTGAAAGAGTGTCTGCCAAGGGTGCTAAGAGATGTTATGAGCAACTTTGAGGCCCAGACACTCCTGGGATGTGGAGTGTCTAGTGGATGTGAAGTTGGTTGATCCATTAAGTAATTCATAAAAGAACTCTTTCTTATTTGTGGTATCTCCAGACGTATTTACTTGAGACAATATGGACCCAGGGGTCTGCAATCTGGCATCAGGAAAGGTCTGTGGATTTAAATACCTGGCACTTGAATTTATTTCTTTCTACCTAAAATATTCATGGAAGTCCTATTTTCCTCTCAGTTCATTCATTTTTATATACATACATAGATAACCAGTAATATGCCAGTAATATGTGTGAATTAAATGAGACTGAGAATTTGGAGGAAAAGATATTAAAAGGACAGGGCTGGGGATTTAGCTCAGTGGTTCTGCTTCCTGCCTCGCAAGCACAAGGTCCTGAGTTCAATCCCTAGTACAAAAAAAAAGGACTGACTGTTATGAAATGTTGTAAGTGATACATAGATATACATATGAATGAAGCAAAAGACAAGAGAAACTGCCTAGGCAGATACATTTTAAGCTGGATTTTATTGAGTGAGGGGGCACCTGAAAGATGAAAATGAAGTGAAAATGTGTATGTTCTCCTACACCCATTCTCTGCTCTTACACTCTACATCAATTGGGATCCCTTTGGCTTCTATGTGAATGCACCCAGAGGGAGATAACAGTGGCAGATTGGTAGCGTGTAGGAGCTGAGAGAGGGCAGAGTACTTCTGTCCTGCTTCCTTCCAGCTTTGCTGCATCCTTCTGGCAATGGCTGGCCTCTGTACACCTGGAATGCTAAACTGGATGCTGGCATGATCACCACCATGTTTGGGGAAGATAGAAGGTGATAGTGCCAAGCAGAGAGAAATGGGGGAAAACATGATCAGGAGTCTAGAGTGGAAACTACTACAAGAGTTTACACAAGAGTTGAGAAGGTCTGCATTAAGGCAGTGGAGGTGGGCTAGAGACAAGAGGGCATATTTGAGGCAAATACTCTGAAATTTAGGGGTGCATTAATAAAAGGTTTTCGAGAGGAGGTGAATGTGACATAAGGTTATATCGTGTGGTGGTACTAATGGGACTGATGATAAGAAGATGAAAACATTGGAATATTGGAGAGAAGGGAGCAAATAGTGAGTTTGGAATACAGGTTTTATTAGATTTAGGCCTTTGTTTCCAGAAGGACATTGGTTCAGGTCTACATACTGTATCCTTGCATTTCATCAAGGAATTTAAAATTATTATGAATACTTAAAAACCTTCTGTGTATAGCACACTTAAATATTGTCCATGAATTGTGAAGCATTAACAATGGAAGAGTTAATCTATGACTGTCAATTTATTGATAATAGGACAAAGAAAGCTTGCAGCCAGTGCTTTAAAAATACTAAACCAATCCTAAGTGAAAATATTTGGCAAATATCTAATGGTGGAGAAGATATGAGGCATTTGAAAATGAATACAGAAATAGGAGGTTCTGTCATTTATGCAGGTTTTTCTTTTTTAATTTTTTATTATTCCTGGTAAAATTCATTTTTAAAAGGGTAACTTTATACACCATTACTGAAGTCAATTTCTAAGGCTAAAGTGTGAAGGATGATTTTCCTGTCATTTGTCACCAAGGAGCCTGCACTCCACTGCTGTGATTATTTCAAGGTGAAAGGTGAGAAGAAATGTTCCTTATGGTTTATACAGCTGGATGTCAGTATTGGTAATCTCAGTCGCTATGGTATTTGAGCCTGTTGGCTCTGAAAGGATTTACTCTTTTGCACAAAGAAAGAGCAGAACGGTGGTGGCAAAGATAAAAAGAAATGGGATTTAGAAAAAGTGGATTTCTGTGTCCACAAAATAGCTTTTTATTCAGGGAAGCTTTAATGGGAATTAGTAGTATTGTTTCACATAAAGGGCTAGATTAGCGTAGGACCATGAAAGCTAGATGTATTTATAGTGTAAAAATTTTTACTTCTCTCTGACATCATTTGAAGAACTAAAAATTTGAGGAAAGGTATAAGGCTATTGCTTGTGTTATTATTTAAACACTTCTACTTACAAACATATAAAGATTAAGTTTAAATATTATACCTAGAAGGATGCTTTTATGTGCCTGAGATAATTATGGAAAGAACTTCAACCAGGAACTAAGAAACTGGAAGTATATTCTTTTCTGTGATTTCAGTTAAATCCCAATCTTTTCATTGTTTGATTACTACTTGTAAAAATGATGGCAGAAGACAAGCCTATGGCAGATAGGCCTCTTCATATGTGCTGGGAAAGTTACAATATATCAAGACAGTATATTGTCCACCCCTATATATCACTAATAAGATACAATGTCAGCCCTTTAAGAACTTACAGACTTAGAGAAAATGTCTTTAGAAATAAATAGATCTTATTTTGTTCTAGTTGTTTAATATCTTGGACATAAGATTTTAGAGAGCCTATTTAACTCATTCATTTTACATATAGAAAACTGAGGCCTGCAAATGTTACATAACCTATTCAAGGTCTCATGGCTAGTTGCTGGCAAAGTTGTGACAATTTATTTTAAGTCAATTACATTTTTTGGGTAATGACAGAACTCACAGCTCTGGGGCTTTTAAAAGTTGATGTTTTGGGCTAAAAATATAGACTAGTGGCAGAGTACTTGCTTAGCATGCCCAAAGCTCTGAGTTAGATTCCCAGCACTGTATAAACACACACACACACACACACACACACACACACATACACACACACACACACACACACAGATATTAATGTTCATATTTACTATTATCTCAGTGCAGAGTTCACTGCCCAAATTAGTGCTTTCCCATCCCTGGAACAAAATAATGGATGCCTGCAAATTGAACAGAGGTTTATTTTGGCTCATGGTTTCAGTGGGTTCAGTCTCTAGTCAGCCTCCAAGGCAGAAACAGCATGGTGAAAGGGCATGGTGGAGGAAAACTGCTCTTGTCATAGTAGCCAGGAAGCAAAGAGAGAGAGAAGGGAGGACATGCAGACAAGAATACACCCTTCCAAATCATGGTCCTAATGACCCACCCCTTCTGACCAGGCCCCTCTTCTGAATGTGAGGCTTTTGGAGGACATTTTAGATCTAAACCATCATATGCCTGGCTCCCAAAGGGTCATGTCAATCTCTTTATGAAAATGCAGTTAGTGGCTCTCTATGAGTAACCAAAGTCTTAACAGTCCCATCATTGGTGAAAATTCTGAGTCCAAAGTCTCTTCTGAGACTCTGCTGTGAGCTCCTGTAAAAATTGAAAAGGAAGTTAAGTATTTAAAATATACAATGGCTTGGGATAAATATTCCTATTCTAAAAGGAAGGAGAAGAAGAATGGGAATAAATCAGACCAAAGCAAGACTAAAACCCAGCAGGGCAAACTTGAAGACCTTAAGCTCCATGTCTAGTATCTGGGGAAGACTGGTGAGATGTCAGCTCCAAAAGGCTTGGGAAGCCCCATCCCTACAGTGTTTCTGGTTGCTCTATTCACTGCCTGAGGCTTTCTTCAAGCAATGCTTCACTTTCATAGCTTCATGTACTAACATCTCATGAGTGTCTGTGGTTCTATCACAAATTTTTTAGGCCTTATTCTGAAATAAGGATAAAAGCCTTTGTGATCCTCTAACTCTTGGATTCTTCATGCCAGAGAAACTAGTAGCACATAGATGATGCCAATGTCAGCTGCTAGTTTGAGCAGTAGCAAGCCCTCTTGGACCTGGCTGCAATGGCCTCTGAATGCCTGTATGACTGACCTCAAGGACACCGTTCCCCCAGTTTCCCTGAATGAGCTGCATTTCAGGGACTTTCTTGTCAACTGAAAGATTTGTACTTTTCCATCACTGAGCCTGTGATTGTTTGGGTCTTGCTGATTTCTGAGGTGACCTGAAGGCATCTTTATTTTTTTCCATTTACAAAGTACTTGGCTTCTTTTTAATTCCAGTCCTTTCAGCAACCATGTTGTCCTTTGCCCCAACTCTGCAAGACCTTCCTTTGTAGTGAAACCGCAAACTTTTCAGATCATTTAGCTCTGCCATTTCCCCCTGATTCTCACTGTAAATCTGGCTAAAACTACCTAGGTATACCCATGTCACAGCCCAAACACTGGGTGTCTTGAAATTTCCTTGGGCCGATTAATTAGTCTTTCCCTTAATCTCAGTCTCCCATAAAGTTTTAGGACACGGGTAAAATATAGGCTGTCTGCAACAGTGTGACACAATGACCTCTGGTCTGTATGCCAATGGAATTCTTAGTCTCAACTGAAGCCTCCTGAGCCTGGCCTTAAAAATCCTCATCCTTATCAGTATTCTGATCATCCTTATCAGAGTTCTTACCAGTATGCACATCAAGCACTGCTCACAACATTCTAGGCCTTCTCCAGCTCACCTCTCCAAACCTCCTAATCTCCTCACACAAACTAATTCCAAAGTCTTCTTTGGAATCACATGGTCAGGTAAAGTCACAGCAATGACCCCACTCTCAGTACAAATTTTTTCTGTATTAGTAACTTTCTTTACACTAGGACAAAATACCTTCAACTTAAAGGAAGAGAGATTTATTTTAGTTCACATATTCAGTGAGTCAGCTCATAGTTGGCAGGCTTCAATAGAGAAAGAGAATGGTGAAAGAGCATGGGTGGAGGAAAGCTGCTCATGCCGTGGCAGCCAGGAAATGGGGGTGGGGCAAGGACAAAAATACACCCTTCCACGTCATGCCCCCAGTGACCCTCCCCTTCCAACCCAGGACTGCTTCTGAATGTGAGAGTTTGGGGTAACATTTTGGATCTAAACCATAAGACTATCTCACTGTGGAGGTTAAAGTCAGAAAATTAGGTGAATGTAGTGAAAAGGGAATATTAGTGATTAATATTAATAATGTACAGATCAGAAGTGTGAATTTACATTGACCTTCACTGGTTCTGGGAGTTTGGGTAGTCAGCTTCCTCAAGGCTTCATATTCTTCAGCTAACAGTTGCTTTTTGATATCCCTGTGGTGGACATTTCTTGGTATCCCAACATCCATTTCTCTAATTTTGGTGACAGCAGCTGGATTATTGTTTGGGGAACTACTCCTTCACCTTGGTGAGACTATCATCCAAGGCATCCTGCTTTTCTTTGGCTCAAGCTAGCCTATCAGACCCTCTCTTTGGGACTTTTTTTCCCAAAAGGATTAAAAAAGATGAAAGTACACTTCTTATTCTTGGTTCATGTTGTTGGGTTCCCTGAAGTTACAACCGCCTGTTCTCCCTACTTGCCTTCATGGAGTTGCCCTTGTTCATGTTGCTACCTAGATGAACAGATCCAGATACTTTTTGATTTATGATGGGTTATGTCTTGATAAACTCATTGTAAATTAAACATGTTTTAAGTAAAAATGTATTTAATATACATTAACTTAATATATTAACCTAATTATTTTTAAACCTAAAAATATGACAAGCAATACAGTATATTATATAAAGTATCAATGTTTACTCTTGTGATCTCAAGACTAACTGGTAGAAGCAGCTTGCTTCCACTACCCAATATTGCAAGAGGGTATTGTACCATGTAATGGTAACACAGGAAAGGACCAAAATGCAAGGTTCTACTCATGGATTTTACTGAAATCCTGAGTATTGCTTTTGCACCATTGCAAATTAGAAAAATCATAAGTCAAATTATCTTAAGTCAGGGACCATCTGTATTTCTTTTCTAGAACTCCCTGAAATTCTTTAAATCATTCAAGATCAAGATATTCCTACTATTTCACATTTCTATTGAAGGTAGCTAGGTTTGGTTTCTATTGCTTACAATTTAGATAGATAGATTTGGCGTTATAATGAAGCTAACCTAAAGAGTGAGCCTTCAATCAGACAATGTTATTATTATACACATTACATCTTTCATTTTTCAGCAAATTCTAAATTTATATTTAGAGGTTCTGATATGCAATCTATTTGGTGTTGCATTTCTCAGCCAACTGGTTATGGCACATGGCTTTAGTATGGGAAATTTTGACCAGAAAGTAAACATCCTCTCTTATAATATTTAAGGTTCAGTACAGACAGAATGTTGATTCTTTAGAGAAGGAAGAGATACAAAAGAAGAAATGTGCACAAGACCTCAAAGACTGCTAAGAATAACTTAGGCCAGAGAGGTATCTGTAAGTACAGGCTTTATTTTCTCTTCTTGGATAATGTCAAATCAGAGGCCTGAAGTACCTGGGGAGAATTTGAGAGATTTAGATTTTGTTGTACTGACCAGGTACCCAAGTTTGTGTTGCTCACATCAAAAGATGAGACTATTCCTTGTATTCCTCCCTAATTTTCATGTGCTTCCTGCTCTAAGAAAAGGATTAGTTGAGAGTAGATTTCAGAAATCTCCCCTTCTGACAATGTTGCTAATCTGAGGAGCATGCTTTGAGAAACATTAATCAGCATTATAACTTGAAGAATAAATTAACATTCTTATCACTTAGTTTTTGGGGGTACATAACCTTGAGGCAGGAGAGAATTAAGTTAGGATCATAACTGTAACAGTATATGAATAAAAAGTTAAATAATCAGCTATTAGTGATTAGCAAGGTAACAGCCTTGAAATTGGGAATAAGTTGGCAAAGAAAATGATTTTTTAAACTCACGTATCTTCTCCTTTAACAAGGGAAGTCTGGTAAACCCAATCATTGATAGACATAGTGTTCTTGTTTTGTTTTGTTTGATCACAGTGCTTCAGATATGGAAAGTCTTGGTAAAACTGGGCAGAAGCTATTTTTTTATCTTGATCGACTGAAGTTGGGAATATTTACTGTGAAATGTGTTCCTCCTTCTAGGCTGAAGTATTGGGATGGGTGATCATTGACATAGTTCCTACTACAGTCTTGAAGGACAAAACCATAGAGCCTGTGCAGCCATGTTAAAGTCACCTTCATGGCTCAGAATGATTGGGTGGAAGAATGATCCGAGTTTAAATGTCCTGAGTTTCTATTAGATCTCAGGAAGGTGGAAATACAGAAATTCGATTTCTCTCTTTGGAGGGAGGGAAAAGGTAACTGAAGATGCTGATCCTGGGCTTATCAGAAGGGTCTTTCTACGTGATAGGAATCACATCCAGAGCCAAAGAGTATGGAGGGGATTTCTGGGCCAGAGGCCAAAGTCTTGGGCTTCCTTGGGGAAGACTAAAGAGAGCTGGAGTGGAGCTCAGTTCAGCAAGGAGCAGTGATTGGTGCTCACTGGCACAGTGGGTCAGCCAAGAACATACTGTAGCCTTCAGCAGCTGTGGATGCCCACACTGAGATAGGGAATGGACCAGTCACAACTAACTGGTCAGCAGTCCAGACACCAGCCAGACTGGCAACTCTGTGGAGATCAAAGGCCCAGTAGGCAAGAAAACAGTGTTCCCCTTCAATATCATAAAGCCACAGAAACATGTTCCTCTTATACACACTTCTGTGCTATTTTGAGGAGTGGGAAAGCTCAAGACTGAAATACTGAGATTTATGAAAGCAGAGTTAAATTACTGGTTTTAACTGAGGTTGCCATATAAGACCAATGTTTTCTCCCTCCCCTCCTTTGTTACTACATAGTTACAGAGAAATAAAAAAGCTTTCAATGTACAACCGAGGGTGAAATTATTGTCTTGTGTATTAGAAGAACCTAAGAGTCTCTGGCATTGTTCATTCAGGACCCTGAAGAATGTCTTCAGAATTCTCTTTACATTTCTCAAGTCAGTGTTATTCCATGTTGACTTTATTTTTAGGCAGGATTTAACAGCAGCTGAGAATGCTTTCTTATGTCCCAGGGATTCTGGTCTTGCTGGTCACACACGCCCCATATGGTAGAAGTGGGACTATGTAGCTGACTTTTTCACTCACTGGAATAGGATCCTTTTTTGAAAGGAAAAAAAATACTGGGATGACAAATGTTAACAGGTGCTCATTACAACACAGTTTGTCTATAAGGTCCTCCTGTGATCCTGATTCTGCCTAATGCTAGGCAGAAACAGAATATATAAAATTATGAGGAGGTGTCCTATGTGCTCCTGCAGTTTGGAATTTTCTAGAGGTTTTCTAAGGGAGTTTCAAAAAACAGGATACTCCCAAACATGATATATAACTCTGAGTGCAAAGGAAAACCTCCTGTGTTGTGAAAATACTTGGAAGAGGATAGCATTAGAGTGTCTGCTAGGGACTTCACCCCCTTCTTCGCTTGATTAACTAATTTATCCTTTAGGATGTATCTCAGGCAGTACTTCCTCCAGGAAGGCCTCCTTGTGCTGGTTAAGTGCCTTTCTATAGTATCCTTATGAATGTAATCAAACAATTTATTGTCTAAACTTAGACAACTTGAAATTGAAGTTTTAACACTAATTTTTAAAAGTTATGCTAGAATAATAGGTATAAATTGGAATTGCCATGGCCAGTGTGATGCATGGTCATCCTATCCGTGGATCATCCTCTTCTATGTTTGGCGCTTACTTGTGTGCATTCCCAATACCCAGTGAGCAACATAATAGTGGAGATTATCTCTTAACCAAATGTTCAAGACAGTGCTATCACATGTTTGTTTAGTGTTGAACAAAGAGGATTCCCTTAGTCCTTAAGGGACGGCAGGTTTATTTAGTTCCCTTAGCTCTAGAAAGTTAATATATACCACAGGTAGATCATTTTCTACTCCTGCTTATGCTTGGATGTTGGCACATATACATGTTTTCAAGGTCATCCTTCCACCTGTCCAGTGGAGTTGAAACCAATTGCATGATTCTATTTAGTGAAATCTGAACCACCAACAAAAAAAGCTGCTTCTACTAGGGTTTAAATCCAGTAACTAATCTTTTGCTTTATCTTTATTTGAAAATTCTTATTTCATATATATCACACTATAAACCAACAGTTCTAAACATAGTAATAGCTTAATTTATTTTGCTTTTTATAGGAGGTTTGTATATAAATGCATTTCAAAGTATAATCTTCTAAACTTGCAGATATTCATAATCATTTAGAAATGGTAAAAAAGTTGTCAAATACTTGTAATTACATAAATTGTCACTGAAATTACAGGAAGCTTAGAAAAGCTTTATTGCTGTTTAGTTTTGTTTGAGTGCTCCTATGTGTGCTATTGAGAGCTTTGATAAGTCAAGAGGGACATAAGATGGAAATGGTCATGGTGTTTAAGTTATGTTACTTTTAAATCCATTTAATTAACTATTTTCACAAACACAGTGTTCTTTTGTAAGAAACATTTTTAAAAACCAGTTTTTTTCCATTTTCTCCTTCATAGAACCCCCCTCCCCCCAAAGTTATCCCTGCATGCTTTTGTATTTCTCATTCTTTGGTTTTTTCCCAATGCATGCATATAATTATATGTTCATGTTGTCATGGTGATTCAGGGATAGAATTGTGAGACTGTTGTAATCACTTGCTTAAGCTTGAAACCTGCTGTCCAGCTCAGCTAAATCAGCTGTCTAGATGGTCAGATGGTTAATATTTGACTTTCAGTAATTAATCTGTTAGAAAGTTCTTGAAAATATTTTTGGTCAGAATTTATTTAATATATAATGTTGATGTGTATTATAAAATTTTAAAATGTAGCTCCTCCTCTTCTTACATTTAAATTTCACTGTAGTCCTCATTCTCTTTTTCTTTTTAGAGTCAAATTAAGTTAGATGGCACCTTTCTTCCTAGCTGACATTTTTTCCTCCTAAATTTATAATTTCTTCAAAAAAGGGATACATATATTAATTTATTTTTAAATTATGAAAGTAATTAGTGGAAATGTTAAATAATCAAAAATATACTAATTCATAAAATAAAATTTTCTCCACCTTATTCCTTCCCCAGACTTAAGTCACAAGATAAACACCATTAATGGTTGTGAATATGCTTCTAGAATTTCTTTTTTTACCATATATTTGATCATTCTTAACGCTGTGTCATCTCAATTTTTTCACTCGATATTTCATAAACATCTTTTAGTGGCTGTACATATTAATCAACTTCATCCTTCATAATGTCTACATAGTATTCTATTCTAAGATGCAGCATACTATCTTTGATAAGTGCCCTAGTGCTTTTCTTTTTTTTATTGTTACCTACTTTTCCAGTTGGATATTATAAAAGTATGGATGTGTATGAGCCCATGTATTTTTGGAATTGTATGTATGTTTCTGTGGGAAACACCCTTTGATACCTTTACCTTCAAGCTTCATCATTCCAATCTATTTGAATATGCCTTTGTTGAGTGTTCTTCCAGAAGGCAGAAGACATGTCCACATGTAACCCGAGGATGTGACCTTGAGTAGAATAATGGTCCTTATAGATGTAGTTAAGTTAAAAATCTCAAGATGAGATAATTCTGAATTAGATTAGACATTAAATCCAATGACTGGTGTCTTTATAAGAAAAAGGAGAGGGAGATTTGACATAGAAATACACAGGGGGTAGAAGACTAGGTAACGACAAATACAGAGATGGAGTGATGTATCTACCAGCCAACAAGCGACAAATATTGCTGGCAGTCACCATAATCTAGAAGAGATGTATGGAAGGAGTTTTCCCTCAGAGACTCCAAAAGGAACCATACCTGCTAACATTGGCTGCCTGGCCTCCAGAACTATGAGTGAATAAATTTCTATTGTTTTAGGTTAACAGGTTTGTGGAAATTTGGGAACCTAATACAATTTCCGTCCTTTTAAAAAATCCTTTATGGTCTTCTTGGTTTTTAGAAAAGGGGCTAATAATCTTCCTTCCCAAGCTGTTAGGCCAGTGTCCTTTTCTGCCCTTCCCCTCTTGGCTCATGTACTCTAGCTAGGTTATTTGAAGAATCTTTCTCACAGGAAAACATGAATTTTTTCAATGTCCTCTCCTTTGAAGCCCACCCTAACTAGCTGTGAGTCATCTATTAGTCCTACTCTTGATTTTTCTGTCAATCGAACTTTGTGCCTTTCTTAAAGCACTTGTGCCTTTCTACTACCTGGGATAAGCATAGGTGTGTCCACAATACTCACAAGATTGTGAACTCTTCCACGACTTAGTCCATGCCATATCAGTCTCTATCTTCCATGAAATCTGATTTAATATCTGGCACACTGAAGATGATTAACATAGTCCCTCTGGTGGTACGTGCGTGACTGTCCCATGGTGCGGCTTGTACTATTGGTGGTAGAAGTGGTACAGTCACGCAAGAGACAGTTATGTATATACCACTGGTGGTTCAAGCCTCCTGGCAGTGAGACATATGAACTACAGCCCTATTGTGAATGTGTTGATACGTAACTTTTGTTGACTATATGCCTCAGCAATTTAATAAATGATTATGATCTGTCTGAAAATGTTCCTCATTGCTAATATCAGTGTCCTTTAAATTTTATTGACGTTTTAACTATATACATATTTTAAATTATTAACTATACCATAATATAGGAAAGTACATAAAATCTGCTGTTCAATGAATTAACAACAAGCCTTCATATAAACCGCCACCCAAGTCAAAAAATAGAACACAACTCTAGCTCCAAGAGATCCCTGTGTTGCTGGGTAATCATACCTCCTTCTTCACCCTAGAAATACCACTTCCCTGACTTTTGGGGAAATTATTTGTGTATTTTCATTATAATTTTTAAGTTATATATGTATTTTAATTTTACCTGTTATTGAAATTTGTATAAGGGAAATAATTCTGTATTCATTTGTATTTAACTTCTTTTGTTCAACATTGTGTTTGTGAGATTCATAATGTGCTCACAAGTAGTTGCATAGTACTATATCATATGAACATACCTCAGTTTATTTTTCCATTCTATCAGTGGAAATTTGGGCTCTTTACAACTTTACGCCACCATGAACAAAATTGCTGCAAACACCCTTTTATATGTGTTCTAGTGCACAATTGCAAAATTTTCATTAAGGTACAAAGTACTGAGTGATATCTCCCACCTTACTTAATGTACTGTATCCTAAAGTTGTACTGAGTTAGTAATATATGGTAAACAGAAATGAAATCTTTTGTGGTTTAAATGTGTATTTCTCTGATTAATAATGAGATTGAGTATTTTTTGATACATTTGGAAATCCTCCACTAAAAATTATTTTTTCATTTTCTTTTATGCCTGTCTTATTAATTTATCAATTTTTTATAATGTACATGAGTTATTTATTGGACATGTGTATTATTCTTTAACATTTTGTTTTTAAAAAATGATTGAAAGCCTGGGGGTGTAGTTCAGTGGTAAAGTGCTTGTCTAGCATGCATGAGGCCCTGGATTTGATACTTGACACTGAAAAAGAAAAGAAAAAGATTGAAACTTTTTAAAACTATGTTTTGTATCTCTTAGTATTAGATATGTAAGATTTTAAAAACCTATATAAGCAAATATAAGAAAAAAGCATACACAAATCATAGCACTATAAAAATTGCAGTTAGGTGTTTAGCAAATCTTCTCAAAAAATCAATAAATCTTGACAAAAATATTAAGACATTTAAAAATTGGAAGTTTACTAGAGGTATACAAAAAAATTGAGAATAGTTATTAATGAAAAACTACTAACCATCTAACTATTGTGTGAGAATAGTCAGAGTTTGCAGCATTTCAGCCTAGGGATGCTCTCATCTCCAACTTCTTCCCAATTCTGTCAGCATAGTAGCTCTACCAAGCTGGAGCTAACCATGAGAACCAGAAGTTTTATTGCTGGAGGAGGCTGATTTGATTTGGTGCAGTATGCAAAAAAAAAAGACAAAATCCCCCAAAACTTATGGCATTAGGTATTGTCAGAAAGAGTAGCAGTCTCAGTAGAAATGAACAGGAAAGACAAACATTGCACATAATCTGAGGCTGTGATCCTAGCTTCTGCAGACTAGCTACAAATTAATCAGAGATATTCAAGGGCTGAAGTAGCATGGTCAACACTGAGAAGATCCTCCTATTCCTGGTGAGATGAAAGTCTTAGGATGTACACAAGTCTGAATATGCTCGGGAGAGACTGACCTTTGCAATCCACGTATCTCTGACTTAATGTGAAATATTAAGCACGAACAGAGGAGATGCAAAGTAGTGCAGTGAAAATAAAAGCTGAAAAAGACTTGCAAATGGAGTGAAATTGAAAACAGTCCCTCAATCCCCACACAGATCCATTGGCAATGGGTGGAAACCTCCCGGCTCAAGGTGTTTGAGCAAAATTTCTGACCAATCACTTGGTACAGGATATATCTACACAGGAATATTCCTAGGAATCAGCCTTAAAAATAAAAACAAGGCTTTAAAAAATGACTGACTGGAAACACCAATCACTACAACATAGAAGACAGTTCAGGTGAGTCCTAAAACAAAATTTCAAAAAGCTCTACTAGCAACAACAAACACTGAAAAAGGGGAGAAGAATGTGGAATTGCTCTGATGCATTATTTAAAACATTTACTTAAAAATTCAAGACATCCAAAGAAACAGAAATATGTGATGCATAGACAGGATCAAAAGTAATTAACTGACATTGCCTCTTAGGCAATATGACTGTATACTTTCAGCATTCATACTTTCAATGAATCATCAAAAGAGAACCTCAGTAAAAACATAGAAATGACATAGAACTAAATGGGAATTTTGTTACTGGAAAGTAAGCTATTTGAAATGGAGAATTTCACTAAAGATAGTTAAACTGCAGATCAGAAAAAACATCCAGCAATCTTGAAGACAGATCAGTAAAAATATCCCAAGTTTTCTTTTTCTCATATTAATTCCATTCCTTTCTTTCTATTCCCCTGCTCCTCCCATTTCCCCTTCCCCTTTGCACCTTTTCTTCCTATTTCACATTATCTATTATACCTTTTAGTCCTTATTTACACTTTCAGTTTCTCATACTAGAGAAACTATTTGATATTTATGTGTGTCCTATTTATTTCACTTAAGAGTATCACCTCAATGTGCATCCATTTAGCTATAAATGTCTCTAGTTTCTCATTCTTTTAAAATTTTAATTTTAATTTTTTTATCCTTTTATTGGTACATTTTAGGTGTACAATATAATGACATTCATCATTGGAGATATGCACCTTTACATACTCTCTTGGTTCTTATTTTTTCCCCCTTTCCCTGCCCTCCCTTCAACCCCTCCATCCCTCCCTATTTACAAAGACTTTGTTTCCATTTTTTCATTTTCTCATATTACTTCCATTCCCTTCTTTCCCCTACCCCTCCCACTTCCCCCTCCCCTTTGCCCCTTTTCTTCCTATTTCACATTATCTATTATACCTTTTAGTCCTTATTTACACTTCCAGTTTCTCACACTAGAGATAGTTTCTCATTCTTTATGACTGAGTAGTACTCCATTTTATTAAAAAAACCCACATTTTCTTTATCCAGTCTCCAGGTGATGGGCAATTGGGCTGTTCCCAAGTTTTAGCTATTACAAACTGTGCTGCTATGAACATGGGTGCACATATATCACTGTGGTATGATTCTTTTAATTGTTTGGGGAAGATACCCAGCAGGGGAATAGCTGGATCAAATGGGACTTCCAGTCCTAGTTCTTTGAGATATCTCCAAAAAGAAAATGGAAACAAAGTCTTTGTAGATAGGGAGGGGTGGAGGGGTTGAAGGGAGGGTAGGGAAATGGGGAAAAAATAAGAACCAAGATGGATTATATAAAGGTGCAAATTTCCAATGATGAATGTCATTATATTGTATACCTTAAATGTACCATTATGATTAATAAAAAAATCATCCCATGTGAAAAATCGGAGGAAAAGAATGAAAGGGCTGAGCGGTGACTCAGTGGTAGAGAACTCAGCACATGCAAAGCTATTGGTTCAATCTCCAGCACTGCAAAAAAGGAAAAGGGGGGATGGGGATAGTGAGAGAGAGGGGATAGGGAGAGCTTCAGAGATCTGTGGGATTAAGCATACCAATATATGTTCAACGGGAGTTCCAGAAAGACATGAGAGAGATTACAAAGGAAAAACATTACTAAAGAAATAATGGCCAAAATTTTCAGAAAAATATTAATTTACATATTTGAGAAGTTCATTGAACTCTTGTAGGATGTGTAGTAGTCATACCTAGACTCATCATAGACAAGCTGTTGAAAATTAAAGACAAAGGAAAAATCTTGATATCAGTAAGAAAAAACAATTATTGTTGTATAGGAGGAAAAGAATGTAATTAACAGCTGACTTCTTTTCATAAACAATGGAGGCTAGAAGACAGTGGGATGATACTTAGTATACTGGCAGAGATTTTCTGTCAATTAAAAATTCTATATTTAGCTCTAGTATCTTTCAAAAATAAAAGGAAATACAATCTGCCTTGATAAACAAAGACTAAGGGAGTTCATTAGTAGGCTGGCCTTACATGAAGTAAAGGAACTATAGTGGGCTGGAAGAAAATCATACCAGATATAATTTGAATTCAAATAAAGAACACAGAAGAGGCAAATATATGGGCAAACTTAAAAGACTACATCTGGATATACTATATATCTATATATCTGGTGTATATTTCTCTTTTCTTTTGTTAACTGACTACCTAAAACATCAACACTAAAGGTGTAATTTTGGGCTTATATAAAGATGTAATATATATGACAGTAATAAAAGAAAGAACTGGAGATAAAATGGGACAGTGTTTCTATATTTTCCTGTAAGTAGTAGTAAGCAAAAGTAAACTGTAGTAAGTTAAGATGCATTTTCTAATCACTGAACAACTACTAGTAAAATATCTTAAAACATGTGGTTTAAAAAGCAACAAAGAGACTTCCAGTTTCACATTTGGCATGTAGGAAGATTAGAAATTAGTACTTTGTCCTAACAACAAATAAAAACCTAAACAAATCAACAACTCCTCTAAGAACTGTCAGAAAAGTGAAGTTGTAGAACAAAGTCTTGCTTGTACATCTGGAAAGAGGCAGTCAGATTCAGAGAATCACAAATATCAGAGCAGAACCCTCTGTGGGGACTAATTCTGGGGTAGGAAAATCTGAACTGTAATTGATAAATGATTGGAGGCCCAGTGAAGACTTGAAGAGATTAAAAACTATAGGAAGACCAATCATTGGGGAGCTCCTACACTTTTGTGAGTTTTATCTTTGGGAGCTCTTCTAGGTCATCAGAGTTAATATTAAACAAAATCCTCAGTAGATTTAATAAGGAGAGGTGAAAGGAACTGTTTTGAATAATGCCAGGGCATTCTGCTCTGCTCAAAGCTTGCCTCCAGGAAAAAAATTGTTTTATAAGATCCTATCCTGCTGGGATTTTATCAAAACTGAAAATACTTGAAGGAATGGAATACTCCAGCTCCCTTGGTATTTCATTGGTAGAAGCATTGATGAAGTTCATACACTGAAAGTGGCAACTCACCAACAGGATAAGATCCAACCAAAGGAATAAAGAATACTCTACCTCCCCCAACACTTTTCATTACTCTAATGTAGACTTATTTACTGCGTTCTTTTTACTTGGCAGGCCATGTCTGGTTGTAAAAGACAAAAGAAAAAAGAAACTTCAAAGGGATAATCAGAATCAGATATGGCAGTAAGGTTGAAATTACTAGACCAGAAATTGTTAATTATGCTTAGGCTTACATAGGAAAAAGTAGACAATATACAAAAATTTATGAATAATGTAAGCAGAAAGAGAAAAACTCTAAGAAGTAATAAAGAAAGCAATGCTAGAGATGAATAGAATTTTGTAACTGAAATGAAAAAATGCATCTGGTATAATAGACTGCAAACAACTGAGGACAGAATCTCTGAGCTTGAGGATATGACAACAGAGTCTTCCAAACTGAAAAGGCAAGGAAAAAAACCCTTGGAAATCAACAGAACACAATATCCAAGAACAGTGGCGCAACTATAAAATGTGTAATGGAAATAACGAAAGGAGAGAGAGAGAGAAAAGAAGGGAAGCAATATCTGTAGTAATGCCTGCGAGTTTCTTTGTACTGAAATCAGACAACAAATCACAAATTGAGGAAACTCAGGGAGCTCCAGGCGGGATCAATGACAAAGAAACTACATTGACACAAATTATATTAAAATTTCAGAAGGCTAAAGATAAAGAATAAATCTTGAAAGAACACAGGGTTGGTGAGGACAATTTATCCATAGAGGAACAAAGATAGGCATTATATTTAACTTCTCATAAATCATACAAACAAGAAGAGAGTGGAATGAAATATATAAAGTGTTGAGAGAACAAAATGACCAACATGGAATTCTGCACCTTTTGAAATTATCCTTCAAAGTGAAGGAGAATTAAAACCTTCTCAGACAAACAAAATGTTAGAGAATTTGTTACCAGCAAACTGGCTTTGTAAGAAATTTTAAAGAAGTTCTTCAGAAAAAAGGAAAATGATATAGTTCAGAAACTCAGATTTATCCAAAGAAAGCACATTGAAGAATAAATAACTGAAAGTAAAAATAAAATTTTTTTTATTATTCTCAATTTATCTAATAGCTAATTCTTGTTTAAAATAATAATGATAATGACATAGTCGAAGGTATATACTTATACATTTTTATGTATAATTAAGTGAATGACAGAAATGATAGAAAGGCAAGAGGGTGGAATTGCAATGATTTGTTACTCTAAGGTATTTTTAATACTCATGAAGTAGAATAGTGTTATTTGAAAGTGGACTTGCAATAATTATAAATGTATAAGGAAAACATTCTAAAAATTTAAAAAATTTACACAAATAGGAACAAAGAACAAGGGAAACTCATAGAAAATTATAAAAAATATGATGCATATTAACCCAAGTATATTACTAAACACCTCAAACATTTATAGTATAAAGATACCAATGAAACAGCATAGATTAGAAGTGATCTAAAAACAAAACTCAAAAATATGTTATCTACAAGAAATAAACTTTAAATAGAGACACATATAAATTATTAGAATGGAGAAAGGTGTGGAATGATAAGTCTAACAGAAAGTGGGAATACAGACAGCAGACTTCAGAATATTGAAAGTTATCAGGAATGAAGTTGAGATTACATAATAATAATGCAGTCAGTACTTCAGGAAGACAAGAAACTTTAATATGTACATTCAAAAACTTGTAGAGCTGCAAGGTGAAATAGATGGATTAACTCTGACATTTGGAGGTATCAAAACCTCTCTATCAGAAGTAGGCTGATCCAAAAGTTCAGAAAATCAGTAAAGACATAATTAGACTCAAAAACATTATCAATCACCCTACTATACATATCTATATTCAAATTTATCCAAGTATAAGGGATTATATATTCTTCTAAAGTTTGCATGAAACATTCACCAAGAGATCCCAGTATGGGCTATAAAATATACCTGAATAAATTTTAAAAAATAGAAACAATACAATGTCTGCTTTGAGACCACAATGAATTTAACTCAAAATCAATGACAGAAAGAGAGCCAGAAAATCTCCATATACTTAAAGATTGAACAACACATTTCTAAATGACACATGTGTAAAACAATACATTTCAAGAGATTAATAAACTTTTAACTAAATAAAAATGAAATACAACTTGTCAGAATTTGTGGAATGCATTGAAAATACTACAGAGAGGGAAATTATAGCATTGAATGTGTTGTGTGAAAAAAGGTATAAAATCAGTAATTTGAACCTCTGTTTTAGGAAACTAGAAAAAGAAGAGCAAATTAAAGACAAAGCAAGCACAATAAAACAAATAATAAAAAATAGAGCAGAAATCAATTAATTGAAAATGGAAAAGCAATAGAGAAAATAACAAAACCAAAAGCTGATTCTTTGAAAAGATCAATAAAATGGATAAGTTTCTACACAGGTTAGCTAAGGAAAAGAGAGAGAACACAAATTTAACAGCATTAGAAATAAAACATGTCTGATGAGACATGACTATAGAGCTCATGGACATTAAAATGATAATAAAGAAATGTTATAAACAGTTCCAGGCCCACAAATTTGATAACCTAGATGGACCAGTTCCTTCAAAGATGCAATTTACCAAAACTCACTTGAGAAGTAATAGAAAGTCTGTTTGACTTGATTTATAGTGTTTTTGGAACATTTTTATCAATATCTACTAATAATGTCTATTGTCAAAAAGACAAAAATAACATATCCTGACAAAGATGTAGAGAAAGGTGAACTGTAATAAGTTGCTAGTGGGGATGCAAATTAGTACAGTCATTATAGAAAATAGAATGGAGAATCCTTAAAAAACTAGAAAATTAAAATTATCATATGATCTAGAATTTCCATAACTGGATATATATCCAAAGGAAGGGAAATCAGCATCTTGAGGAGGTATCTGCACTTCCGTGTTCACAAAATCCAAGATTTGGAATCAACTTGGTGTTCCACTGATAGATTAATAGATAAAGAAAATGTAGTATATTTGCACAGTGGGATATTATTCAGCATTAAAAATGAAATCCTGTCATTTGCAGCAACATGAATGAGCTTGGAAGACATTATGTTAAGGGAAATAAATTGAGCACAGAAAGATAAATGTTGCATGTTGTCACATATATGAAAGATAATAAAGTTCATCGCATAGAAGTAGAGCATAGAACAGTGGTTACCAGACACTAGGAAGAGTGGGTGTTGGGAGTTGAAAAGAGAATAGTTTATAAGTTCAGGTGTGCAGTTGGATAAGGGGAAGAATGTCTACCATTCTCTAGCACAGTGTGGGTAATGTGAATGGCGTCAAGATAGCTGGTAAGATTTTCAATATTCTCCACACAGAGAAATGTTAAATGTTTCAGGTGATGAATATGCCAGTTACCCTGATCTGATCATTACATGCATGCATTGAAAAATATTGTACTATACCCAGTGTATATGTACAATGATTATGTGTCAATAAAAAAAATCTTAGGAAAAGAAGTAATAGACAATATGAATAGAACCATATCTATTAAATAAATTGAGTCAATAATTTAAAACTTCCCAAAACAGAAAATATCAAGACAAGTGAATTCACTGGTGAATTCTATAAACCGTTTCAGTAAGAAACCCTACCAACTCTCCATAATCTCTTCCAGAAGATAAGGGAGAGGGAATCATTCCTAACTTATTCTATGAGGCCAGTATTACCCTAAAATCAAATTTAAACACATTAAAAGAAAACCACAGACCAATATCTCTCAAGCAAAGAGAAAATTTTCTATTTTAGAAATCTTTAATTTTTATAATCATCAATAAAATATTATCAAATTGAATCCCATAATGTACAAAAAGAATTATGCACCACAACCAATGAGATATATTTGTGATATGTAAGACTTGCTTAACATATGAAAATAAATTAAAGTAATCCATCATATCACCAGGCTAAAGAAGAAAAATTACATAATCATATCAGTAGAGGCAGAAAAATCATTTTACAAATTCTATTACCCATTTACTCATATGATTAAAAACTTGCAGCAAACTAGGAATAGAAGGGACCTTTCTCAATTTGATAAAGAATGTCTACAAAAAGCATATGGCTGACATCATACTTAATAGTGAGAAATTCAGTTTTCTCATTAATATCAGGAAAAAGACAAGCATGCCTCCTTTTACCATTGCTTTTCAACATCATACTGGAAGCCCCAACTAAAACAATAAAGAAAGGTTATAAAAAGTATACTGATCAGAAAGGAAGAAATAAAGCTCTCTTTGTTCACATGATTGTCAATATAGAAAATTAAAAGAATCAATAACAACAACATTAAAACCAAAACCCATAAATCCTGGAACAAATAAACTATTTTAGCAAGACTGCAGGATAGAAGTTAATATATTATAATCAAACATTTTTCTATGTACTTGCTGTATCAGTCAGATTTCTTGTTATTGAACAAGGCATCCCAAACCTGCAACTTACAAGAAGAGATTCTTAATTTGCCTTACAGTTCTAGAAGTTTCAGTCCATGGATGGCTAGCTTCAAGACAGACACTTCATGGTGGAAGGCCATGGTAGAACAAAACTACTAAGTTCATTATGGCTGGAAAGTAGAACACGGGGAAGATCACCAGTGAGAGATATATGCCCCAAAGGCGTGGTTCCAGTGACCCATATTCTCCAGTGGGCTCTACCTCCCAACAGCACATTCAACTATGAACATGAATAACTTAATCCACTGGTATGTATAGTGTTCCATGATCTGATCACCTTTCCAGTAGTCTCTTAACCAGTCAAATTGAGAATTAAGATTAATTAGCACAATTAACTCCTTGTGAAGCTGGAACCTAGTCATATCTCCCTAAACTATGCTTAAGCTACAAATACAATAACAAGATTACAATTCTGATTAACATGGTATAATCATCATGTGTACAACCAAAAATGTACGAATTCAGTCTCAAACATCCCAGTGTTTCTCAAAGTCTAATGTCTTCCCTGAGACTCAAGGCAACAAACTCTTAGCTGTGAACCTCTATAAATTCAAAAAAGCAAGTTACATATTGTTAGTCAACAGTGGTACAGAATAAATATTTCCATTCCAAAAGGAAGTAATGAAGGTATAGAAAATAATAGGATCAAAGCAATACCAAAACCTAGTATAGCAAACATTAAATCCTGTAGCTTCATATCTTGCATCTTAAGCACATGGTGGTGAGATGATTATTCTAGAAGGCTTGGGTGGTCCCACTCCTATGGCCTTCCTGGTTGCAACACACATGACCTGTCTCTGGCTGGCTGTGCTGATAGCCTGCAGCTTTCCTCAGCAGACATTCTATGTTCCTGGCATCTCTAACTTCCTGGAATCTCCACTTCACCTGCATGGTTTCAGTTCATGGTTGTCTGACTCCAAGGCAGAAACATCATGGCAGATAAACAGGGCAGAGTAAAGCTGTTTACTTTATGGTGCCTGGGAAGTACAGTATAGGATAAGAGTACCAGTGAGATATGTACCCTCTAAAGAAACATCTCCAGTGACTCATTTGTTCCAACTGAGCCCCACCTCCTAATAGCACATTCAGATATGATCATGAATGGATTAATCCATGACTAAATAGCACCCCTATTACCTAGCTACTTCTGTAGAAGTCCCTTAATACAATCAAGCTGACAGTTAAGATTAACTGAATCACAAGTAATGAACAAGTGAAAATTGAAATTAAAAACATATTATTATATACATTAGCACACCCCAGAATAAAATACTTAGTAAGAAATTTAACAAAATATGTACAAGTTCTATATAAGGAAAAGTATGAAACTCTGATAGAAGATATTAAAGAACAACTAAATAGTGAACTATTTCACCTTCAAAAATAAGAAAACTTGATATTGTTACAATATTATTTTCCCTATCTTGATCTATAAATTCAATGCAATTTAAATAAAAATCCCATAAAATTACTTTGTAAATTTTGACAAACTGATTGTTAAGTTTATAAGGAGAAGCAAATGACCTAGAACAGCCAACTCAATATTGAAGAACAAAATTAGTGGACTGACACTACCTCTTCAAACCAGGTCCCTGACCATTAATCATAACATATCAACTTGACTATGTTCACAGTTTCAGAGGGTTCAGTCCATGGTTAGTTAGCTCTAAACCAGAAAAACCATGGTGTAGAAAAGCTGTTCAACCCATGGCATACAAGAAGCAGAGAGAGAGGAGAGATTTTTGGACAAGGATACACCAGTGATCCACTTCTTCAAGCCAGGCCTCTGACCATTAATCATAGAATATCAACTTGATTGGATTAATACAATGCCTAGAAGCTTGGTAAAGCACAGAGCTGGGTGTGTCTAGGCGATGATTTGCATGTAGGCTAGCAAACTGACTGGGAAGACTCACTCGAGCTGTGTGTGGCACCAACCAATAGGCTTGTAGCCTGAAAAGAAAAATAAAGGCAAAGAAGAATGAAGTTTACCTGTTTTTGAAGAGCTCCAGTGTTTTTCAGCAGGTATGTAATTTTCCTTGCTGCTATAACCTTTGAATACATAGGTCTGTAGTTCAGCATTTCAGTGAAAAATTACACCAGAAACTTTCTTGGAGGCTTCCAGGCCTTCAATTTTGGACTACAGCTGCATTCTTCATCACTTTTGTTCCACAGCTTCCATCTTCTCAGGCTGGGCAACTACTGGATCCTCTGGCTCTCCAGTGCACAAATGGCTATTGTGGACTCTCCCACCTCTGATCCTGTTAGACCTAACTAATAAATGCCTTTGGATAACTATACATATATTTTCTGTTGATTCTGTTCCTCTAGAGAACCCTAGTAATACAGAAAATTGGTACCAGAAAAATAATGTTCTTTCTGTAACTGTACCTGATCTGATTGAAGCTCAGAAGACCAGAATGCTGATAGAAATGTGGAGAGTAAAGGCCAAGATCATGAGATTTCAGATATGAATGAAGATTATATTGGAAGCTTGATGAGAAGCCATGGTGGTTTCATTCTGGCCAAGAATTTCTCCACATTTTGTCCATGTTTTAAGTCTGCCTGAATGTTAATTTAAAGGTGACAAACTAACTAATTTGGTGGAGGAACTTTCGAGACAGCTCAACATTCAGGCTGTGGCATGGGTTCTGCTAGCTGCTTTTGTACAGATTTACAGTGCAAATCAGGGATAAAAAGTAGAGCAGAAAAATTTGAAAAACTTAAATTAACATTAAAAATAAGCCAAGTACTTTTCATCAGGACAATGGGAAAGTTGCCTTGAGGACATTTCAGGAAATGTCCATACCCTACCTATTGAAAGATCAATGATATAATACTTTGAAAGACTGCTTTGAAAAGAAAACCCCAGGGCATCATGATCACTGAGGATCACCTAAGGAAGTATTTTCCTGCATTCGGCACCTAGACATTCAGAAGCCACTGCAGCTATCACCCCAAAGGGGCTAGGCTACTGCTTGATCTGGCAGCAGACCTTGTCATCATCTATATGATGCTATTTTCTCAGATATGCAGAATGCAAGGCTTATGGCATGATGGAGGCTTCCACTCAGATTTCAGAAGAAGCTGGGGCTGGGGAGCAGGAAAAATGTGTGACAGGGTCACAGTCTCTGTCACAGCCCATACAGAGTGGTTCTTGAAGCTGTGAGAATGAAGCTGAAGGTTCAGTGGAAAACCCAGGAAGTTGGAAATGCCAGTCATGTGGAATATCTTCTGAGAAAAACAACAGGTGGAGAGTGGAGCTTGCCAATGAGAAGCCATGTGGGCTACAATTAGCAAGCCCAAAAGGGTGGGGCTGCCAAAGCCCGTTGGACTTACATCCTATCATAATCTGCCCCAGGTGCTCAATATGGAGCTTCAAGACTTAATATTTGTCTTTCTGAGTTTTGGTTTTTCTTTGGTCCACTTTCTTTCTATCCCTCTATTCCTCCTGCTTGGAAAGGGAATGTTAGTTGTGTGCCATTTTATGTTGGTAGTAATATAGGAGAAATATAACTCCCAACCTTTTAGATGTCAAATGTGTCAAGGTCATGGTCCTATAATATCAAGGATGAAGTCATGAACCAAAGGAAGAAGTTAGGAGAGTTTTATTGAAAATAAAGAGAAAAGCAGTAGCTCTTAGATTTACAGGAGAGATCCCAAAAGGGATAGCCATTGAAGCCCTTTGTCAGGGGTAATTTATACAGCAAAATCACAATGTGGGTACCATGTGGGTCAAACTATAGTCAACCTGTAGTATTAGAAGTGTAGCCACTTAGAAAGAGAAACAAGTCACATAGCAGGGGTATGGAAAGAACAAGGGCATTTTTGAGAAGGGATGCATCCAGATGCTCTGGTCATCTACCTGGGCATCTGATGCCTATCTGGACTTACTGGACTAGGTAGTGATAATTGCAATATAAATTCAAGTTACTGTTTATCCCTTAGAGAGACTTTAGGACTGGACATTACATCTTTATTTTGAGGCCTGGCCTTCTTCAGTTGCACTTCCAGCCACAATTCTGATTTGTTTATTTTGTGCTACTTTCTTGAGGACCCACACCCTCTCTGACTGTATGTTAATTTTTATTTAACTTAGCTGCCTATAATAGTAGTATTTAACTTTTTAAAAACATTTTTATCAGAATTCATGGCTAAGTGTTTGCCTTGAGTCTCAGAGGTGACTTTGGACTTTTCAAAATTGCTGGTACTATTAAGATTTTGGCAACTCATAGAGACAGACTAGATACATAATAGATGGATTTGAGTGTTTTGGGGGCCAGGGGTGGGATGTTATGGTTTAGATCTAAATGTCCTCAAAAAGTCTGATTTGTTCAGAGATGGAGTCTTGAAAGGTGGTTGGATCATGGGGGTGCTGTATTCATCAGTGGATGAGTCTATTGATGCTTTTTCTGCCTTGGAGCCAGCCAAATATTGAACCCACTGAATAATGTAAGGCAAATAAACCTATCCTCTTTTATGTTGGTAAATATTTCCATTTCAAAAAGGAGAAATAAAGGGATAGGAAAGAATAGGACCAAAGCAAGACCAAACTTCATCATGATAAACATTAAATCCAGTAGCTTCATATCCTGCACTCTAGGCACATGGTGGCAAGATGATAGTTCCAGGGGGCTTAGGTGTCCCCAACCCTGTGGCTTTCCTGGTTACCGCACACACTGCCTGACTCTGGCTGGCTCTACTTAGAGCCTGCAGCTTTCCTCAGGAAACATTCTATGTTCCTAGCATCTCCACCTTCCTGGAGTCTCCACTGCACCTTCAGCTTTATTTCTACAGCTTCACACATTACCCTTCCAGGGACATATTTGCTGGCCTAACAGGCCTTCCTATGAAATATGGCTGAAAGCCTCCATGATTTCATAGATATTGCATTCTGCATGCCTATAAAACTATCATATGGATGATGCCAAGGTCTGCCTCCAGTCTGAGCAATATTCAGGCCCCTTTAGACCACTTCTGTAATAACCTCTGAGTGCCTAGATGGCTGAGAATGGTGAAATCAATCCTTGAGAATTAATTCTCTAGATAGGCCTATTCAGTGGCCCAATGGCTTCTCCAAGGAAAAGGTTTATACATTTATACTATTGAGTCTGTGATGAGTGTGGTCTTGTTGATTATGGAGTTGACCTCAAAATATCTCTTTTGTTCCCCTTTAAATCACTTGGTTTCTTTTTAATGGCACTAATGTCTTCAGCCACTACAAATCCTATGGCCCAAACTTTACCTGTGGTTCTTTGGGGCCAAATTTAAGTTTTTCAAGTCTTTTTACTCTACTCTTCCTTCCAATTCTCACTGCTATAAAAATAGCTACCAGTACTCATGCCACAGCCTGTCTTGAAATTTCTTCCACCGGACTGATTTGTCCATCACCAAATCCACCCTTGCCCCAAATTTTAGGATATGGATGAAATGTAGACAAGTTTTATTTTTGTTTTTCTTTTTGACAGAGTGTAACACGCATGGCCTCTAGTCAAATTCCCAATGGAAGTCTTCATTCCCATCTAAACCCTCATTCATCTAGCCTCATCTGTCCCTTTCACATCAGCACCTAGTCTGAGCTCTGACCGGAATCACCCATCAGGCTCTGCTTCTAGCATTTTAACTTTCTCTAGTCCACTTCCTCAAACATTTCCAAATTCTTCCTGCAAACTGGTTCCAAAGGCTTCTGAACCACTCCGTCAAATATAGTCACATCAATGATTCCACTTTTGGTACCGATTTTGTGTGTTTGTTGTGTTTTCTGTTGCTATGATAAAATACCCAAGATCTGCAACCTAAAGGAGGATAGGTTTATTTTGGCTCAGTTTCAGGTCTTAGTCCATGGTTGGTTTGGCTCCAAGGTGTGAACATCTTGACAGAAAGCCATGGTGAGGAAAAGTTGCCCACTTTATGGTGGCTGAGCAGAGGCTAGAAGAATAATGAGACATATGGCCTTCAAAGATATGCCCCTAGTGATCCACCTTCTATATTTGGGTCCCACCTCCTGTTAAGGAAGGGGAATGAGACAAAGTGGAGGGGAGGAGGGTGATACAATTGAGTAATAGGGAGAGGAAATGTGATCAAAATACATTACATGTATGTATGAAAATGTCACAATGAAACCCATGATTTTGTAGAATTAATATGTACCAATAATTATAATTTAGAGAAATAAATGCTTTTTGTGAAAGATCTGCATTCTGAGATTGAAGGTATGTTTTAAGAGCAAGGAAAGAGCTGTAATTTTGCTCCCTAAAAATAAAATGAAATCAGAGTAAGTGGACAAAAATAGATTAAAAGGTCATACATTTATTATTGTTGTTAAGCTGGGGATTTAGCTCAGTGATTTCGCCGCCTGCTGTGCAAGCACAAGGACCCAAGTTCGATCCCCAGTACCAAAAAAAAAAGTATTATTGTTGTTAAATGGCCAATTTAACAACAATAATACTTTTTTTTTTATCCTTGAATAAGCAACCTATTAATAATCTTGTCCAGTTTTTTCTTTAAAAAAACACTCATTTTGTTGGTAAGGCTTTCCATGCTGGGTGTGTATTTATGATAGGGTAGGGGAAGAGAAATAACTGTGGACTTGGGGAGGATAGGATAAAAATCCATTGTCATTGGAATTGAAAAAGTACTTCAAAGCGAATATCTTCTTTTAAATTTTTTTTTTTTGGAAATTTCTCAGGAAGATTTGGGTTCACATCAACTTGAACAGAATATACAGACACACACAAAATCCCCTGCTATCAACATCACATACCAAAGTGGTACATTTGTTACGGTCAATGAAACCATAGTTAGTAGTTTACACTAGGGAATACTCTTGGTGTTGTGAATTCCACAGGTTTCAATAAATGTATAAAAACATTATCTACCGTTATACATACAAATTTGTTTCACTGGTTTCAAAAGCCACTGTGTTTCACCTATTTATCCTTTGTTCCCCAGTAGCTCCTGCCTATCAATCACCAATTTATTTATTATCTCCAAGGGTTTTTCTTTTCTAGAATTAATATAGTTGGAATTATGCAATATGTACCTTCTTCACGTTGGCTCATTTCACTTAGTGATATGCAGTTAAGACTTCCCGTTCATTCATGACTTGTTAGTTCATTTCTTTTTCAAGCTGAATAACATTCTGTGATATGGACTTATATTCTATAGGTTTATTAACCTGTAGAAAGACGTAATGATTGCTTCCAAGTTTTGATAATTATGAATAAAATGATTATAAGCATTCCTGTGCAGGTTTTGTGTTAGAACCAAAGAGGATAATTAGTGGAGCACATGAGTAAATGCACCATTTAATGCAGTGTAGCACATTAGCATTATTGCAGATGTGTAGGAGAGCAAGGTGCTGAGTAGATTTTTGAGACTTAATTTTAATATACATGCAGGCAAGAAACAAGTTTGACTCAGAGAACAGGCTATTATAGCGTGTATGATTAAACAGAGTTTGCTTTTAAAAAAAGTGAATCCAAACCATTAGAATTTTAAATTAAAATTTCTAAATCTGTTTTTCATTACAATATTGTTATATACTCTTGTCGAAAATAAAGTGAAAAGTTAAAGTCTCTAGTCATCCTCCTTAGAAGTAAATATTAGCAGTTGGTATGTTCTCTCTGACATTTCAGTGCAAATAAAGTATTTGGTATATTCTTGGCTTCTACTCTATACACTGTATTGCCCCTCTTTCTTTTCACTTTATCTTTTACAACATTTCACATTAGTTGATAGGGCCTCATCTCATTTTCAAATGTTCACCAATACCCTCATTACTGCAGAAAAGATTAGAAGTTCATTCTAAATATGATTCATTCAAGTTGGAAATGGTTGAGTGTTTTTTTAAAATTTTATTTTCTAATATCCCTGCTAAAATTTAAGTAAGGGCCAGAGCATCATTTTGTTTGTTTACTGATGCCTTTCCAAGTTCTGCAATGGTGGTGATTACTCTTGAAGCAGTTGACACATTAAATTATTACTTTTTACATTTTATATTGTATTCTGTCTTGTTAAATGTTTAAAATAACTTCCTGAAGTACATACAGTGAGTATCCTCATTTTACAAATTAGGAAATGGGACACAGGGAGGTTGAGTAACTTGTCCTAAACCACACAATATTGAGACAGAACTATGATTTGAGTGCAGGAAATTTGTTTAGATCTTTACTTTTAACCTGTAGTCTAGAACTTGGCTAAAGGGAACAGGATCAAGAAAAGACCATACCGGGATCCAAAAAGTCTATATCACTTCCTGATTCTGAACTTTTGTCTAGATGCAGATATCTGACACAACTCTCATGTGTATATGAGAATGATTACAGGTCACGGTGCAGACTATGGTGGACATCTGTGGTTTTTATTAGTCCAGCACACCTTCTTCCTTTCTTTTGGTAGTACCCATCTCCTTGCTTTAAGAGTCCTTCCTCCCCAATTAGACCATGCTATTTCTCCTGCTTATCCATCAGAGAATCTCCCTGGGATGCTCATATACTCAAATGTAAAAGAGAAACCCTCTCTTATCTTGTATAAGGTATTTGGATTGGCGCTTTTACTTAGTATTCTACAAAGACTACAAGGAATTATTCAAATAAAAGCTATAGTTCACAGTAGAATGAAGCAAAAATTTTTATGCATTAAACTACAGTGATCATCTTGACTTTAATTCCCAACTTTCTCCTTATTAAAGCATACAGAAAAATCATTATGACAAGTATGATTTGTCTTCTAGTCCAGCAAAGATTCCTTTTCCTGAGTTTAATTCCACTGATCTTTCATAAATTCTACAGTATCTCTGGATCTCATCAGTTTATGCTCGGATTGGTTATTTCCTTTTATTAGACTACTTAATGCCTATAGTATTTTGAAATATGACTCTCCAAAGATGTTAAGTCCTAATCATTGGAACTTGTATATGTTACTTTATTTGGAGAAAAAATCTCTGCAGATGTAACTGAGCTAAGAATCTTGAGATGAGGCTATTATCCTGGATTATCTAGGTGATCCCTAAATACCATCATCTCTAGGCTTATAATAAAGGCACAGAAAGTCTTACACAGAGAGAAAAGACAGTGATATTAAACAGAGCACACAGAGAGATTTGAAGATGCACCCTTGAAAGTTCAAGTGAGGAGACCATAGGTCAAGGAGTATTGGCAGCTACAAGAAGCTGCAAGAAGCAAGAAATAGATTCTTTTAGACTCTCCAAATGGAATGCAGCCAAGCAAACATGTTAATGTTGCTCCAGTGATACTGATTTCAGATCTATGGCCTTAAGAACTGTAGGAGATAAATTTCTGCTATTTTAATCCATGGAATTGATGATAATTTGTTACAGCAGTCATAGGAAATTAATACAGTATAGTTTCCTGAAATGTCTCATTTATACCATATTCCTTTGCATATAAAATCTTTATTAGTGGCATTATAATTTTCTTCAAAAAAGTTTTGCAGGGCCTGGGTGTGGCTCAATGTTAGAGTACTTGCCTAGCATATTCAAAGCCCTATATTTGGTGCTGAGCATCACTAAGAAAAATGTTTTTCAAAATGCTGGCTCACTTGGTAGTATGATTCTTTCTTTTTCTCTAATTTTGTATTTTAGTCTTTCTAACCAAAATGTGCTTTATTCTAGACTTATGATGCTTTATTTTGGTCTTTTCTGAGACAAAAGGGAGTCTTATTCTTTTCCTTTTGGATATACTTTTAATTGTGGTTAATCTTACTTGGATTTTAATTGTAGTCAAACTGACTTGGATTTTTCAAATGAAAAGAAAAATGAATATCTCATGTAAAAATGACTGAAAGTTACCGTTTCATCATTTAACATTCAATAACATACAAAAGACAAGATTTTTTCTTAAGGTGCCTTAAAATATTTTCATATGCTTAGAAATAAATGTGGGCATCCAGTATCATGACTCCTAGGATTAAATCTCAGCTCTAACACATCTTAATTGTGTCACCTTTTGTAGGTTGTTTAACTTTTATTTTAAGCTTTAGAATTTCTCATCTGTAGAGCAGATATACAGTAAAGGTGTTATGAAGATTAAAGGAATTAATATATTCTAAGCATTTAGGACAATCTGGAGCATAGCATGTGCTTGACAAATTGTTGCTATTATCCCCTTCATCACTGTCTAGTATGAGAATGGTACCGACTTCTCTGGGTCTTCGTCTGAGCAGGAGTAGTTTACTTAACCATCTCTTTAATCTGGCTCTCCTGTATGCAGACATACCACTCCTGACAAGGAAGAGTTGATATAAGATTGTCTGTCCACAACATCTCTTCTTTTTATAAGCCATTATTGTCTTGCAGAGGTAATTTGGTTAAATCCCATGAAAGAATATTTGAATTTCCCATTTTCATTTTGTGGTATAAAGGTTCAGATAAATTTTTAAATAATCACCTTTGAAATTGAGGAATAGTTGTATGTTTTTAAAATGTTCATTCATTCAACAAATATTTACTAAAATCCTTCTGAATTCCTAGTCCTACCTTAAGTCCTGGGCCATAACAATGAGTCAGATGGATATTGTTCCTTCCTAATAGAATGTAAGATCTAGTGAAGACAATCTAAAAATTAAGCCAATAAAATAATATTGAGTTGACACAGAATCGAATGTCTGCCACGGAGATAGAGAACAGCAAAATTGTATGGCTCAGAGATGGGTGCAAGGGTAGCCAGACAAGGCTTTCTAAGAAATGGACATTGAGGAGAAATTGGTAGACAAGAATGAACCAGACATGAGAAAAGCTGAAGGAAGAAATATCCAGGCAGAGGTAGTAGTATGTATTTATGTGTTACAAGCAAACAAAAATGAACAGCTCCTCCAAAACAAAACAAAAAATATAAGATATTAAGAAGGAAATGAGCAAGAAGAGGAAATGGAAATAAATTTATACAGATGAGCAGGGACAGGAAAGTCAAATCCTGAAATGGATTTTGGATTTCATTCTTCATCCTAAATGCAGTGGGGCATCATTGAAAGGATTTAAGCAGTGGAGTGCATATAAAACAAAACCCCACCATATTCTGTCTACAAGAAACTAACTTTACATTTAAGGTCATATATACCTTGAAAATGAAGGGATGGAAAAAAAATTCCACACAAATGGTAACAAACAAAACAAACAAACAAACAGCCCCAGGATGGCTATACTTGTATTAGAAAAAATAGATAGTAAGTAAAAAATTGTCATGAGACAAAGGACATTTTATATCGACAAACAGGTCAGTCCACCAAGACAATATAACAGTGATAAATATATATAAATCCAATGTCTCAGCACCAAAACACACAAAACATTGATAGAAATGAAACAGTAAACAGACAACAGTATAGTAATAGGAGACTTTAATACCCCACTTTTAATGAAAGTTAGAACATCCCGATAGAGGATTAATAAAGAAACAGAGGACTAAAATAACAATATAGACTGGAAGAACCTAACAAATACATGCGGAATATTACCCAACAGTAACAGGATATACAATTTTTTGCAACTACACATACATCTTTCTCCAAATAGGTCACATGTTAGATCCCAAAACAAATTGACAAACTTAAGAAGGTTGAATCATGCCAAGTATTTTCTGATCATAAATAGAATAAAACTAGAAATGAATGGTACTAAAGAAACTAGAAAATTCATAAATATGTAGAAATTAACACATTCTTGCATAACCAGTGCATCAGATAAGAAATTAAAAAATAAATCTAAAAGTACCATAAGACAAATGAATGAAAGTATAACATATCAAAACTTATGTGGTGAAGTAAAAGCAATACTCAGAGGGAAGTTCATAGTGATGTATGCCTACATTAACAAGGAGGGATGATCTCAAGTAAACAAACTAATTTTTATACATCAGAGTGCTAGTAAAATAGAGACAAACTAAGCCCAAAGTAAGACAAAAGAAGGACAAATATTGAATACATTTTAAAGCAGAAATGAATAAAATAGAAAACAAAAGATTTATTTTTGAAAATATAACTAAAATTGATAAACCCTTCACTAGATCATCTAACAAAAAAGAGAAAAGATCAAATAAAATAAGAAATGAGAGAAGAAACATTAAAACTGGAACCACAGAAATACAAAGGATAAAAGACTATTATGAACAATTAGTTATACACCACCAAATTGCCCAATGTGGAAGAAATGGGTAAATTCAAAGAAGCATACAGACTCTCAGAATTTTATCATGAAGTTACATATAGTCTGAACAGATTTATTATGAGAACAGAAATTGAATCAGTATTTGGAACCTCACAGCAACAAAAGCTCACAATTAGATGGCATCACTCTTGAATTTCACCAAATATTTAAAGAATAATTAACATCAATCCTTTTAAAACTGTACCAAAAACTGAAAAGGAGGGAGCACTTCCAAACTCAAGTTTGAAGGCCAGCACTGGTCTAATGCCAAAGCCAGACAAAAACACTCCAAGAAGTGAAAATCACAGGCCTATATTTGTAATAAATATAGATGCAATCCCCACCCCCAGAACAAAGTACTAGCAAAATGAATTCAATAGCACATTAAGAGAATCATGAAACAAGACTAAGTGGGACCCACCATGGGATACAAGGATGGTTCAACAAATAAAAATCAGTTAATATGATAGACTACATTAACAGAATAAAAGATAATGAGGACAAGCTAGAGTCTAAACAGATGTAGAAAAGGTATTTTACAAAATCCAATACCTTTTCATGATAAAAACTCAACAGACTAGAAATAGAAGGAAATTACTTAATGCAATGAAGATCATATGTGAAAATCTCACAGCTAATGTCATATTCAATGGAGAAAACTGAAAATATTTCTTCTATGATCAGGAACAGGCTAGGATGTCTATTCTTGCCACTTCTATTCAACAACTAGGCAAGAAAATGAAATAAAAGGCACCCAAATCAGAAAAGAAAAACTAAAATAGTCTCTTTGAAGATTATATATATAATCTTATATAAGAAAACACTAAAGAATCTACAAAAAATTTTAGGACTAATAAACATATTCAATAAATTTGAGGGATATGAATTTGGCATTAAAAACAGTTGATCAAAAATCTATATAGTAACAAAGAACTATTCAAAATAGAAAATTAAAAAATCACATTTATAGTAGCAACCAAAAGTAAAATACTTAGGAATAAGTTTAACTAGGGAAGTTAAAGCTCTCTATATTAAAAATAATAAAATGACAAAAGAGATTGAAGAAGATACAAAGAAATAAATATATATCCTGTGTCTATGGGTTGAATTAACATGGCTAAAAAGTTCATGCAACTCAAAGTGATGTACAAATTCAATGAAATGTAAATATATATATAATTTACATATAATATATATTATATATAGTATGTATAGGTATATGAAATGCTGTGCTGATTTGGGGGACTTGGAGGGTAAAATCATCAAGGTTTATTGATAGATTTGACCAGTAGTCTGAGGGTTTAGAAATTATATCAGTGTTTTCAGTAACAATGAAAGAAAAGTAGTTCATGATATTAGTCAATATTATTCTTGTTAGCAAGTAATTTTAACCAGGACCTATGCAGGTCTAGTTAGTATATATAGCTACAATACCATAAAGTTATCTGTGTATCCAAATCAATTTGATTATGCTCTAATACAAAAGTTGTTTTACTGATTAAACAGATGACAATGAACTTGACTAGTGCCATTAATAGTGATATGTAAATAAAATGTTTTAAATTTTGATTAGGGCAGTTAAACTTTTCTAATTCAGACTGGTCACATAATTGTCTCACATAGTTTGGTTTGCACTATTATAATGTAACATTTTCAGGGAAATTAATTTATTGTTTTGAATTTTGTAGAATATCTCAAATTCAATTAAGAAATGCTATCAAGAGTCGAGGATTTAGCTCAGTGGTTCTGTTGCCTGCCTCACAAGTGCAAGGTCCCAAGTTTGATCCCCGGTACCAAAAAAGAGAAGAAGAAATGCTATCAAGAAGAAATTTCATAGGATTTCCTTTAATGGTTGATAAAATGATTTTAAGTAGCATAGCAAGTATTTGTAACTGAATGTTTCTGTAATTGTCAACATTTTTTGTTCTTGTATATTAAACAGATCTGTTTCAGTTTTAGTTACATTATTTCCTTGGCAAGACTTTTTAAAAATAGATAGTACAAATATTATTTGTGTTCAAATTACTCTCATTTGTTACAAATGAAATATCAATAACTAGGCTTTAAATTTTCATAACAACTCAGTCAATATTTAAACGTGTTAAAAGTGTGCAACATCAAGTTCATCTAAGAACTAAAGTATGAACAGTACTGCAAAACATCTGTAAGCTTGCCTATTATTATTTATGCTGTTCTCCTAAGTAAGCATTTGTTATTTAATATCCATCCATGTAACCATGTCAGGCTAACTTATTATCTTCCAAGAAGGCTATTTACAGTTCTTGGCAGTTATCTAGAAAGGCTGTGAAACAATATTTGTGAATCTACATTATGAGAATGTGTCAATTTCATAATCACAGAACTATGCAGACTGTACTTTCTCCTCTGAAATAATGTATCATAATATCTATGGGCCTAATTTTTTTGTGATACTATTAATTGAACGTAGGGCCTTCCCACTGAGCTGCATCTCTATCTCTTTTTATAATTTTTATTTTGAGATAGGGCTTTTCCAAGTCTAAATTGCCCCAGCTGGGCTTAAAATTTCAGTCCTTCTGCTTCAGCCTCCCAGGGTACTGTGTAGCATAACACTGATGGAGCTGGGGTTTTGAAAACAAAGTAATACTTAGGATTTGCTTTGAGGTAGCCAGAACCATGTGGCTCTTCTCTTTTTTAGGAGGAAAGACTTAATTCCTCTTTTGGCCAAGGCAAGCCCAAATTTTTGAAGGACATAAAGAATAACCTCATAATTAATTGAACTCTTATTATTTCCATTTTCATGCAGCTTATGTTGGTGAGGTGAACAGATGCTAAATAATAAACACAATATACAAATAATATACAGGTACCTATAAAAGTGATACGTGTTATAAAGAAAAGTAATACTGTCTTTTGGGTAGTAGAGAGTGAGTACTTCCATTTTTACTTTCAAGTTAAAATAAGAAATCATTTTTTTAAACAATTTATTCCATCACATTAAAATTGCAATAAATTTCCCAGCTATACTCATAACTATCACCCATGCATAGTTCAGTGTGAACAATATAAACACAAATATTATAGCACACTTACGTTCCTCATAATGTACTAGGCACTTTGTCAACATTATCTCACCAAATTTTTAAAAAATTAATTTATTGGTACATTTTAGATATACATAGTGATCACATTCATCATAAGGAATTTGTACCTGTACATAATATATCTTGATTATTCTTTTTTTCCTCAGTCCCCTCCCCTCCCTTCAGCCCTTCAGCCCCTCCTTATTTATAAAAACTTTTTTCCATTTTTCCCTCTATTTGCTTTTTTCTTTTTCCTTCCTTCCTTCCCCCTTCCCCCTCCCTTGTTCCCCTTCCCACTTGAACATTTTCTTTCTATTTTGCAATACTATTATACATTTTGGTCCTTATTTACACTTTCAGTTTCTTGTGTTAAAAAATGTAATATTTAAACGTGTGTGTCCAATTTATTTCACTTAAGAGTATGCTGTCAAGGTGCATCCATTTACCTAGAAATATCTCAAGTTTATCCTTCTTTATGGCAGAGAAGTACTCTATTTTGTATATATAAAAACCCCACACCTTCTTTATCCATTCATTGGGTGATGGGCATTTGGGCTGTTTCCGAGATTTAGCTATTAAAAATCCTGGTGCTATAATCATGGGTATGCATAGATCATTGTGGTTTGATGATTTTAATTCTTTCAGGAAGTTACCAAAAAGGGTGATAGCTAGGCCAAGGGAACCTCTAGTTTTAGTTTTTGGAGAATCTCCACACTGATTTCCACAGTGATTGCACCTGTCTACACTCCCACCAATGGTGAAGCAGCGTTCCTTTTTCCCTACAGCCCTGGCTCCATTTGTTATTGGTTGATTTCTATTTTTAAATTTAATTTTATTGCTACATTTTA